>CM053775.1:25494518-25540689 GCA_028658325.1 Potorous gilbertii
AGAAAATCTTGGGAGGGGGGCAGTTTACTTCCTTTGAAAACTTTTCCGTTCTCCCTCCCTAATTACAGCCTGTGCTGTGCATTGTTTCCCAGACTTCTCTCTCATCCCTCTAATGAAAGAACCCAGTAGCTCCTCTGCCTCCATGTACAAGAGGAGTTTATCTTTTATAAACCAAGCTAGAGGGATAGCCTAGAACAACTGAGGCCAGCAGAAATCCAGAGATTCTATCTGCCAAGGGAATTGTTCTGTAAAACAGAAAAGACCTCTCTCTCCAAGACACAGTCACTGTGTATAGAGCTTCGAGCTCTATTTGTGCGATCACATCCATCGGTGAAATTGATCAGGAACCTTTGCAGCTGTGAATATTGATCCATTTTCTTTTTGAAACCCCAAGGTAGTTTCCTTAAAGGAGAATGACCCCTTTGGAAGGAGCTCTGTCCATTTCAGGCCCTTTAGCATGAATTCTAGTTGGAAGACCCACCTACAAAAGGCCGTTGGTTTGGTTCCATGGAGAAATTATTTGAAACTATGGCTAAAAATAAGTCCCTGAGCTTGCATGATTTTTAAGTATTAGCAAATTGACTGGGTTTTTTTTCATTAAAGTTGGTTACAGAGACAAAAACAAACAAAATCTGGTGACATCTTTTCATTTGCACCATTCTGGGCTCAGAAATATTCATATCAGGTGAGGGTAACAGTTATTTTCCCCTGAGCAAGATTTCCTTAAGCATTCCAGGAGCTTGGATTGGTATAATGATAAAACACTGACCATGGGCACCCTAATTAATCATATTTTCCTGGTTTGCTTCTGTTCCCACAATGTATAACAACTGATTGAATAAATTATGAGCTGACCCTTCATGAAAATGACAAGCCCCAGAGAAGACACAGAGGAAAACACTGTCTACCAGTTGATACTTCTGGAAACAGCATTTCTTTTTCAAGCATCCATTTAAATTAAGTTAATTTATCACAACCAGCCTCAGTGCTGTTGCAAGGATGAACTGCAATGTATAAGTAACACAACACAGCTCCAAAGAAAATATTTTTGGTAAAAAAAAAATTCTCCCAGCATGGGGAAATATTTTCTTAGATGACAATATTTAATGTTTGTAGGCAGCATTTAAACTATAACAACACATGTGGGGGGAAAAACAATACAAGGAATCAAAAGTGACTGCCAGGTCTCTTCTAAGTGCTGATGATAGTTAGAAATTTGATAACCCTGGTCTTTTTCATTTCAAATAGGAAAAGTCATTTTAAAAATCCTTCCACGTGGCCCATATTTAAATGTATAAGTAGAAATTTTCAGTGACAATTTATTGTACATCTGCCATGACTTGAGTAAAGTACCTATGTTTCCTCAAAATCTGGAAAAGGTTTGGGCATTTTTGCCCATCAAATTTTCTGTGTTAAACAATATACTAATTAGTTACATATATCATAAAAGTTATATGAGACTGTAAGAGCAGCTTGTAAATTGCCTTGCGTTGACTAATATAGAATTCAGAACAGCCAGACCGAGAGCCGGCTCAAAATTAAACTATAAAACACTTTCTCCACGAAAGCCTATCAGTTCTTTGCTTTTTAAAAGACTCGCCCTGGGCATCTAAAAATAAAAATGACAAAACAGCTTCAAGGACAGGGGTAACAATTTTGTTTTCGATTGTGATGTTAACGAAGAGAACGAGCTGAGTACATGACAGTTGTCTGAAAAGCTTCCTGTCATCACGGGAAACAGGAGTTGCCGAGTTATCCCCGGGAAAAAAACACAGGCAGTTCAGGCACCAGCTCCAGTGAACGGATTTCGACTTAAAGAAGAATTCACCAGTGATCAAAACAGGGCCGATCTGATTCTGGATACAAGCTCACCATTTTCGGCCACATGTGAGGGTTGAGGGAGGCAGACAATGTCAATTTCACAGAGTCAAGAAATGTGGAAATTCGAACTCTAACACTGTATTCTTCACAACCACATGAATGCCGAAAAGGAAGCTAATTTAGTTGGGGACAATAGCAAACTCACTTTTTAAAAAGTGTTCAAACAACTCTGTAAATGTCCTGTCCCCGCAGGTTACTTCCTCCACTGATGCCCCAACAAATTTTTCTGTCCTTAGGATCAACAAAAAACGCTAGGGGCATAATGGTTTACCAAAAAAATATTCTATTTTGAAAGCTTTTTATGGAAATCTCTTCTACTTTCTTCATCTTCTTTCTTTCCTCTCCCTGTCACCCCCCCCCCAACGGCAAACACAAGATTCTGATTTTTATCATTATAGAGAAAGACAGAAATAGACAAATCTTCTTTAATTGAACAAATCAGAAACAAATGAATTTAAAGGGGATCATAAGGCAAATCTGGGGATGGGGTAGGGAAAAGGGGAGGGTTGAGGGAAGGAGACGTTAAATATGTGCAATACTTTGAATTTTCTGAAATTAAGAAGGTAATGATCTTTTTATGTCATTAAAAAAACTTTTCATTTTCTGTATTTGCATTCACAAACTTAAAGCACCCAACCCCCTTCACGGAAATACTCTTTCAGAATATCAAAATAAACTTTCCCCAAAGTACAAAGGATAGATTGATTACTCTCTGACTTTTCCCAAAAACAAATTTTCAATAGCATGGTTATAGTAAATAAGCATTAAAATAAAAACCCAACTCCCCAAACTTCATTTAATTTCATTGTCTTCAGCCCTTAAAATATCTTAACTTTTTTAATACCCTGGTGCCCCCTTTTGGTGTCTATAGATCAAGGCATTTTTTTTTCAGTTAAAACAAACCCAAACATATATACTGTATGTATTAATTCAGAAGACTGCCGTGTTTAACTTGGAAACTGTCAATCTACCCAGCAGACTGTTCATGGTTATTACAGCCATTGTCACCCCTTTACTGTTAACAGTTATTGATCTAAAACATTCGAAAACAAAGCTAATTCTTTGCCAGTGAAAAGAAGGGAGTCACTTTCCCTTCTGAAATTGGCATAGCACTGTCCAAATTCCGACAGTTTTCTTCCTAGTCTTCATGGTAAATAAATGACCCATTACCTTTGCCACAGTGTACTCAATGGCTAGCTGATGGCTGCATTCAGATGATATTTTTTTTGTCCTTGCTATATTTATGCTGTGTGTCTGTCTATTACCCTGAAGAAAGAAAGGCTAGAAACACTGTCTGGAGCCCAACATATTTAGGCATACAGCAAGCCGACCCATTGAGGCATGGCCCCCTAGGCAAGCTTGTCCAAGGGGGCGGGTAGGAGAGAAGAAAGTTTGCATTTTTAAAAGTTCCACCCTCCCTCTGCCAAATTAAATATCCTTACAACTTTTCATATCTTCGAGCTGGTAATTATGCCACAAAAACAAGTTCTTTCCCCGTTCAACAGCACTGTGTGAAGAAGACAGCTGATTTCCAACAGGGATATTGAATCTTTCCATCTGAAGGACCAATCAAGGGTGAAGTACAGTATAGTTTTAGACTCAATTGAAAGGAAAAAGCTTGACTACTAGTTCATACCATGACAACTTTCATGGATTAGTTCAGACCCTATTCTCCTCCCTGAAAGGATATCACAGCATGAAGACAGTTTTCAATGCACTAAACTTTAATAGCTGAGTGGGGGAGCCAAAGCTTCCCTTTGGTCTCTATAGAAACAGTATAGCCAAAATTTGAGGCCAAATGAAGATCCTCGGGTTTAGGTGCTGTATCTGCCTTCAGAGGTGCCTATTCACAAATAGACTTCAGCTCTTATCAAATTTTCTTTTTCTTTCTTCCTTTCTTTCTTTTTATTCCTTCTGTCCTTTCTTGTTTGGGGGAGGGTAGGGTGGGGGTGGGGGCTATAAACCAGAACAGGCATAAGCCTACTTGGTCTCCCTTGGCGGCCATGTCCATGAAACACAGCAAAACCAGATGTGTGGTGAACAGTGCATGATGCAGGTGGAATCAAAAATGAAAATTGTGAAATCCACCACAACTACCAAAAACAACAAATTAAACCCAAAACAAGTTACCAGATTTCTTCCCTTGTGTCTGCCATTACTTGGACTGCTTTTTTCTCTTACCCTCACCACAATGGGGCAGCCGCAGATTCAGCCTATACAAGGCTATCCCACAGGGCCCTGCCTTTCTCTCCTCCAAGCATCTCAGCCTTTGGGGATTTCCCCCTAAATGCCCAAGCCTGAAGACTTTTGCCACCATGTCACTTTCTCTCTCTAACATTCCCGCTCAGCAGACTGGCAGCAGAGAAGCTCAGCCACCAATAGAGGGACAGAAAGTGGCTATGAGCTAATGAGGCTTTAGTTAATATTTTTCAGACCAAACTGGTCAAATGGCACCAAGAGCTCAGGGAAATTCTAATCCTGCAAGTCCTCTGTCTTCCCACTCACCAAAGATGTGGATGGAATAGTTTAAAGCATTGCTTTTCTCCTTTTCTTCTCTTTCTAGCTAGACTATAACTTAACATCCAGAAGACTGCAGGGGAAGGATACAGGCTGTTTGTCTATGTAAAGCAGAGGTCTCCAACCTTTGGTGAGATGCAGCTTAGCTGCTTTTTACTTCCCTTAAGCCTTGAGATCACTATGGGGAGAGGGAGGCAGGAGGTGTTGCCTGTGAAGCTCCCCAAAGAAGAGAGGGAGGAGTTACTGCTGCCTATGTCCCCCTCCTTGCTGGCATAACACATTCCTCACTCTACAATTACCACCCCCTGGCCCAACTGCTGAAGGGAAAAGAAGAGAGAAATTTTGGGCTGGGGGGAGGCAGGGAGGGCAAGAAGGAGTGGCTTTTGTAGGAATCAAGAAGTCTAGAAATACCTTACCCTTGAAAGGGACACCCACAGCCAGTGATTCAACTGGGTAAGCTTGCTGGGAAGTTTGAGACTTGAGCAGAAAGTTCTGTGGGTTCAATCTGTGGCACTTCTAGTGTATACATGTAAAGTTACAAGAATGAGGCCACAGGCCTCATCACACCTGCTGATGTTTGAGAGAGAGCCCATCTGACTCTCAGATTTGTGCTTTGGAGTCCTGCAAGATGGAAAGGACATGGAGACACAACCAGGCTACCTGTCCCCTGAGACATCAGCTGAAAGGGGCCAATCAGCTAATGCCAGCAGAGCTCAGAAAAGCTCTAAGAGCATCAGATAGCAATAGAAGGCCTGAGTCCATCATCAAGATCTTCAGCAAGATGTTAAAGCACATGGGACACCTCAACCAGAAGACCAATGGAAAACCATTCAATAGCAAGCAGTGTCAACACTCTTGTTTACCAAATAGCCCCAGAGAGTGGCCCAGACCCCACAAAGATAATATAACACTATCACTTATTATCTATTGGAAAGTTAATTGAACATCCTGGTGAGCAGGAGGAGAAACTCAAAGGACAATCAACATTTATTAAGCACTTGGTATGTGCCACGTATTGAGCTAAGGGCAGGGGAGACAAAGGCAAAAAACTTTGAATCTCTGTTCTGAAGGAACTTCCATTCTAATATTTTACTAGCTATAATAATATATATTTATATTTATTTTTCAGCTTTCAACTTTCACTTCCACAAGAATCTGAATTCCAAATTTTCTCCCAATCTCTCCCTACCCCCACCCCAAGACAGCATGTACCCCATCTACCCTCTCCTCCAGTCTCTCCTCCCTTCTATTACCCCCCACTTCTATCCTCCTCCCCTCTATTTTCCTATAGGGCAAAATAGATTTCTATACCCCATTGCCTATACATCTTATTTCCCAGTCGCATGCAAAACCTAGAGCCTCCATTCTAATGCAGAAGACAATATAATTTCAGTGAGTTTGCTGAAAGACTGTTGGAGCTTGATAATAGCTCACATGACCGATTCACATAACTCATATGACTCACATAAAACTCATGAGTTTTTGGACCTTTGATCAAATTTTTCCCAGTCCTAAGGGGACCAATGTTCAGATTGAGAAGGTAGAAGAAGGTCACAAAAAAGAGGTCTCATTGCAGCTATAGAGATACCTGGGGGACAGAAGGAAACTATTGAGCCTAGAGATAGCCATACTGAGCTGCCCACATTGGGACTATAGATCAATAGGTCTACTGATGTCAACAGTCAGCCCAGGGCCATCCACAGTCAAAACGTGGGAACTGTAATCCAGTAGTTCTTTGGCTACAAATAATCATTTGGGGCCAGCCACAAGCTCAGAATTGGGATCACTGGCCCCAGCAATTCCCATAGAAATACCAACCTTGTAGACCAATGATCAAGCTTATATATGATGCTCTGGGAGAAATGGAAGCAGTGGTTGTCCATGTAGGCAGATGACATTTATATGGAGTAGGTTCTAGCCCTACCTCTCAAGGCCCAGCAGGCCAAATCTTCCCACTAGGGGAAACTATTCTGTGGGGTTGGGGATGCATTTTCTCTACTGCCATCAGTTTGAGGTCCCACAAGCTGTGCTCTCCATTTTATGGAGTAGTAACTAACACCCTCAGTTCTATTTAACCATTAACATCTATTGACTTTTACAAAAGTCTATTTACTTCAAAGACATAGCAAGAACATTTTCCAAACATTACAAATATTTTCCCCAACATCTCATGGGCACCTTCATCTCTAAAGAAGTAGGCTCAAAATTGAGCTCAGTTCTAAGACTGAAGACTCCATTCCCTGTACCTGGAACAGAAAAGAATAAAAAGGCAAAGGAGATCCTGTTTCTCATGGGCCATATGGCCTCAGAAATGGGAGGAAGCTTCACCATCATTACAGAATAGACTCTCACCAGATACCATCATACCACACAGCTGAAGACAATCCGGTAAAGAGCAGCAAAGAAGCAACCACCTCTTTGCTGAAAGGCCTTTTTGAATTCCTCCAAAGTCAATCAGATAGCCTCCCTTTCCCAATGTGGGTTGGTCTACCAGAACCAATTATCAAATTTCTGTCCATACTACAATCTGCTCTATCCAATGCACTTCCCTTACATGTCATCACAGTTCTCTTGGAAGCCATCTCCCTAGCATCCTCCATATAGAGACACTATTTCAGGTGGTATAGTCATGTACCAAAATTCCCCTTATACATATATTTACTTTTTGCCTTCACAATCAGAGTGAAAGCTCTTTGGAGGTAAGAATTGTTTCATTCTTTGCACTTGTATCTCAAGTGCTTAGCCCACAGTAGGTATTTAATAAATATTTGTTTAATTGACACTCATTGTATGAGTGCATATCATATGTGCTTTGTATATTATTGTGTGTTGTATATGACCTATGTGTTTGCTATCCAATGTGCTTTTACTGCTTCTATGTTTTCTTATAGCAGCACACCATGGCATACATGCTATATTTCTATATGTGCATGTAACTTTTTTTACATGCGATCCATGTAATTTATTGCTATACAATATGCCTGAAGCTCTATGTTATGCTGATTGAATGTGCTGTTAGCTGCATGTACTCTTAGCGTGAATACCATGCATTAGGATCCCTACATGTGCATTTGATTTTGTAAGTGGGATGATGACCTATAACTATGTTATGATGCTTATGATATATATTCACAGATATACATATATATATACATACAAGGGACTGCAAATGTTTTACTAGTGAGGTGATGTAATGCCCTTCACTTACATTTGCTCCTTCCTGTGTTGCATGGAATAGCTGAGGTCTTGGGTTGGGAGATCAATAAAGGAAATAACACTATAGGGGGAGCATTAATTGTTATGGTGCTTAGTGTTGAAGAATAAGGGCAGGATGCCAGGGTAAAAGGTAGTCAGCTTCTCCTTGACAGGACTGTCTTTTGGGTCTACCCAACCTGTGCCATTAATGATAAGTGAGCAGAAGCCAGAGGAAGCTGGTGCTTCCTACCAAGGATAGGCAACAGACCAGATTGAGAAAAGTTTCTGTTTTCTCCTAAGTCTACCTGGATCCCAAGCCCATTTTGTGCTATGAGTCTCAGGTCCAGAGTTTTCTGCCTCTTCATCTAAAGATCAGCCCTACAGGAAGCATGAAAGGCCGCTAGGTGGCGTTATAGTGCACAGAGCACCTGTCCTGGAGTCAGAAAGACTCTGCTTCCTGAGTTCAAATCTGACCTCATACATTTACTAGCTGCCTGTCCCTGGGTAAGTCACTTCATCCTGTTTGCCTTAGTTTCCTCATCTGTAAAATGAGTTGGAGAAGGAAATGGCAAACCACTCCAGTATCTTAGCCAAAAAAAATTCCAAATGGGGTCACAGAGAGTCAGACACAACTGAAACGAGTGAACAACACAGAAAGCATGAAACAAAAATGGTTTCTTGTTCTATGTGCTGTCTATTTGCCTAAAAATTTTATTACAAGAGTAAACATGACCATACCACCATTGGTTCATTTCTCCCAAAGTACACTTACTTGCTTCTGTGGAGAGTTAATTCCATTCTGCCAAGGTCACTAGAACTCATTAAAATACAGCAAACTCAAAAAAGAGACAGGCATGTCATAGCCAGAAAATTTCCAAAGATGAACAGCAATGGAAATAGTCAGTGTTGGAAGGATTATGTGAAAAAGATACAGAAATGCATATGTGTTGGTGGAGATATGACTCGGCACCCCCATCCTGGAAGGCAATTTGAAGTTATGCAAAGAAATGACTAAAATATCCATAACCTGTTACCCAGAGAATACCATTGCTAAGCACATAACCCAAGGTGATCAATAACAAAACCAAAGGCTACGTATATACCGAGATATTTATAACAAAACATTTTTAATATAAAAGAGCTGGAAAAAAGTAAATGTACATTGATAAAAGGAACAGCTAAACAAGTTGCAGAAATGATAACTGACTAATACAGAAAAGCATGGGAAGATTTATATCAATTGATTCAAAGTGAAGTAAGCAGAACTAGGAAAACAATACATACTACTACAATGATGTAAAGGAACAGAACAACGAAGTGATTGAAACTGAATGTTACAAAATTATAATCAAAAAAAGATATGAGAAGTCACCTCACTTCACTTTTTTGAAAGGAGAAGGAGAGGCTATAGGTGTGGAACCCTACATATAATATCAGACTTTTTTGATATCTTGGAGAGTTTGAGGGAAATGATTGTTGCCCTCTTTTTTTATTTAAGAGATAGCTCTTTGGTAGAGGAAAAGTGGGTAGATACACTGGGAAAGGTAAGTGATGTAATAACACAATATCTCCTTTAACAAAAGGAGGATTCACTAGTGGGTGTAGTTTGACAGGAAAATTTTGAATGAGGAAAACCACAGACCCATACAAGAAATTGACAAGACATTGACAAGAAATTGATGCTACTTAATGGAGAGACAGAACTGAGGCATAGAACAACTGATTTCTGAGAACAATAAGAAAGTTCAACATTTACTGAGTTATTTCACTCCCATAGGGCATATACAGACCGCCAGACTGAGCATGGCACCTTCCAGCTTCTGATCCATCCTGTTGAATAGGATCAGGATACTAACTATTAATGCTACGTCAGGGACAATTTGAGGTCTCTAAAAACCACCAAGAGGGTGGATGGTGATGAGGAGGTAATAACAGTGTCTTGGAGATCTATCCAGGAGGGCTTCAAGATCCACTGATAGATCCCAGGGTTGGGAATCTCTGGTCTAAGACTTCACATTCAAATGGCATCAGCAAAGGATGAAAACAACCGTATTATGACCCTTTTCCAACAAGACCTTGGTTATCTGACATTCAATCTTTTGGAATCTACAAACTTGCAGAATCACCTGAAAGTATTTCCCAAAAGTAAGGAAGCAGCCCCTGAACAGAGCCATAACTAGGGTAAAATGATTGGAGTTTTGCCTCAGGGTTGTAAAATCTAGGAGAAGTGAGGAATGCTTCCTCATAGCAGCTCTCTGAGCTGCCTTTGGTGTCCACCTGCCATCTAACTGAGGACAAATGAGCCTTACTATTAGTCCTCAGTCCTTTTCTGGTTGTTCATTTCAAAGAGTCTGCCTATCATCACCATTAGGAAGGGGAAAGTTATTCTGGGGGGTCAAAGTGCAAAGGTCATCCTGCCTTCTCTCTGGAAGGGT
The DNA here is from genome assembly GCA_028658325.1 of Potorous gilbertii. Lineage (NCBI taxonomy): Eukaryota > Metazoa > Chordata > Mammalia > Diprotodontia > Potoroidae > Potorous > Potorous gilbertii. The sequence goes on from CM053775.1 coordinate 25,504,547, forward strand.
ATGGTGCTCCAGAGTCTGGAGGGGAAAGAGGATAGGACAGTGCCTAAAAGGTTGGAGGAAGATATTTTAGAAGGAAAATTAGATCCTGATGGACACCAATTCTCCAGACACTTGTAGATGGGATTTGAGCCTGCTTGCCAGTAGAGGGAAGATGAGTTGGAGCATCTGTACTACATAGAAACCTAAAATTATAATATATGTCTGAATTCTCTCCCCCCCCCTTCCTACTCCTAAGAAAACCTAACTACCTCTAATGTAGTTTAGCTGTCTGTATACATTAAACGTGTAGGTAATGTTTTCTATTCCTGTTCAATTCAAATATTTACATTTTTGATACAATTAATAAATTCAATTTATCTTCCAAAAAAGAAAAACCAGCCTCACTGACACAGGACTGCCCCCTCCAGGGTCCTAGGCCACATCAAGCCCATTCTTTGTCCTAAGGTAAATTCAGTTGCGGGGAAAGATCCAGAGGACGGCATGCCCTAGGAAGACAAGGGTTTGAGAGGATAGTACATAGACTTTCTATTAGCTGGAGATATTTTATGTAGCCCACCAATTAGCATTTTTGCCAATGTTTGTTTGGAGAATTATATAGCATTTTATTTTGGATTTATATTGTAACCCTTTTGCCAGAAAGTGGGGCCAGCTGACATTTGGTTTGTAAACCTATCCCCCTGCCCAGCTGAACTGGCCCAGATGCAGGGATTCCTTCTTGGAAGTACCCAGAATATTTCCATTTTTTAAGTTGTATCTTAAAAGGCTACTGCACAAACACTCTGCAGTCTACAACATTTCACTGTCCACAATAGTTCAGTTCCTAGGGTGCCTCGTGGCCAAAGTTTGATTATATTATTTATGACTATAATTTTAATGTTTCATTGAGCAGCAGTCTCACTTCTAGGGCTGGTTGCTGGATGACTTTGTTTAAGTGATTGTTTTAAGTATACCCACTCTCCCCACACTTTTCAATAAGGAGACAATACTGTACAGGGGCACTAGGTGGCGCAGTGGGTAGAATACCTGAGGTCAAACCTGACCTCAGACACCTACTAGCCATATGACCCTGGGCAAGTCACTTTACTCTGTTTGTCTCAATTTCTTCATCTGGAAAATGAACAAAGCAATCCAGTATCTTTGCCAAGAAAACCCCAAATGGGATCATGAAGAGCCAGACATAACTGAAACCACTGAATACTACCCATACAGGGAAAATAGTGCTGACTCCAAAGAAGGACTACCTAAAATTGAAAGCCTACCTTTCATGCTTATTTACTACCTATGTGACCTATCTCAATTTCTCCCTCAATTGAATGAGGGGGCTGGCCTACCTGGCCTCTGAGGTCCCTTCCTAAATCTAGGATCCTGTGTGTGACCTTGAGTGAGTCTTTTCTGAACCTCAGTTTACCCATCTGTCAGAGGGGTTTGGACTAGCTGGCCTCTGAGGCCCCTTTCAACTGTTTATCTATGATCCCATGATCATTTTGGTAATTAGATAAATACTTGTGCAGATGGCATGATACTAACTCCCATTTCTCTGGTTGTCTGCAGCTCACACTTTGATTTGCTCATCATAATCTTAGAATACAAGTTCTAGATGAGGAAATCAGGGTTCTATTACATTTAGCAAACTGAGACCCAAAGACATTAGGTGACTCACTCAAAAAATCACACAGTGGAAAAAGTGTCAGTCTAAGGACTTTTGACTATAGTCGCTGTGCTCACTCCAATAACTGAGGCTGTTTTACTTCTTTTTTACTTAGTCACTTAGCTCCTGTAAAGTATTGTCTCCTTATTGAAAGAAGGGAGAGTGGGTATACTTAAAACAACTTTTACTGACTTCTTTCGATAAATAATTCTAATAACACGCATTTCTGTACAAGGTATTGCAAAAGTCTTGGTTGAGTTTCAAGCTATTACTAATACTTCTGGGACACCCTGTACTTGGCCCTTTAAGGTTTGCAAAGCACTCAAAATATATTTTCTCATTTGATCCTCACAACAACCTTGGGAGGGAGGTGTAATTATTATTATTCACTTTACAGATGAGGAAACTGAGGCTGGGATGGAGTCACTTGTCCAGGGTCATACCACTAGGATGTGTCTGAGGCATGATTATGCATGTGGGTCTTCCCAATCAAGCCCAGTACTTTCTCTACTTCTCCACTCAGCTGAGTCAGTCTATGCCTCCCTCCCATGGGCCTAGGCCTGAGCTCTCCAAGAGGGAGGATATAACAGAAACTTAAGATATAGTCTGCCGGCCCTTCAGTTTAGAATTCTCCCTCAAGATACCAAGTTTCACACAGGGAATAGTTAAGTACCACTGCTCTAGGAATTCAGAGAAGGTGGGGCCCTGGAGGGATGGAACTGGTTAATTTTTTGTCTTCCCTTAAAGTGAAGCCACACCCTCCCTGCTGCTGCTGTGGAAGCTGCCCCCCTTCCCTTGACTGCCTCAGATTGAACATGGACACCCCAGGCCCCAGGTTCCAGACAGGAAGCTGGTGAAGGAGGGGAGAGCAAAACGGGGGGCCCTGCTCCTTCTGACTTCTCCCTTGGGGAGGAGAAAGTAGCATTTGTGCTCCCTGGCCCCCTCCCTCCAGATGCTAGAACATCTGGTCAATTCAATCACTCTCAGTCCCCAAATTATCCCAAGCAGTCCCTGCAGAGCTTAGAGTTCCACAAAAGGATAGGCTTCCCCACTGTGCCTGCTCCAGGCGTTTCTGGAGCCCCTGCATGGAAGAACAAATTCGTGGGGGCTGGAATCTCAGCTTTGAGGCACTCTCCCACAGGCCATTTTGAGCATTTATCTCTGCACATCTATATCTGCCAACATCTTGAACCCAGCGTCCCATTTCCTTGTCCCTAGGATGCTGCAAAGACATTGGAAACCAGGCCCTCCAGCCCCTCTCTGTAGCATTCAGTCTCTGCTGCCCAAGCTTCATTCAGTTTTGAAGTTTAACAAACAAAAAGGGGATTACCAGACTCCCCTCTCCCCCCAGGTCAGCAAGAAAGCAATTCCCAGCTTCAGCTCCCTGCATTCAAGTCCTCAGCCCCAGGAGCCAGCCCGACCTGTTTGGAGGCTTCCCCTGAAGGCTCCTGCCTGTACCCAGGAACTGCATCCTGGGCTCCACAGGACCCACTGGCACACTCCAGCTGCCCTGGGTGCTGCCAGGGAGTTCACAGCTCTCTGTTCTGCCTCTCAGATGCTATTTAGCATGCACTGCAGGGGAAAGAGCAGTAACTGGTAGGGCCGAAGACCTGGGGGCAGGTCTAGCCCTGGCACCTTCTCTAGGCCTCAGTCCTCATTGGGAAAATGACAGTTAGACTCAGGGATAGGGAACCTACAGCCTCGAGGCCACATGTGTGACCTTCTAGGTGCTCCAGTGTGGTCCTTTGACTGAATTCCAACTTCACAGAGCAAATCCCCTTCATAAAAGGATTTGTTCTGTAAAACTTGAACTCAGTCCAAAGACCATACTCAAGGACCTAGAAGGCAACCTGTGGCCTCGAGGCTGCAGGTTCTCCACCCCTGGACTGGATCATTTCTCTAAGGCCCCTTGTGATTCAGTAATTGTCTTCTCCCCACCTTGTTTCTTATGGTTTACTTCACTCATTCACTTCAGTGAATGCCCACTATGTGCTAGGCACTGGGGAAGACACAACATTTGAACAATATACAGTAGCTGTCCTCACAGAACTCAAAAGCTTAAAGTAGAGCCACAGAGAACCTAGGTTAAAATCCTGGCTCACATCCCATGTGATGTCAGACAGATTCCTTTATCATCAGTAAAATGAGGGTGCTAGACTCTCCAAGTTCCTCCCAGCTCTAAATCTCTGATCCTCAGACAAACCCCAAGAAGGAATAGATGCAAAATTACCTGACAATTGGAACTGGTCGTAGAATCCTAGAGCTCTAGAACTGGGAGGGAATTCAGAGGCCTAGATCTAGTCCAATCCCCTCATTTTACAGAGGAGGAAACTGAGACCCAGAGAGGGGAAGTAACTTGTCCAAAGTCACACATAGGATCCTGTATCTAAAGTTGCAAGGGCCCGTGGAGGGACTCATTGTACAGATGGGTACTGTTGCTTGCCTAATGTCACGCAGGCAAGAAAGTGTCAGTGGCAGAATCTGAATTCAAGTTCTCTGGCTCCAGAACCAGCACTCTTTTCACTATCTCATGATGCCTGTAGAGAAATCTAAAATCAAGCTGTGTCTGAGTGGGAAAGGGGGAGGTCATGGAGAACTGGGGGTGGGACAGACCCCTCAATGTGTGGCTACCATTTGAGTTGCCCTGTAAAGGACAGATAAAAATTTAATGGTTGAAGAGAAGAGTATTCCTGGAAGAGTTGACAGGGGGAGCAAAGGCTAGGAAAGGTGGGCAGAGACAGGAAAATGCAGGCCACGTCTGCAGGATAGAGAGTTGTCCAGCTTTGTCTGAAGCATAAAATATGTGGCAGGAAGTAGAAAGAAATTGAAGGTTACCATCTGGTGCATTAGAAGCTTCTTAGAACCCTTAGGAGTCCCACAACATGGAACTAGAGAGGATGTAGGGATGGTATAACTGCAAATGTCCAGAAGTACAGCCCAGACACAGGCTAGAGTCACGCAGTATCTCCTACTAGGGCTTGAACTGTCTGTCCAACATCCAAATGTTACCTGCTCCATGACACATGGTGGGAGGCAGAGGAGGCCAAGACAGAGCCCAGTCAGGGTCTCATGTCAGCCTCTCTTCGGGCAGTCAGATGGCCCAGTGGATAAAGTACAAGGGCTAAAATCAGTAAGAACTGACTTCAAATCTTAGCTGTGTGATCCCCTACTTCCATGTGCCTCAGTTACCTTATCTGTAAAATGGGAATCATAATCACACCTCCCTTCCAGGATTGTTGTGAGGCTCAAATGAGATATCTGTGTAGCACTTACCACAGTGCCTGGCACACAGTAGGTATATAATAAATGCTTGTCTCCCCCCCTCAAAGTCTCCCAAATGTTAGCCCTGCCTCTCAATCTGGCATGAGGGTTGCCAGACCTGAGGCATTCCCAGGTCTATACCCTTCCATGAATAAGTGAAGTATATTATTTAAAGTAACAAGCTTACAGCTAAGCACCTGAAGAGAGAGAGAGAGAGAGAGAGAGAGAGAGAGAGAGAGAGAGAGAGAGAGAGAGAGATGGGCCCCAGTCACGTGGCAGACTTTACTTGTTCTTCCCATCAAACTTGTTCCAGGTTTACTCCACTAAGAAGCCCTTACATTCATACAGTGCTTCAGGGTTACCAAGCTCTTCTCCATCCATTCTCTCATTTGAGCCTCACAAATGGCCCCATGAGGTTGGCAGGCCATGGATTCATTTCCCCAGTTCTGTGATTCTGCAAAGTCCCCCTTTGGGGCCTCCTTTTGGCATGGAAGTGACCCTGGGGTCTCTAAGACTCTTCCAGTAAAGCTAAAGCTCTGGCAGGTATTACCAAGCTAGAAAGGCTTTGAGAATGAGCCAGCACATGAAATGTTTGTCAGATATTCTCAGACCAGCCAGGCCAACATGAGAGCAGTCTACCACCAGAGGGTTGGCCATGGCTTTACAAATTGGGGTGCGAGGACCCTCAGGAAGTCATGAAGAATATTGACTAGGCTCGAGAAGGATTATGAACTGTGGGATTCAGGGGAGTAGGAGCATAGAAAAAAAATCCCAATCCTTGAAGAGCTGAAATACAGCTAGGCTGGTTTCTGATTGACTTGGCTGTAAGTGATCCTACCTTCCTTCTTTTCAAGAGGGGGACAGTCTGCTACAGGGGAGGAATGACTGACTTTGGAGGCAGAGTATCTAGGTTTAAAACCTCCCTCTGATGCCTATGTGATCTACCTTAATTTTCTCCTCTGTAAAATGAGGGTGTTAGAGTTAATGACCTCTAAGTTCCCTTTCAGCTCTAAATCCTATGAATATACTGGAAGGTTTTGGCTAGGTATTTTGATGGCTTTGACAGCTGAGGTTGTTTATCTATCCTCACTTTTTCTATAGGATTATATCACTTCATTTTTCAATCCCATAAATGTATGTGTAGCAATCAATTAGGCCTTATTCTCCTAGAGCCAGGCCAGCTGTATGTTTCCTCTCTTAGGGGTACCCCTGAGGGGTAAGAGGCTGTCTCTTCTCTAATGCCATTGGCTTAGGCCCCCATTCTTGTGTGTAAATAACTCCCTAGTTCCATTTAGCCAATTAACATTGATTCAGCTTTTTCAAATGGGTCTTTACCTCAAAGATATAGCAAAAATAGAAGTACATTTACCCCAAATACCTGGGAACCACAATGTCCCCTATTTCACTTCAGTGCCTGTGGAGAGTGAGCTCAGATTTAAGGCAGTTTCTACAGAACACTGGTCCCAACAAGTTCACATTCAAAAGTGACAGTCACTGGTTGAGTCCTCATTTCAGTTACTGTTGAACTGGGTCCCAAAGGTCACAGCTTGATCCTCAGGGACTACTCCCAGACTTTCTGGTGGCTCACTCTTCTGACTTTTCAAAGTTCACAAGGTCATGGCCAATTGGTGATGGTCAATTTCCATCATCTAAAGCATCAACGAATAAACATTAAGATGAAGGCCTCAGAAGGGGAGGACCCAAGGCCTTTCCCAATAGAACATTGTCTCTCTTTTCTCACCAGAATGCAGACAACAGCAAGAGATCAGATGGAAGAGAATGACTCTGAGTAGTACCTTTTGAATGCGTTCCAGTTTCAACTATGTATAACCTATATTGTAGGCATTCAAAAAATTGCTGTTCTTAATATGTCTAGCACAGGGATCCTATGGGGCTTTACAAAAACAGGTGGCAGGCTGCATTTAGCCCATGGGCCATACTTTGCCAGATCCTGGTCTAGCAGACCAGAACTAGTTACAGAATGTTTTTGCTTGCCCCAAATCTCTCCAAAGCACTTCCACTACATGCCAGTATGTCTTTCTGGAAACAGATTCCCTAGCCTCCACATGGATGGAATGAACCATCCAAGAACACAAATGCCTGCTCACCAGCACCCTGTTACACATACATACATACACACACACATACATGCATGCATGCACGGACTCATATACATACCTTACACTGCTTTGTGAGCATGGAGTCATCATGGTAAATGTTCTGTAGGCAACCTGTACCCATAATGTATCTCTCTCTAGTACTCTGAGTCCTGAAACTTGAATTCTCCTGAGACTGAGATATTCCAAAATTTGAAAATGCAGAATATTCTTGGGATTTCACTTATAGTGGAAAGTAATTTCTTAAATACTATTGGCCCCATGCTTTTCCTCCCATTCAATTCTAGGCTCAACTCATTGCCCATTTGCAGTATCTGTACTAGATACACTTACTGATACACTAACTCAATAGACTGGTCTTCCATTGTGTTATGAACAAGAGGCATTTTCTTATACAATTTGGGTTTTCCTGTATGGATTTTTATCTCATTTGAACAATCATGAATCTCATTAAGGAGGCCCCCATGTGTTCTAGGGCTCAATGTAACCAGCATATACACAAACCACCTTTATGGAGAGGCACCCCATAAAGACCTTGCATAAGACATCCTGCATGCCAGTGGTGAACACCTCTGGGAGGCAAATACTTCCTTGCTTCTTGCCTCACTTGACGCTGAAAATCAGAAGGTCATTGACCAGAATTATCTCTGTGGCTGCATTTGTTAAGGAATTTTGTAAGAACATGTGAGGTAGCTAGGTGGCACAATGGATAGGCCTGGAGTCAGAAAAACCTGAGTTCAAATTCAGCCTCTAACACTTACTAGCTGTGGTGACCCTGGGCAAGTCACTTAGCCTCTGTTTGCCTTAGTTTCCTCATCTATAAAATGGGGATAATAACAGAGCTTCCCTCCCAGGGTTGTTGTGAGGATCAAGTAAGACAATATTTGTAAAGCACTGAACACAGTGCCCAACATGTAGCGAGTGCTATATAAATGTTAGCTGTTATTATTACATTACGTTTCACAATGAGCTACAGAAAAATTATGAGCAGGTTAAGAATTTATATTTTACAATGATGCAAGTAAGACTGAACTGCAAGTATGAAGTAGAAAAGGAGCTGCAGAGTAGCAAGCACCAATAAATCAATATCTCAAGGATCTGTGATTTCCTTGGCATGGGAACTCCCTCCACCAACACAGATTGCAGCCTATCGCTGCTTCCAATCAACGAGGAGGGGATGACTCAGAGACATGCTCACTGAAGATATCCTTACAAATTTCAAGTCATCTTTATGTGTCTGTTGCATTTTAATTTGTTATTCCTATTTCAAAGCCTTGAGTTGTCATTAAGAGATCAATCTATAGATTTCCTTCTTTTCCCCAAAGTAACTGTCTTTAGCATCCCATTCAGATACACCAGAATACAGATATACACCATTCAGAGGTGCTTCGGTGGAAATAGTTTAAATATTTATTTCCAACCTAGCCTTCCCCAACAATTCCAGGCAAAAGGTGACTGTGAATTCTCATCAAAGACCATTCCATTTCCCAAACACTTTTTTGTTAACAGAGCCCTTTCCTCGTGACACTGCTGGGAGGAAGGTAGTACAGGTATTATGGTCTCCATCTTACAGATGAGAAAATAGCATCCCAGAGATGTAAAGTGAATTACCCAAAGCCAGGATTTAACCCTTGACCTCATGAATCAAAATCTAGCGTTTGTTAATATATTTTAGCAAAGACAGTCACTATTTTCCTCGTCAGACATCCTGTTTCTCAGTCAAATAGACTGGCAGATGGGAGGCATGGAAAACCACAAAGAGCACCTTTCCCTACAAATGGTGAGTGAGCTGGTAAGTGTACACAACAACTGGCTTGGGGGGGTGTATGCAAGACATATTTTAAGTCTAATCTTCGTTATTACTACTTTCTCCATCACTTCCTTAAATCTAGACCATAAAACGATAGATCAGGCCCTGATTTGCAGGGTTTGTAGATTTCTAAGGTAGAAATGCTCATACTGAAAATTTAGCAGTTGGTTCCATTGGGCTGGCCAGGGTTCAAGGTAGCTCCAGCACAGTCCTACTTTCATGGGGAGAATATGGTATCCACTCCCTTCTTCTGGTAACTTGCTCAACCAAGATTTGCTAGAGTTTTTTCTATGGCTCTGGACATGCATAGTCCTTGGTCAGTTTTTCCATGTCCAAATCTAGATAATGTACAGCTGGCCCTGGAGAATGTGCAACTGGAGACCTGGGCAGTAGAAAAGCCATTGGATCTGATCTAATCTTAGGGTTAGACTAGATCAGAGGTGGGGAACCTGTGGTCTTGAGACCTTCTAGGTCTTCAGGTATAGCCTTTTGCTTGAGTCCAAGTTTTACCGAACAAATCCTTTGTTAGGGGCATTTGTTCTATGAAGTTTGGATTCAGTCAAAGGGCTGCAGTTGAGGACCTAGAGGGCCATGGGTGGCCTTGAGGCTGCAGGTTCCCCACCCCTGGACTAGATGATCTCTAAACTCCCTTCCAGATCTCATTCTCTGCTCCTGTAATTTGATTCAAATCAATCAACATTTATCTCAGCAGCAAAAATGCCAAAACAAATGAGAACCAATCTTGGTCCTCACAGAGACCCGTAGAATCTGATAGGGAGATGGGCCACAAACAATCACACAATTTGAAAGCTGATTAAGCATAGACAAGGGGGCAATCAACACGGTCAAAAGACACAAGAGGAGAAGGATAAGGTTCAGCCTTACAACATCATGGAGGTAGCACCGAGCTGGACCTCCCAGGAAGGGAATGGTGCAGATAGTAAGACATGGACAGAGAATCCAAGAGAAGACATGACTCCCAGTATGGAGCGGAACAGTGCATAAACGCAGAAGGAAATCTGAAACCAGATATTTTCTAGTTTACATAATAGAATGAGAACTTAAAGGAGAGTGCTGTGATTGAAATAAGGCTAGATGGTGGAGTGCCTCAAATGACAGACTAAAGAGTCTGTCTACCACCTGTATCTAGAGCAAAGTGGCGAACTAAAGCAGAAAGTGACAGAATTTAAGCACAGCTTCACAATTCCCTCAATAATCTGGCTATTTCAGGTAAAACACTTCTTAATGAAATGATTCAGATAATTATCTAAATTATTGAGTTCATTCTTTGCATGCAGACTCTCTCTTCCCTTTCCTCATCACCCATTCAATTAAGCTATTTAAAGGATAGGGATTGGACCTGGGATTTCACCCGGGTGGCAAACTTCTAAGTGAGGAAACTCCTCCCATCAATGCATGTTGGCAACTTCTCTACATCTCAGAAAGTTGTCTAAGACACAGACTTTCAATGACTTTTCCAGGATCACACCATTACTATGTATCAGTGTGAAGAAAGACTTGAACTGGAATCTTCCTCACTTGAAACTATCTATCCATCCATTACACCATGCTCCTCAAGAAGGTTAAGTGAGGAAGAATGGATGGTACCCAACCAAGTAAACACTGAGAACATCTATGCTATAGGCAGCCTGTTCTTGCCTTGTTATTATACTGATTGAAAGAAAACCCAAAGCCAAACATGACAGGGGAGAAATAGAAATACTTGGTCTTGGGATAGATGCTCCCTGAGCATATATATTGCTTCATTCTTTCTGTTGGGATCTCTAGTGCCTAGCAGAGTGTTTGGCACATAATAGGTTTTCAGTAAATACTTCTCAACTCAAAAATCTATCCTGCCCCATATCATAAAGGGACTGAGTTTTTTCATGGCAACCTAAGCTATTCAAGACAAGTTAGCCAACATGCTGGCTCCCATAAAATACACGAGAGAAAGAGGAAAAAAGCCAACTCCCAAGGAAGGCAAGTCTACAGCCATATCAAACAAAGGAATACACAATCAATGGCTTGGACTTTATCTGTTTCAGGGGAAAAAATCAATTCAGTTGGAATAATTCATCCAACCCAATAAAAAATTTACAATGAGAGCTATATCTGGCCCTGATAATTTCGCTAATGTCCAAGGAGTCAACTAAGGGAGAACCGAAATATTGAGCTTGGCCCTAAGGTCACATGGTGGCCCTGAGGGAATGGTGCTTTGTCTAGAGAGTCTAGATACCCTCCAAAAAGCTGGTGGCCCTGTTTTTAACCTTTGTTTTAGGGGGAGAACAAGAGCCAAGGAAAGTAAAACTGGCTGCAAAGTGCTTTATCAAAGGATTGTCCTACAGAATGAGGACTGTGTGATTAGCTCTCAGTTTATCACAACAATACCTTTTGTAAAGATCTTCTCTGAATCATGATATAGGCTACATATCAATTTGTATAACATATGCATTGGGGTAAAGCTCATAAAGACTGCACCTATGCCAATATAAATGAGAAGAGAAATAAAACGCAAACTGTATGTTGTGACAGAGCCCTGGAGTTGATCTGGAAAAAACACATCTATTTCTCTTCTCCCCTTTGCAGAGTTAGGGAGCTACGGGTGAGGAATATTGCATAGAGCAGGAGATACAGTTAAGATACCAATTGGTTTTGCTGAACTGCTTTGTTACAATGATGGCTCCCTGGGTGAGGAAGGGGAGAAACATATTTGGAAATGAGGATGATACATCAGTAAAAACTAGCCATAAAAGTCATATAAAAAAAGAAAAGGATAGAAAGGGGATTGCTGATCTCCAGTATTATCCTATCTCCCCATTATCTGCCATGATTGCTTTAGCAGAAGAGGTTTTCAGGAAGAGGCTGGACACCCACTGGTCATATATGTCACACTGAGGATTTCTCTGCGGACCTGGGTTGGTTCTGCCATTCTGTAGGAGCCCCTCTCATGCCAGAGGTGGAACAGATGTGGCTAGCAAAATCAGCCATTACAGTATGGAGGAAGAAGTCTCCAGACAGTGGCATGCTGGGAGTGTATAAAGTTGGTGTGGTCCTTCAAGTGATTGGTGGTATAAGCCAGAGACACAGTGATTAGATAGTTATGTAACAGGGTAAAAATGAAAAGAGCTAGCTAGATTACATCTGGAACTTAGATGATGCTTTCAATGATCCCAAGCTACTGCATCCTGCCACAAAATATCTGTCTAGCACCAATAGGATTGTGTTTAGAGGGGAAGCATCATGTAATTCATGGAGTATTGGATATGGGTCAGAAAGGCCTGAGTTTGAGTCCCTCTGACATTTATTAGGGGTGTCCCTGAATTTCTCTGACCCAAAGGCTCAAATATCTTAAGTTATAAATGGTGAAGGGCTTTGAGTCTATGCCATCTGAAAAATGTCTTAAGAATCTTGGAGTGTTAAGCCTTGAGAAGAGGTTAGAAGAGAATAACAGAAGAGAGGGAGGGGAGGGGAAGGAAATGGAGGATTCAAGGAGGACATGATAATTGTCTTCAAGTAATTAAAGGTCACCTTACGTTGAAGGGGACATCATCAGCTTCACAGGCTAAGAAACTTGAATTATTAGTTAACCCCAGAGTGACTGGCCTCTAGAAGACTGATTTACACTAAGCAGATTCATAGTACTGATAAACCAGAAAAATAAAGTATTGTTTCATATGGAACATATGCCTTTATAGTGACCAAAATACTCATGTCCACTGTATAGGACATTTTCTTCTGGGTATCAAGTCTCTAAGAATATAAACTAATTCTAGAAAGCTTTCTTGAGGAGTCTAGATTCAGGACAGAGAGAAATGGCCCTTTGTTGAGGCCTGAAGAATTATCCCTGTTCTAATAAATCAATCAGCAAGCATTTATTAAGCAAGTACTATGTGCCAGGCATTGTGCCCACTACTGAGGATATGAGAACAAAAGCAAAAGCGTTCTTTCTCCCAAGGAGCTTACATTCTGGGGGAGCTGGAGATAACATAGACATATATTAACATGTAGAGGCAGCTAGTTGGCTCAGTGCATAGAGCACTGGACCTGGAGTCAGGAAGACCTAGGTTTGAGTCCAGTCTCAAATGCTTACTGGCTATGTGACTCTGGGCAAGTCACTTAAATTTTGTCTGGCTCAGTTTTTTGGTCATCTGTAGAAAGGGGGTAATGACAGTACCTACCTCCCGGAGTTATTTTGAGGATCAAAAGAGATACATTTATGAAGTAATTGCAAATCCTAAAGCACTATAGAAATGAGTTATTATACAGCAAATGATACAAGCTAACTATGGGGGGCACTTGTTGCAAGGGGGAACCAGGAAGGACTTTATAAAGTGGCCCTTAAGCCAAGATCTGATGGAAAGGAGGTCTTCTAAGAGGTAGAGGAGAGGAGGGATGAGTATTCCAGGCATAGGGAGCGGTCAGTGCAAAGACATGGAGATGGGAGATGGCTGGAATGTAGAGTAAGGGGAAAAGAGTAAAAGATTGAGAAAGACAAGGAAGGGCAGGATACTAAAGGCAACATGGAACCACTGGAGTTTATGGGGGAAAGGAGCAGCATAATGGGATTGACACTTTCTGAAAATCAATTGGGCTGCTATGTGGAAGATGGGCTGGAGCAGGGAGAGACTGGAAGAAGGGAGACCAATTCTCAGGCCGTTGCTATAGTCAAAGCAGGAGGTGAGGAGGGCCTCACCTGGGGTAGCAGCTGTGGGAGTGGAAGAGGCAGTCAGATGGGAGGGAGGCTGCAGAGGTAGAAATGAGATTTGGCAACTGATTGGCTGTGGAGGAGAATGAACGGGGTGCAGAGAATAATGCCAAGCTATTGAATCTAGCTTATTAAAAGGATGCTAGTGCCCTGGACTGTAATAGAGAAATTGGGAAGAGGGGTGAGTTTGGGAGGGGAAAGCTGAGTTATGTTTTGGATACACTGAGTTTGAAATGCTCAGTTGACAGGTGGAGATGCTTAACTAGAACCCAAGGGAGACCCTCAGGCCAAGTATACACCATTGATCCGAGAGTCGTTTGCATAGAGATGACAATGAAACCCCTGAAAGCAGACAATGTCATGAAGAAAGTATAGAGAGGGAAGAGGGTCCAGGACAAAGCCATAGCAAACACCCACAATTAGGTGGTTTGATGATGCACCAGCGAAGGAGCCTGAGAAGGAGCAGTCAAAAAGGTAGGAGAAGAACCAAGGCAAAGCAGCAAAAATGAAAATCCAAAGAGGAGAGAGTATCCAGGAGAGCCAATAGTGTCAAACCCTATAGACAGGTCAAGAAGGCCATCAGAGCTGGCAATTCAGAGTCCACCAATGGTGTTGAAGAGAGGAGTTTCTGTGGAGTGATGAAGACAGAAGCCAGATTGCAAAAGTTTGAACAATGAGTGACAGGAGAGGAAATGACAGCAGTGGGTGTAGACAGCTCCTAGGAATGTGGTGGAGAAAAGGAGGGGAGGCTTTTTTTTAGGATAGAAGAGACTCGGGCATGTTTGTAGTCAGCAGTGAAGAAACCAACAGGGAGAAATGTAACATTGATAAAATGAGTTGAGGATGCTCATGAGGACCATTTGTCAGAAAAGAAAGATCATGGGTATATCCAGAGGCATTGGCTTTGACCAGGAGAGAGACTACCTCTTCATCGGACAGGCAACGATGTCACGGATTTGGGGATGAAGAGGAAGGGTAAGAGGGAACTCTCAGCAAATGGCCTTTCATTTTTTTCAGCCAAGTTGAGGTGAAATCATAAGATGGGGGGCAAGATTGGGAGGAAAGGAATGGAATGGGAGATTTTCAAAGAGAAGAGAAGGTTTAAAATATTCCTGGTGGGAAGTAGGATAGAGAATAAATTAGGGAGGAGTAAAAGAAATTCCTTGCTGCAAGAAGTGTTCAGGTGAGGTCAGAAACAAATCTGTAGTAGACTTAGTTTTAGGGTTTCCTTCAATTTTGATTGGTAACACATCCATAGGAGTGAAGGAAATGGATGATGGGTATAATCCAGGACCAAAGTTTGAGAAGGGATTAAAGTTATAGGATAAAGGGGCAAGAGATTCAAGAGTGGAGGGCAATGTGGAATTGAAGTGGTAAAACTATGGAGTAGACACTGAGCAGAGCAGAAAGTGAAGTTAGAGGTGGGATGATGGTTGGTTAGAGATCTCAAGAGTAGAGAGATTGGAGGTTCTGGTAAGGAAGAAAACTAGGCTTAGAAGGAATGAAGCTTAGGGAGAGATAGGATGACAGAATGAGTGAATGAACGAAGCATTTACTAAGAACTTACTAAGTACAAAGCACAATGCTAAGCAATGGCGATATAAACAGAAGGGTCACAGCCCCTCTCCTCACAGAGTTCACACTGGAATGGGGGAGACAACACCTAGGGAAGGTTTCGGCTGCACATCAGATGGAAAGGTCCCAGAGTCCTTAGGGTGCAAATGTAAGGCCTCTTCCTTAATGTCATTTCCACTGATAAAATTCCATCTGTTTGATGGGGCCAAGGACCTTGATGCCAAGAGCTTTGTCTTCTAGGTCTTTAGGAAATGTGGTTGTCTGTAGCACCTGTAGGGACAGTGGCCAGGCTGTATCTCCTTCCCGGGAGAGTGGCTAAGGGCACTGAGCTCTTGGTTTACAGGTCCTGGGATATCTCCATTGAGGATATGAGGGGAGATGGTGGTCAGAGTGGTGGTAGTGGCGGTTTGATCAGTCTGCCAAGTGCTGTCTCCTGTCTCTCCCTCTGCTGCTTCAGAGGATGGTAGAAGGTTATGGTGTGAAAAAAGGGTTTTCAGGATTTTTGTTGTAGAACTGGAATACTTGGGATGAAGGCAAGATCAAGGAAGTAGTCATCTCTGTGTGTAGCTGAGATGGAATGGAGGGCAGAGATCAGGGGAGTTGAGACGAGTTTGAGGAATTGGGAGGTTAAAAAGGATGTCAACATGCATGTGGAACTCCTTTGGTCCAAGGGCGGGAGTTGGGATGGAGAAGAAACTGACAATTCCTCTAGTAAATTTACAATCATTCTCACTGAAATGTTATGGAATAAATACTGAATTCTCATGCTCCAGTTCTCCTTTTTCTCGACACACATAGACCAACAACACTTTCTTTAGGATGTCACCTTAGACATACTAAGCATATCTTAGGATCCAAGATGTGAACCTGGGAGAGGTCTCCAAGACAAGCTGGCCCAACTCCCTCCTTTTACAGAGTGAATGAGGGAAAAAGGAAACAGAAACCCAGAGGGAAAGGGACTTTACCAAGATCACATCCTGGATCCTAGATCTAGAAGGGATCTCAGAAGTCAACTAGCCCAACGCTCTTATTTTACAGAACAGAAAACTGAAGCCCAGAGAGGAACTTGTTCAAGGTCATACAAACAGCAATAGTCAAAAGTGGAATTTGAACCCAGGTCCTCTTTCTCCAGAGCCAGTGCTCTTGTGTTGGGGAAGGAAGGGCAGGGGTTGCCTCTCAGTGAACTCAAGCAGTTTCCTTCCCCATTCATGGGATGGAAATAGTCCTGAGACACATGTGCAGGAACAAGGGAAGGGGTAAAGTGCCTGGCTCCTAGGAGGATGGGCGGTTTCTACAGGGCTCAGTGGCCCTGGTACACTGCCCAAAGTTACCACACTGCCAAGAGATAGAAGACTGATAGAGAACTGGGTCAGCATCTGTGGAGACCACAGAGGAGAGCCAGGGTGTGGGGCTTTCTGCACCAGGACTACAGAAACAGGAAGGCTGGGAGCAGACAAGGGCCAAGAAGACCCCACTCCTTTGCCAAGGTCCATTTCCTAGGTGAAGCCATGTCTAAATGTTGGATTGTGGGTCTGCAGGAACAGATGGTACTGATCCTGGCAAGGGGGTGAGTGGTATCTATTGCCTATTCTGTGCTCCCAGAAGATGCAGTGTTGTATAATGGATAGAGTCAACCTTAGAGTCAAGAATTGGGTTCAAGACTGCCTCTGAGCAAGTCACTAATTCCTCAATGCCCCCAGGCAACCTTTTAAAATACCATTATCCACAGAGATAGTGGGGTGCTTGGGGGAAGGAGTTTCCTTACACCAATGAAATCACAGATTCTATCCTATTCTATTCTTACTTTTCCTAATAAACCTGCCTTTGGTATGACTATTTTTTAATGTGAATACCTCCAGGGGAGCAGGGTTCCTAGAGAGATAAGCCAAATTGAGAGGTGGTGATTAATGCTCACTGAAATGTTATGGAATAAATACTGAATTCTCATGCTCCAGTTCTCCTTTTTCTTGACACACACAGACCAACAACACTTTCTTTAGGATGCGGACTGACCTATAACGGCAAGCCAAAGACAGAAGCTCGCGAGATAGAGTCTAGTCCCCATGTGCTCCTAGCTGAAATCCTAAGCCATCTTTTTGTGTTGTGCAGTTGTTTTCAGTCATGTCTGACTCTCTGTGATCCCATTTGAGGCTTGGCAGAGATACTGAAGTGGTTTACCATTTCCTTCTCTAGTTCATTTTACAGAGGAGGAAACTGAGGCAAATGGGGTGAAGTGACTCGCTCAGGGTCACACAGCTAGTAAGTGTCTGAGGCCAGATTTGAACTCAGGAAGATGAATCTTCCCAACTCCAGGCCAAGCACTCTATCCACTGTACCACCGCCCCTGTGACCATTATAATTTTCTTTCCTTAATTAGATTTTAGAGACACTCTGCTTTCATCTGAAGTCATTTCACAAAACATCCTTTCACATAATAATGGAAGTAAGTCCTGCAGGTGGCTAATTTCATTCTCTATAGTAGCTGGGTGGAGAGTGTTGGACTTGGAGTCAGGAAGGCCTGAGTTCAAATCAGGCCTGTGATACTTGCTAGCTGTGTGATCTAGGCAAGCCATTTCACCTGTCTGCCTCAGTTTCCTCATCTGTAAAATGCAGATAATAACATTACCTATTTCGCAGGGTTGTTGTGAGCATTAAGTGAGATAACATGTGAAAAGCACTTTGTAAACCTGACAGTTTATAATATATAATATATAAATGCCAGAGCTAATATTATCTATATTGAGGCTTATTAGCTTCAATTTCAAAGCACCCTGTATGCTGATTGTAGACTTTTAGCTTCAGGATCATTGGTGTGAGTCTCACATTAAATATGTTCCATTAAATCATAACTGCCTTGAAGGAAGGAACTTGTTGGAATCTAGTGTGCAATTTTGATTATGTGGGTTTTAATACAGTGGCTTCAATAAAAGCTAGAGTTAGGAAGGTCGAGTTCAGAGCCTGCCTCAATCATTTAGTAGCTGTGTGGCCTTGGGCAAATTTGTTAAAATCTGTGAACCTCAGTTTCCTCACCTGTAAAGTAAAGATACCTCTCAGGGATACTGTGAGGATCAAATATAATGCTATAAGTCAAATGCTTTGTAAACCTTAAAGAGACATTGAAATGTCAGTTATTGTATCATGATGATGATGATGATACAGATCTAGATCTGGAATGGATCACAACAGCCTACTAGCCCAACTCCCTCATTTTACAGAGAAGAAAATTGAGGCCAGATCAATGAAATGATTTGCCCAAGGTTGTAGGTGGGATTTGAGCTAAGGTCTTCCTTTTCTGTTCATATATCTCCTTGATTATATCTTTTATACCCTTTTCTGGTGCGCAGTGCTTTGTTGAGAACATCCCCAAAGCCTGTTCATGGCTACCACGTATCACTCTTTCACACTTTGGGTGACTCATTTTTTAACTTGTTGGAGTGATTTGAGTCATTGGTTGAAAGAGAACTAGAAACTGAAAAGATCAGGAAAGGTATCATGCCGGTCAACCAGAGCTCAGAAGGAATCTAGGAATTCTAAAACCCGGATGCAGGCAAGGAGGACTTTTCAAGCCCAAGGAAGGTATGGAGAAAGAAAAGGGGATGCTGTGTGTGTCAACAGCAAGAAGGTCCCAAAGAATATGTGAAGGGGAGTAATGCATAATAAAGCTGGAAAAGTAGATGGGAATTACGTTGTCTGGGACTTTCAATAGTAAACAGAGAAATTTACATTCGATTTTAGGTATAAATATGTGTGCATACATACATATATATACATATATGTGTATATGTGTATAAAATAAAACAAAATAAAAATGTGATATGCTAGAACATATCACATAAGAAAGTCACAAAGATCTGTACTTTAGGAAAATTAGTATGGCAATTGGGTGTAGGATAGATTGGAGTAGAGTCAGACCTGAGGCAGGGAGCCCAATTAGGAGGCTATTTTGCAGTAGTCTAGGCAAGAGATAATAAGCAAGAGCTAGGGTGGTGACCCCATGAGTAAATATGAGAGCTGTTGTGAAGGTAGTATCGACAAGACTTGGCAATTGATTTTGTATGTTCTACGAGGTAGAAGGAGGAGCTGAGGGTGACTTTGAGGTTGCAGACCTGAGTGACTGGGAGAACAGTGGTACCCTTGACAGAAATAAGGACATTCAGAAAAGGAGTAAGGTCTGGAGGGTAAAGATAATGAGAGATAATGGGAGCCTGAACTGGGGTGGTAGTGATACCGAGAAAAGAGGACAAAAGCAGAAGATTCCACGAAGAAGATTCAGTGGGACTTGGCAATCCACTGAATACAAAGGGAGAGAGAGGAGAGGAGAGGAGGGGAGGGGAGGGAAAGGGAGGGGAGGAGAGGAAGGAAGAGGAGAGGAGGGGAGGGGAAAGGGGAAGGGAGGGGAGGGGAGGGAACAGAGAGAGAGGAGTTAAGGATGCTGGTGTCACCAACCTGGGTGGCTAGAATGGCAGTGCCCTTGACAAAAATAGGAAAACCAGTATGTGGGTGGGTTTAGGAGAAAAGAGAATGAATTCCTTCTGGATCAATGTGATCATGTGTTCAGGCCCCTGCTGTGTATTGCACATGAGTCCATCACTTTTTCCTGGTTCTACTTTGATACGGATTGCTTTTAGAATAAAAAGGCCAATGTGCCCAAACCCAGCTACTTTGCGGGAGGATTTTAGGAGCTCAGAATGGCGATCTTTGAAATCAACCTGCCCCAACAGGGCCCAGGAGCCCCCATTGCTGCAATCATGTGCCCAGGAAAGTTTCTAGAAGTTGAGAAAAATATTTGTGCTTCTAAACTCCTAACCCATAATCCACATTTGAAGGGACCTTCAAGATCTCTTTGTGGGTCATGGGCAGGGGTGTGCTCATAAGCACCGATTATTAAATTTACAACATGAGCATTTATAACTGGAAATTGACAAATGCTACAAATGTCGTGGGCACACTGTTTTTAGAAAGCTAATTTTTAAACGTTTACCAGCACAAGGCTGGTTATAGGATTGAGATGCGCTGAAAGACACCTTAAAGGTCATCTAGTTCACCACCCTCATTTTATAGATGAGGAAACTGAGGCTCTGAGAAACTAAATGACTTTCCAAAGATCACATAGATGGTAAGTAGCAGAACTGGTATTCGAACTGGCATCTCCAGCTCCAAATTTAGCCTTTCTTCCTCAGCATTCTGCTACCTCTGTTCATGTTATTTCTCCTACAAAGATAAATATTTTTTTGTGGACAGGGACCACTGTGTTTTGTCTTTGTATCTCCAGCACCATGAGGATACCTGGCATGCAGCAGATGTCTAAGAAATACTTGCTGAATTAAGATGGGCTACAAAAACGAATTCTTGACAAATCCTGCCGTTTCTAATCTGCTTTAATTTTTTGATTCATGATTTGCAAGGCTCAGGATTGGTTACTGGGTGCTCTTTTTAGTCTCAGAGACAACAACAACAAAAACGAAGGCTTAGCTCCTGGCAGAACATTTAATACTTCCTGAAAACAGAATCGGGCCACACAGATCCTGCATTCCCTTCCCCTCGAGCTGGACAGGGTATTGATTCATTTTCTTCTAATTTCACCATAATCTGTATTATTTCGGGCTCTTGCCCTCACTCTCTCTCTCTTCCCCCACCCGTTCCTGGCCCCTTTCAAATCCCTGTTTAGAACCATGGAGAGAGGGGGCACTTTCCACCTGAATTTTCAATCAGCCTGGCTCAGGAGGAACATCTCAGTGGGAAAATTACAACTGCCCTTTGCACGCCTACCCCGCTATTGTTCTTAATAAGAAAATGAGTTTCACTGAGTAATATGAAAATTGGTTTCTACTCCCTCCCCCTCAAAAAATTATGAAGATATGCATATATCATTTTTCTGGTGACATTGTCATGCAGCAAAAGACCTCTCGCTGGGCAACAGGCTTCTTTGACTACTTAGAGAGAATTATGTGATTAAATAGAGACCTGAAAAGTTTTGAACAAGCATGGGAGAAGAAAAGGTTTCCTCTTAAAGCCTTAATGAAGTAAGCTCATTCCTCCTCCAACATCAACTTGGGCTTGTGTAGTTTGTTTTCACTGGGGTTAATCAGTGGCCAGGGCTGCAGTGCGGACCACCAGTTTCCAATAAGCCACAAAAGGCAGATCAGCAGCCATTGTTCGGCTCTGTAGGGCTTAGCAGACGACAGCTGAATCAACCTGTTCAAAGGCGAACAGTCAAGCAGGAATGGAGGCCCCAACCATTGCCTATGGTGAATCCTGAAAAGCAAATTAATTTATTATGACATAATTGATAGCATGTGCAAATACACCATTCAAAGGCTTCCCCACACTAATTTTTGCATAATTAAATATGGGACCAGCTAATGAACAGCATTCAGGGAAAAGCAACATTATGATAAATATCCAATTATTACGTAGTGTAGCCCATGTTTGCTATGTAATATGCAGGCCAAGACATCTGTTTCTGGGTATACAACACCCGGGCGGGGGTGGGGAGGTGGGGGTAGTCCTAACAAAATGAGATCTTCCTAAATTAAGCTTACTTCAATTAAAAAGCAAAACACAAACTGGTGCTATTAGAACAAACCAGAGAAGGAAAATTCCTTGAAGAGTTAACAGGCATGTTGCCTTGTATGTAGTAGTTACTTAATAAATGCATTGCATTAGATATGCAGGGAAAGAAAACTACAAAAGCCTCGGGAAATTATCTTTTCAAGTAAATCCAAGTCATCTCAGATCTTTTACCTTTGGATAAATATGGAGTTTGATACTCTCTGACTCAAATAGAAGAATTCTTTCCTGGGCAAAACCTCCATGCAGAATGCGAAATTTAGAGCTGGAAAGAGCCTTGGAGGTCATTGGGTTCAACCCCCCTCATTTTACAAATGAGGAATCAGAGGCCCAGAGGCTGTTACTTGTCTGTGGTCAGTTACCCAGGTAGTAAGTGGTAGAGTCCACTTACTTACGAGTGCTCCCATCCCTCTCACTCTTCAACCACATTCTCTCCACTGCACCAACTGCCTCCCGAGCAAGGACTTCCTCCCAAGATGAAGATAATATTGTTGTTCAGTTATGTCCCACTCTTTATGATCCCATTTGGGTTTCTTTTTTTTTAGCAAAGACACTGTAGCGGTTTTGCCATTTCTTTTTCCAGCTCATTTTACAGATGAGAAAACTGGGACAAATAGGGTTACGTGCCTTGTCCAAGGTCACACAGCTAGTGTCTGAGGCTGGATTTGAACTCGGGTCCTCCTGACTCCAGGCCTGTCATTTGAACCATCATGCCACCTAGCAAACCTGGAGACAATATATCGAGTGGTTCAAAACCTAAGCCATCAGTTAAAGGGACTGCTAGCCAGACACCAGGGCTGTAGTGGAAATAACATGAGACTGAAAAACTAGAGGAAGCTGGGCTTAAGATACCAGATTTGTTACCCACTACTTGGGTGACCTTGGGGAGGTCACGTTAGTTCTTTCCCATCCTGTCCAACAAGCCTTTCTTAAGCATCTTCTGGGTATAATGTGCCATGCTAGGCACACTACAGAGATGAAAGGCAGAAGGCTCCCTGACTTCAAGGAGTTTATATTCCCCTGTGGGGATTCCTTGAACCTCGATTCTCTCTATACAATGAGAAGACTGGATCAACCACACTGATCTTTAAAGTTCCTTCCCCACCCTACCCCGCTTCTTTGAATGCATTTTACTTGTTTGTCTGATCTGGTGACGTTCATTTGCCCTTTCTCCCCAATTCATCCTCCAAAATGTATGCCAAATCTTGTTCCTGTCATCGAAGCTCTATCCCATGCCTTCATCTGAATAAGCATTTCTAATAACAACTCCATCAGGCATATCTTCTCTGGCACCTGTGGGCTATAGTGCTTCCAGGTTAAAGGAACTGAGCAAATTAAGGCGGGGGAAGGAAGGAGGGAGGGCGTCGGGAGGAGAAGGACGATCTCATTGTACAAATAAATAAATAAAATGCCACTAACCAGCTGGCTTGGTGGGGCTTTTGAAGCCAAGGCATCAGTATGCATAGGGAATGTCAAATGTCTAAATTGTACCATTTTTCTCCAAAGGATCTTTGAAGCAGCCTTTGAAGATGGCAGAGACAATCCCCTTTGTGCTTATAAACAAAGGTGGCATCACCCATCATCATAGCCTCCCCTAACCCCTGAAGCCTGATAGGTGAGAGAATGTCAGACACTTTCATTTCCTACATTCATCTACAAGGATTTTCCTCGGAGAAGTCTCAGATCTCTGACGAGTTCATTGTCACTTGGAACTGTGTTTATCTTCCCAAACAGGAGCCTCTTCTAACACATTTCAACTGCTTGTCGCCAATTGCGCTGTCAAAGGAGTGGGGCTTTCCAAATTATTTGTCGCTGCTTGGTGCTGTGACATGCTCCTAAAGCCAGAGGTAAAACTGGGCTCCTCCCCCATCTGCTCTGGTCAGTTTCTTTTCCCCAGCAGGCCTCAGTATGTCATTTCTATTCTCCACACTCTTGGAGTTTCTGACAGCTAAAGCTGCCAGATAAATGATTATTCTAGATACATTTGTGACGCATGATATGCTATAGAAAGCAACTGAGATTAGAGAAAATCTTGGTATCATTTTAGAAATAATAATATGAGCTAATGTATCCTCAGTACATTGTCTTTTCAAGATCCAAATGGCTTCGTAATCAACCTGAGGTGACTGGCAATAGCGTTGGCCATCATCTGAATTTAAATCATTGGAATTTTTGTCTTCTAGGTCTGTATGTGAAATTAATGAGCACAATTTTACTTCCTCTGTTTGGCAGGTTGAAGACATAGGTAGCAGATCTCCATCTTTCCCCCCAAAAAAGAGCCTTCTGAAAAGGGACAAAGAGGAGTGAAGAGACACATAAGGAAAAGTTTAGTGCAAAATTCAGCCATATCAGCAACTTCTAGATATTGTTGCAGCTCAGCCCACCACCCGAAAGATGGAGATGCCAATGTAGGTAAACCAGCCCAGGTAACTCACCTGTGGCCAACACAAACACAACTGAGCTAGGAAATTCAAGAAGTTCTGTGAGGAGGGCAGAACCCTTTTAAAAGCCCCATTTCTACAAGTTCCTCTCTGTCAGGCATCTTCCTTCCAGATACCAAGTGAAATATGGGAAGCTCTGGACTAGGGAGCCCAGTCACCTTGGTCATTTTTTACCTAATTGCCTATTTTCCAGCCATTCCATTTGCTCACCTGCATACCCCATGGGGAAACACTGATTGCTTCAATTCTAACATTTGGAGTAGAACCCATTCATGAAACTTTCTGGCTGTGTGATTCAGGCAGAGGGCTTCTCTTTCCCCTCTTTTTGTTCTCACACAAAAATCAATTCACTTGAAGAGCCTCTTAATCCCATTTTAGCAATCAACAATTGCCACTTGTATATGGCTCTAATAGATTAAGAAGTGGGATGATGCGGTTGTCTAGTCTAATTCCACCCTATTCAGGTAAGCGCAGCCTGAGATACTTTGTAGTGCCAAGTACAGCACTCTACAGGAAGACTTTTGCTATCATAATTTCCTGTGGAGCTATGCACTGCCCCCACTGAGCAGCCTGAATTACTTTGAATTAGGCCCGACAACCACAGAGAGCAGAAATCCAGCAAAGCAACAATAACCAACTCTTGGAGCATGACTTGCATCGCTTATTTGTGCCTTTGCATGCGAACAGAAAGGAGGCATTTCCAAATGCACATCTATTTCAGTGACAGCAACCTGCCATAAATCAAGGAGGAGACAAAGAGGGAGGGGGGACGGTTTAAGTGAGCGCGAAGTTGAAGCCGGGGAAAAATTAATCAAAACAGTTTTCAAAAACTTCATAGTTGGAGCCTGGTTCAGGCCTAACGCCATCACCATGGTGACCGAGAGCCAGCCCATGTTGGCTCATCAACTCAGAAAAGGGTTGCTGGGTGAGGATGGACAGACCCCCAAACCGATAGGTCGGGTCTTAGTTGATGTTGGGGTTGCCTTTATTACGAGCTTGACACAATTCAAGGGGAGGGAAAGGAAGAAAAGGGCAAGATGGAAAGAACCACCAGTTCCTTTCCTACATTAACAGATAGATACGGACAAGTCCTCCCTCATCTAAATGATTTTTAAACTTTCTCACCATCGGGCTGGCTTAGAATCACATGCTGACATCATTTCAGGTAAGCCACGAATGCTGTTCTTCAAACAGGATTTTTGAGTCATACAAAGATCTCTAAAGTATCAGATTCAAAGAGGAGAGATGGGCTTGTATGTATGTGTGTGTGCATGATCATGTGTGTGTGTGTGTGCGTGTGTTTTAAATCATTAAAAAATGCCAAGAACTCCTGAAATGAGAAGGCTGTAGTTCAGATAGTCTCTTGAGGTCCACACTTTTAAAATGAAGTAGCAAGTTCTAGGTTCAGGAACTAATCTAGAGTCCATTTGCCTTCATGCCTTAATTATTTCAAACATAGCCCCCAAAATGATTTCAATCTAAATAAGTATAGGTTTCTCTTCTTCAGTTTCAATCCTTATTCCTGCTTTTTTACCTTTCTGTGTTCAGAAAATAAAGAGAACAAAGATGAAGTCCCACTGATTCAAAACTAGCAGAACAGGCAAACAACAGGGCACAACTGTTCTCTCATGCATGACTGGGATTAGGATAAAAGCAGAAAAAGACTTCTGAGAAGAAGAAAACGACAAAAGAAACAGGGGTACTGACAAAACTTTTTTTCTTCCTATTGAGGCAAAGAGAGAAAAGAGCTCTGCTTTGAGGAGGGGGGGCAGGGAGAAAGAGGGAGAAAAGGGAGAGAGAGGAAGGAGGAGGAAGAGGATGAAGAGAGCTGAATCAACAGGAGTGAGGCCAACTTTCACATTCCCTTTTACTCCCAGCTCAGTGTGGTCAGAGAAACAGAAGCCAGAAGTAAAGTAATGTGGAACTCAGCCTACCACACTTCAGGAATTCCAAGACTCAGAAAAGCCCTGACATGACATAATGTACTTTGATGTTAGCAATTCATTATTCTCTTAGTTATCTAGGGTGTGGGACAAGGTCTAGGGCTCCAAGTTCTCCCCCTGCATGGTTAGAGCAGGATGCGTGTGCTCATGTGAGTTCACAAATTCTTTGGCAGAGAGGAATCATGGGAGGTTAGTGAGGCTTTTGCATTTGGAAAGCGCCCTTCACAAAATAACATAAGTGTTTAAGAAAGAATGGCCCCAAGGTCAATACCACCAGAGAAGTATCGGTGGAACGTTGGAGGGGGGAATTCCATGCTCAGAAAACTGCAAACTTTGATTCAGGTTTTTCAAAAAGCTCTTCCATGCAGTAATATTCAGCCTTCTGACTGATCCAAGCACTCTCTGGCTGACTTTCTGCATACGCCACCAGAGGAAATAAATGGGGCACCATTTTCACAATTTTTCATCTAAGATTAGGGAAGAATTAGGTTCTTATTCTATCATGATTAGCCTATTCAATTTTTATTTTAAAAAGAAAATGAATTGCTAAGCCAAGTCTCTAAAGTGCAGATACTAGAATCTGAACCACAATAAAGTCAATGTATAAATAATTTCTATTCCAGGGTCCTTGGCTATAGTGCTCTCCCAGTAGTATACTGGAAGAGAACAGAAACCAGAGGAGACATAAGGGAAAGAAAATGCCTTCCTTGAACATCACTATCAGTTGGGCATGGGGGTACACACCTGTAGTTCCCGCTTCTTGGAGGCTAAGGCAGACAGATTGCTGGTGCTTCAGAGTAGTTCTGAGCCACAGTGGGCTAAGAAGGTTGGATGTCTGCATTGTCAGGTAGGCACAGGTGGATGGTGCAGCCTGACGTCAGGAAGACTCACCTTCCTGAGTTCACATCCAGATTCAGACACTTCCTAGCTATATGACTCCAGGTGAGACTGTGTTTGCCTCAGTTTCCTCATCTGTAAAATGAGTTGGAGAAGGAAATGGCAAACTGCTGCAGTACCTTTGCCAAGAAAACCCCAAATGGAGTGACCGAGAGTTGGATATGACTCAGCAAGAACTGAGTCCGGCACTAAACCATCAGGTTGCCTAAGGTTGGATAGAACAGCCCAGGTCAGAAAACTGTAGCACATCAAATCTTCCATGATGAACAGCATTAGGATTAGACTCATGAGTGACCATTGCACTTCCAGTCTGGGAGAAGTAGAGAAACCCAATCACCCCCAAAAAAATCATGTTACAGAACAAGGCCATGTCACCAAAGATTTCTACAGTTTTTTAAAGTGCATCTTTCCTACATTTCCATCATTTTCTGATGCATCACAGTGGCATACAGCCTGGACTCTGAAAGCTTATCTGTCTTCTGGACAGGCTTTCAGAAGGGAGTCTGGTAGCAGCCCTCCTGTCTGTTACCTGGAGATGAATCTATTCAAGTTCAGAATGAAGCAATCCCTGCTCCCAATGAACAGGAGAAACAAGTATACACAATAAGTAAGTAGAGATTCAATCATGTATGTAGGATATATATGCATGGCTTTCTCATCTCATTCAACTCATGTCGCTATCTTTTTGTATGTTCCTCAGAGAGCCTGTACCAAAAAGAGGCAGAGAGCATTACCAGGAGAACTGATGGTGGTAATTAAAAGATAGGCTTTTGTCGAATCATTGAAATCACAACCTTGACCTCTCTTATCTCTCTACTCAATTATGGGCCTTGCTCAGCAGTGCCTGTCCAACATATATTTACTGATGAGCTAACTCAGTGGGTTGCCTGTCCAGCTGCATGTTGTAATCTAGGCAATATGTACTAGGCCAATCCCTTTTGTGGGACCATGGATCTCACTGAGAAGGCCCGGCAGTTCCAGAGCTCAGTGTAATCAAAACAATGTCATCCATAAAAAGGGGCACCTAGAGAAGCTATCAATACTGAGTATGGCTTCTATGTGGATTTGGTGCAAGACTATCTCTGTGACAGTGACAAACACCTTTGGTGAACATATTTCTTCCTGGTTTATGCCTCATTTGTTATTTATATTCAGTGGATCACTGAACAAAATTGTCTCCATGGTGACACCTCTCATGCAAACTTAGATGGCTTTAAAATATGCATAGGAGACACCATGCTTGAGGAGTGCTTTGAAGGCTGAATTTTGTTCTACTAAATCAAATTTTCTTTTTGGAAACATCAAATAATAAACACAGCAGGATCTTACAACTTTTATGCCTCTTAGTCAATTGTGTAACTATAAAGATTTCGTCTGCTTTAGAAAATCATCTGACAAAGCCTTCCAGTAACTTCCTCATGTTTTCATCAAGGACACTTTCGATATGTGCATAGACCATTCCCATAAAGATTTCATGGACATGAGACAGTATAGCAATCAGCTGTTGCTGATGCCTTCTTAATAAATGTTTTTGCTAATATTATTGATCATTTTGTTCCAAGATCTATCCTATTATTTTGAAATCTTCCCCTTGTGATATCTTGAGAAAAAGACAAAGTTCCCTTCAAAATCATTTCATTTCCAGCACTGATTTCTTCGGTTTGGTCAGCCTCCAGCTCTTCATTCACAAATTTACCTTCTTAAGTGCCGCTACCATTTTTTGTTTACAATAGGTTAAGAACTGAGATGGTAGAGTTAACAATAGTTGATAACATGTTAGAAACAGAGGCAGCTATGTGGTATAGGGAATAGAGCACTGGGCATGTAAGTTCAAATCCAGCCTCAGGTATGTCAATAAACATCTATTAATCTCCTGCTGTGTATCAGGCACTGTGTTAAGCATCGGAGTCCACTATCAACTATTTATGAGAATAGATAGCAACAGAAATGCTGGCAAATCTATTTAATGTCAGGTTTTTGACCTTCCAGTTTCACTTATAGAGACTTTCAAGATAATCTGGATTGGCTGGGTCTCACGTCAAGCACTCTGTGGATCTCTTCTCAGCTGCATTTTGTGAAGCAATATTACTCATAATATTACATCTTCCTCCTCACTTTTGGTAACTCTGTCAGCTCCTATAGGCTAATTATCATCTCCATGCATATTACTTCCAGATCTACATATCCAGCCTTACTTTCTCTAATCTACAATTCCAAATCACTGACTGCCTGTTAGAGATTTTGAACTGGAAGTCCCATAGACATCTCAAATTTGACATGTCCAAAACATAATTCATTATCTTTCCCCCCCCCAATTCTCCCTCCTTCTAAGCTTCCCTGTTTTTGTTGAGGGCATTGTCATCTTTCTAGACAGTCAATTTCATAACCTCTGACTCATCCTTGAATCCTCACTCTCACTCACTCCACACATCCATTTAGTTGCCAAACATCATTTCTATTACCACAATATCTTTTGTATCTGTTCCCTTCTCTGTACTTATGCATGCATCCACCACCTTGGTTCAGGCCCTCATCACCTCTGAGCCAACAACCAGGCTAACTTAGGTCTGCCCAGGGGGGACAATAGAAAGATACTCAAAGTACAATGTAAATTGGGTATGGGGCAGAAATTTGTTTCCTACACCCAAAAGAAATGCTAAAGGACACAAAAGATTCCTAGCACACATTGATATAATACAACAGGATTCAGCAACTTAATTTATAATTAAGTTAAATTCTCTCAGAAGGCTGTATTGAAACCTCATTAGAATATAAAGTAATGGGTAGAACTACTAACTGGCTGTTTTACATTTCACCTTCACTCAAAATTGTCCAAATAACTACCAGTCCACGTTTTCTGGTAAAATGGGGCAGGCTTGGACCTCGTATACTGACCATCTTCTCTAAAAGGACCAGAATAGTTGATATGCATATAGGGCAGCCACTTTGAGATGTCCTAAAGGCAAATGATGCTGTGTGATTGTAGGATTAGAGAGAAACTAGGGTTGGGACTTCAGATCTGGTAATTGTCTATAAAGAGAGAATCAAGAAACTCATGGGACCTGCTAAGATTGCAAGTGAGATATTGTCCTGCCCTCCAAGAGAGGAAGAATTGCTTGGTCCTGTCTAGGCAACCATGTACCTCGAGGAATTAGTTGCTTTTGAAGAGGCTAGAGGAGGAATTCCTGGACCAAGGGGACTAGGACAAGGCAGAAATGTGAAGAATCAACTCCAGACTTTACTCTTCACTGATATTACCAGTTACGCAGATTGTTCAAATCCAGGAGACAGAGAATTGTCTCGCTGTTGACCCTAAGTATTTTCCCCTAATGAAAAGAAGGGTTTACCCAAAGTAGTACTACAAACCTGGAAGACTGTGTCTTTCCTTGGGGAAGGTAGGGAATTGACAGAGAAGGCAGGAGAGTTGTATGGACTAGGGGTTCAGATACAAGTCCTCTGCACTTTTTGTCGGGGAAGGAAAGCCGCCTAGCAGCGGCAGATCTCAAACTATACTACAAACCATTAATTATTAAAATCAGTTGATACTGCCTAAAAAATTAAGAGTTTGATCAGTGGAAATATTAGGTACAGAACATGTAGAAGCAGCCAAACCTAGGAGCCTAAGTGTTCTATAAACCAAATGACTTCAGTTACTGGGGTATGGACTTACAAGTCAACAGAATCTGCTGAGAAAATTATATAAAAGTCTAGCAGAAATTAGGTTTAGACCTGAAGGGTGCTGGTAAATGTTTAACAACCAGCTTTCTGAAAATGCGTGACACACTTCTAAATCTAATCTGTATTAGTAATATTTTCTCCATCACCTTCTTAAGTCTATGCAATCAACAAAACAACAAACCAAACCCTGATTTGCAGCACTGCAAATTTCCGAACACTCATGCTGAAAATTTAACAATCAGCTCTATTGAGCCCCTTTGAGCTGACTCTGATACACCCTTGGTTTAGACCAACATTTCATGCCATGTACAAGATAAACTCCAAGTGGATTCAAAGCCATCTCTATTACTTACCTGTTCCTCATCTGCAAAATGAGGGCATTGAGTTGGATGGCCTTCAAAGACCTTTTTAGCTCTAAATCTGTGAATCTATATTGTGTTTGAGGTATCCACAGGATATCTGGGTGCATATATCTATGAAAATTCAGGTCTAGAACTCAAGAGAGAGGCCAGTTTTCAAAATGGCTACATAGAGGTTAGGATTTAAGGCAGGCATGGGAATGCATCGGAAGGGGAGGATATGTTAAGAGAAGGGAAGAGCTTATGAGAATGACTATATTTAGGAGGTAGGAGTGTAGCCCATGAACGAAACAGGTGCAGATAGAGAGATAGAAGAATGTCGTAGGAATCTCAAGGGAGGGCATCAGAGGTTGGTCAATACCAGCAAATATTGCAGAGAGGTTGTGGAAGAATAAGGAAAGGTCATGGATTTGGCATTTTGGAAATCACTAGTAACCTTTGAGACAGTGATTTCAATAGAGGGGTAAGGGCAGAGCCAGATAGCAAAGAATGAATGAGGGAAGGAATGAGCAGTAAGGAAGTAGAAGCAATAAAGACCATTCTGAAGAATGTTGATGATGAAAAGAAGAACCCTCGAATTTTTGTTCAATAGGAACTATTACCTAGCAAGGCTATCTCTACCCTGTACTTGTAAAGTACAAATTTTTAGCCTCCATATCGACCTTTATACTTGACCTTATTAAAATTTCATCAGTAACACTTAAGAAATAAGATACTACAAAGAAGAAGGAATGAAATAAAGTTACTGAAAAATATATTATCTAAACAGAAAATGGGCTAGTCATATAGCAAGAGCAAGGGATACTTGAGAGACAGGCTCCTCTGACATGGACTCCACTAGTATCATCACAACATCCAGGGAAAAAGGAGATGGCATCTAGCACCAGCTGGGTGGAGGCTGAATCCATGCCATATGATGATGAGTGAAAGAACAAGGAATGCTTATTCTACCAAAAAAAGAAAAAACTCAAGTTTCTGAAAGGTTGACAAGGGGAAGAGAGATTGATTTGTTCTGCTTGGTCCCAGAGAAGCCATGGATAGAAGCTGCAATGAGGCAGATTTAGGTCTGAGGTCAGGGACAACTTCCTCACAATTAGAGCTATCCAAACACAGAATGGGATGCCTAACAAGACAATATATTCCCCCACATTGAAGGTCTTTGACCAAAAGCTGGATGTTGTTGTTCTGTCATGTCCATGACTCCACTTGGGGATTTTCTTGGCAAAGATACTGGAAGGGTTTACCATTTCCTTTTCCAGCTCTTTTTCCAGATGAGGACACTGAGGCAAACAGGGTGCAGTGACTTGCCGAGGATCACACAGCTAGTAAGTGTATAAGGTCAGATTCGAACTCAGGAAGATGTGTCTTCCTGATTCCAAGCCCAGTGCTCTATCTACTGACCTACTTAGTTGTCCAGCAAAAGTTGTATGACCACTTGTGATACGTGTTATACAGAGGGGATTCCTTTTTGGATATGCATTGGATTAGATGACTGCTGGAGTTCCTTCCAACTCTAAACTCTGTGAAGTTACTTCAGTACATACTTATCCACATGCACATTGCATCTCCAGTAGAATATAAGCTACTAGAAGATGGCAATAGCTTTCTTTTTGTCTTTATGTCACCAGAGCCCAGCACAGTGCCTTGTACAAATGTGCTGAATGGAAATGAATTCTGTTACCTTAATTTATTAGGATGAGAAGACAGTTCATTCAGGTGGCTTTGAATGACAGTTCATAGATTCCTGTGAAGCCCTGATTTAAATTGAAGTTGCTTTCCTACAGGGGTCTCATGCAGGAATCTAATTAGCAATAAGACTTTTCTTAATTACTTACTTCTTTTCTCTTCTTCCTGCAGCTAGACTTGAGGAACCATCTTGCATTTGTCCCATCAGGTTCTCTTGCCTAACATTGACTTGCCCCAGGTCTCACTCATAGATAGTAAGTGAAAGAGCCTGGATGTAAACCTGTTTTCCCACTCCAAACTCAGTATTCATTCCACTGCTCCACAGCTGTCTCATGAAAGGCTTAGTGTTGATATTGTAGCAGAGCTAAGATGGAAAGCTAGTTTTCTGATTCCCACATCTAGCATCCTTAACACTCTACCACATTGCTATGTGCAAATCAAAATGCTTAACATCAAACTTAGAAGAATTTTAGTAGTACTCTAGAAGAGCTTGCTATTTAAAGGAGAACTAGAATGAAGTCTTATGCGTTATGTGAATAACGCATGCAGATTCTTCCATTTTTGCATGTTTGGGTTTCCATAAATCAAGACTTCTTTCAGAAGGGTTCACCTGAGTTTTCCCCATAAACAAGGTTAAAAATAGTACAGTCCCTCTCCCCACTACTATTTGACATAATTCTATCTATAGTAATAAAATGTTAGCTATAGCAATGAAAAAAAGAAAAAATATATAGATTGAAACAGTGTCAGAGATTCATCAAAGTCATGTGTATTTGCAGCCAACATGAAGGCTTTCTTTGAAACTCCCAGAGAATCCTCATATGAACAAACAGATTTTTAATAGCTCTAGCAAATAGGATACAAAATAAATGCACAAAAATAAGCAATTCCAAATAGAACTACAAAGCTCAGGATGAAGTAAAAGAGAAATAGCAATTCAAAATAGTGACAAAATAAAGAAAAATATATTAGAATCAAGTTACAAAGACGGTCAATTTATACAAACACAAAACTTGTATTTAAATTCAAACTATTTGGGGGATTCCCATTAAGTAAGAAATTCTTGGAAAATGAGAAAAAAATGGCAGAAATTAGATTGAGACCAGCACCGTATGCCACGATAAGTGTCAATTGACTAGGTGACTGACATATAAAAAGTCATTTAAAAATTAGAATATGGAAGGAGGCATTTGTCACACCCGTTCTGGGAGTGGGAGAGGGATTTTTTTCCTTCTTGACTGCCTCTATTTTGACTACATTGATTTTGTCCATGTAAAAGTCTTTTATTGCAACTGAAATGACCTTTTATGCTCATATATCCTTATTTTAAATATCTCAGTAGTCTCATAGTGAAGATATATTAGGAAATGAAATACAGCTATCTCAATTCCCAAATAGATAAGGGGTCAAAGAATATGAACAGTTTTTCCAAAGAAGTATAAACTATTAGCAATCATATGAAAGGTTGCTCATATTCATTAATAATAACAGAAATGCAAATTAAGACAACTTTGAGGTTTTCATTTCATCCATCAAAAAGGAAATAGTATTCAAAGGACTATGAGAAGACAGGAACATTAAGTTACTGTTGGTGGGGTTATGAATAGATTCAACCATCTTCAAAAATTGTTTGGAATTATGCAAAGACAAGCATTAAGTTCTTCATTGCCTTAGGCCCAGAGATCCTGTGACAGGGCATCTAACCTCAAGGTTAAAAATAGATATGAGGTCCCACATATACCAAAATATTCATAAGAGCATGTTTGTGGTTGTGAAAAATTGGAAACAAAATAGGTGTCTTTTAAATGGGGAATGTCTGAGCAAATTGTGGTATATGAATGTAATGAAATATTGTAGCTCAATAAGAAACAATGAGTACAAGAAAATCAGAGAAAGACAGGAAGACTTGCATGAACTAATGCAGAATCTAATAAGCAGAACCAGAACAACACACACAGTAACTATGACAATATAAACAAGAATAACACTAAGAGACAGCCAAACTCTCATTGATTGCAGTGACCAGTCCTGGCCCCAGAGAATAGATGATGAAACTTACCTGACTGGGGAGTGGGAGTAGTCAAAAGGCCTCAAGGCTGAGGGCTCCCCACCCCTGGTATAGACCATCTGATAACATTAATTAACTTTTGCTTAATTTTTTTCTTTGTTAAAAGGAAGGGTTCGATGTGGTGAATCTTGGAAAATAACTGTGCTGAAAAGAAACAGGATCAATCTAACTTTTTTGTAGCGTTGACTAGGTGGTGCAGTAGATACAGCACTGGGCTAGAAATCAGAAAGGCTCATCTGCATGAGTTCAATCTGGCCTCAGACTCTTACAAGCTATGTGACCCTGGGCAAGTCACTTCACCCTGTTTGCTTCAGTGTCCCCATTTATAAAATGAGTTGGAGAAGGAAATGGCAAACCATTCTAGGATCTTTGCCAAGAAAACACCAAATGGAGTCACAAAGAGTCAGATACAATTCAACCCAACTCTTTAAAAAAAAAAAGCATTAGTAATCAAGAACCATAAGAGCTGGTGGATTTTTCACTTATTAGCACAGTTTATGAATTTGAGAAAGCATACTACTATATTAGCCTTTGGACTGCAACTCATGCTTCTTGAGGTTTTTTCCATAGGACTTGAGAATTCTGTTGCTCTCACATCCACAAAAATTACTTGTTTGGGTGGTTAAAATCTCCTTACTCCCTTCTCCCACTTAGTGATTAATCTATATTAAAGATTTAGAAGGGATGATGAGATCCGTTTATAGTCCCTGATCCCTTCCTATTAATTTATAACCTTCCTATTAATTCAGAACCCTCAGTCCGGAGAATAAGGTTAGAGATTGATTCTGAGAGTATCACGCTTTTATTCTCATAAGGAAAACAGGGGATTGCTTCCTAAGCCTGTTTGGTAACTATGTCTTCTGAATTGTAAGCTGCAGCCGCCTCCTTACTCATCATGACATCCTAAAGGAGATATACTAAGATATCTTTGGTACAGATGGGGCTTTGCTGGAGCTAGCTCAAACCCATGAGAGCTGATTGTGAAATTTCCAGTGTGAGCACCTCCACCTTAGGAAATTGCAAATGCTATAGAATATGGCTTGATGTATTGTTTGGGTGATACTGACTTAAGAAAGTGAGAGTGGAAATGTTACTAATGCAGATTAAACTGCAAAGTATATCAAGGGTATGGTTTTCCCCCCAGAACAGTTGTCATTCACCGGCACGCTATGGTACAAGAATCAAAATTAAATCTCATGTTCAGGAGACAAAAAAGAAACATGTACTTTTATGTAAATGCCAACATAAATATTCACCAAAAAAAATCAGTGTGTAAAAGTTACACATGGAGTGACCTTGAAAATCTCAAATTGTTAACTGAGTATTTAGGTTAGTGAACTATGGGAC
This sequence comes from Potorous gilbertii, assembly GCA_028658325.1. NCBI lineage: Eukaryota > Metazoa > Chordata > Mammalia > Diprotodontia > Potoroidae > Potorous > Potorous gilbertii. The sequence continues at coordinate 25,540,652 of CM053775.1, forward strand.
TTTTTCCCTCAGTGTGCACAGTTAGCACTTAAAACCAG
>CM053775.1:25541189-25553229 GCA_028658325.1 Potorous gilbertii
ATCCCACTCCCTCGTTTTACAGATGAGAAAACTGATGCCAAGAGATTAAGTGACTTACCCAAGCTCACACAGTTAGTGTGGGGTGGGATTCAAACTGAGATCCTCCTGACTCCTAGTACAGGGTTTGGTCCACTGTATTTCACAGCCTCTCTACATTCTGCTTAGCTGACTGGTATGTCAGCTTGTCTGGCTCCCATAGCCAGGATTAAGTAATCCTGTCTATTTTCTTTGCACTCCTATTTGCAGAAGAATAAGTTGGTACAAGTTTGTTGCAAATTTCAAGTCAACAAGGACTATTATCCTGACCTGGTTTGTGAACTCCATCTCTCTCAATTACATTAGAAAACTCTGAACCTGGGTCTGTCTACTCTAATCAGTTCTTAATGGGTCAAGTGTGGCCCCTGAAGCTGTCAATTCTGCGCCGGTAACACTCTCTCCCGATAAGCAAGTGATCAGGGAAATAACCAAAAAGATATACATTTAGCTAGACTTGGTTGCCGAGTACAGCATCCTCAGCCCCAGAGAAGAGAGAGCCTCTGAAACTGGCATTTATTAAGCCAAGGCAGGAGAGGGTGACCAAGCCTAGTCCTACCTGCTTTTTTCTTTCCTTCTGCCATTAACTTTCCTCTCAGAGGCAGGGGTCGTAGCGGCTGTGCCTGCCACTCTAATCATCAGATTTATCCCATATGGTGCTGTCAGTGAGGAAGGAAGGGGCCTCAGTAATCATGGGTCAGGCTTTCTTTCTGGTTAAAGAGATGGCCCTCACACCCGACTTTGGTCCAGAGCCCAGAATAAGATGAAGCAAGGCCATCCGTCTCCTCCCTCGTCCTCCCCTTGTCTCCCCTCCTTTCCTCTGTGCCTTCTCAAACATGCTGGCTGTTCTTTCCATTTCGACTTCCCCTTTTGCCTTTTGATAAAGAAAAGCACTTAATGATTCCTACCCACTGAAGTCTCCTGTGGACAATAACTTTTTCAAAACTAGATGCTGCTTTAGGAACTTTTATCCTCTCCTCTGGAGAGAGAGTTTTTTCCAAGTGAATGAAATGGACCCTGGCTATTGTGAAGGAACCCTGTTTAGGTTCTGTGAAGTAACAGTAATTGCTACATTACAACCCAACCTCAGCATCCCAGATTGCCAGAGGTGCAAATTATAGTATTGTTTCTCTCTGTGAATTTGGACAAGACTTTTCCCCTTTCTGGGTCTTAATTTCTGGAAAATCGATCACCAAGCATTTCCAAAACCAGAAAGACCTGAGTACAAGTTCTGTCTAGGATAGATTCCAGGTCTATGTGACCCTGGAAAAGTCATTTAACCTCTCAATAATCCTCTAAAACTATGAATTATAGAGAAAGTGCTTACCTGGATAGGTAGAGACACTTTTCCCACCTGAGCATTTTCTATATTAATGAAATCACAGAACTGCAATTCTGACTCTCATTCCCATACTATGTATCAGCTAGTGTTTTAATCTCCAGGAAATGAGAGTGATAGAGTAAGTGGGCTCTACCTTCAAGACATTGTGAAGGAGAGGGTAGGGGAGGACTTTAGGGGAAGCAATGAGAGAGAGATTTTGAACTTCAAGGAACTCCAGAGGTCATCTAGTCCTAGGTTCCTAGAGCTAGAAGGGTCCTCAGAGGTCAGCAAGTCCAACCCATCCATTTTACAGATGGGGAAACTGAGGCTCTGGGACAGAAAGGGACTTGCCCAAAGTCACACAGATAGTAAGCAGCAGAGACAAGATTCAATCCCTTGTCTTCCAACTCTTAGTACTGCAGACACAATTTCTACATTAGAAAGAAAGGACATTAGGATGATGGAGAAGACATGATTCCTGGGCACCCAAAGCAGAGTCCAGTGAGAGCAATCATCCACTTAGGGTATCCCAGGGAGAGAAAGAACTCAGATTGGGAGCCAAGAATCTGTCCAACACCAGAGAAGACTCCTGAAAAAGCAAGGAGAGTTGGAAAATCTTTCTATTTCATCAGGCTTTGGGAGCGGAGAGGTAAAGGGGAGACAGGGAAGCCAAGAGGGAAATTGAAAGATGTTCCACAAGGTCCCCAAATCAGGGATAGAACAGAAGGGAATTTGAGTTTCAGAACAGACTAAGAGTTCTTGCCTTCACTTGTCCCTTCCCCACCTCAAGGGTTGTCCTAACAATGAGGACACAGTTGATATAACTACAGTCCTCTCCTCTGCCGTCCTGAACATATGTTCCATGGCACCCAGCCATTTTTTTCTGGCTGTTTCCCTCAAGATTTTTGGCACCTGGGGAAATTTCTAATTTCCTTACTTACTACCTCTAATTAATAGAAGAAAACCATGGGGAAATATTCTTGTAATTTTAACTGCCTTTCTAAAGTTCATAAGAAGGTTCCTGGATTCTCATCTCCTTCCAACAGGTTCATGCATTTATCTGCCATTTGTAGCAAACGTGCATTCACACAGACACATAGACACACATACACACACACACCCCAAGTTCACATGTGATGTTATGAAACTCTCAAGTCGAGAGAATTTTCCAAGCAGCCTTTTTGTTATTCACAACCTAGTCAGGATGTTGCTATTTTCACGAAAGAAATCAACAAAGGAGATTTACAAATGTTAGTCTAATCCCAGAATGGAAAGCCGGAGCAGGCACTGAGAATTCCCAGGTCTTTTGGTGGCACTTGGTAATCAGCCCTTACATTCCGATAGTGTTTTGGAATTTTCCAAGTTCTCCCACACATAGACTTAGTGGAGCCTCTGCCCTCCCAGCCACCTACACCCTGCAGGATAGTTAAAGGAAAGATTGCATCTCTCATTTAAGCAAGGAGGAAACAGACGTAGAAAGAGAAAGTCTCTTGCCTGGAAGTCATGTGGGTAATCAACCAGTGACAGGGTTAGGGCTTGAACCCAGGTTTTCTGAATGGATATCCAAAGCTCCATCCACTATACCATACTTTCTCCAATTTCTGTTTAGTGCCATCTATGTGCCTAGCCCTGTACATTAAGAATCATGATGGTACCACAGTATCATGATTGTCACAGGAACATGACATCTCAGAGTTGGAAGGGACCTTAGGAGCCACCTAACTTATCTCATACTGGAACAAGTATCCTTGCAATAACTCTTATGAATGATTATGCAGCCTTTTCTCTTGAATACCTCAGGTGAAGAACTCATTACTTCCTGAGGTAGACCACTGAGCTTTGGGACAGCTCTAACTATTGGGAAGTTTTTCCTTAAATGTAACATTGGTCTCATGTACCTCTGGAATGTCTCAGCAGCCCAGGTTCAATATGGGGTGTTTTGGGGTAATAAAAGTGATGCAAATATAGCTTAAACTTTTCTACCAACAGACCAGGATATCAACCATAAATCAAATAGCAAAGCATTTAATTGTGGCAGAATAACTAAGTGACAAATACCAATTACTTTCCTCATTCTGAGTCCCCTTAGGCCATGAAGGGAGATTTCCCACAGACTCCCTTGCTAGTGAGGGGAAGGAAACACTTCTTGAATAACTGAGGCTGCGAGATGGTTGTCTCTCTGTCTTTCCCAACTGTCTCCTGTGCTTCACTGTCATTCAATGGCTGCTGCCACTCTCTTCCACCTCCCCAGACTCATCTGCCTCAAGTTTCTCCCTTTCCTGTTGCTCTCTGCCTCTGAAGCTGCTAACCTTTGTTTTATACTTTTAGAAGTGTAAGGCCTAACCTCACCCCCCTCAGCACTTCCTGGGGAAAGAGTTAGACAGCAACATTTTGTGTAGTCTTGTGCTCAAGGCTTTCATACTGAGAAATCCTAGAGTATAGCACAGAATTGAGTCATTGGGTTTCTGCTACACAGGCTTGCCCACATAGTTGCCCCAAACTCCTTCTGCTACAAAAATCAATGAGTAGAGGAGATGCAATCCCTGCTTCAGGGTAGGCTGGGGGGGTTGGTTTGGTTATTTTGGCCACTGCAATAGTAAGCACGCTGGCTGTTTGTCTATTTTTGGTGAAACTTACTAAGAAGTGCCTTTCCTAGAGTTCTCTGATACCTAACCCTGTTTTGTAGATGATCCTGACTTCTCAAAGACTAGGCCAGCAGAGGGCAACCTCTGGTAGGACCTACAAAACATGAAAGGCTTCAACTATAGGCCTAGAACCAGATCGTTCATCTTTTATCTGAAGAATAGGATAGCTAGGTTCAGAAGTGTTATCGCCACACTAAGGAAGGTTTGTTTGGGTTTTTTTGGGGGGGGGGACGGTGAACACACCTACTCAAAAAGGCTGCCTACTAACATGCAGAGAGCTTGTGATCTGCACAAGGGGTACCATTAAAAACAAAATCAATGTTTTATAAAGCATTGACACATTAGGAGGGTACCCTCCAAAGTCAATTCTGAATCTTCTTGCCTCCATGATACCCAGAGAAGTAGAAGACAATAGAGCATTGTTTTCTAACCTATGGACCAAGGATACCTGGTGGAGAAGGGAAGGGGAAAAGGAAGGGGAGGAGGAGAAAAGGAGGGGAGGGGGAGAGGAGGAGGGAAAAAAGGAGGAGAAGAAGAAGAGAGAGAAGAAGAGGGAGAAAGGGAGAGATGTTCTAGTGGGGAGCAGCATGTAGTTTTTGCAAAGGGACCAAAAAATCTATAAATCTAGATGCAAATCTCAAAAGAAAAATAAATGTGCTTTCTCTAGACTGAATTAATAATGTCTTTTACATTATTACATATATTAGTGGAAGCAACATGAGATAGTGACAAGAATATTAGATTTGTAGTCACAAAGCCCTGAGTTCAAATCCAACCTCGAGCACTTATTAACTGTGTGATCCTGAGAAAATTACTTCTCTCTGGCCCCCAATCTCCTCATCTGGCAAAATAGGAACTAGAATACCCACAGAAACTTCTCCTTGGAAAAGTGGGCTCAAGTGAGAGAATGAACTTTTTTTCCAATGGAGATACATACTAGTATGATTAATAAAATCCAAGTGGAGGGGTGGCCTGTCAGCATGACCAGAGAACGGACCACAGAATCAGAAAGAAAGGATTCAGGTCCAGCTTTGAAGACAGACTAGTTGCATGTCACTGGCCAAGTCATGCCAAGCTCTGAGCGCCCCCAGGAATCAGCCAAGTGTACGGATTGGGAGCAGCTGCCAGTCTCCATTGCTAGAAGGAGTTTTCTCACCAGGAGTTCCTGAAACTAATGAAATCACAAGGCAAAAAAATTTTTAAAAAATAAAATAAAATAGAAATAAATGAATTTAAAGGCCTGACTTAAAGCTGTGCCTGTTTTTTCCCCTCATTTATTTTCTCAATAACCATCTCCTAACAATACAACTACTCTCATGTGGAGGTCCACACAACATTTTTGATATTCAAAAGGGGTCGTGCTACTTGCAAAAGTTTCAGAATCACTGTGCTGGAAAGCATTCAGTGACCCCCAAGGGCTGTCAGCTTCTCAGAAGTCTGCTTTGGATGATCTGCATAGCTAGGAGCTGCCACAACTGTGCCTATACAATACCAAAGAAGCAGACTGCTTGACTGGAGTTTTTCCACCAGCTTTATCCTCATTTGGATGAGTGTTGCTTATTAAGATGGTGACGGAGAGGGAGCAGAAGAAGAGAAAAGAAGGGGAGAAGGAAGAGGGAGAAGGAAAGGGAAGAGGAAGGGGAAGAGGGAGAGGGTAGAGGGAGAAGGAGAAGGGGAGATGGAGAAGAGGAGAGGGAGAGAGGAGGAGAGGGGAGATGGAAGAGGAAGGAGGAGAGGGAGAAGGAGAAAGAAAGAGGGGAAGGGAGGGGGAGAAGGGAAGGGGAAAAGGAAGGGGAAAAGGGAAAAAAGAAGGGAGGGGAGAGGAGGAGAGATAGAAGGAGAGAGAAAGGGAGAGAAAAAAGAAGAGAAAGGGAAAGAGAGACAGATTAGCTAGCTATTTAGACTGGTGCTGGGTCTAAGGGGTAAGGGTATCTGGAACCATGTTCTGGTCGTCAGCTTTGCAGGTTCAGAAATTGCATTTCATTAGTTTGAGAATGATTGGGCTTTGGGGGCCAGCTTCTCATTGACCAAAACCCTGAGGTGGCCTAGCTCAGTCAGGCACTGACAACACTGGACTGGGAGAGAAGAGATGCTCTGTGACCTTTCCTGGGTCTTAGTTTTCTCAGCAGTAAAGTGAAGAGGCTGGATTAAGATTCTTTTCTCCTCCCACCCCCCAAACCACTGAAGAACATGAATTGAAGTCTAGGGCTATTTCTTTCTTGTTCCTCTTTCTTCCTCCATATACCTTAAATATAACAGGTACTTAATAAATATTTGTTGAATTAAAGAAATTAGATTGTGATCCCTCCCAGTTATGATATTCCATGATTAAACCAGAACACTAATTTAATTATTTACCCAGACTGCTCTGGTGTCAGTTAATATAGCCCTTCTCCCCAAGGAAAAGCAGCATGATAAAGTCTAGAATCAGAGTAATAAGAACTGGCTGCTTCACTGGATAGTTCCACTCAAATATGCTACCCCACTCTAGGGGCAGAGATGCCAAGCAACCCATCAGCCTTCTCCCCAGTGGATGAAGAAGCCACACTGATCTAGTCAATTTTCCATGTCTCCTATTTCAATAGTTCCTATGGAACTCATCTGTCATTTGGGTTCTGACCCTAACATACCATACTGGATTCAGCTGGACAGTCTTCCTTAAGAACAGTCTTTATAGTTTATTTTGTCCCTACTCGGGGGATTTGGCTTGGCTCTCTCCAAAGGTCCTCAACTCTCCCAGCAAGCATTCAAGCTAACAAGACATCAGATACAGAATGGGTTTAATGCAGATTAAATAATTTGACCCCAAAAAAAGTCAGAATAGAAAGGGAGAAAGGGAGATAGGAAGACAACCTCAGTTTCCTTAACTTGAAAATGGGGATAACAATATCTACATCAGAAGGTCACTGTGAAAAATAATGTTTTATAAGCTGTGAACTGCTAGAGAAACATGAGCTATTAGTATTAATTGTTACATTTTAGGAGATAGACACCATCAGTCAAATTTAGAAATGATCTCCCAGGGTAAGTTATTTTCTGGAAAGAATTGTACAGATGGCAAGTCATACCCATTTTATAATGAATATGATAGGATGAGATCCAAATAGAGATAAATATATAATCTTGTATTTCCATTTCTAAAACCAGCTTACCTTGAAAAAAATCAACTTACATCAGCACCAGACACGGAAGTGATAATGGTTTTATGGCAACAATCTTCGGGTCTTAGTGGACCACAAGCTCAGTATAAGTCAGCACCATACTAGGGTTATATTCAGAAAGCTAGGGCTACATTCATAATAATAGAGAGATAGCAGTTCTGCTCTCTTCTGCCCTGGCTGCATCAGATCAGATCATTATGTTCAATTCTGAGCACCATACTTCAGGGAAGACACTGAATTAGCGCTACTTTCTAGGGACACAAAATATTTCTTAAGGGGAAGCCAAGATGGCAGAATAATAGCATGGACTTGCTATAGCTCTCTCCACAAACCCAGCCAAATACCTGTAAAAAGTGACTCTAGACAAATTCTGGAGCTGGAGAACCCACAGAATGATGGAGTGAAGCAAATCTCTAGCCCAACACAGCCTAGAAGGTCACCAGGAAGTGTCTATTGCTCCATGCTGGGAGCAGAGCACAATCCAGCATGGGCTGTGTAGGCACAGACGGAACCTGAGCAGGCCTTGGTGAGAACTGAATCTTGGGCACATGTGGAAGTTTCCAGACTTCACAATCTCAAAATGCTGAGGATAAATGGGAAGGTCAGTGGAAAAAACCTGTGAGACCTGTGTGAGACAGTAGAATGGTCTGGCCCCAGTGTGATGGAGTGGGTGGAGGAGACTTCAGTAGCCACAGCAGCAGCAGGAGCAGCAACTGCTTCTGGAGCTCTGGGCCCACAGATTGTGGGGGAATCAAGTGACTGACAGTACACCCCTCAGCCCCACTGGATGCAGAGAACTACCTTGACAAAGAGCTCAAAAGTCAGGTAAATGACTGGTGAAATAAGCAAAAACCAGAAAAATAATCACACTATAAAATTTTACTTTAGTGACAAGGAAGACCAAAGTATACAAACAGAAGACAACAAAGTCAAAGTTCCTTCACTCAAAGCCTCTAAGAAAAATATTTATTGGTCTCAGGTTATGAAAGAGCTCAAAAAGGATTTTGAAATCAAGTAAGACAAGCAGAGCAAAAATTGGGAAGAGAAATGAAAGTGATGCAACAAAATCATGAAAAATAAGTGAACTTCTTGCTAAAGGAGACCCACAAAAATGCTGAAGAAAATAACACTTTAAAAAATATACTAACCCAAATGGCAAAAGAGGTCCAAAAACCCAGGGAGGAGAAGAATGCCCTAAAAAGCAGAATTGGCCAAATGGAAAAGGAAGGCCAAAAGCTCACTGAAGAAAAGAATTCTTTAAAGATTAGAATGGAGCAGATGGAAGCTAATGACTGTGAAAAACCAAGAAATTATAAAACAAAGCCAAAGGAATGAAAAAAAATAGCAGACCATGTAAAATATCTCCTTGGAAAAAAACTGACCTTGAAAATAGATTGAGGAGAGATAATTTAAAAATTATTGGACTATCTGAAAGCCATGATAAAAAAAACCCTACACATCATTTTTCAAGAAATTATCAAGGAAAACTGCCCTGACACTGCAGAACCACAGGGTAAAAGAGAAATTGAAAGAATCCACCAATTGCTTCCTGAAAGAGATCCCAAAAGGAAAATTCCCAGAAAGAATGCAGCCAAAATCCAGAGTTCCCACGTCAAGGAGAAAGTGTCGCAAGCAGTAAGAAAGAAACAATTTGAGTATTGTGGAAATACAATCAGGATAACACAAGATCTCGCAGCTTCTACATTAAGGGATCACAGGGATTGGAACATGATATTCCAGAAGTCAAAGAAACTGGAATTAAAACCAAGCATCACTTACCCAGTAAAGTTGAATATAATACTTCAGGGGAGTAAATGGTCATTCAATGAAACAGAGGACTTTCAAGCATTCTTAAGGAAAAGACCAGAGCTGAATAAAAATTTGACTTTCAAACACAAGAATCAAGAAAAGCATGAAAAGGTAAGCAGGAAAGAAAAATCATAAGGGACTTATTAAAGTTGACCTGTTTACATTTCTACATGGAAAGATCATATTTGTAACTCTTGAGACTTTTTTCATTATTAGGGTAGTTGGAGGGATTATATACATATATAGACAGAGAGCACAAGGTGTGTTGAATAGGTAGGGATGGTATCTAAAAAAATAAAATTAAAGGGGGAGAGAGGAATATATTGGGAGAAGAAAGGTAAAAATAGAATGGGGCAAATTATCTCACAGGATAGAGGCAAGAAGGAGGGTGGAGCCAAAATGGCAGAGTAGAAGGATGGACCTGGTGTAGCACTCCTCCCATAGCCCATAAAATACCTGAAAAAAATGAATCTAAACAAATTCTAGAGCAGCAGAAGTTACAAAATGACAGAGAAAAAGAGATTTCCAGCTCAAGGCAGCCTGAAAATGCAACAGGAAAGTTCCTTCACATCAGGCTCAAAGCAGAGCCGAGCCCAGCCTTGGCCACATGGCACAGCAGGGACCAGACCAGAGCAGACTTCAGGGCACAGATTCACAGGTAGCAGCTAAGGTTCCCAGATTTCTAAACCCACAAATCCCAAAGACAGTTTCAAAAGTCAGTGAAAAAGCTTTTTCACCCGAGTGAGAAGGGAGCAGAATCCTGCCCTAGCCCTGGCCCTAGGCAGTGGTAGTGGCCATTTTTGGAGCCCTCAAGACCCTGGAGGAATTTAGCACCTGATCTGAATCTCAGAACCGAGTGGTGATCCTGGTGTGAGGAAAAGCACTGGTGTGGTGGAGCTGGTGGAGGCTCTGGAGAGGGAACCCTACTCACAGATCTTGGGCAGAAAAACTTGCAGTTGCTTTCAGACCAGAGCACAGACCAGGAGAGGAATAAACTCCTCTCCCTTGATTGCACCACCTTGGAAGAACTGAGAACTTACAGGTCCCCAGAGTATATCCTCCACTTGACAAAGGACTCAAAAGTCAAGTAACTGACTGGGAAAATGCTCCCCAAAAAGGGGGAAAAAATAAGAATATAGAAGATTACTTTTTTGGTGAACAGGTATTTTCTTCCATCCTTTCAGATGAGGAAGAACAAAGTAAACCATCAGAGGAAGACATAAAACCAAGGCTTCTGCCTTCAAAACCTCCAAAATAAATACACAATAGTCTCAGGCCATGGAAGCACTCAAAAAAAGATTTTGAAAATCAAATAAGAGAGGTGGAGAAAGAACTTGGAAGAGCAATGAGAGAGATGCAAGAAAATCATCAAAACTGAGTCAACAGCTTGTTAAAGAAGACCCAAAAAATGCTGAAGAAAATAGCACCTTGAAAAATAGACTAACCCAAATAGCAAAAGAGGTCCAAAAAGCCAATGAGAAGAATGCTTTAAAAAAGCAGAATTAGCCAAATGGAAAAGGAGATTCAAAAGTTCACTGAAGAAAATAGTTCTTTAAAAATTAGAATGGGGCAGTTGGAAGGTAATGACTTTATGAGAAACCAAGAAATTACAAAACAAAACAGAAAGAAAGAATAGAAGACAGTGTGAAATATCTCATTGGAAAAACAATTGACCTGGAAAATAGATCAAGGAGAGACAATTCAAAAATTATGAGACTATTCAAAAGTCATGATCAAAAAAAAGAGCCTGAATATCATTTTTCATGAAATTATCAAGGAAAACTGCCCTGATATTCTAGAGCCAAAGGGTAAAATAAATACTGAAAGAATCCACCAATTGCCTCCTGAAAAAGACTCAAAAAGAGAAACTCCCAGGAATTCCAGAGTTCCCAGGTCAAGGAGAAAATATTGAAAACTGTCAGAAAGAAACAATTCAAGTATTGTGGAAATACAATCAGGATAACAGAAGATCCATCAGCTTCTACATTAAGGAATTGAAGGGTGTGGAATATGATATTCCAGAAGTCAAATGAACTAGGATGAAAACTAAGAATCACCTTCTCAGCAAAACTGAGTATAATACTTCAGGGAGAAAATGGTCATTCAATGAAATAGAGGACTTTCAAGCATTCTTGATGAAAAGACCAGAACTGAGTAGAAAATTTGACTTTCAAACACAAGAATGAAGAGAAGCATGAAAAGGTAAACAGGAAAGAGAAATCATAAGGGACTTACTAAAGTAGAACTGTTTACATTCCTACATGGAAAGATAATATTTGTATTATATTATATTATATATTATTATTATATTATATATATTATATTATATCTTGAAACTTTTCTCAGTATTTGTGTAGTTGGAGGGATTATGCACACATATATAGACAGGGAGCACAAGGTGAGTTGAACAGGTAGGGATATCTAAAAAAATAAAATTAAGTGGTAAGAGAGGAATATATTGGGAGGAGAAAGGGAGAAATGGAATGGGGCAAATTATCTATCATAAGGGGCAAGAAAAAGCTTTTTCAATGGAGGGGTAAAGTAGGAAGATGAGAGGGAAAAAGTGAAGCTTACTCTCATCACATTTGGTTTAAGGAGGGAATAACATGCACACTCAATTTGGTATGAAAATCTATCTTACACTACAGGAAAGTAGGGGAGAAGGGGGATAAGTAGGGTGTGGGGGGATGACAGAAGGGAGGGCAAATTGGAAGAGGGAGTAATTAGAAGTAAACACTTTTGGGGAGGGACAAGATCTGGGGAGCAAGATAGGATAGAGGGAAATATAGTTAGTCTTATACAACATGACTATTATGGAAATCTTTTGCATAACTACACATGTATAGTCTATATTGAATTGCTTGTCTTCTCAGTGAGAATGGATAGGGAGGAAGAAAGGGAGAGAAGTTGGAACTGAAAGTTTTAGAAAAGAATGTTGAGAATTGTTTCTGCATACAACTGGGAAATAAGAAATACAGGTAGTAGAGTATAGAAATATATCTTTCCCTACAAGAAAAGACAGAAATTGGGAATAAGAGAAGAGAGGGGTGTGATAGGAGGGAGGGCAGATT
>CM053775.1:25553329-25571546 GCA_028658325.1 Potorous gilbertii
AGAGGAGGGAGGTGAGAGGAAAAGTGTGAACTTTGCTTTCATAATATTTCACTTAAGGAGGGAATAACAGGCACACTCAATTTGCTATGAAAATCTATTTTATACTACAGGAAAGTAGGGGAGAAGGGGATAAGCAGGGTGTGGGGGATGATAGAAGGGAGGGCAAATGGGAGGAGGGGGTAATTAGAAGTAAACACTTTTGAGGAGGGATAGGGTCAAAAGAAAGAATAGAATAAGTGGGGGGCAGGAATAGGATGGAGGGAAATATAGTTAGTCTTTCCCAACATGAGTTTTATGGAAGTCTTTTGCATAACTACACATGTAAAACCTATATTAAATTGCTTGCCTTCTAAGTGGAAATGAGTGGGGAGGGAGGAAGGGAGAGTAGTTGGAACTCAAAGTTTTAAAAACAAATGTTAAAAATTATTTTTACATGTACCTGGGAAATAAGATATACAGGCAATGGGGTACAGAAATCTATCTTGCCCTAGAAGAAAATAGAGGAGATGGAGATAAGAGAAGGGAGGGGTAGGGCAGATTGGGGAAGGGGTAATCAGAATGCACACTGTCTTGGGATGAGCAAAGGGGAGAGATGGGGAGAAAATTTGGAACTCAAAATCTTGTGGAAGTAAATGTTGAAAACTAAAAATAAATAAATAAATTTTTGAAAAATAACAATAAAAATATTTCTTAAAACAGGAAAACTGAACAAATTTTCTGACCAATTTGACTTTCTGCATCTAGCAGCAATTACATCTCTGAGTGCTTTTGTGGTAAACCAGCATCCAGGCTAAGAAAGGCAAGCGCGAGTCCACACATAACATTTCTGTATCCAAATGCAATTGATTGAGGGCTGGAGATGATGCCCTCATGTTGAAGAGACTGCCTGAGGCATCCGATGAGCCCCTTAGGGAATGGGGGCAGACAGCAGCAAAGATGGTTCCCCTTTGCATAAAGCAAAGGCCACATCTCTGTTGTGGCAGGGATGTTTTACAAGTTTTCATCACTTTACAAGAGTTCTAGGGCTTTACTAGTTTCTAGTAAAAAATAAACAAGCAAGATGTTATTGGTTATCTCTTTTCCCAGATCTAAGCTTTGGGATTTTTGACCACTGGAATTGGATGTGACTGGTAAAGAGTGGGAAAAGGAGAGAGAGAAAGGGGGCAGAAGAAGGAGGAGGAGGAGGAAGAGAGAGAGAGAAGAAAAGGAGAAACAGAGAGAAAGGAGAGAGGGTAGAGAAAGAGAGGGAGAGAAAGCAAGGGAGGGAGGGAGAGAGAGGTGAAGGGAAGACAGATAGACACTCAGCCCATGGTAGCTCTGTAAATTTACTGGGCCTGTTCTCAGGGCTCTCGTGACATTGGTTGGACTTGGGGCCATTTTCCCAGAGTCCAGTGGCTGACTTTTCTGTGCAGGTGGCCATAAGCTCACAAGGGGTTTCGTGACAAAACCAAGAACAAAGATACAATTAAGTTTGTTCAAGGCCTATATTTCTTACTTAACTCAACCCCTCTGAGCCAGTCTCCAGACTGTAACACATGCTATAGGTGCAGTAAACAGGCTAACATTTACTCAAGGCCTTTGTTAAGTACTTCAGATAATAGGATGCCCAGCATCCATGACAAGGAGCAGCAGGTGATTACAAAGGCCTAGAACAAGCCCTCCAACAGATACTGATGAGCTGAACAGCATCCAGAGCAACAGCCTGGGTGAGGGTTGGGGTAGGAGGGCAGCTAGGTTGAGAGAACTTGAAATGTTTAAGCAGGACAAAAGAAGACTTATCTGGGGCTATGAGAGCTGCCTTCAAGGGTTGAAGAACTGCCATGTGGGAGAGGTCTTAGACACATCCCGATTGGTCCCCAGGACAGAAGCAGACCCAGCATGGGGAACTGAGGTGAATTTCAGCTCAACATGAGGAAAAACTTCATGACCATTTGAATGATCTCAAAATGGAAAGAGCTGCCTGGGGAGAGAATTGGTTCCCTCTCAGGGGGCTTCTAGAAAAGGCTGGATGCCCACTTGTCATGGATTTCCTAAAGGGGATTCTTTTCTATGTATGGCCTCTGAAGGCTTTTTCAGCCCTGTTTTTCTAAGTGCTAAGGGACCCAGGGTGTCACCAGGGTGACATTTTCTGATCTTGTACCATGTGTGATTTGTTCTGGCCCTTAGCACTTACAATCACTGGATCCAAAATCTAGACCTCAAAGCAGTCTCAGAGACCATCTAGTTCAACTAGCATTTTACAAAGGAGGAAAATGAGGCCCAGGGAGAAGAGACTTATCCAAAGTCACAAGGCAGTAGGCAGTAGAGCTAAGGCTCTAAACCAGGTGCTCTGCTTCCATATGGAGTGCTCTTTTCATTGGATGGAACCAAGAGAGAAGGATAGTGTTCTGCTGCCCTTGGACCTGTGGCCTTCTAGATCAGAGTCCATGGGCAAATGAGCATCTTCATCAAAGTGGGCATCCATTGCATGTAGCACTGGAACAGGGAAGAGGAATACCTGGGATACCAGTTTATACAAACCCTGACTGACTTGTTTTCATGGTCTATGGGAAAGGCATGAGCTAGGCCACTAGGCTGGGCAATATGGCATAGCTTTTAGGATGCTATACTTGAAGTCAGAAAGATCTGGGTTCAAATCTCACCTTTGCCACCTATCAGCTTTATGACCATGAATGATAATACCAAAGGTCCCTACCTCACTGAGTCACAAAGCTCAAATGAGCTAACCTGTAGAAAGTCATTTGCAAAATTTAATATGATCTGGAAATGCCAGTGACCATTATTTTTTTCATCACACACCACAATATTTTCAAGTCCATCAGGAAAGCTAACCTTTTGTTACCCAAGAATCCATTTTTCCCTCCTTCACTGGAGGAGGCTGATTTAAATTCTCAGTACATGGGCCACAGATCCTTGTAGGTGTAAAGACCAGTCTTCCTCATGCCTTGTCCAGGTTTGATTTTCAAAACGCCAGGCGTAGCCTTTCCTAGATCCTCCCAGCTTCCTGACTCATCAGCCCCCACATACACATCCTCAGCCCCCTAAAGGCCCTCATGTATGCACCCTACTAGCTGAAATTTCACTCCCAATTTGGATTTATTTTCCCAGCTATTATTAACATCAGCATGCAAGATGAGGAAAAATGGACACATTACCCAAAATGCATTCAGCATAATTAAGGTCATTTTCAATCGTGCCCGCATGCTGTAACGCTCCTTGGCTACCGTTACAGACAGATGCCAGGCAATAGGATTGTTTTTCCCCTGATAGCGAGTGAGCGGCTTGGCAGCTCATTAGCAATCTTGGACCTGTTTCTGCATTTGCGATTCAACTCAAGATGGGGGAATAGGAGGCGAGCTGGGCTCTTTGCCATGAAAATCAGTAATGACATTTCCACACAAGCTCTCCAGAACCAAAGGGGGTTCTCCCAGGCAGCACCTAATCTGTACCTTCAGTATTAGGCTCATCTGGGGTTGCAGAAGGCAACAGCATCTATGGCAAAAACAAACAACAAATAACAGCCACAGCAGCTAAGCAGCTGTTGATGGCAGATACTTTTGTATTCCAGGAAAGGCTGCAAAGGGTCATTCCCATTGAATGCAAAACAACCCTTATTAGGAGGCAGCTAGGTGACTCAATGGATGGAGCACTAGGACTAGAGTCAGAAAGACTTGAGTTCAAATGTGACCTCCGACACTCACTAGCTGAGTGACCCTGAGCAAGTCATTTAACCTCTGTTTGCTTTAATCTAATAGAGAAGGAAATGGCAAGCCACTTCTGTATCCTTGCCAAGGATGGCATTGGAGTACTGTGGTCCATGGGACCCCGAAGAGTCTGACACGACTGAACAACAACCACCATTATTACTAGCCTTATTTTACAAATGAAGAAACTGAGGTTCAAGGAGATTTTGTGACTTACCCAGGGTCATCTAACTACCAAGAATCTGAGGCAAGATTCGAACCTAAGTCTTGTTGACTCTAAATTCAGTGCTCCATCCACGATGCTATGCCTGCACAACCTGCAGCACTTAACAGCCTTGGCTGCAAGAATCTGTCGAGGTGGTTTTGCAGCACTTCCCTGCAAGGTCCCTTCCTCTCCTCCAACACTGGCAAGATAGTCATCAGGGTTTTCCAAGGCTGTGAATCCTCACTCTCTTGGAAGGTAAGAACCTTCCACGGGACAACACATCAAGCTCCTTCCACTGAAACCAATACAGAATGAACCTGTCATCCAAGTGCCCATCCAACTTAACGCAAAATCATTCATGTGGGGCAATGGAAAAAATGCTAAGTTTAGGATCTGGGTTCAAATTCTGCCTCTGTTGTTTACCTGTGTGACCCTGGGCAAGTCACTTAACCTCTCTAAGCCTTGGTTTCCTTGCCTGTAAATTGAAGAGTTTAAGCTAGTGATCTCTCACGTCAAATCCAGCTGTCTCCTGAATCAATCCAAAAATCTACTCCTCAACCTTCCTCCTCCTCCTCTTCAGCCTTCCTCCTCTTCCTCCTCCTATTCCTCCCTCTGAGGAGGTTACCAGTTTGCCAAGACTGAGAGCTCAAGAGTGGATCTACTTTCAATTCTGCCAGGTAGACCAAGCCAAGAGTACTTAAGCAGGGCACTCTCTTTCTCCTAGGCAGTGTGTGTTCTAAAGAGCTTTGACCCCACTCTTGGAACATGGAAACCAGAGCCCCATTCAAGACTCCCCTGGACTGCATCTTAGCGCCTTGTTAATTATCCCCACACACACACTCTAAAAATTCCCCTGGCTCCCTAACACCTCAAGGATCATATACAAAATCATCTCGTTGGCACTCAAAGCCCCTCCTAACTCAGCCCCTCCCACCTCTCATTCTTCTTAGCCTTTCTCCCCACCGCATATTCTGCGATCCAATGGTACTGGACTCCCAGCTATCCAGTGAACCAGATGCTTCATCTCTTGGCTCCAGGCATATTCTCTGGTTGTCCCCCATGTCTGGAATGCTCTCCCTCTTCATCCGCACCTCCTGGCTTCCCAGGTCTCTTCCCAAGTAAAATCCCATTTTCTACAGGAAGCCTTCTACAACCCCTCTTCATTACAGTGCCTGCACTCTGCTCATTGCTTCCTATGTATCCTGTATAGTGTTTGCTTTGTATAAATCTGTTTGTATGTGGTCTCCCTCATTAGCTTGTGAGTTCCTTGAGGGCAGGGATTCTCTTTTGCCTCTTTTTGTATCCCTCCAGCTTAACACAGTGCCTAACAGACAGTAAGCACCTAATAAATGTTTATTGATTGATTGGGCCCCTGCCAAAGTCATTCTTCTCTTCCTAATTCCCCTAAGCCAATTGAAGTATAGTGTGGCATACTGGAAAGAACTCTGGGCTCTAAGTCAGACACCTGGGTTCAAATCCAGTGCTAACTGTACAATAATGGGTTAATCATGTAATCATTCAGAGCTTCAGGGGAGGGGGAGGGAATAAGCATTTATATGGTGCCTACTATATGTCAGGCACTGTGATAAATGCTTTTTACAAATATTTTCTCATTTGATCCCCATAATAACCCTGGGTGGTGGATGTTGTTAGTATTTCTATTTTACAGGTGAAGAAACTGAGGTAAGCAGTGGTTAGGCGACTTACCCAGGGTCACCATAGCTAGTGTCTGGGGTCGTATTTGAACTCAGGTCTTCCTAACTCCAGGTCTGCCTCATAAGCCTAACAATCCCTTTTACCACCTACTCTCTCAGAATGATGGTAAAATTCAAATTCAATTCATCAAGTCTATGTTGAGTATTTACTATCTCCTATGAGCTGGAGATATAGAGCTAAAGAAGTAGTTCCTGCCCTCAGGGAGTTTATATTCTACATACAAATGAGAATCTATTGTACCATAAAGCTGACCTGGTAGAGAGGATAGTGCTGAATCTGGGTCAGGAATGAGGGACTTCAAAGCCTGCCTTGGACACCTCAGCCACCTAGCAGCATAGGCAACTGGTCTTGATGTCCCAAAGACCTGGGTTTGAGTCCTGCCTCCACCACCTGGTGACTGTGGGACCCTAGGCAGGTGTTCTGGGCAGCCTTCTTAGAAGTTGCTGAGAAGGTGCCAACCTGCATTGATGGAGGGAATTTTCTCAACTGGGAATTTCCCATATCAATGAAATCACAGGTATCTTTATCCTTATTAATTTTATGATCCTCTGAGAGGCTCAGCTTCACTCTAACACCTCTTCCAGCACCTAGCACGGTGCCTGGAACATAGAAGAAGCTTAATTATTGGTAGTTATGAGCATTCTTCCCACCTATAGCCCACACTGATCTTTCCATGCACTTACTGACCTCCTTATTATAGCACTTATCAGCTATACTGTTCATTTTGGTTTTTAACCATAGGCTCATTGACCTTGGTATTTAGCAGATCTAGCCATGTGAGGCCTTGTCTCCCCTGGGTAGCCTAGAAATCACTCTAAAGCAATGACTTCTCCTTTTGTGCATGACCCCCTGCTCTGTTACCAACATAGAAGAAAAACTCTGTAAGTACTTACTAAGTGGATTTTTTTTAAATGGCTTGAGTTTCTACGTAAGGTAGTTTCATAAAGATTTGGCTGCAGGAGCAGCCCAGACCAGGCCTACCTGTTCCACTCATCCCTACCTCTTATCATCCAGGAAAGTATATGAAGATAACCCCAGCAGCCTTAGGATCGTAGAGCTGGAAAGGGCTATCTTCCAACCCAGGAAGGTATAGTGGAAAGAAGCCTGAATTTGAAGTCATAGGACCTGGGTTCAAATGCTGGCTCTGCCATCTGTGTGATTTTAGGTAAGTCAATATTTCTCTGGGTCTCAGCTTGCTCCTCCACAAAATGACTATATGACATCCAGCTGTTGATTCTGACTCTCTCATTTTAAAGATGGGAAAACAGGCCTAAAGTGTTGAAGTAATTTGTCACAGGTCAAATCAGTGGCAGAATCAAGATTCGAGCTCAGATCTCTCTGACTTCAAATCCACCGAGCTACCCCAGCACCTACTAATGGATCTCTTGACATTTTGCTAGGTCTTTCCCCCCATGATCCAACCTGTTGCCTCAAAGAAGGATTCTATTGAAGATGAAATAACCATATCCTCGGCTAAATGACCCCCCCATTCAGTCACCTGATCCCTCTTTAGGGATTTCCTCCTGTTTCAGTGATCTTCACCCCCACCTCCTAATCTGCCCATCTCTTCTGGTCCATCCTAAGATGCAGCTCACAAGTCATAACAAACTCTGACTTTTCAATGTAATAAATCACCAAGACCCCAAGTCCTCAGCTATTTCTGAAGATGATGACTTAGCCAGATTTCTCTTTTTATAGATGGAGCCATCTCTGGAAGCCTGCTACAGCTCAAAAGCATCCCCTTAGCCCCTGCTATGGTATATAGCACATAGAGCACTGAGGCCTGGAGTCAGGAAGACCTGGGTATGAATCCCTCCTCAAGTGTCTAATACTTAGGTGACCCTGGTCAAGTCACTTAATCTCTTCTGAACTTCAGTTTTCTCATTTGTAAAATGGGGCTAATGAAAGCACCCACCCCCACAGGCTTGAAAAGGAGATAATCACATCCGATTCTTTGTGACCCGTTTTGGGGTATTCTTGGCAAAGATCCTAGAGTGGTTTGCCATTTCCTTCTCCAGCTCATTTTACAGATGAGAAAACTGAGGTAAACAGAGTAAAGTGACTTGCCCAAGGTCACACAGCTAGTGTCCGAGTGTCCGAGGTCTTCCTGATTCCAGGCTCTACACTCTCTCCACTGAGCCACCTAGCCTCCCTATTGTAGACATTAAAAGCATAAGCTGAAATTCAGCCATGCTTATTACATCATCTGATGGGACCACTGTATGTAAAGTATTTTATTATTCTTTAAGGGTTTTGCCATGTCAGCTTTATTATCATTACTGCGTTCTGAGGAATCTCAGGATTCCTCAGATGCTCCCAAGATCACAGAAGCTTAGGGACTACACCTGTGATTCCACTGGCATAGGGAACTCCCAGGTGAGGAAACTCTATTTACTAATGCAGGTCAGCACCTTCTCTAAGATGCAGAGTTGCCTAGAGCACTAAGAGTGACTTGCCCAGGGTCTCATAGCCTAAATACATGCCAGAGGTGGGACCCAAACCCAGGTCTTCTTGATTTCAAAGTCAGCTCTCTATATATAGATGCTATAAAAATGCCCACTTACTAATGCTTTTCTTTTTTATCTCCAAGCACCACTCCTCATCATTGAAGCTTAGGTAGGAACTTTCAAGATCAGGTCAAGAGTGATGGATTTGAAGTCAAATCCTGACTCTGCCACTTCCCAACTATATAAGAAAGTCATGTTATTTCTCTAGGCCTCAGTTCCCTCCTCTATAAGGAAAAAAGGAAATAAGCATTTATTAACCACCTACTACATGCCAGATACACTTTACAAATGTCATCTCATTATCTCTACAAATATTACAGACTCGATGACCTCGGAGGTCCCTGGCAGCTATAAATCACTGATGCTATGACCACATTTCCAAATAAAGAAAGAAAGGTTTGGTACTTTCCCCAAATCACATGATTTAGATGCTGCCATTTTCCTTCCCAGCATGCTTGCAATATGGTACACAGAATAGGAATTAATACATTCCAGCCTTCCAACTACAAAGATCTTCTATCAGGGGTCCCCAGACAAGCCCATCCCGCTCAGGGGGGATCTTCTGGTTTTGGAATTACTAACTGCAGGTCAGAGTGCCACATCCAGACTGGGACCATTTCTTCTTGGAAGCTATTTTGCAGGAGCTAAAATGGTGGGGCTTCTATTCAGATGGGATCTGATTAAGCTGGACAATCACCTTTCACTTCACACCTGTCCCAAGGATCCAGGGCAGAGAGGAAGACCCTCGAACAATTTGGAACCATCTGGGGCTCCAGGTTGACCTTTCCTTGTCCCTGAGTTGTAATCAACAGTTCTGTGAATGCCAAATCACATCAGGACTCCCCACTGTGCAAAAACTGTCAGTTTACCAACCATTAAACATGCAGGGAAGTGCCCTCCAGGGGATCCAATAGAACAACCTGGGCCTCCCCTCCACAGAGAGATCTTGCCAGGAAAAAGAGGGGAAACACAGGGCAATGGAGGCGTGCTCATCACGGATCCAAAGAAACCAGGAGGGTTTCTGGTAGCTGTTGGTTTTGTTTTTTAATTTATTTTATCATCGCAGATGTTACTCCTGAACCCAGCCGCGCATTTAACATGCCGACTCCCACACGCAGCCGTTCCTTGGTAATGGAAAAACAAATTACGATAATGATGTGTGTGCATCTGCAATTTTAATTTACAATGGGCTTGAAAAGCACTTTCAAAAGATCTTCCATCACTGAACTTGGGGAAATGCCTCCCACCTAACCCAAGGTGCTGGAAGAGAAGCCACTGTCCAGGATTCAGTAAGCAAGCCAAGTGATCAGCACCGGACAGCGATGGAGTCCCAAGGCTCCAAGGAATGACCATTACCTTCTCCCTGGTCCTCTCTAGCCATATTCTAATTCTATATCTGTTTAGCAGCATTACAGGGCTGGTAGAAAAATGAGAAAATTCACCATTTTGCCTAGCTAGATTGATGTCAATAAGTACATTTAAAACATGAAACTAACAGCTATATACTTTATTATCTGCAGTTGCTGAGTGACATCTGGAAGTGAGATCTGAAAGGCCTGGGTTCTAGACCTGCTACTTACTGACTATGTGACTATAGGTAAGTCACTTGAACTCTCTGGGCCTCAATTTCCTCATGTGTAAAATTGGGATAACAATACTTGAACACCTTATACACAGGGCTGTTATTAAGATCAGGTGAAGAAACTAGGAGTATTTCATTTAGAGGAGATATATCTGGATGGGGGTGGGAGAGACATGAGAATTGCCTTCAATTATTTGAGGTAACATGACATTAGTGTAATGGTTCTGAAAGTGTGGTCTGAGAACCTCTGGGGTCCCTAAGACTCTTTTGGGGAATCCCTGAGAGCCTTTTAGAGGTCCATGAGGTTGAAATGATTTTCATCATAATATTAAGACATTAATTTCTAATATGGTAAATATCATTAGATATAACCTACATCAACAAAAGCTCTTCAGGGGGCTCCTCAATAATTTTTAATAGTGTAAGAGTCTTAAGACCAAAAAGCTTGTGAATTTCTAGCAAAGTGGATTGATTGCTGGCCTTAGAGTCAGAAAACCTTGAGGCTGTAACCTACCTCAGATACTTACTAGCCATGTAACCCTGGCCAAGACATCTAAGCCTTAACTTCATCTCCGGTAAAATGGGGATGATGGTAATATCTGTAGCATTTATTTCACAGGATAAAGCAATGATCAAGTAAAGTATGTGAAGCGCATTGCAAACCATACAGGCCTCTTTAATGTTGGCTATCAGTACTGAAGACTAGACCTTTGGCCCTGACAGTACATGATATATTAAAGGCTTTGTCATTTGGAGGGAGGATGACATGGATTGGACCTGGGATTTCATTGGTATAGGGAACTCCCATGTGAGGAGACTCCCTCTACCACTGCAGGTTGGCTCCTTCTCTATGATATAAGGTTGGCTAGACCACTGAAAGTGACTTGCCCACTGTCATATAGCCAGTTTGTGTCAGGGATGGAACTTGAACCCAGGTCTTTCTGACGTCCAAAGTCAGTCTTCTATATATAAATGGTATAAAAATGACCATCACTATTGCTCTTATTTTTTCCCCTGAGTGCTTCCAAGAATACTATTTATCTTCAATCAATAATCAATCAGAAAGCCTTTATTAGGTACCTCCTATGTGCCAGGGCAGCTAGATGGCACTGCAGGGGATACAACTCCAAGTCTGGGGTCAAAAAGACTCATCTTCATGAGTTCAAATCCCTTCTCAGGCAAGAGACCTGTGAGACTCTGGGCAAGTCACTTAACCCTGCTCTTCATCTGTAAAATGGGCTGGAAAAGGAATTGGCAAGCTGCTCCAATATCTTTGCCAAGTAAATCCCCAAATGGGGTTACGAAGAGTCTGAAATGACTGAATAACAACAAATATACCAGGTACTGAGCTAGAGGCTGGGGGCTATAAATCCAAATTGAAACAGGCCCTGCCTTCAAGGAACTTACATTCTAAAAGAACAATCTTGGAGATAGTCCCTTACCCTGGATATCAAACTGGAGAGAAGAATAGTACTCTGGGGGAGAGTTCTCCAGGAGACTCTTTTAGGGAGGTACAGTAGAAGAGCAGTGGACTGATCCAGAAGAGATGTGTGGCCAATGACCAGTGCTTCCTGGCTGTGTGACTATGGACAGGTTACTTCATCTCTGAACTTTTGTTTTTTCACCTGAGAAATGGGGATAAAGATGCTTAGAAGTACCTACCTGATAGAATCCTCAGTTACCTACTTCAGGGTTTTTTTTTCCATGACCCTTTGTGTTTTCTCTCACACTTTGGGATGTTCTAGGCCCTCTCCCCTTTCTTTCTAAGAGTTAGGATTGTAGGGCTCACTACTAGGCATGTACCCAAAGCCCTCTGAGCTTGGTAGGACCTGCCAGAGCTATTGCTCTACTGGAGCAGCTCGCAAGAGAGCAGTGTCACCTCCACATGACAATGAGGTGACAGAGGAGGCCCTCAGTGAAGGTCTCTGATACCATCATTCTGTATTTTGGATTCAGATTTCCATGATCCTGCTACTGTGCCCATCTCTAATGATTCTGACTCATGGCTCTTGTTCATTAAGTAAAGGACCTTCATGGATATCTCAACAATGATGGAAATTTCCAGCCATTATGATCAGGCTATCTTGACTCTAGAACCAATATTTTAAAATATTAGACCAGTATCAATACAGATAAAGAGGTAGGAGGACATATTACATATCATGTGTTGAGTAGAAATTTGCACCAAAGTTAACTTACCAGCTCTTCTAGATTGACCAAGAGGGTCCCTGAGAATTGCCCCTGAAGATGCCAATCCTAGATGTGAGTATTTTTCTCCTCTCAAGCAGGCTCCCATCACATCTCCCTATAAATTAGGAAGGTCTTGAGTTACTCTGTGACATTTTTTCCAATTTGTTGCTGTTCAACCTTCATTATGAAGAAGAACGATGACATCATGGGGCAATGTCTTCACTTGTACATGAATTGGATCTAAAAGAGGCAAAGTTGTACTCTCAGCCTGAGTCATTAAAGTCCAGTGGTAAGACAAAGTTAGGATGACTGGTGATGAACTGTGATGCATAAGCTCTAAGTGCTCCACAGGGCCTGCATCAACCGCCTTCATGGCCATTGGAACAAATTGGGTGAAGTCTTCACAGATTTGGGGTAGACAACTCACTGATGGGTTTGAGGCCTGTCAGTTGCTCTCACTCTGGTTTAGCCCATTTGCAGAGACAGTTTTACCATGGTACAGCTGCTGTGCATGCTACAATTTCTTGGAACCATAGATGAAAATTGGGTGAAAGTGGACACCAAAGGTACCCTGCCCTGAAAAGGACTGAGCAGCCCTCACACCCGAGATGCTAGTTCTGCCCTACGTTAGGTACCAAGCTGGAGATATGAGGACAAAAATAACATAGTCCTTCCTCCCAGAGAGCTCACATTCTACATTCAATTATATTTTGTCCTTTTTTCTTTTCTCTTTTAAAAAAATCAATGCCTTTTCCAATTTGATGGGATGCAGTGAAACCTGAGGGTTGTTTTCATTTACATTTATTTTATCAATAGTGATTTAGAACATCTTTCTTTTCAGTAAGTCAGCCATCAAGCATTTTTTAAATGCCTACTTTATGCCAAATGCTATGTGCTGGGGGTCTAAAAAGGGCAATAACTACTTCCTGCTCCCAAAGAACTCACAATTTAATGAAGGGAGCACACAAGCAATTATGTGCAAACAAGACATATATATAGGATAAATTGGGGATAGTCACATAGTTGTTGATTATTTGCGTTTGCTCTTTTCAAGACTGTTCATAGCCTTTGATCTCTTATCTACTGGTTCATGGTCTTACATATTTGTCAATTCCCTGTCTTGGATAATAGGCTTTTGTCAGATATATTGGATGGAAAGATCTCCTAGAAGTGTCCTAGTTACTGTAAACCAGTGATAAATAGCTCTTACATGATTAATTGCATTATGACTTCATATGTATAATATGCATTGTATTTTTTTTTGCCTTCTTAATGGGTGGGGCAAGGGGAAAGAGGGAGAACATTTGGAACTGAAAACTAAAATTAAAATATTTAAAAACTAATTCCATTTAGCAATGTATATTTAGCTCAAAATCTGGATTCCTAGAGCCAGGAAACTGGTTATCAAATTTCAGGCTTATCTAAATATGGCAATTGCTGATTAGAGGAACATGTGTGGCTCATCAGACCCTTAAAACTGCATTTCCCAGTGTCTGTCCACTAAGATTTCTGTATTGAAACTCTAGCTGAGAGTTGTGGAGAACAAAACCATCTTCCACCAAACCCTGCCTTTTGCCTCATAATTACTGGTCAAGATATCTGGGCCTTAGAAGATGGGGACAAGGGAAGGGAGGGATGATAGAAGAGAGGGCAGATTGGTGATAGGGGAAATTAGAATGCTCAGTGTATTGGGGTGGGGGGAGGAGACAAATGGGGAGAAAATTTGGAACCCATAATTTTGTGAAAATGAATGTAAAAAGTTAAATAAATAAATTTATTTTTAAAAATAAAGAAATCTGGGCGTTGAATGAAAATCCAGCGTTGGTCAAAATAACTTCCCTTCTTTCACCCCACCACTACCACTATCTCTGGAAACTAGACAGTAGACAGGTCTAAATCAAAGGATGTTTTTAATGGACTAAGGACAAGTTATGGGCTGAGAAGGGATAACAAAAAGACAGTCCCTGCTCCTTTAGCATCCTCATAGTGCTAAAAAAACTAACAGTGGGTGGACCTCTCTGCAAGGATATAGACAAGAGTCACACAGAATGGGAGGGTGCAGAGGGCACAGAAGGATTGTAATTTGCATCATTGAAGGGAATACCCACACTTATTTCCGTCCCAGATCCACTGGAAGAAAAGCCAGAGCTGAGACTAAGGTCCAGCTTCAGGCACACTCCTAGAGAAATCATTGTTGCATAGGCCCACTTGAAAACAGTCATAGGAATTAGAACTGGAAGAACTCTTTGAGGACAAGATATTTAGTCCAACCACCTCATTCTACCAAGGAGGAACCCCAGGCCCAAAGAAGAAAAGGAATTTGACCAACGTCACCAAGGAGCTAGGGCAGATGCAGCAAACAGCCACAACTCTATAGTTGTGTAGTAACTAGTAATCATGGTGCCTCTGAGTTAGTAATCTAGGCCACAGAAGCAACTTATTCCATCCTTGCCAATAACTAAGTCATTCATTCATCCAACACATTTTTACCTACTGTTTACAAAGCATTATACTATATACTGGGGGAGACAAAAATTTAGAACTAAGAATCATGGATTTAGAATTTGAAGGCACTCCAGAGGTCATCTAGTCTAAGCCCCTCATTTTAAGGATGAGTAAACTGAGGCCCATAGCGGTTGAATGACTTACCCAAGGCCATACAGATAGTAGTAAAGAGGAAAACTGATATGACACACACAGTCCAGCCCCTACTTTTCCTCTGTTAGAGGGAAAAGACATAAACACAGAAAATGATAATACACTTTGGCACACAAGGACATAGGACCCCTTCTGGGTCTCCTTCCCCAAACCTCACTCAAAAACCCCCACTCCCTGAGAGAAGCTGAGGTTCTGGGAGTTACAACCTGAGAGGGTTGTAACTTCTAAAACTATAGTTCCTGATTCCCCTCCCCTTAGCTTCTCATTATCAACCAGATAAACTTCACTAGCTTTTAGAAAAAGAAAGGTGTCACAGTCAGAACAGGTAGCATAAAACATCCTCCCCCACACTGAGGGTACATTCCACCCTTTAAACACACAAAGTTCCTTGGGAATTTGAGCTCAGAGTGGTATCTTGCTATGCCCTATCTTCAAGGTTCTGCCACCCACCCTGGGGGCTTCCAGTATATCCACCAGGGTTCCTGCTGGCTTCTTAAGCAAGACTCCCTCCCTTCCAGGGTCCTCAATCTCTGGTTATCTTTTTGCTCTGACCTGGACTGGATAAAAGAATTTACTCAAGGTTCCTTTTGGATTTGGAGGCCATTGTCTACCTGGTGCTCTTTTTAGATACTGACTGGAGTCTAAGTGGGATAGCTGGGCTTCTCTGAACCTTTCCCATGGCCACCTCGCCTAGGGGGTCTGCTTAATTGTATTTCTTGCATATGAGAGAGGGTTCAATGGGTGGACACATAACAAGATGTTATACTGAGATGTTTAAAAAAAAACATCAATTTTTTAAAAGAAAAGAAAAAAGAACAAAACACAACTAGAATATAAGCTCCCTGAGGGTATGGTCTTTCAATGTTTATTTTTTGTATCTCCAGCACCTAGCAAGATACTTGACAGAACATATGCTTCCTAAAGTAGTAACTGAAAAGGCCAAGACTTTAGCTCAAGCAGAGCTCCACCTGGTGACTAATTCGGATATTGCTTTTAGTGAAACTCCCTTGGCTGGATAATTAACACATTGTCTCTTTATGTGCTTAAAGTGGGCAGATTGATTCTAAAAACTCTCACAGAAGTGCTTTAGTAAGAAGCAGATGTCTATGCCATGAGAGGACAAGGGGTTTTCTGAAATGTTATTTAAAAAGGAAGGAAACCATTATACACCAAAATGCTTTCTGTGGTAAAGACAAGACAAAACAAGAAAATATAAGCAAGGTGGCTGCCCATGGATTGGAGAATGGCTGAACAAATTGTGTTAGGTAAATGTGATGGGATATTGGTGTGCAGTAAGAAGTGGTGAACGTGAGGAAAGAGGCAGTGTGGTATAATATAACATGTACTGGTTCAGAAGTCAGAGGAGCTAGTTTTACATCCCATCTCTGACCCTAGCTGTATGAACTTGGACAAGTCCCTTCCCTTCCCTAAGCCTCAGTTCCCTCTTCTGCAAAATGAAGGGGTTGGACCGGGTGGCCTCTGAGGGCCTATGACCTTATGAATTCAGAGAAACACAGGAAGACTTACATGACCTTCTGAAGAGGAGAAAACAGAACCAGGATAAAGTATACAATGTCTACAACAATGAGAACACTGAAATGACCAATCTTGGCCATAGAGAAGAGACCAGGAAGCATCTTCCTTTTCAGTAAAGAGGTAAGGGAAGGTGGGTACAGACTACTGTATACACTGATGAAAGTTAGTTGCTTTTGATTAACAGTTTTTCTTTGTTTTGAGGGAGGCTTCATTTGGGGAAGAGGAGTCCATCCATACATGACTATTATAAAAGCAAAAGACATGAATAAAAAAATGTTTTAAACAACTAAAGACTAATTAACTAATTAAAAAATGAAGGATTATAACCAACTGAAAACAAAAGACTGCTCCAATTTCTTTTCTTTCCAAGATTTTCACTAAGATTCTTTCCAAGATTCACACATCTTGGAATTGCAGGGTATCAGAGATTCTCAGGAAGGGGAGTCATTGCTATTCCCCATAGACTACTGGAAAAGTATTTCCTGATTGTTCTTGGTAGGATGGGAATCCATCTGTTCCCCTTCAGTTTTCGGGGTCTTTTTAAATGTGATAGATTTAAGATTGAGAATGAACTTTTCTTTCTCATTTGAGTCACACACGAACTCGAGACTAGTTGTCAACCTCATGATGTTAGAGAAGACAAAGCTGAGTCTCAGAAAGGTGGAGTGACTTGCCCAGGATCACATGGTTAGTAAGTATCAGAGGCAAAATTTTACAGATAAGTATCCTGAGCCCCAAAGAGATTAAATGACTTGTCCAAGGTCTCAGAGTCAGTCAACAAGCATTTATTAAACATCTCCCACATTCCAGACAGAGTGCTAAGCATTGGAATCTCAGGAACAGCAAAAGACAGTCCCTGATCTCAAAGAGTACAAAGGTACAAATGGCAGAGTCCAAGTCCTCCAATTCCAAATCTTGCACTCATCCTACTTACATGTAACTGCCCTCCTTTTCCCCTAGTGTTTTCACTTAACAAAGATTCAAGATTTCCCTGAATATGTACAACAAATCAACTCTGATGAGATATGGTTTCCCTGGGATATACAGACTGAGAGGTTACAAGTGCCCTTCCAAGATGTATTATTTCTGCCCATCTACAGTTAGTCTATTTACTAGGCAGCCTCCTTCCCTGATAATACTTTCTCAAAAACTTTCTTTCAAAAGGCACAGACTAGTTCACCTTTTCCCACCCCCAGACAGTTGGCTAACAGACATAGTGATATTTCATTCCAGTGTAATAAATGCTGATCACCTATCTACACACTATACCTAAGACCCCAAATTCCCATATTGGATAGAAACAATGACCCTAAAGGCCAATCCCTGCTGTAGACTAGACCAGGGCAAGATTACAAATCAGGACTCCTTGTTTCTATGTGACTCCCAAGAATGTGATCTGTGCTCACCTGGGCTTCACCTGCCAAAAGGAGAGGCCAGAAATATTCAGTTACATAGTACCTTCTATCCTCCTCACCTCCCACTGAATGTGAATGAAAAACTGTGCATCAGATTTCTCTCTGGTTTGGATCTCCAATCCCCTCCCCAGTTGTCTCCCCCTGTAGCAAGTGTGGACATCTGTAGAGATTAGGAAGGTGAGGGGAAAGTCCCTGTTTTGGGTTTAAGGGGTGGGGAAGTCATTTCTTGTGGGTTTATCTCCAATGTGGCACTTAAATGAACTGACATTCCCATAAATACCCAGATGTTTGGAACAACGTTTCTATCACATCCATAAACTGGAAACAAAGTGGGGGAAACATCAGTTGGGGGAACAGTTGAACAAATAAGCTTGTAATGAAATATTTTTGAGCTGTAAGAAAAGATAGCTTTGAAGAATTCAGGGAAACACAAAATTTGCATGAACCAATACAGAGAGAAGTAAGCAGGGCCAGGAAAACAATACACACACACACACACACACACACACACACACGTACTCACAATAATATAGATTGAAAGAATTCCAAAGAGTCGCTAAACTCACATTAAGGACAGCTAGGTGGCTCTGCAGTGGAGAGAACACTGGGCTTGGAATCAGGAAGACAATGAGTTAGTGAAGACAAATCGGATCTTAGACACGCATCAGCTGTGTGACCCTGAACAAGTCACTTAACCTTGCTTG
>CM053775.1:25571646-25583325 GCA_028658325.1 Potorous gilbertii
AATTTACAAACAGTTGTGTTCTAAAATATGTCTGTAAATTAATTGATTGGAATTCTGAAAGCATTGTACCCTAGAAACAATGTTTGGTTCTCAGGCTATCCCACAAAAAGCTTCATAATGAATCTAAGCTCAAGCTGGAAGAAACATTAACAGCCATCATGTTCAAACCCCTCACTTTAAAGGTGAAGAAACTGAATCCCAAAGAGGTCATGGGAGTTGTCCAGGTTCACAGAGGTAGGAAGTCTCCCAGCCAGGACTCAAATCCAAGTCTTCCAAGTGCAAACCCAGGGCTCCTTCCATTGTACCACACTGCCTTCCTTTATCCTTCTGCCTAGTCTTCCTCCTCCAACCCCCCCCCATCTCCCCAGGGTGCCAAGTACCACATTTGGAACATTGCAGGCAATTAGTGGGGACTGCTTAATAATCTTGGCGTCTGGCCAACAGGTATTTGCTGCCTGTGGCTCCACCTTCCAGCCCAAACCTACTGGGGAAACAGCTGCAAAGTCTGAAGTTGCCGCCTTCCAACTTGCCACCCAGGATTATACCAAGGGCCATCGGGATGCCAGAGCTAATGAACCCATCTGGCTGGCTGGCTAACACTTCTGGCTGGACCCACAGCCCCACGTGTTTCCTCCCGAGTTGGCAAGGAATGCTCAAGCTTTCTAGAAATGACAGAGGAAGTCGAAAACAAGGAAGTGATTAATATGGCCCTGGTGGTAATTAGTACCTAAGTTAAGGATTTGTTTAATAGTGTTCTCACTACTCCCTCCAAGTAGATGTGGGAACAATATTTGGAATGAAAACAAAAAGCAGTTCCCACTTACTAACTTAGCCTTTCTTCCTGGCAGGAGCCCCCGAGTTCATGTGTATTCATTAAGATCTAACCCTAATTACTCCCTCGTCAGCTATGAATCTTAAGAAGCTTAGCTGCTAAGTGCTTAAATTGTGTTTGCTGACAGAAAATGGAATTTTCTCTAATGATTAGATGGGGATGCCCCATACTATTATTACAGGGATTTGACACATATTAAGCTGCGGAAACCATGCCAGGGGCTCACTTTAGAGTTTGGAAATTAAACAGGTGCACTTTGTATGGGTCTCCTCCCCTCCTCCCCCCCACCTCTACCCCCAGGATGCCAGCATATAGTAGCAATCAAAGAGACATACTGCTGGTGGTTCCAAAGCTGAGTGAGAAGGGACTGCCGTGCAGTGGCAAGAGCCCAAGGAAAGGAGTCAGAGGACTTGGGCTCTGGCCTCGGGACCCACTCTGCCCCTTAGGTGCTGTCTGACCTTTGCCAAGTCCCTTCCCCTGTCTGGGACTCATGTTGCTCCTCTGCAAAATATGGGAGTTGGACTTGATGGCTTGCAAGATCTCTCTCTTCTAATTTGAGATCTAGGATCCTAAGCCTAGCTTCCTAAGTCACTTCCCTTCCTTAATCCTCAGTTTCCTTATCTGTAAAATGAGGCCACAGGTCTAGATGGCCTTTATGGTCCCCTGCACCTCGAGGTCTAGGATCTTAATCTTATGTTCCTAAATCCCTTCCCCTCTTTGGGCCTCAAATTTCTCCTTTGTAAAATAAGGGTGTTGGAAAAAATGGCCTCGAAGGTCCCTACCACTTCTAAATCTATGACCTTTGCCAGACATGTGAGCATGAGCAGCCTGCTTAATCTTTCTGGGCTCAACTTCCTCATCCGCAAAATGGGGGTGACAATATCTTTTGTATCTCTTTCACAAGGTTCAGAGAACCATGTGTAGAGCTGAAAGTGGCATTGTAATTCATCTAATCCAATGTCCTCCAAACTTTTTTGATCATATACTAGCAGGAAAAAAATTTTGAGCATATATCCCAAATATAGATATATTTCTAAATTGCATGCATGTACTTATATAGCATATTTGTAATATAACATATACTAACATATTGGGTACATTATGAAATACAAAAATGTAAAAGTTTGAGATACATGGAATAAACAGTACTTTAAGATAATCTCTTGTATTTATTAGCAGTACAAAAAACTCTGCTCTCACTAAGAAAATTAAAGAAGTAATAAAGTGAAGTCAATTGTACTTTTTGCACTAAATAAGAACAACGTCCCTAAACAGGCTTCATGGTTGTTAAAAAGTAATGTTTTAATACTTTGTGATGCAGCAGGAAGGGCCGGTACTAAGCTGTGTGGTTTTTTTTCCAATTCTTAATTTTAAGGGCAGTCTTAATTGAAAAGATACCCCACTAAACTGCCTAGATCAAAATGGAAACAATATCACCCTTGGCTGCCTAGATCAAAATGGAAACAATATCACCCTTGGCTACTTTAGTACCTCTCCTCCACTAATTATGCAAAGGTTTTTGCTAATTGGAGACTAGTTGGACAAAATGTGGCATAAGGAATAAGGGAACATTATTGTGCCATAAGAAATGGAAGCTTTCAGAGAATCCTGGGTAATATGAACTGAAGCCAAGTGAAATCCAAAGTAAGGAAACCAGGAGAGTAACAAGATGTTAGAAAAAGAACTTTGAATGCCACCAAGATCTCTGCTCAGCTACTGACCAGCCCTGGATCCGGAGGACCCATTATGGGCTGCGATACTCTCAGCTCCTGACTGAGGTGCAGAGCCAGACATTTTTGGACATGACCACTGTGTGGATTGTTTTCCTTGACAATGCTTATTTGTTACAAGAGGTTTTCCCCCTTTCTTTCTCTCAGTTAATTGGGGAGGGGGGAAGGGAGGGCCATGAGGAAAGAGGGGATTAGCAATAGTGGGTCATTTGAAAACACTTTTAAAAATACACAGAAGAGAGGAGTACAGTCAGAAAGAAACACAGACAAGCAGAAAAGTTTTTAAACTAATTCACAGAATTTAATGTGCATATGTATTCATAGATATATGTATATAAAATCATCTTTAATCCTCAAAAAATCAACTGGTATGAAACCAAGATGCATGGTTTCGTATAGGATTTTCTTTTTGCATTCTGCGGAGTATATGGAAATACTCCTTTGTTGGTATTTAAGTTCAGAATAAAAAAGTCATTTTTAAAAAAGTTTTTTGTTGAAATTTGGCTAGTAAATTTCCATCCTCTGTCATGTCACTTGTTCTTAAAATCAAAAGGCGTTACATATCTATACATATTTTTTAATGAGTTCAAAATTCTTGGAAAGGTTTTTAAAGAAGGTAAGAAAATTCTGTTCACAAAATTTTTAATTGTATGAATGGGAGAATTTCCATTTTTCCAGACACCAGATCCTTAGTTTTTAAATGTCTTGCTCCTTGTAATGGATTCCTGATGTCATTAATATCTCATTGTTATCTCAAAGCACAATATTCGTTTAGGATGAGGCTTGGCAGTGATGTATAGGACATAAATCCCTATTTCAAAGATCTTGCTAAGTTCAGATATTTTGGTCAATTTCTGATCAGATCTGATTAAAATATCGTTGTTTTTAACCCAGTAACATGGCTGACAACGAGCTTGAGGAGGAGGCGTTTTCTTCAGTCCTGGATTTCTTTACAAGACTCCAAGCTCTTGGACCATCTAGTGAAGGTTAGTTTAATTCAAACTGTATCAGTGGTTCGTGAACTCCTTTTAAAATAATATTTTGATAACTGAATTTCAATATAATGAGTTCCTTTGTAATCCTCTGCATTTTATTGGATGTATTTATAATCATTCTGAAAAGGGGGTGCAGTGTGGAGTGAAGTAAGCAGAATTAGGGGAACAATTTCTACAAAGACAGCATTTTAAATACCTCTGATTAATTTAATGATAAGCCATGAATCAAGAAAATTAAAGATAAAAAACAACGCTCAACTCCTTCCAGAGAGGTGATGGAGTTAAAATGCAGAAAGAACAATTTTTGGACAAGGACAATGTGGGAATTCGGTTTGACCAACTTCATAAATTTCTTAGGAGGTTGTTTTGTTTTTTAATTTTCAATGGAGGGAGATGGTGTAAGGTAGATATAATAATTAAAGTGCCTACTATGTGCACATACTGTACTTTGCCTGTTAAAAGTTCATCCATGGGCTTCCTGAGACTGCCAAAGGGGTCCATGACACCAAAAGGCTAAGAACATCCCTGTACTGGATACTATAATCCATAAATCCACTTACCTGTCAAGAATAAAGTATCATTCCCTGCTGTGTCACAGTGAACTGGAAACAAACTAACAAGGGAGGGTGTCATTGTCAATTCCTTAGTGCTGTGGACCTCCCAGTCTTTCTTCAAATCAATCTGGATATTAAATATCAGGGATGGAGAGGGACAGGACTGGAGTCTGTGATTTCACTGATTTGGGCACTGTTGAGTGAGAACGCTCCCTATACTATATACCTATAACATTTACAGAGCAGCTGGGTGGCCCAGTGGATAGAGCACTGGCCCTGGAGTCGGAAGGATTCTTCTTCCTGAGTTTAGATGTGGCCTCAGGCATGTACTAGCTGGGTGACTCTGGGCAAGTCACTTCACCCTGTTTGCCTTGGTTCCCTCATAGGTAAAATGAACTGGAGAAGGAAATGACAAACTACTGCCAGAAAAACCCCAAAGAGGGTCACAAAGAGCATTTATTTTTCAGCTTTTAAGAGTTTCCTGGGGCAATGAGAAGTTAAATGACTCAGACAGAGTGATATAATTAATAGGGATCAGAGGAGGCACTTGAAAGCATCCTCCCCACTCTGAGGTAGGCAAAGGGGAAGGTTCAGAAAGGTCTGGAATTTCCTATGCTACTGTAGTTTACAAAGGGGCCCCATAGCTTGGTGGTATAAAGCCCCTGCCTAGTAAGCAGGAGACCCTGGGTTCGAACCCCAGTGGGGCCTATTAGCTTTTGCAAGGTTTTAAATTAAAAAAAAAAGATAAATAAATTTTAATTGTTTCTTCCTATACCCCCATGAACAACACTGCACATCCCACTTTGGAGAGCCGTGAGATAGTGCAACCCCCTCATTTTACAAAAGAGGAAACAAGCCCTGAGAGGTCACCTGTCTTGCCTAGTCTCACGTAAGGTTAAGTGGCAGAATCCAGGTCCCCGGACTCCAAATTCGGCACTTTTATGAGAATCAAATGCGATAAATACCAAAAAGTGCTTGACAGATGTTAAAGATGTCAGTTACTATGACTATCTCAGTGGAACCTTCCAACAGCCTCCTAAATGAATGAATGAATGAACGAAATGAGGGCACACCCATGCCCAGACCTCTTATTCCTTCAGTTTTCTAGGTATGAGATTACAAACTCCACTACATACAGATGGGTAAATTAGAAGCATATAGATCACAGTATACACTGAATTAACCTCTGTTGGGCTTAACCCAACGATCAGGCATCCTAGGCCTAGGGGCACATGATTCCTTTCTTTCTTGGCCCTAGGAAGGATTCTTGGATTCTTCAGGTTCAGGTCAAATCTTTCCAGAGCCCTCCAAGTGCGGATTTATGGGGACTGCCTGCCTGTCCGGCTGGCGGTCCATACACCTCTTTAGTAAATCCCCACACCTCCCCCCTTCCTTTACTGGCCACTCTCTTCTTTCTCGAGTTTATTTGAACAGAACTGCCTCTAGTCAGATAATAAACTCTTTTCTGGCCGCCCCCTGCAGTCCCTTGAACGCTTTCAAATCCTCTTTCTGAATCGAGTATCTCTAAACAGCTTCCCTTTTCTCACCGTCCCTGCCCCCACCTTTGTCCCAGCCCCCACCCTCTGGCACCAGCCCGCACAGATGTCTTGTAGCTGCCTGTCAGTCAATAGTTACATTAGCATTTCCAAAGCCCACATTTACATCGCATAACTTTTCAACTATAGGGGAAACAAGGGTTACAATCCAATTCACAATGGAAATAGGGAGGGGGGGATTTCTTTACACCTACTTCTTTCTTTGCCATTGTTTAGTGATTACCAGTCTCCTAGACTAGGGGAGCTCATGGTTGTGTGATTGTGGAGCTCCTTTGCAATCACCCTGAGCCAAAAGAACCACATGACTCCTGTGTGTGCCCTGTAAAGGAGTGGATAAAAGAATGTGCTAATACAGACATTAGAGAGCTGGAAGCGCTCAGGTTCTTAAAGGGGGCAGAAAGAGGGTGAAAGAGCCACATGGGCAAGTAGAGAGAAGAATGCCTAGAGTCAGGAGGGAAGGCTTCCGGGAGGAAGAGAATTGGGGGAAAAGTGAAAGGGTCCAAGCCTCCAACTTTACAGCAGCAAAGGCCACCTACTCCAGCCCCCTCATTTTAGAGATAATGAAAGTGAACCCCAGAGGAAGTGATTTGTCCTGCCACAGGAAGTGACAGATGTTCTGTTTTAAAGAGGGGAAAATGAGATGTGCAAAGGTGCAGAGATGGGAAACTAGCAAGTTTAAGGGAAGGGACAATCAACAGCAGCCCCATAAAATAGAGTTGAGTCTGAGGATTTGAGTTCAAATTCCACCTTTTCTACTTAGATTATCTCCTGAGTAATACTGGGCAAAGTACTTAATTAACTTCCTTGGGTTTTGGCTTCGGAATTGGACTAGAACATCTCTTCTCAATACATAGGTCAGCTCCCCCCTCCCTCCTTCGCAACTTGCACCAGGTGCTCTTCATTCTGTTCTTTGGAACCAGACAGAGTAAGTCTAACGAACCCCTTGTCCACTTGGCAGACCTTCAGACACACATCTCTCATTATAAGCCTGCCTCCTCCCAACCCTTGGTCTCCTCTTCTCTGGGCTTCAACATGTGCAGGGCTTTCAACTCATCCTCATAGAGGATGAACTCAAGGCGCTCCACAATCCCTCTCGATGCTCTCTGGCTTGTCAACATCCTTCCAAAATGGCAGCACCCATAACTGAACACAATACTCTAACCAAGAACAGAAATGCATTGTTGAGGAATGATGAAAGTTTAGAAAAGTTAAAAAGGAGATGTGACAAAGGAGACTTTGAAAAGCAAGTCCAGGAATTTTGACTTGATAGATTTCAGCGAATAGAACACTGGACTTAGAATCAGGAAGGCTCATGTTCCTGAGTTCAAATCCAGCCTCAGGCACTTACTGGCTGGGTGACCCTGGGCAAGTCACTTCACCTTGTTTGCCTCAGTTTTCTCATCCGTAAAATGAGCTGGAGAAAGAAATGGCCATTCCAGTATCTTTGCTAAGAAAGCCCCAAATGGGGTCACTAAGTCAGACATGACTGAAAAATGACTGAACAATGACATAGCATATCATCTAAAGCCAGTATCCTAACTTTTCCACGTACACCAACTAGTAAGCTTGAAGGCTACAATGTACCCTCAGGGCTCTTAGGGTCACCCTGAAGGATTGGGGGATATTGCTCTCAAGTTCACAGAGCTTTGCTGGTGTGTATGCTTCCTACCATGATATCAATTAGTTAGATACCCTTAAGTAACTTCTAGAAAGGGTTACTTACTGAACCGATATAGTAAGAACAGTCGGAATGAAACATCCCCTCACTACTCTCCCCTCTCCCAAAAAAGTCTGTGGCACATTGTCCCACAAATAAATCCAGGAGAAATATGAACTTGAGCTTAGAGAACCCATGTCCACAACTCCTGCCAGTCCTTTGGCTGGATGCTGCTTCAGGGGACATTTGTCTGCTGGACTCTTTGTAAGGCCACCCTGACTCCTGCTGTCAGCTGATATGGGGATGCTGTTAGGATGACAATAGGATGATGGAAAATGCTTCAAAAGTCCAGTCCATGAGGTCCTCCTTTGGTAAGAAGTGAGGAGAAGAGTGATCATTGGACCAAGGGCTCTGCTCCTTGCCCCCTAACTCTCACCTAATGATTCCTTCTCAGGCGCTAGTTTCTCCTCTCTGTTTGCTAAAATCTCTATTTTCAAGAGAACCCACAGGATGTAAGTAAGTCTTTAGATAATCTGGATCCTTTTCCGGTAAACCCAGGTCACCCAAGAATTTCTCTCACATAATCAAAGGTACTTGATAGATCTGTTGAATAGAGGTATTGAAGCCTCTGATTTAATTGACTGAATTCTTGGATTGATTGAATTCATCAGCGTTCTGATCCAATGTATCTGGGTCAAATAGGATGGGGATATTGGGAGTTGGACCCCCCATACATCCTAAAATCAGGAACAATTAACCTGACATTGACTGGGCTGCTCTAAGACAAAGAAAAGGCAGGGCAAGAATTACAGACCTAGAGATTTGTCTTCTGG
Organism: Potorous gilbertii; assembly: GCA_028658325.1. Lineage (NCBI taxonomy): Eukaryota > Metazoa > Chordata > Mammalia > Diprotodontia > Potoroidae > Potorous > Potorous gilbertii. The sequence continues at coordinate 25,579,804 of CM053775.1, forward strand.
CCCACCTGGTAACGCTAATGTTCAGCAGGAATACTCAAAGAATACAGCATTGGAGGGAGGCCATTTGAGGTAGAACATATGTGTTAATACCAGGGGCTCCAAAGAGACTTAAAGGAAACTCTAATCCTAATTGGTTTAAGTCAATCTGGTGGAATTAGTCAAGCACTTTTCCCTAGTTTTAATTGAGGTCATTCTAAATTTTTAAACAACAGGGCCAAATAAATAATTTGAAGACTTATTGGTCTAAGGAATTAATCCCTTTTCTCCCTGCCTCTCAAGGTGTTTGGTCCACAGCTGCTCTAGCACCTGCTCCTTGCTCTGTGTTCACACAATGCTCTGGACCCCTCTCAGGAAGAAGGATTGGAAGCTTCCTGATGCAAGGAGCACCTGCCCAGCTGTCATGATTGCCTGTAGGGAAGCAGCACTCACCCTAGCATGGTATCTAATGTGTATGTGTGTGTGTGTGTGTATACAACACATACATATACATCTACATATATACGTATATATACACATATAAAGCACCTGTTTGTGTTGTATAAGCAAGTCCAGATGAAGATATACACCAATATATTATTATATCATTCTGTATATTGTATATAATATGATATTTTATATATAACAATATTATACTTATATATGAACAGGTCTCTATATATACACATATTGGTCTGGATGTGTATGTTTGCATGTATGTGTGTATTACATGTGTATATGTGTGTGTGTGTGTGTATAAAATGTGTCTGGACCACTGATATTGTCAGTATGCACAGCTCCCACCATGAAAAGCCTCTTTATAAATACAGATGGGTGAACGCTCCTGTCATTTATTGTCTCAGAACTCCTCTCTAATTTTGATTTTGGAACTCCTCTGCAATGGAAAACATCAGAATTGCCTGAGACATTGAGAGATGAAGGTCAAACAGTCAGTATGTGTCCAGGGTGGGATCTGAGGACCAAGTAGGTAGTATGTGGTACAGTGGGTAAAGTACTGGAACTAGAGACAGGAAAGCATGAGTTTAAATCCCACCTGAGACATTTACAAGCTGTGTGATCCCTGGTCAAGTTACTTCACCTTAGTTTCTTTGACTGTAAAATAAGGTGAATAGCAGCCCCGACCTTGCTGGGTTGTTGTGAGAGTCAGATGTGGTAATATTTGGAAAGCCCTTGGCACAGTGACTGGCACATAGTAGGCACCATGTAAATATTTATTTCCTCCCTTTTCCTGCAAAAACAGCTAGGTAGAGAGGAAGCCCCACATGACTCCTGCCAACTCTGATACTTGGAGCCCCTCACTGGGACACAGGCAGAGAGAGAGATACCAGAAGAAAGTGATTCGGTGCTGCCCAGGACTAGAGGCCTCCTTCACCACACAACTGTCCCAACCCAAACCACCATGAGCCCTCCCAGGTGCACCAGTCCCTCTCAAAGACAAGGCCAGAAGAGTAGAGTAGCTGCCCTAGCCACATGCTACCTGGATCAGGAATCCCAGAATTTCCAAGTCAGAAGGAAGGGACCTCTACCCCAACCCATACCTGAAGGAAATCTCTGCAAAATCCCTGACAAATGTTCCCCTAGCCTCGACTTAAACACCTCCAGTAGGGTGAAGGTCTTGCCTCCTGGGATAACCCACCCATTCTACTCAAAGATGGCTCAAATTTCTCAGAAACTCATGCCTTAAGCATCTTGCCATGGCTCCTGGCACTGTCCTCCAAATAATCCCTGATGAAGCTGATCCTACCTCTCCTACCTTCCTCTCATTTGAGTCTTCTCTAAGCTAAACTTCCCAGTTCCTTCACTTGATCCCCACATGGCATGGACTTAGGCCCTTCCATTATCCCACCCACTTCTCCATTCACCCTCCAGCTTATTGGAAGGCCTGAGTTTAAGGTCCTCCTTGGAACCATACTTGTTATGTCACCTGGGTAAATCACTTAATCTCTCTGTGCTCTAGTTCAGTGCTTATTAAACTATGGGTTGTGACACTACACAGGGACCCACAGTTTGAGAAGTGATGAAGAAATCACTAGAGAAAATCGTTTAAGAAGTCCTGCTCTAGTTAGTCAGTCTTGTCAACTAACATTTATTAGGCAACTGTTATGTTCAAAGCACTGTGATTAGCTCTAGTCACCTCCCTTCAGACTAGAAGGTGCTGAGTGGGTGCCAGTGGTGGAGGGAGTTTCCTCATCTAGGAGTTCCTTATCATTGAAATCAAAGGTCCCATCCCTACCCTTTGTCCTTGTTTTCTGATGACAAACTCCCTTCCATTATAGACTTCTTCTCTTTCCATCTTCTCACACTCTCCAGAAGCATCCTCACCCATGTCCACCTTCTGCAACAGCACTGGATTCTCCCTCTCATGGGCTCTGCAGGACACTTGGTCAAGGGATGGAATGCCAGACTGCTTGCTCCCCATATCATTCCTTCCTCTGCCTTCAGGCAACAAGTCTTTTCAAGCTCTCTTCCTATGAGATTAGCCCAGTTCAAATCCCCATTAATATAATTCACCAGCTTCTTGGTCACCCTAACTCCTTTCTCAAAGAGTTTGGACCTGACTCCTAGGACTTCCCTCCATCCCTACCACTGCCCTCATGCTTTAGGACTTCAGGAAACATGTTCCCTTAAGCCCCCCGACCTCCTAGCTCCCTCCCTCCCAAGCCTAAGGACCTACATCTTTACCACAGTCATCCAGAGAGGTGGGCAGTCCTGAGGTCTCACCATCACCATAACTATACCATTTTCATAATCTCAGACTCTGAAATTCCCCTCTCTGATCACAACCTCCTATTCTTCCATCTCTCCCTCTGCCTCTGTCATCCTAAACCTATATTCATCATCCTCACTGTGATCTCTACTTATTCCAACACTCTACCACTCCAGTCTACCCTTGGTCTGACCTCACTTACAATCTCAGCCCTGTAGTTGAACAGTTAAACTGCATACTGTCCTCTGCCTTTGTATCTCTGGATCCCTTGTCCTTTGGACCCTGACAGTCATTCCAAAGTCATCCCCAACTTCCTTCTTTTCCATATCTACTCCCATGCTACTGAGTGGCACTAGAAAAAGTCATACAATCACACTAACTAGGTCTGATATTAACTCATGTTGTCTAATCTCAGCTGGGTCCTCACTGCTGCACAGCAATCGTTTTATTCCTCCTTGATTGATTCTCTATCATATTCCCCCTAGTTTCTTCTCCAAACCTAACCACAAGGTAAATAGTAGACTCTGATTGGCTGCAGCTAAATCTCTGGAACTGAGGGTACATTCAAAAGGCACTATTCAAACTAGTCCCATCTCTTGGTTTATCCCTTCTCATCATGTGACTTCTTCCTGACTGACAGCATCCAATGAGAGATAATTCTATACAGGAAAAAGCCTGGGTTCTTTCCCTCTGAGGTTGACATGTGGCATGAAAATATGACTTTGGCCCTTTACTTTAATGTTTGTTTTTTTGTTTTAGATGAAGGAAACTGGAGCCTATGACCTTGTGAGTCTCATAAAGTCAGGAGAGAAGACACC
>CM053775.1:25583825-25614183 GCA_028658325.1 Potorous gilbertii
CATTTCATAATGCTTTCTATCGTTTCTTTAGAAAAAAATTCTTCCCTTCTCCACAAATCTGATAAATACACTATTCCTTGCTTCTCCAGTTTATTCATGGTATCAATCTTTATACCTAAATCATGTACCCATCTGGACTTTATTCTTGTGTACAGTGTCAGGCATGGGTCTATGCCTAATTTCTGCCACACAGTTAACCAGTTTTCCCAGCAATTTTTGTTGAACAGTGAGTTCTTATCCCAGAAGCTGGGGTCTTTGGGTTTATCAAACAGGAGGTTGCTGTATTCCTTGTCTATTGTATCTTGGGTGCCAAGTCTATACCATTTGTCTACCCCTCTGTTTCTTAGCCAATACCAAGTGGTTTGGATAATTGCTGCTTTATAATACAATTTGAGGTCTGGTAGCACTAGGCCACCTTCCCAAGCATTTCTTTTCATTAGTCCCTTTGATATTCTGGACCTTTTGTTTTTCCAAATGAATTTTGATATTATTTTATCCAGCTCTAGAAAATAATTTTCTCATAGTTTAATTGGTATGGCACTAAATAAGTAAATTAATTTAGGTAGAATTGTCATTTTTATTATATTAGCTCGGCCTACCCATGAACAACTGATGTTTTTCCACTTACTTAAATCTGACTTTATTTGTGCAAAAAGTGTCTTGTAATTGTGTTCATATAATCCCTGGGTTTGTTTTGGCAGGTAAACTCCTAAGTATTTCAGTGTCTACTCTAGCTTTAAATGGGATTTCTCTTTCTATCTCTTGCTGTTGGACTTTGATGCTAACTAATGGATTCTTGAGGAAAATGCCTGGTACATCTAGAGAAAGAACTATGGAGCTGGATCCCAGAATGTAGCAGACCATTTCCTCTTGTATTACATTTTGGTTTGTTACATGATTTCTCCCATTCATTTTAATTCTTCTATGCAACATGACTAAGGTGAAAATGTATTTAATAAGAATCTATGTGTAGAACCTATATAAGACTGCATGCCATCTCGGGGAGGGAGGGGGTAGGAAGGATGTGGAAAAATATCTAAGATATATAGAAGTGATTGTAGAACACTGAAAACAAATAAAATAACTTTTAAAAAAATCCTAGAAGTTCGGGGATCGGGAAAAGCAAGAAGATGTTGCTTGAAATGAATTTTGAAGGAAAGTAGGGATTCGTGGAGATAGAGGTGAGACTACTGGTTAAGTTACATGGGAAAGGTCACAAGAAACACACGTGTGCAACTACGCATGTGCACTACTCTACTGACTTTCATGCCCTAACTCCTCTGACTTCCAGTACTTCCTGAGTCATTTGAATGAGATAACAACTATCTTGCCTCACTCCAAGCTAAGGTTATCTGTTGTCTTGATTCCAGCCCATAACCAGGGTGAGTAAAGACTCTCGAGACCCTCACCCACCCTGTTGCCCCAGCCGCGTCCTCAGCCATCATGCCGTTGTGGCCACTTCGCGTTGCTGTTGTGTGCTCGAGTAACCAGAACCGGAGCATGGAGGCCCACTCCATCCTCCACAAACGGGGATTCAGAGTCAGATCTTTTGGGGCAGGGAATCTCGTGAAACTCCCTGGGCCAACACCAGACCGGCCGAATGTTTATGATTTCAAGACAACGTATGATCAGGTATACAATGATCTTGTTAGGAAAGACAAGGCATTCTATACGCGCAACGGGGTTTTGCACATGCTGGACAGAAATAAGAGAATTAAGCCTTAACCAGAAAGATTCCAGAATTGCCAAGATTCGTTTGACCTCATCCTTACCTGTGAAGAGAAAGTTTACAACAAGGTGGTAGAATGTTTGAATTCCCAAGAGCGACAGACCTGCCAACCAGTTCATGTGATTAACGTGGACATTATTGACAACGAGGAGGAGGCCATCCTAGGGGCCTTTCTAATTTGTGAAATATGCCAGCATATACAATCCATGGAAGACATGGAGAACACCTCCAAGCTGTTAAAGGAATTTGAGAAGAAACGCAGCAAGGTGTTCCTTCACACAGTCTGCTTTTACTAACCTCTGTCAAAGGAAGCAGGTACTTCAAGTTTTCTGACTATTCCCTCCCCTCCCTAAAAAACATCCTCAAATCTCCCCTTTGTTAGTTTTTTTTCACTTCATGTTGTTTGTTTTGACTTTCAGGTGTTTCGCCAGAAGGAGGCAGTGTTACCCAAAGAAACTGAACATAGGACATGAGGGGAGCTGCATAAACCCCATATGAAGACAAGTTTGTTTTCCTATCCTACCTTTTCTCATTATGTGGCATATTAATTATAAGGAAGATTTTTTTTCCTGTTATTAAATTTATATGGTATTTCTCCAACTTAGTCATCACTTTGCTTTTGTATTTTTCTTTACAGTAATGGGCTAGAGTGTCTTTGTAAGACCTGAAAGAAACAATGGAGTATATGTCACTAGGTATAAGCTTGGAATTATCCTCTGACTTCAGAACAGAAAGGGTTAATTGCTCCCTTGTTCTGAAGCCAGATCCAGTCACATTGCACTATGGGGAGCCTAGATTCAGGATCAGTTCTGAAAAAGGAAACTTTTTCAGTAAGTAGGAGAAGAGCAGCAGAGGTACCATTCTGACTGGCCATGGTCAGCCAGATAGTCATTTCCAGCAACCCCTAGCGCTCCTCACAATGTCCACTTGTTCACTCAGAAACCTTGCTGATCTTTCTGTTGCACAAATTTGGTCTTGGTGCACAAGAAAGTTCAGCACAAACTCTGAGCTGACCTTATTATGGTTTGCTTTGGTTTGATTTTAGATTAGTCAAAAAAGTAACCCAGAAGGGTTTTTTGTTTTATGACTCTGGGAGAATCGTCCATGCAAGGGGAGTCACCTTAGATTCAGAAGGTTGGGTGCCCATAGCACAAAAAGCTTCCTCATCACCTTGAAGAGCTCCTCAGAGTTCCACGTCTCTAGATCATGGGACAGGCACGGATGCGCAGCTCTGATTTACTTCATTCTGCCTGAGATAGGTTGATAGCTCTGTGAATACAGAAGGGGATGTTATGGGACAGATGTTCAAGAGACAGAATCAACAAGATTTTATGCCTGATTGGACATGAGGGGTGAAGCACAATGAAGAACTACAAGACGCACATCAAAACCAATCACTATATCAACCAGAGGTGAAAATATTGCTTTCATTATGTTATTGCACTCATAGTTCTTCCTTGTACTTTTTCAAAGTCCATCTCCAATGCCACCTTCTCTAAGAAGCCTTCCCTCATCCTTCCCCCACAGTACTGACCTCTCCCTCACCTAAACTCAGAGCCCTTTGTTTAAAGCAATACCTTATTTTCATGCTTAAATGAAAAAAGTAGCTAACATGTTGTGCTTTCAAGTTTATACAGTACTTTGCACACATTATCTCATGCAATCTTCTTTCATAGAAACTCTGTGAGACAGTAGTGTATGTATTATTATGTCCCAATTTCACAGAGGAGAAAAGTGAGACTTAGGTAGGCCCAACGTCACATAGCTAATAAGTATTCCAACCTAGACTTTAGTGGGAGAGAGACTGTGGAGAACAAAGAGAAGGTGAAGGAACTGAGCTGAAGAAAGGGAAGTTGTGAGGGAGATCTGGAGGGTTTGGGGAATTATGAAAAATACTAGAGATTCGATTTGGGGAAGAGGAATATGGAAAGGCTTGAGGTGATGGAGAAGGAATCAAGTAGAAGGACTTGAGGAAAAGAAGAAACAGAAGGAGGACTTGAGGAAGAGGAGAAGAAATAGGAGCAGGACTCCAGGCAAAGAATGAAGTTGGTAAGAGAAGGTAAGATTAAGAAGTGTTGGGTAAGAAACTGAAGTCGTTAGGGAAATTGATAGTATTTTCATTGCTCAGAAGAAAGGGGAGATTTATGAAGTGAACAACTGGATAAAAATGTATATAAGAATGGGATGTTGATTTCTGAACACAGCTTGAAACACATTAAAGGAATGAAAGGAATCCTGGTCAAGGATGAAGTGAAACTAACAAGGGTAGATAAGAATACATTTATATTGTTTTGTGTGGTAGCAAAAAACCCTAAAAACAAAGTGTACCCTCACTAATTGGGAAATAGCTGAATACAGCTCTGTCTTGGGCCATTTTCCTTTTTTCTTTACACTATTTTCCTGACCTCATCAGCTCTCATGTGTTCAATTATCTTCTACATTAAGATGACACCTAAATCTACATATCTATCACTCATCTCTTTTATGAGCACCAGCCTCACATCACCAGCTGCCTCCTGGAAATCTCCACCTTAATGTCCCAAAGGCATGTCAAACTTAACATGTCCACCATATAACTCATTATCTCCTCTACTTCCCACCCCTTACTCAATCATGTCCGACTTTCTATGACCCTCTATGAGGTTTCCTTGGCAAAAGATACTGGAGTGGTTTGCCATTTCCTTTTCTAGCTCATTTTGCAGATGAGGAACTGAGGCAGAGGTGAAGTGACTTGCCCAAGGTCACACAGCCAGTGAGTGTCTGAGGCCATATTTGAACTTAGGTCTTCCTGACTCCAGGCCTGATGGCAAAATCATGTTTTTAAATGTGCAAAATAAAATAGAAAAAATTGCAAAGAAACTAATTGTATTAAAGAACAGTTATTAATTTTTTTAAAGTTCACAGATTCCAGATTAAGAACCCCTAATCTATAGGGATCCCTCTATCTTCTATTTGGATTTTGCATAATGCCTAACTTACACTAAGTAATTCGGAGTGTTTGCTGTAAAAACACATTGTCTTCATTTAAAAACCTTGCTTAAAAATTGCTCTTTCAATTTTCTGATGAACTTAATTTTGTAACTGAGTTATTTCAGAAAAGAACACATGCTAAAAGTGTGTTTGTGTGTGTGCATGCACGTGTCTGTGTTGTTAAGGGAATACTTGAGGTAAATCAGGAAATGAAAGTCATCTGGAGATGAAAGGAGAAGGCATTAGTAATAGGGGGACTAGGAAAGGCCTCCTGCAGAGATTTGAAATGAGTCTTGAAGGATGCCAGGTAAATTAAGAGACAGAAGTAAGGGGGCAGAGCATTGCTAGCATGAGAAGACAGCCAGTGCAAAGGCATGGAGGTGAGGGATTGTGAAGGGATGTTCAAGGGAATTCAAGGAGGCCACAGTTGCTGGATCATAGAGTTTGTGGAGGGGGTGAAGCTAAAAGAAGGCTGGAAAGGTAAGAAGGAGCCTAGTTATAAATGACTTTACAAATCAAAAGGAGGATTTTCTATTTGTACATTTATATTCATGTTTAGCACTACTCATTGTAGCAAAGCAATCATATTACTCCTCACTAATTGATTTCCTATCAATCTCATCATAGCTGCTGCTCCATGCCACCCACCCTTTCCTCCCACCATATTGACTGAAGATTTTGCCTCACACTTAAATACTAAGATCATTTGCAGAATGTTTCCTCAAATACTCTCCTCTTCATCATCTCCCTCTTTACCTTTTTCTCCTTTACCTGAAATATTTTTCCTGCTTGCCTCCATCTCTTAGAACTTCTGGCTTCCTTTAGGACCCAGCACAAGTGTCCCCTCACTCTGGACTAGGAGTAGGAAACTTGGGGCCAAAGGATTTGTTCTGTGAAATTCAGATTCAGTCAAAGGGCAGCACTTGAGGACCTACAAGGTCACATGTGGCCTAAAGGCTGCAGGTTCCCCACCCCTGCCCTGGACGTTTATTCCTGGCCCTCTCACCCAGACCATTAACTCCACCCTGTGACTCATTCCTCTGATTGGTCAGTCCTTTCCCAAACCTACATTTTAAGGAAAGTACCCAGGCCAAGCATGCCTTCATTCCTTTCCGGACTCTGCTCTTAGCTCTCTGAACTTCAAAGTGCCTTCTTCTTCCTCTCACCTTCTCCAATTTTATTTTGTTTTCCTGATCTTTTTAGATAGAATTTAGATAGAAAAAGACTGAGCCAAGTCATCATCCAACTGGTAGCTGTTTTTATTTAATATTCGGCCGACTACTCCAAGTTTTTTTGTTTCAGTGAACCTGACATGTTTTCGTAGCCATGGTAGCAGATTTAGTGCACTTAGACCCCCCCCACACACACACTGTATATCATCCCAGCTTACAGTCCCCAACTGTTGTAGTATGGACAAAGGATTTTGTCTTTGACTTTGAAGAGGTGATGGTAATGAGGAGGAAAGAGTGGTAGAGAAGAAGGAACAGGAGAACTGGTTGTTGACAAGTGATGAAAACCTCAAGGGAAGTGACAGTTCCATTTGTTAAAAGGAAAAAGAGGAAAGTCTGACATGTACCCTAGATTTTGAGAGCAGATTTCAAAAGGTTAAGAGAAAGAATAGGTAGGATCCAATAAAATAAAATTCTATAGGGAAAGGTAACCCAGGAGAGATGAGAAACTCTAAAGAATTAAATCCTGAACTTACAGAGAAACGTTTTAGATGAGGGGGGAAATATGGAAGCTGTCCAAAGAGACCAATGTGACTCCCTAGAGAATTCATCAAACCAACTTAGATTTTAAAGACATATAATGAGAGCAAGGGCAGCAAACTGGAGGATCAATACAGAAGTTTGGTGTGGTCCCATAAGAATAAAGGCAGGGCCACTAAAGCTCAGAATGAAAAGATCTTGGGGAAAGATAAGGGCAACAAAAGTGAGGTTTGTTAAAACTGAATTGAAGGAAAGGAGATCAAAGAAGGGGCAGAACAATTTCCTAGGATAGATGGAAAACCTTGATAGACAACAGAGAGAATGCAGACCTAGTTAACTTTTATTTTGTTTCTATTTTCTCAGCCAGAGAAAACAATCTTTGTATTGGAAAAGACAGAATAAACATGGCCAAAGGAATTTGAAACCCAAGGTATGTGGGTGTAGTGTAAGTGTAGACTTTGTATAGACTCTGGGGGTCTTTACCCCAACTCCCAGTTGTACTGACAATGTGGGTGCATCATTCATACATTTTTTCTCTCAGGGTTTTAGGAGTATCCCTGAGGGGTTCAGGGTTCCTAAAGCTATCACCTTATTCTAGTGTGTTCTCAACATAAATCACCAGTTATAATTAGTGCCTCTCTTATATCATATTAAAATACGAAGAAGAGAAATTACAGAGCATTTCCACACCCATGAGTGACATCTCCCCTTAGACCACCTTGGTCTCTAGGGAAAATGAGGTCAAAGTTAAAGCAGCTATTATGAAACGTCCATCCCACCAAGGTTACTCCCAAATATGGTATAACCAATGAACAGAATCACTCCTTTGCGGATTGTTTCTAGAGACTGCCTTGGTGCACCAGAATCAGCTACCAGCAAATTTTGGTATAGGCTCCAATCACTAGGCTTCCAATGACTCATTCTCCCAAACTTTCAAAGCTCACAAGACCACTGCTGTCTCAAATACTATTTCACACAAACACAGGGAAGGCTAGACTCAACAAAGATAAAAGTACTAGCAGGGCCTTGAGTGCATGGGCTACACACAGCAGGAAGCAAGAAACAGGCAGAAAACAAGTCTTTATGAAACGCCTACTATGTGTAAGGTTCCATGTAAGTGCTTTTACAAATGTTTATCTCGTTTGATCCTCACAACAACCCTGGGAGTTTGGTTCTATTATGACCACCATTTTGCAGTTGAGGAAACTGAGGCAAAGAGAGGCAAAGTGACTTGCCCAGGGTCACTCAACCAGTGACTGGGAGGATTTGACCTCAGGTCTTCCTGACTCCAAATTCAGAGTTCTATCCCTGTTGTTACTTAGTTCCAGGAGCAGGCTCACTAAATACACATGCTCCCACGAGCCTTCACTGACCTGTCAGTCTCCCATTACAGGGTCAGGGTTCTAAAGAATAGCCTCTAAAGTCCCTTCTACCTCTGAGATGCTGAGTTCTGTCTTGTGATGTCAATCTAGTCCTCTTTCTACTCTAACACAATTAACTAAGCTCACTGTGTAGAAAACAACCCCAGTTCAGGCCCAGGGAAAGGCTGAATGATCCGAGGAAAGCTTTGACTGTGATTTCCTACAACTAAGTTAAAGGTGTATCAAGCTAACTTTTAATTCTACAGATGTGGATATCTCTCAGACCAGCAGATGAGTCACTGTGTGGGAGAGCAGGAGATTCTAGAAAAAGCTCTGTGGCCACACTCATCTGCCAACTGTGAACCCTTCCCTCTGGGCTTTCTTAGTGCCTGCTCTACCCAAGGATACAGCAATTATATCTAACTACCAAAGTCCTGGGGAAAAAAAAGACAAAATATGCTCTTTAAAAAATGGGACACTTGTCCTCCATTACTGCATACACCTCTTTGGGCTGTAAAAACACAGCCAAATTGCACTCTTTCTCCCTCCTACATATGTATCTCTTCTGTTTTCCTGTAATTGCCAAGTAAAATATTACAGAAGTAAATAAACGGCTGAATGAGACTGAGAAGCCGCTCTCATCCTAACCAGTGTTCTCTTTAATTGTTTCAGGTTGTAAGCAGAAAGTCACATTTCCTCAGCAATTCCCTCCTTAGGGGGAAAATGGAGCCTCTGAAGGGGAGGCTGGAAACGCCAAAGAACACCAAGGTTTGTTCTGTTTTCCCTCAACCGTCCTTTGATAAACAGAAACTGAACTCAAAAGGATTGCTGTCCAGCCCACACACACACAGCTTAGTGGGAAGGTACTATCTGGCTGTGTGATGAAAGTCAGTACTGCCTCATGTGCCCTTATCATCTCTTCCTTGGACTTCTGGGATAGCCTACTAATTAGTCTCCCTGCTTTTGTCTTCTTTCTCTGATCTACCCTCCACCCAGGTGCCAAGTTGATAGTCCTAAAAGCCAAATCTGACCACGCCATTGCCTTACTCAAAAATGTGTGGCTCTCAGCATGGCACAACCATAGGGCCCTCCACAACCTGCCTCTTGTATACCTTTCCAGACTTACTGAACATGATTTCCCTTCACAAATTCTTTGGACTGACCAAACTGGCCTAATGGCCATTTCTCAAACTTGTCATTCCATCCCTCATGTCTTGTACCTTTGCCCATGGCTCACCTGTGTCTGTAATGAGCTCCTTCCTGTTGGTCTCAGAATCCTTCCAGGCTGAGCTCAGGTGCTGTGAGAAACCTTTCCTGATTGTCCCTAGTTGATAGTATTCTACCCCTGCCAAATGATCTTATTTTTCCTTACCTATATACTCATTATGTCCCACAATAGTAAGCAAACTCCTGGATGCCAGGCAGTGTCTCATTTTTTTTTGTCCTTTTCTCCCCCGTGCCTAACTCAGTGTCTGGTGCAAAATAAGTAGCTTTCTTAAGGGCATTGTGCTAAGTACTGGGCTAAAGATACAGAGGTGAAAAGATAGAATCCTTGCCCTAAAAGTGCTTAAATGCTGTTGGTTAGGGGTGGTGGTGGAAGGGGAATGTATTTTCTGTGTTATTAATAGACTCCTGTAAGTCCTCTGCATTTTTTATGGAAGAGAATAAAGACTGTCCTGTACCCAATATATGTAAAGTTATCTTGAATGTTTGTATAGGATCTTCAAGGTTCTTTACTTTTGGAGGTCGTGACACAAGTTAAACTCTGAAAGAGGCAGCTGCTGGCAAAGTGAGTAGAGCCCTCAGCCTGCAGTCAGGAAGACCTGACCTCATATCTGACCTCTAATACTTACTAGCTGTGTGACCCTGGGCAAGATCTTTCACCTCTGTTTGCCTCCATTCCTTCAACTGTAAAATGGTGATCCAAATTGCACCTGTCTCAGGGTTGTTGTGCAGTTCAAATGAGATCACAGTTGTTTTAAAAAAGTTACTTACAGTACTTCAACTGTAAAATGGTGATCCAAATTGCACCTGTCTCAGGGTTGTTGTGCAGTTCAAATGAGATCACAGTTGTTTTAAAAAAGTTACTTACAGTACTTCAACTGTAAAATGGTGATCCAAATTGCACCTGTCTCTCAGGGTTGTTGTGCAGTTCAAATAAGATCACAGTTGTTTTAAAAAAGTTACTTACATACATGGGAGGCACTATCTAAATGTTTATTCCCTTCCCCCTAGTCAACTCTGGGTGAGGGTATAAGGAGCCAAAGAGAATTGTCATCTCGGTTCAGCCCTTAAAATGAACCTTGATCTATATAACGCCAGAGCTTGGGACTCTGGGCCACAAGTTTAAGATATCCTGTTTTTACAGATATGGAAGTCCAGTATGCATCCAGATAGTTGATTTCATAGGGTCAGAGAATCATAAATCTCAGGCTAAAAGAGAGCTTGAAGTTCTTTTAGTTAAGTCCCTCATTTGACAGATGAGGACACTGAGGCCCTCTGAAAGGAAATTGACTTGCCCAAGGTTACATAGGGAGGAAGTAGAAGAGCTGAGGTTGGAATTCAAGGCCTCTCTTCAAGTTCAGTAGTACAAATCCCTCATTCTTTCTACTAAACCACAGTGCAGTGTAGCACTTCTGTTCTTCTCTCCATAGAACCTCGCCCAAAGACTCTCTTGTCATCTTTCTACCCTTGCAAATCTGGATTTCCTTGAATAACTCTGTCTTCTTAATATGTAATATGTAATGAACCCACTTTATCAATGTGATTCTTTCTGAATAAGGCACATCCCTTCAGAACTACATTCCTGCCAGGAGTACCATCCCATCAAGTGTCAATGACACCTAACGCAGACAAAATTAGCTCCTTGTGTTAGGATCTTCAGTGTACTGAAGTGTATTATAAGTTATACTTTTTGCTTTTGCACATAGACATGTGAGGCTATGCATTTCATTGATGGGTCTTTTCTTGGATACCATCTCCTGTGACTTGACAGTCCTTTGCTCTAGCTCCTCCTCTCCAGGAGTTGGGCAGTTCTGTGCAGTTCTGTATTGTGATGCCAGTCCAACCCTCTTTCCTTTCATTCCCCTTTTCAATTTTAAGCACACTTGATCTGATTCACAGAACGATAAGAAAAAACACATCTTTGCCGTCTCTCAAGAGGTGTATGTACCCTTCCCTGGCTGAGAGCCCATCATGCCTATATTTTTAAGCCATGGTCTAGAAATCAATTTTCTTAGCCAGCTGTTCACTTCTCAAATCTGTCTTTCTCTTTTTAATCCTCTATTTTCAGTCAGAAGCAGGGATGAAAACACCACCTGTGACCCTCAGATCTCTCGCTTTTTTGCCCAAGATTTCTTAATCCTTAGTCATGTTTTCTACATTCCCTTTGGTGATATCGTTGCATGAATCACAAGAAATGAATAGTAGTCAACAGGTTGGATAAGTCTTGAGAGAGTTTCTGCTGTATTCAAAATACATGCATTGGCAAAAGAGCAGGTCTCTCAACTATTTATGTTGGGTCGACATCTGCCTCAGCAACCCTCAGGAGGAAGTCACCAAGAACCGCCTCTGCTCTTCTGCTTTCCACCTCATACCTTGGAACACAAGAAGCTGCTCTCTCCTGAAAAATTCCAGCTGATCTTGCCCCCATACCCTCCCATGGAAAACTCATTCTTCTTTGTATTTGCTGTTCCTTCTTTTTCCCTTCCTTCTCTGTGTCATGCTCTTTAACCCTCCAACCGTCTGATACATTCCTTGCATTATCCCTTACATTTTTTTCATCTTTATTTCCTTTTTTAAATACTTCTCCTCACCACTGAGAAATGCTTCATCCTTCCCAATCACTTGGAAAGTAGATTCTCTCTCTTAGGACAGAGATCACCTTACAATCAGTATACACAAGGCCTTGCACGCAGAAGATGCTCAATTCATGTTTAGTGAACGAATTAATGGATGCTTTCTTCCTCCTGGTTCTGACCCTTACACAAGTCAAAGCCTGCGGTGGGAACAGTCATTGGCTTAGAACCTTCCATGAATTGGAATGAACAACCTCCTTGGTCAGAGGGGAGGGTGGGAGGGAAGAGGCAAAGAAGGCAACACTGTGGTCAGAAGGTTCTTACCCAGGGAGGGGCCAGAAGGGTCAGAATTGTCATACAAAAGTCACAGTCAGTGTTGGTGACCTGAGGAGCAGGAAGGAGAAGATAGTTATGTATGGATGAAGACAGCGTGGAAGGAGCTGTGCGCGCTTATCGCTAATAGGGAAAGGCTCAGATGGTGCTGTAAGTAGCTTGTGCCACAGCATTGTCACTGCCCGACCCTCTGTGCCTAAGACCTCGGGAAGCTTATAGCATAGGCCAGCTCACAAGATTTTCTCCAGGAATACACACAGCTAAGGGGAGTCCACAGTTAGAGACACACAGGAAAAGCCACCCAGATAACTGAGTTTCTAGCCTCTATAGGTTGATCACCACAAGTTCTTTGCCTGGCACATAGTAGGTGTTTATGAAGTGTGTACTGACTTTCTTTTGCCTTCCATCCTTCTACCACAATCAGTTTTTCAGCCATTTTAAGGACTGCCAGCCCCAAGACCTTGGACCATGTTGTTTTTATCTGTCACTTACAGGCAACCCCCTGGTGAGAGAGTAGCTGATGTCTTGGTAAGGACAGCAGCTGCTACCTTCCTGCCCCCTGTAGCTCAGCTACCTTGAATCTCTGATTGTGATGGGGAGTGAAGAGGAATGATTCAGTGGCTAGGCTGAATAGCTTGATATTGGATAATAGCGAGTGTCTGTGTTCCATACACTTCCTACAATTTACAGTACCATTTCCTAAGGGCACCTGCCTGTTTTTTATGCCCAACTGTGTGACGTTTGCTCTGCCTCTTCTAATAGAAAACAGCTCCCTTTCTTTCTGTTTCACCAGCAGAATTCTTCTTTAAAGATATGGTTGTTTTCCCTAAGCATTTTCAATCTGTAATCAGAATCAATGTCAAAAGTTTCCCGCTATTTTATATAGTTGAATATTCATTCTGTGCATGCACACCAGTACTCCCACAATCAAAGACCAGAGTCGTAGGTCCAGCTTCTCAACAGCCATAACTCCCTCTGCCCCATGATGACTTCAATGCCCTCCCCCTGCCTGAGAGATCTGAGAGTAACATGGACAGCAGCTACCCTGGGAAGAGTGTCCTGATCTGTTATTGATGAGTGGTTTGGAACAAGTCCCTTCCCTCTCTGGGTCTCAGTTTCCTCTTTGGTAAAATAAGGAGACTGGATTTGACAAGCTCAGAGATCCTTTCCATCTCTGACTTTTTACAAGTCTCTGTCTTGGAATATCTCTGAATAAATTGGACACGTTCCATCTGGCAGAGAATATATCTGGTTTGGATTTGCTCAGCACTTGGCATATTGGTGCTACTCAACTAATGCCAATTAGCATTATTCAGAAATAAAAGCATCAGAAATTCTCTCTGCCTCATCTTTAAGTGTTTTTCTTTCTAACCAGAAGCATTTGCACACAATTTCTCAGCTCTGCCCCTTCTTTCTATTTCCACAAAACTAATGCAGACTTGAGACATCATGCCTGAACTATTGGTGATGGCTTTTCAGTGGCCTCTCTACTTCCTAAACATTTTCCAAGCAAATGGAAGGGAGTGTAAATAGAACAAGAGGTAATGTGGGACACGGAGTCTCCTTTGTTCAATCATCCTACTCCTGCCAAAATAATGAGGAGATCCCCCAAAGTTCTGTTTCAGGTCCTCTTTCCTATATAATATTTCTTTGTAATCTGTCAGCATCCGTGGGTTCAGTCAGTCAGGCCTCCTATGCCTTGGGCACTGGTAAACCCTAGAGATACAAAGAAAGCCAGTAGTGATTCCCGTTCTCAAGGAGCTCATGGTCTAATGAGGGAGATGACACACTAACAATTGTACAAACAAGATAGAGACAGAAGAGAGAAGGCATTAACATTAAGGGGGATCAGGAAAGGCTTCCTTGAGAAGGTGGGTTTTAGCTGGGACTTGAGGGAAGCCAGAGAAGTGAGTTCCCCATCAGAGGCAGCAAAGTGGCCCAGTGACCCACTGGGCCTGGAGTCAGGAAGACCTGAGTTCAAGTCCAGTCCCAGAAGCTAGCTGTGTGATCCTTGGCAAGTCCTTCAATCTCTGCTTCACTTTACTCATCTTTAAAAATGGGGGTAATAACAGTGGTTGTTTTGAGGATCATATGAGATATTTGTAAAGTGCTCAGTACAGCTCCTGGAACAGGTGAGGTGCTTCATAAATACTTGTTTCCTTCCTTCCATTCCTAGAGGACTTCAAATAGGGATTGGATGCCCACTTTTCACAGCAGCTGAAGAGGGCATTCCACTTCAGGTATAGGATAGACTAGATGACTTTTTGAACTCCTTTCCATGTTTCTATGCAGTGCACTGTAGTAGGCAGTGAGTGACAGTTAAATAAGAACACCCTTAGGGTACCCTCTAGCCTAGTAGGGGAGAGCTAAGGCATGGGTACATGTGAATGTGATAAAAAATGATGCAGATGCAAAAGTATACAAAGTACAGCACAGTGCCATAAGGAGGAATTCTAGCCCCTGATTGTCCCAAAGGTGATTGGGAAGTGGGGTGAGGTGGGCAATGATCATCCCACCGTGCAGGGTGAGGCCTGTCCTCTAGAAAGTTAGGCCCTCCATCCTGGAGGCGTTGGGGGAGTAGACCAAGACCTGTGGCAACAGGACCTTGAAAGGGGGGTCTTAAGGCTGGTAAGCAGCAACATTGGCCTGCATAGAATTGTGAAGCAAAGAACTGGGACAGTGATCACTGTGGAGTGGAAGTCCCCTACCCCCTTCTCCCCCACCATGTCAGCAGCTGGAGCAAAATCTTGTTTGCCTCAAACTAAGTCTGGTAATGTGCTATGAAACCTGATTATGGAGATGGGTTTTAGCTGGGGCATGGGGAGTGAGGGAAGGCTTTTAGTCTTCTTAATAAATCCCAGTTTTCTTTGGCATGAATAGCACTTTACAGGCGCTGTAACCCAACTCCCATGTGGTGTGTTGTTCAGCCTGTGTGATGACAATACCTGAAATACAATCTCAATCTTAGAGCGGGAATTATGCAGTTTAATAACACGAAGTAAAGACAGCAGATTCAGAATTGGTATTTCCAAGGGAGTTGTTTCCCTGACAATTTTCTCCAGACACATATGGTTGGATCAACTGTGTGTAAGCTAAAAAAGAAAAAAAAAAACCCCACCTTCATTTTTGTCTCCAAATGCTTTCGTTCTTAGTCGTCAAACTTACTATAGAATAAAACATTGCGATAATTGCTTTTTAATATAATAAAAATACTGGAACCTTTTCCCATGACAGAAAAAATGAGGGAAAATAATGGAATGGTGTCTTGGAAACTTTCTAACTCCAAAATAGCAAATGAGAGAGGGGTTCATTTATTCACTGAGGTTTCCTGCCAGAGTCACTCCTACACAGCAATTAGTGGAGGAGATGAACATTTAGGAGTTAGCTATAACTAGTTGGGAGGGAGATCCACTTTGACAATGGAAGGGTTAATTACTTCAACCTCAATCTCAGTAACATTGTTTTTTAGCTTGGAAAAGTTAATTTGAGAAACATAAATCTTAAAAGACTCCAAGACAGTGGTATATACATTTCTATTAAATATGAACTAGTTAAACAGATGTAGTTCTTCAGAATTTTTACTTATTAACGAGTATGGGGGAGTAAAAAGGATGTTGGCCTGGGAATCAGAGGACCCGGGTTTGATTACTGCTAGCTCTGGCCACTTACTATCATGTGTGACCTTCAGCAAGTCTGTTTTGGGGCATCAGTTTTCTCCTTTATACGATGGAAGTGTTAGACTAAATGACCTGTATGGGGCCTTCCAATTCTAAATCTATGATCCTATGACCTAATAGAGGGTATGTCACAGATTAGCCAAGGGTAGTGTGATTCAGAGCTTCACTCTGTTCCTTCCCCCAACACACACACTGATCCCTACCCATACTGTAAATATGTGCCATTGGTTACAAGAGGGAACAGGCAAAGAAGTAAGGATAGCTTATGAGGCCATGGTCTCTCCAAAAAGCAAATTCTCTGGAGAAAATGTGTCATGTACACACCATTCTAGTTCTAAGGTTGTCTGAAGTGAGTATAGCCCTAGGGGGCCAATGGACAATTCATCACAGTGGGGTGGCTGTCAGCTTTCCTATATTGTTCTAAGCTATAGTTTAGACTTTGGACTCCTGCTGCTATAGCTCCCTCCTTCTAGTTTGGTCATAGTTCAAACCTACATTTCTGCTTTCGGTGATGTGCACTCTTCACGGATCTGTGGTTTTGCTCAGTGTAACCTTTCTGCCAACATCGATCACAAACCCTCCGTGACTTAGGAGATGGTCTTTAAGAATTGCTGTGGCTAAAATATTAACCACTCAGAAACCCACTGGTGATAAAATTATTACTAACACATCCAATGGCCTGGAAAAGTCAAGTGACTTGTCTATGGCCATACAGTTAGTACATGTTAGAGACAGAACTTGATCATGCTTTCTTTCGATCATCATCATCATCATCACCATCATCTTCATCATCATTGTTATTTTCATCACAGACATCCCTAGTCATCTCATTGTTCTCTTTTTCAGTGGAGTTCAGGTAAAAAAATGGTCCTAGGGCAAGTCACTATCCTGCTATTATATTATGCTCTTAGGTGGGCTATTGCACAGGTGGGTAAAACTAGCTGTTTTTTTTAAATAACTGAATAAAAGTATTGTTCATTTGAAGACTCATTGAAAGCATCTTTAGGAGAACTAGCAAATAAGTTGATGGGTGAGGATATGTACCCCATCCTATTGTGATGTGACTTTGGTTTGTTCTGATTAGTGGTGGTGGTGGTTCCTTATTCTCAAAGAGGACCGATGACTCTAGGCGTTATATTTGGTAAGGCTGGCTCCTTCCATGTGGCCTAGAGATTATGAATATTTGGCACGGTGGGATCTGCTAAAAACATTGTTTTTAGTTTTTATGGCTCAAAGTTATGTCCAAGCTATTGTAGGCTTCTGAATGTGGTAATGGTCTTATTCCAATGCAGTGTATTTGTTAAATTCTTAAGGATATGTTGAGGTCTCCATTTACACAGTATATATCTTGTATGCACATAGGTATTTGCATGTTATTTCCCTCATTAAAATACATCCTTCTCACGGAGCAGGGATTGTGTTTTTGCCTTTCTCTATAATCCCAGTTGTTTCTTAAATGCTTGTTGCCTGGCTGGCCAATTTGTTTTCTGTTAATTTGAGACAGTGAGCTGCTGATGTTTACATCTAGCCACCAGGTGGCGTCTTACTACATATTTGGTAGGTGCTGAATTTGTAGCCTGAAGTGATGTGGTATATTCCTTTCATAATTTGCATTGATCAATATGTTCAGATTCCTTAAGTATAACTTGTCTGTAATTTTTGGTGGCAATGACCTGGTCCTGAAAGGCTATCAAAAATACCTTTGTTTCTCTAGACAAATCTGCATGATTTGGCCATTCGTTCCAGCTCCTTTGTTGACATATTGTTGGTTAAATTCATTTGGATGTGGCTCATGGAAGTCATTTTTATTCTACTCTGGGAGCTTGGTCATTTCATAGTCTCTATCTGTAGGTGCGCTACTCTTGGTCATATTTAACACAAACTTATTATATGTTCATCTCCAGCAGATTGCCAGCTCTGTCACCCTCACGCTCTCACTTATCTTCAGTCTCTCCCTGTCTATTGGCCACTTCCCTACTGCCTACAAACATGCCCATGTCTCCTCCATTCTCAAAACACCCTCACTTGATCCTTCCATTTCCACTAACTATTGTCCCATATCTCTCCTAATTTTTATGGCTAAGCACCTTGAGAAGACCCATCTATAATCAAAGCCTCTACTTCCTTTCCTCTTCCTGTCTTCAAACTGGCTTCTGACCTTACCATTCAACAAAAACTACTATCTCCAATGTTATTAATCTCTTAATGGCCAAATCCAGTGGCCCTTTTCCAATTCCCATCCTGTTTGACTTCTCTGAAGCCTTTGGCTCTATTGAACATCCTCTTCTCCTCGGTACCTTCTTCTCTCTAGGTTTCCGTGAAGTCATCCTCTCCCAGTTCTCCTCCAACATATACCGCTGTCCCTTCTCAGTCTCCTTTGCTGGATCTTCATCCAGGTCATGTTCATTAATGCTAAGGCTCTGTCTTGGACCCTCTTCTCTTCTCCCTCTATACTATTTCACTTGGTGATTTTATCAGCTCCCATGGGGATGATTCTCAAATCTCCTTACCCATTTTTAACCTCTTTCATAACCTCCTAACTAACATCTTCGATTGCTTATTGGAAATCTCCAATTGGATGTCCTACAGACATCTTAAACTACAAAAGACTGTACCTTTTAAACCAGGGGTGGAGAACCTGTGGTCTTGAGGCACGTGACCTCAAGGATTCAGTTAAAAGGCTACACTAAAGGATCTAGAAGGTCACATGTGGCCTCAAAGCCACAGGTTCCCCACCCCAACTGTACAAAAATGGACCAGTTCTACTTCTCCCCTAGTTCTCCCTGCTCCTAACTTCTCTGTTACTGTCAAGGGTACCAGTTGCCCCAGCCATCCAAGTCACAATCCTACATTCTCTCTCAGCCTATACATCCAATCTGTAATCAAATTCTGCCAACTCTACCTCGACAGCATCTCTCATGTGTGCATGCATTCTTCTCTTCTCTGACATGGACACCACCCTGATCCAGGCCCTCATCACTTCACACCTGGACTGTTTCTTTCTTTCTTCTTTTTTGGACTGTTTCAATAGTCCATTGATTGCTCTTCCTGCTTAATGTCTCTTCATACTTTATTTCATCTTCCACTAAGTTGTCAAAGTAATGTGTCTAAAGCACAAGTTTGACCATGTCATTCCCCTATTCAATAAATTCCAGTGACTCTCTATTACCTCTAGGAGCAAACATAAAACCCTCTGTTTGGCATTCAAAGCCCTTCCAGTCTTCTTACACCTTACTCTCCCCATCCCCAATACTCTGTGATCCAGTGATACTGGCTTCCTTGCAGTTCTTCAAACAAGATACTCCATTTCCTGACTGGTCATTTTCACCAACTCCATTTTCTCCATTTCCTCCACTCCTGGAATGCCCTTCTTCTTCATCTCTACCTCCTGGCTTTCCTGGCAGTTAAAAGGCCCAGTGAAAATCCTCCTTCTACAAAGAGCCTTTCTTCATCCCCTTCCCTCTGTTGATTATTCCAATTTATAGCTTGTTTGTTTGCATGTTATCTTCCATAGACTCTAAGTGGATTGAGGACAGGGCCTGTCTTTTGCCTTTTATTGTATCTCCAGTGCTTAGCACAGTGGCTGGTTCATGGTAGGAGCTTAATTAATGTTTATTGACTGACTACCTATTATCAGGGATTCACTATTACTCAGTAAGGTGATACCTGCTTTATTCCAAAATTTTTTCTGCAAGTTTTTACCCTCTTAAGCATGTCCTTGGAGACTACTAACCTTCTTCCTTCTTTTTGGTGGGGGAATATTAACCTTCCCTAACTTACTTAGGGTAATGGGCCTCATAGTGGGAGGGGGTGTTGCTCAGATACTTTCCAAATCAGTTTTGGTTCGTTCTACAAATATGAAAGTACATATTATGCCTGCTGTTGCAAAGTGTTAATTGCTTTGAATGTGTTCTCATTGACACTTGATTCCAAGATGCTGAGTCTCTTAAAATACAGTCACAGCTTTCTTCTTCATATCTTTATGCTCAATGCCTTTTCTGGAGGAGATCACAGTTATGTGTAAGTATCACTTTCCTTCTTTGGTTCAATTTCACTTCTACATTCAAGATTAAAACCTTTCACTTCTATCTCCCCTTTGAATACATTAGAAAGTTTATACTTATGGGGCCCAAATGACATTTTGGTATCATTGGACAAAGAATCTATGAGATGGGGAGGCTGTTTAATGTCTTTTCTGGTGAATCCATATAACTTGAAGTCATCCATGAACATAAAGTGATTAATATGATGTTTTGGTAAAGTACAACTCCTTTGACTTGAAAACCATACTCAATTCTATTTAGCGGAGATGATGATGGTTTAAAGCTAAGAAGAACCTAAGGGGCTTCAACTGTTTTCTTGAAAGATGCCATAATATATCAATGATTCCTGACATTATTGTATCAGTGTTATATTTTAAATAGGAAACAATTCCCCATGTGGACATCAAGTATTCTAATGTTCTTACTGTACTCATGTCTATTTTATGTAGTTACAGTACATGAATAGACCGTGAGTGTGGAGCTAAGTCAAAGACTCAAAAGACTTTATTTTTTGACAACCAATAAAGGCAGAATAAATGCTATAGTACTTTAGGAGAGTTTGTTCAATAATCACCAAATTGAAAATAAGATGTTCTTTATGGCATGTGCTTATAGATTTTTTTTAAAAAAAAGTCATCTAAGCTATGAATGCTTTGTATAAAGTACAGAAACACATAATTGGCTTGTATTTGGAGGTGGTTGCTGGTGATGCTTTCAGTTAAGAGAGAGAGAACAAAGAATACAAGTCATTCCCCAATTGATAAATGATCAAAGGATATGAACAGGCAGTTTTCAGAGGAAGAAATTGAAGCTATCTGTAGTCCTAATAAATGTTATAAATCACTATTGATTAGAGAGATACAAATCAAAACAACTCTGAGATACCACATCACACCTGTTAGATTGGCTAACATGACAAAACAGGAAGAGGATAAATGTTGGAGAAGATGTGGGAGAGTTGGAACACTAATTCATTGTTGGCGGAGCTCTGAGCTGATCCAACCATTCTGGAGAGCAATTTGGAACTATGTCCAATGGCTACAAAAATGTGCATACCCTTTGACCCAGCAATATCGCTTCTAGGACTATATCCCCAAGAGATCATAAAAATGGGAAAGGGTCTCACGTGTACAAAAATAATTATAGTAGCTCTCTTTGTGGTAGCCAAGAACTGGAAATCAAGGGGATGCCCATCCATTGGGGAATGGCTGAATAAATTATGATGTATTGTGCTATAAGAAATGATGAACAGGAAGACTTCAGGGAGGCCTGGAAAGGACTTATGTGATCTGATGCTGAGTGAAAGAAGCAGAACCAGGAGAACTTTGTACACAGCAACAACTGCAGTGTGCAAGGACTTTTTCTGGTAGACTAAGAACTTCATTGCAATGCAAGGACTTAAAAAGTCCCAATGGTCTTTTAAGGCAAAATGCCTTCCACATTCAGAGAAAGAACTATGGAATTCAATCACAGATTGTAGCAGATCGTTTTTTTATGAATTACGTTTTGGTTTGTTATATAATTTTTCCCATTCATTTTAATTCTTCTATAAAACATGACTGTGGTGAAAAGGTATTTAATAGTGTAGAACCTATATAAAATTGTATGCCATTTTGGGAAGAGAAGGGGGAGGTAGGGAGGGAGAGAAAAAATCTAGGTTGTGTGGTAGTGATTGTGGAACATTGAAAATAAATAAATAAATATTGTTTTTAAAAAAAAGAGGGAGAACAAGCTTGCAGCTGAGAGGAGTCTAATAAAGAGTTTTGCTTGTACACAATTCTGTATCACTAGGATGTACTTGAGCCAATAATTTTGTATCTTCTCTAGCCCTACTACTTTCCAATTTTGCAAAGAAGCTAGAACCTCATATACCTCCCTTGTCATTCTTTATATTAATGGTGCACAAGTTCTCTGTTTTGTATCTGGACCAATTTGCATGTTGTTTCATTGGACTTGTCACAACCATATGGATCACCAGAAATTTTCTGTCCTCTTTCTTTGAAGATTCTCTCTCTCTTCTCTTATTTCTTTGCTTCATAAGGGTCGGTAGTAAACCACAGTGCTTTGCACATAGTAAGTACCTAATACATGCTTTTTTCATTCATTCATTCATTCATTCACACTTGGTGAATTATTTAGGGTAGGGAGATGTGTTCATCTCTGATAGTCATCGCAAGTGTCAGCTTTTAAAAATTACTCCGTTAGTTGGTCTACTACATGGGTTTATGCCATCAAAATAAAAAAGAGCTTTTCAAATTTTCTGTTTAAATGTACCTATCCCATTCTCAAAATAACTTGAGTCATAGAGACTATTATTGTCTTCCATATTAGGAATTAGGTTGAATTTTTTGCATTTATATTAAGTCAATATTTTCAGTGGCCTCAGATTCTTCAGCTTTTCCCTTTTTAGATTTTACTTGCTCTTCAGTTTTAGTTCCTATTTGGTCTAACCTGGGCTTAGGGATGAAGTTATCTCTTACAATTGCTCTGCCTTGAACTTTAATATGTTGTATGAAATGGACTTGAGGGTACCACTGATAAAATGTCATGGAAAGCTCTTGTTTAGTTCTAGTATAGTACTGGTGCCTAACGAAAGCCTTTCTATCTTCAGTGGTTGCCTGCCTTAGTGGTTAGTGTCATCTGCCCTGGAGCATTTCCAGCAGTGGGGGTTATTGGTATTTCTCATTTGTTCTACTGTATCTTTCCATCTTGTGATAGATCAGAAAAATGGGACACTACTTGCCCGAACTGTGTTCTGTGTCAAGCTGATCTAAAATGCTTGCTGATTGGTCATAGTGATAATTTCAAGTAGGGCTAGCCTGTCAACCCTTCTATTTCTTTGACTCTTCGGAGTAGTGACATCACACTGAGTAAGATGCTAACCCAATCAAAGGTAATGCCAAGAGCTCACTTCTTCAGATTTTTTACAACTGTGGTGTGTTAGGACATATTTAACTGATATTCCTTTCCCATTTTGAAGTTTTGGGATTCACTTAATAATTCAAGACACAATTGTCAGAGATGATTTCATACTTTATCTTAGAATTTTTTTGCTTTTGAGGCCATTTTAGGCACCTCAATTCAGTGAATATTTATTAAACAACCCTTATGATTTTCACTGAGAATACAGAACTAGATATGATAAAATCAAAGAATCTCAAAGTCGGAAGGGAACTCAGAGGTCACTTAGTACAAACCATGCTTGGACAAGAATCTCCCCTTATCCAGCCCACCTCAATGGAAAGAAAGCTTACTTACTTTTTGGGGGCGGAACCAAGATGGCGGAGTAACAGCACGGACTCCTTAGAATAGGGAGAGAAATTGGAACTCAAAATTTTAAAAATGAATGTTAAAAATTGTTTTTACATGCAACTGGGAAGCAAGAAATACAGGTAATGGTGTAGAGAAATCTATTTTGCCCTACAAGAAAATAGAGGAGATGGGGGTATGGGAAGGGAGGGGTGGGCAGATTGGGGGAAGGGGTAATCAGAATGCATGCTGTCTTGGGGTGGGAGGAGGGGAGAGAAGGGGAAGAAAATTTAGAACTCAAAATCTTGTGGAAATGAATGTTGAAAACTAGAAATAAATAATTTTTTTTTAAAAAAATCAGCTTCTTTTCGAGGCACCCCATTCGACTTTGGCAGCTAATTGTTAGGAAGTTTTTCGTTACATCAAGAATAAATCTGACTCTTTGCAATTTCTGCCCATTGTTCCTTGTTCTACCCTCTGGAATTAAGAAGTCCCTCTTCATTGTGAAACCTCATTGAAGATAGTGATTACATTCCCTAATATCTTCTCCTAACTCTTCCCATTGATCTACTTGTCTTCCAATTTCTTTAATTGTGTGATCTTTACTATTAAGATCCCACATCCATTTTGAATTTATTGTCGAATATAGTTTTAAAGATATTGCTTTAAGTCTAATTTCTGCCATCCTGCTTTCCAGTTTTCCCAGAAGTTTTTATCAAATAGGGAATTCTTTCTTAAGTTGTGTTTTCCATAAATTAGCCACCGGGTTAATGAATTTCACTGTTTCTGATATTCCCTTGTCTAATCTGTTCCATTGAGCTACTGCTCTATTTCTAAACAAACATGATAACTGCTTCTTTTTAATATAATTTGAGGTCTAGAAGAGCTATTCCCTCTTCATCCCTTCCTTTCCCCCCATTATTTCCCTTGATATTCTAGATATTTTGTTTCTCCAAATGAATTTTGTTGTTATTTTATCGAGTTCTATAAAGCATCCCGTTGATAATTTGATTGGTATAGCATTAAAAGTGTAAATTACCTTTGGTAGCAATGTCATTTTTATTCTATTGGCATGACCCACCCATGAGAACCAACTATTCCCTTCAGCTATTTCAGTTAGTCTTTATTTCTTTAAGGGATACTTTGGAATTGACTCTCTACAAGTATTTTGTGTGCTTTGGTAAATATCTCCCTATATATTTTATGTACTTTATAGTTATTTCAAATGACAGTTCTCCTGTTTATTGCCTCTTGGATTTTGTTATAATTATATAGAAAAACTATTGTTTTTGTGCGTTTATTTTGTAGGCTGCAACTTTTGCTGAAGCCATTAATTGTCTCAATTAGAATCTTTTCTAAACAAACCATCATGTCATCAGCAAATAGATACAGTCTAATCTCCTCTTTGATTCTATGGTTTTTGTATTGTTCCCTCGTTTTATTACCAACCCTAACCCTAATATCCAGAACTACATAAAATAATAGTGGGGACAGTTGTTTTACTTCTGTATTTACTGGGAAAGTTTCCAATATATTTCCATTGTATATGTTGCCTAGTTTTGGTTTTAGACACGGTTTATGATATTGAAAAAAAAAGCACCCTCTGAGCCTAAATTTTATATAGTTTTGGGGGTAAATGGGTATTGTACTTTGTTGAATGCTTTTTGGGTATCAAGTGAGATAATCATGTGGTTCAGGATGTTTTTCTTTTAATCTGAATAATTATTTTGATTGTTTTCTTAATATTGAACCATCCTTTGCATCCCCTGGTACAAATCCAACTTGATCATAATGAACGATTTCTTGAATAAATTGTCTATTGAATGGGATTTTATTTAAAATCCTTGTATTAGTACTATTAATGATATTGGTCTACAGCTCTCCTTCTGTGCTTTATTCTTTCCTGATTTAGGTATTAGGACTATATTAGTCTCATAAGAGGGAACCAGCGAAGTGCTTTGTTCCTCAATTTTGGGAATAATTTGTGTAGTATTGATATTAATTGTTCTTCATAAGTTTGATAGAATTCTCCAATGAAGCCATAAAGACCAAGTGTTTCTGTACTCCCTCTCCACTGGTAGTTTTTTTATAGCTAGTTCTCTTTCCTTTTCTGATATTGGACTTTCTAAAAATTTCTTTTTGGTCTTCTGTTAGTGTAAAGACATTTCGCTATTTCTTTTGCATTCTTAGTTTTGCTAGCATATAACTGTGTAGAGTAGGCTCTGATAATTCTTTCTCTTTTTCCTGGTTTTGTTATAATTTCTCCTTGTTTGCTTGCTATTTTGTTGATTTGATTTTCTGCCTTCATTTTAATCAGATTGTCTAATGATTTATAAATTTTGTTAGTGTTTTCAAAGAATTATATTTTAGTTTTATTTATTTATTTTATTGATCATTTTAATGGTCTTTTTTGTTTTCAGTTTATTTCTCCTCTAATTTTTCAACATCTCCTCTTATTTTGGTTTTGTGTATTAATTGGCTAATTTTTAAAATGCATATTCAGTTCCTTAATCTTCTCTTTTTCCATTTTGTTCACATATATTTTTAGGGAAACAATTTCCCCCCAAAGACTGTTTTAGTTGTGTCATAGAAATTTTGGTGTATTATTTCATTGTTATCATTTTCTTTCACCTAACTATTGTTTCTGTGGTTTGTTCTTTGACCTGTTCATTATTTAGAATTTGATGGATAAGGCTTCATTTGAGCCTGTTTTCTTTGTTTGTGCTTCCAAAACTGATTACTGTTTTTATTATGTTGTGATCTGTAAAAGATATGTTTGCAAAATCTGTCTTTTAACCTATATTTGAAATACATTTGTGCCATAATACGAGATTTATTTTTATAAAAGTTCAATGTGGCACTAAGAAATACATATATTCTTTTGCAGTTGCACTTAAAAGATACCATAAATAAGTCTTTTAGCTCCATTTTCCCCAGCAATTTCTTCCATTTTATCTTTTCCTTCTTGTTTGTCTGTCTGTTAAAGTTGTTCAAATCTCAGAGAGGGACATTAAAGTCTCTAGGGTGTTATTCCATTACTGTGTATTTCTTCTTGTAATTCAATTACCATAACATGATATCATTTTGTTGTCTCTGATTCCTTTTAGGATAATGTAGTTTCTATGTTTATCTTTTTATGTTATGAATTTTTGTTTTTGCATTTTCTTTGTGATTGCATAATTTCAACTCCTGATTTTTTTTGATTCACCAGATACATAGTAAATTCTGTTCCAGCCTCTCATTTTTATTCTGTATATGTCTGCTTTTTCAGTGAGTTTGTTGTAAGCAACGGATTGTAGAGGTTTTTTAATAATCTATTTGTCACATTCTTTCATTCTATTAGATTGTTTAATCCATTCACCTTTAAAGTAATGAGTTATATTGTCGTCCATCTCTAATATTGGGTTTCCCCCCTAAATTAAGGGGGTTTTTGGGGGGGGAAGAGTTATTCCTCTTCTTCTCTAAATATTGTACTTTGTCTTTTCAATTATTTTTGCTTAATCTACTTTGAGATTACTCCATATCCACAGGCTCTCTCTCCTCCCACAATCATTTGCCTTCCTGTGTGAATTCATGGAGAGAGGAGAGGAAAGAGAGACAAGGTCAGGGAATATCTAGTAATGTAGTTTGGCTGAGTTTATCATATCGTAACTTTAGAACTGGAAGGGAACTTAAAGATTATGTAGTCCATTCTCCTCATGCTATAGATAAGAAAACTTAAGACAAGTGAATTGATAATTCATTTATGAAATTATGAAATAGGGGCAGGCACGCCTGGTTCTTTGGGTGCTTGCTGGGAAGGACCATGATTGGTAGTGGAAAACAGGGCAGCAATCACACTTTAATAACCACAGTGGGTATAAGGGCTAATAGAACAGGAAATACAGAGACAAATGATGAAAAGTGGGAATACAGAGGCAGATGATTTGGGGTTGCGGGGGAGAGATGGGATGATGAAGGGAAGCAGGCAGTGTGAGGAAGATAAATGGGAGAATGAGTTAGTTATGTAACTCCAGATTATGAAGTTGGGAGCACTCGGCAGCATGGACCAGATGGAGATGGAGATGGAAGAAGGCTGGGGCGGGGGGAGGGGAGGGAAAAGGCAGGAGTTTGAGGTCTCATTTTCATAGAGTTTTTTTGGGAAATAGAACAATCTATTCTATCTGTGCCATCTTGGGGTTAGTTCATTGATAAATACAAATCATCTCAAAGTTCTTGGTAAAACTTCAAAGTTGTCATCTCAAAGTGGTCACCACCTTTTTGATGTTCTGCTAGTTTGGAGCTATGGAGGTTGGAATTTGTCTGGAATTTACATATCATAAAGCCAGAAACCCTGACAAGCAGTGTCCAGATGGTTTCTCCTGATTCGGTACATATTACTAAAGTGTGAATTTTGGTTCATATATGATACAATTTGTAAATTATGCTCCTTTGGTCTTTGGGAAAGTTTGTATGGGATATCCAGGTTCCCCTTCACAATCTTATTTCCTGCTATTGCCCCTTTATACTGACTACCCGTGAAACTTACTATATTGACTAGAAGAGGGTGGTGGTGATCAGGGGGACCAGAAAAAGATACAATTTTAATACAACAAGAAAGTTAAGTGATTTGTCCAAAATGATACAGGTTATGTTTAGAGTTAGCCAAAATTGGAACCCTGGTCCTTTGTGTATCCCAGCACCCTTTCTACTAATGAGGAGGGGATAGAAACAATAATATATAACATGATTGGATCTGAAGAGCTCTCTTCAGGGGGATGGAGAGAGACAGACAGAGAGAGAGAGAGAGAGAGAGAGAGAGAGAGAGAGAGAGAGAGAGAGAGATATCTTGAGTTTGTAAACGTGGGTGACTGGGAGGACAGTGATAAAATGGGTGATACCAAATGGTCCCTTCAGGCTACATATTGACAGTTTTAAAATGTAATATTATCTATTTCACTGTGTTTTTACTTTATTAAATATTTCCCCATTTTACATTTTTTACAGTGTCCAATTACACATTAATCTGATTTGGGTAGTACTTAGGAGTGCTGTGGGCTGGTAGCCCTATCCCTGATAGAGAGCTCTGTTCCTGATAGCCTTGTTCCTGATAGCTGTGTTCCATAGCACCATGTTGGCTGGTTACCAATTAGCTGTTTTAAGTCTTAGGTGGGGGTTACAAAAATTGTTCAGTGTGACTTTCATGAATCCACTGGAGTAATTTTTTGAAAGCCAGATTTTTCCAATTCATACAATTGCTCCTAGAAAAGGGAGAGTACATTTTGTTCTGTGACCATGGTTGCTTCTTTCCTTTTGTGTTCCATCATCCATCTAATGGCATTTCACTGTATCATTTCTCTTGCAAATGCAGCATTGTTTAGGTTGTCAGCTGGAATGAAGACGTGTAATTTTCCTGGTGCTTGAATATTTCCCATGTGCCTGTGCAAATATTGTGTTATGTAGTCATGCTGGGATGGAGTTGTTCATAGTGATGCGGGATGCAGAGACAAGGCTAAAAAAAAAAACGCTTGCCTCCCCATGATTGAAACAACCAGAATGTCTTTAAATGACCTGATTCCAACTGTGAGTACAGGAGTCAGGGCTTTAGCTGGGTGACAGGTATAGATATGACAGGTCCTCAGAGGTCCTCAAGTTAAGAGGCATCAAATATGCAGCCCACGGGCATGTGGCCCACAACACTCTAGAGCATGCACCAGCAGGAATCCTTTTGTGTGGTTTAGCAGCCTCCCATTTCTATTTGAGTTTGACTCCATTGAGCAACTCCAAAACATACCTGATAGTAATCCCTCTTGAACATCCCTAAATTTCTATCTGAATATAGATAACAACAGGGAAATCACAACTTCCTTAGGCCATCCATTCTGTTTTGAGACAACTCTTGCCAGAAGGAAGGTTCTCCTTAAATTGACCTGAAATCCACCTGTCTACAACTCCTGCCCAATGCTCCCACCTCAGTCCTCTGGGTCCAGGCAGAATCAGTATAGCCAGTAAGACTGAATGTCAAGAATTAGAGGTGGGAGTTTGCTCTCTGGAGAGCACAGGATGGTCCTTCAAATACTTAAAGATAGCTATCACATCTTGCCCTTCCAAATCTTCTCTTCTCTAAACTAAACAATCCTTGTCCCTTCAATTGTTCTTCATACAAGTATGATCTTTAAGTGCCTTTGCTGTCCTCATCACATTCCATCCAAGTATTCCATCTTGCTTGTGTTCTTCCTAAGATGTTACCACTGAGCACTGAGCATATGTGGACCATTTATTCATTCTAAGTGAATTTCTTGACTACATCATACTAGGGCTGCTCTCCATGACATCATGAGAAGTTGCAAAGAGCAAATAAAAATTAGGGGAAAGGAGACACAGACAAATAAAAGCATTCAGAGACATGCGTCCAAATGTCCGTCTCCTCAGAGAGGAAGGCTTTTGAAAATGTGTTACAAGACAAGAACAATGGCTTAATTTCTACAGTATTTGACACACATTATGACACGGGATCTTAGGTATAGACGTTCAAGAATTCTTATCCCCATTAGGAAATTATGGCTCAGAGCCATGAAGCCACCTCACTGATCTCTCCCCACCCTATGCTGGGAACAACCATTTCCTCCAGACATTCTCATAGCATTTTGTTTGCATCTTTCTTAAAATGGATGTCATGGAAGCTGGTGACCTACAGCTGGCAAACTGTCACCTGCTACTGTTCTAATTCCTATGAGCTTATTCAGCAGCACAATAAGTAGAGCACTGGGCATGGGTTAAGAAGGATCCAAGTTCGAATCCAACCTCAGCCAGTTACTAGCTGTGTGATCCTGGGCAAACTTCTGTCTGCCTCAATTTCCTCATCTGTAATTTAGGCATGATCATCTCGAAGAACTGTTCTGAGAATCCAATGTAATGATATTTGTAAAAGTGCTTAGCACAGTGTCCTGCATATAGTAGGCACTTAATAAATGCTCATTCCCTTCTTTTATACTGAAGTTTTACTTCTCTACAATACTGACTCTTCTCTGCCCCACCCCTTTCTACAGTTCTCTCAAGGCCTCCAGCTTTATTATTGACAAATTCCCTTTCATTTTAGATCTCTTCAGGACTCAGTCAGAAAAAGCCATGAATTCAAATTCAGCCTCAGACACTTACTAGCCATGTGTCCCTGGGCAAGTCACTTAATCTCTGCCTGCCTCAGTTTTCTCAGTTGTAAAATGGAGATAGTAATAGCACCTATTTCAGAAGATTGTTGTGAAAATCAAATGAGCTAATACATGTAAAGCACTTTGCAAACATTAAAGAGGGTTATAGAAATCTTCTCTATTATCATCTCACCCTCTTTCCATCTTCTTATATTCACAAAAACCTGACTTTCTCTGTATGATGCCTTATCTTTGGTCACACCTTCCAGTGCTCCAGTCAAAATTCTGCCTTCTACAGGAAGCCTTCCTTGATTCCCCTTTTAATTCTAGCACCTTTTCTCTGTTGATTTTCTCCTATTTATG
>CM053775.1:25614683-25638147 GCA_028658325.1 Potorous gilbertii
AATCCCCAGGTCACTCTCCTTTCTTTCAGTACCTGCCCCACAAGTACCTCCTCTCTACCATAAACCTTGCTGTCTTATTTGGGGACTTCAATATTTATGGTGATTATTGCCCTCCTCCAAGTCATCAATCTCCTTGAATCCCATGACCTTTATCTCCCATATACCTCAGCTACTCACAGGGTGATCTCATTTATACCTCTTATATATGGAACCTAAAGTGGCAAAGGTTAGCCAGTTTCATCACTGATCCCAGATCACCATAACAGACAAAAATAATAATGGAAAATTTGAAATATTGCAAGAATTACCAAAATGTGACAGAGAGATGATGTTGTTAGAAAAATGACCCTGATGAACTTGCTAAACTCAGGGTTGAACTCAGGTTCAATAAGGAGGTATGCCTGTAAAGGGGCTGTTCTGTTGTATGATAATGAGTGTATGGTGAGAAGAAATGACAACAGAGGCAGTGTACTGGGACAGATAATTTGCAGACATTTGGGGAGGAGCAGGAGAAAGAAAACACCTGCATGCCTCAGCAAAGAGGGATATGACTTAACGCGGCTTAATGACTACAATGTCCTGTGTTCAGATGCTGCATTAGTCTATTCCAGTAGTCTTGGGTTTTAAAGGAGGTTTACAAGAAACAAATAATAATTTGTAATATGTAATACAATAGGCCTTTGTTTTGGCCTGCTTTAAGCAATACAGGGTCTGTTTTGAGAAAATTAGAAGTGGAAGTAGGAATGATTAAGAATATGACCAGGGATATAGATGGAACATTGGGATGGATAGTCTTGAGGTCATGACAAGAGAAAATGGGCAATAATTAGCAAGGATCTTATAAGAAGTTGTTATTGGATTTGGTTTACCCAAGTTTCTCCAAGCTCATATTACTCCTTCCTAGGTGAGATGTGAAATATCTGGGTCCTTCAGTTCTTCTACACCAGAGGTTGTCAAACACATACTACATGAGGCCTATAACACACCTGAGTGCTGCTCAAACCAGATTAAAATTTAATTGACAAATATAGTATTTAACAAAATAAGTAAAAACACAATAAAACATAGATAATGTTACAATGTGATTTTCTAGGTCAGTATGCACCTGCAAGGATCCTTGTGTATAATTCAGTAGCTTCCATTTCTATTTGAATTTGACACCACTGTTCCACACCAAGGCAGCACCCTAAGATAGGTAAGGGCCACATGTTTGGGTGTGGGCACAGTTCTTGCTCAGATACATTTAATTGGTTTCCTATCTCTAATATCACAGGCAGAAAAATACTGAGGGCTGGCCAGCAAACAAAATAAGAAAGTAAAAGGTATAGAAATTTCCAAAAAGGTGGGGGTGCGGGGCAGGAGAAAGGGGCGGATCCAAAACAGAGGGAGAGTGCAGTTAATGAGTTGTGAGAAGCCTCCAAAAAACTTTTTTGAGGACTTATCAAAGACCCTAAGTTGGAATGAGGTTGTACTAGCCAGCAATGAGAGCTGATCCTACTTGCTGAAACTAAGTACCCAAGAGATACACAACTGTAGTCTATTTCATTACTTTATGTCTATGGTTTAATACAGGAGGTATTAGAGAAAAGGCACAGTAGGAAAAGGGTTCCAGAGCTGAGAAAGGTTAATATCTCTTACTACTTGTGCCTTTGATCCCATCCCCTACCTATCTTTTCTGAAAACTTGTACCTTTGATCATTCCTTCCCTCTCATCTTAAAGCTGTCCCTACCTGCTAACTGCAGACATGCTTAGGGGTTATTGGCTTGTTATGCCCTCAAAGTCCTAGAAAAAGCTATGTATTCTCCCTCCACCTCTATTTTCACTTCCTCATCACTCAGTTTCTTAACTCTTTGAAATCTGGCTACCAGACCCACTACGAGACTGCACCTGTTCTCTCCAAGTTTACCCATGACCTCTTAGCTGCTCGGTCCAGTGACCTTTTCTCCGTTCTCATCTTCCACGATATCTTGGCAGCTTTTGTCCATAAGTGACCGGTCCTTCCTTGTGAAATTCTCTGCCCCTTTGGCTTCTGTGATGCTGCTCTTTTCTTGTGTTCCTACCTGCCTGCCTGCTTTCTCTCCATCTACTTGGATGGGTCAGCAGGCTTCTCCTCTGCCACTGGAGTGGAAGTGGAACCCAGGGCTCTCTTCTGGGTCCTCTTTGTTTTCTACTCTGTTTCCCTTCCTGATTTC
Organism: Potorous gilbertii; assembly: GCA_028658325.1. Taxonomy (NCBI): domain Eukaryota; kingdom Metazoa; phylum Chordata; class Mammalia; order Diprotodontia; family Potoroidae; genus Potorous; species Potorous gilbertii. Next base: position 25,616,877 of record CM053775.1, read on the forward strand.
ATCCTCTTGCAGGGAGTCAGCCATCATTACATCCTGATGATGGTCAGTTTTATCCAACCCTCATCTCTCCTGAATTTGTCTCCTATTTCCAATGGCCTGCTGTATAGATTCTTGATTATCCCATAGAGTTTTCAAGATATCCAAAATGGAACTGATCCTCTTTCTTCCTACTGTCCCTACTCCAGACTTTAGACTGACTACCAAACTGAAGGTCTACAGAGCTGTTGTGCTGACCTCATTGTTGTATGCCTGTGAAACACAGACAGTCTACCAACACCATGCCAGACAACTGAATTGCTTCCATTTGAACTGTCTTAGGAAGATTCTGTAGATCACACCTGGCAGGATAAGGTACCAGACACTGAGCTCTTGCTTGAACTAAACTGCCAAGCATCCAAACTATGCTTCAGGGAGCATAACTCCAATGGGCTGGTCACATTGTTCAAATGCAAAATGTACACTTGCCAAAAAGATTATTTTTATGGAGAACTCACATGGGGCAGGCGATCACATGGGGTTCAGAAGAAGCAAACCAAGGATACTCTCAAGGTCTCTCTCAAGAACTTTGGATTTGATTGTGCAACATGGGAGACACTGGCACAGGACCACTCAGCATGGCGTGCCTACATCAGAAAGGGCGCTGTGCTCTATGAGCAAAGTAGAATTGAGACAGCACAAAGTAAATACAGGATGCGCAAATTTGGAGTAACCACTCCAAATGCTCACATGGAGTATCTGTGCCCAACCTGTGGTAGAGCATTCCGAGCTCACATTCGTCTGATCAGCCACAGTTAGATGCATTGAAACTTCACTTTATCATGGTGATGTCATTTTGGTCCTCTTCAAAGATGAAGGACAACAACTAACCAACTCCAGATTTACCTGTTAAAGGGACCACTGTTCTCCAAAACCTCAAAGTCAATCTTGACTTTTCCTTTTCCTCTCAGCATCTCTCCCCGTAGCCAATCACTTCCCAAGTGTCATTAGTTGATTCCACCTTTACAAACATCTGTCCCATTTCTCCCCTTCACATGATCCAGGCCTTCATAATCCCTCTCCTAGACCAGTATCCCTCCTTCTAGGGATCTAGAATCTGCCCTTCACACTGACAAAATAACCTTTGTAAACCATGGACTCATGATGACCATGTTACTACTTTGGCCTAAAACCGTCATTGACTACCTGTTACCTCTATGAGAAAATCCAGATTTCTCATGCTGGAACCCAAGGCCCCTTAGAATCTGGTTCTAACCTGCAGTACTTTTCCATCCTTCTCTTACATGATTGCACTTTACTCCTCTATGTTCCAGTCAAACTGTTTTCTACACTCACCGTTCCCTCTCTAGACGTGGTAGATTTGCACAAGCTGTCCCCATAACTGAAATGCACCTGACCTTTCCTTCTCTAACTCACCATGATTCATATCTTCCTTCCAGGTTTACCTCAAGTGCCTTAGGTATTTCCTCCAGGAAGCGTTTCTCCATCTCTCCAGGAGTTCATGTTCTCCCTCTCCTTAAATGACCTCATATTTACTTCTCAGTGCATGTGTTCTACCCTCCATTCTAGTATAAGCTCTATTAGACCAGGGTTATCTCATTTTTATCTCTGTATCTGTAGTGTTGGCTCCATGCCCTACAGATGGGAGGCAAGGAATCTTGTTTGATTTAGCCCAAAGTCACAATAAGAGCAAATAGGAAAATCAGTACTTTGAACCCGTGTCCCAATTCCAGGCCCAGGGTTCTTTCCATTATAACATGCTGCTTCTCCAGACAACAATAGGGCCAAGCACATGTGAGAAGCTATTGATGAACATCAGCCAGTTCACTGTTGTAAGGGTATGTAGCTTTGAAGGTCTGTTTGTCCCTAGATGAATGCCCTCCTCCCAAGATGTGCTATTTTTTTTTTTTTTGCTTAACAACATCAGCTTACTCTAGCTCTTTAAAATTTAAAAAAGTAATAGTGGAAAGTATGGTAGAAAGACCATGAGACTTGAAACAGAAGACTTGTCAGAGTCAGTCAACAAGCATTTATTTTTTAAAATTACTTTTGTTTTTGGTTGGTTGTTGTTCTTCGCTATCAAGGAGGACCAAAATGACATCATGTGTTGGGGTCAAGGTACAATGTATCTGACTGTGGCTGACTATGCGCCAGGTGGGGAAGTTAGGTTGGGTTACCGTGAATAGAATGCCAGGCCTGGAGTCAGGAAGACTCATTTTCCTGAGTTCAAATCTGGTTATAGACACTTGCTAACCATGTGGCCCTGGTCAAGTCACTTCACCTTGTTTGCCTCAGTTTCCTCATCTGTAAAATCAGCTGGAGAAGGAAATGGTAAACCCCACTAGTATCTTTGCCAAGAAAATGCTGAATGGAGTCATAAAGAGTCAGACACAATTGAAAAATGACTGAAATGTGCTAGGTGCTGTGCCAAGCCCTGGGAAACAAAAAAGGGGAAAAGACAGTTCTTGCTTTCAAGGAGTTCACAGCCAAGAAGGCACTTAAGAAAGTGCCTGGGGCATGGTTACGTAGCCAGGATGTGTCAGTGGTGGGCCTCAAACTCGTCTTCTTGACTTGACTTTACTGGCCAGTTCTCTATCCATGCTCCAGCTGTCATCTCTCAATTAGCACTATATGTTAAGAAAATAAATGAGCCAAAAAGCTGCTCTGAGTTCACTTAAAGGTGGTAATAAATCTGGATTCTGTTAATCACAATGGCATCAACATATATTTAAAAATTAAAATACATCTGTGTGTGATATTATTTCTTCAGTCCATAGAAGGCATGTTTATTTATGGTTTTAAGGACTCCCCAAATCATTCTATGGGCAGCCCTTCAAGAAGCCCATGGGCTGGGAACCAATGATCTAGACCTAGGGGTGGCAAATTCAAATAGCCATGGGGACCACTAAAACATATATAAGGATCCATGAGGGCTACATTTTGACTTAGAAAACTACATAAGAACACTACCTATGCTTTACTGTATTTTTATTTATTTTGTTAAGTGTTTTCCAATTATATTTTAATCTGGTTCAGATATCACTAGGAAATTTTGTAGACCGTATGCTGCTGGTGGGTAATATATTTTAAGCCTAATCACTCATTTCACAAATGGGAAAATAGAGGCCCAGAGAAGGTTGAGTGATTTGCCCAAAGTCACATGGATAAAGGCAGATATGGGACTTCAAGTCCAACATGCTTTTTATTCCAACCCCAATCAGAGCTTGATAAGTGTAATTTCAGCCAGCACCAAGGTTAGCTCTGACATGTTTCTCTCATCACAATCACCCAGTTAATGTCATTCCTTTTTTAGGGCCTAGGCGGCACAGCTGTAGAACTATATAGGCAATCAAACCAAGAACGGGAGCTGGGGCTCTTTAATCATAGTCCAATGGGATGATTAATAATGCATAGGTTGAAAGATTAGGTCATTAATCATGCATACACTGAAGAAACCCTCATCAATAACAATTTAACCATTAATCAATGAGCTCTGGCAATGTTGCAGTTAATCCCAGACTAAGTTATCTTCAATTGTCACTTATTAATTTCACATTTAAAATGACAACAACCATAGGCGTCTTAAAATTGATCTGCTCCTAAAATCGTATCAATTGATTTTTTTGTCACTTGAACCCTAATTTAAAGGCACTAGAGAAGCTTGTTATTTAAATAAATCCTCTGGGGAATTCTTTTAGAGAGAGGCAATGTTATACAGTGACAGGAGCCCACATATTGGGCTGGAACCCCAATCTGGCCAAAAGAGCACACTGGCTTTAGAGTCAGAGGATCTGGATTGCTTGCTGTGTGGTTTCAGGCAAATCTCTTCCCCTTTTTGGGCCTCAATTTTCCCATCTATAAAAGGGGCATAATATTTGTCCTACCTATGCTACTTTCACGTCCTTAAGGTTGTTGTGAAGTAATGAACTTTCAAAAACCTAAAAAAGGCTTCTCAACCTCTGGAGACCCTTTTTGCAAAATAAAAAACAAAAACAAAAACATGGCATCCCACATGATAGCAGTCATACTATTGGTATCCATTGATTGACTAAGAAAATGTACCGGGACAAAAATAATAATATCTAGCATTTGTAAATTGCCTCAAGGTTTGCAAAGTATTTTATATGCATGATTTTTTTTGAGTCTCACAACATCCCTGGGAAGAACATACGCCAGCTTTTGTTACCTCCATTTTGAGTCTGAAGAAATTGATATTGAGAGAAGCCTATCACCTCACAACTAGTAAGATGGAATTTGAACTCAGATCTTTCCAAGGTCTAAAGCTTTTGCTACTATTCAATTGCTTCACCAAAAGTTCCTATGCATTCAGTAAACTTTGAATGAATTTGTGTCTTATTTCCATAGTATCTACATAAGTTTGAACATAAGAAATACAAATATGTATGAGACAATGTGGGGGGTGGAGGAGGCTGTAGAAGGTATCTATACTTAAATAAGTAATTAAGTATCTCTTGCAAAACTTACACAGCTGCGTAGGTTTGAAGACACTGTCAATGCACTATGGAAATGTGAATAATAATTATTTTTCTTTTGCAAAGTAAAGACCCCCCCCTCATTTTACTTTTGTGTAAGTGCAAATTTTCACAAATTGGAGGTTACTTACCTCCAAAGTATGCTTAAATATAGTTATATTTAATTCTGAATATGGCTGGTCCTGGATGCTACAAGTCACTCTATTGTGTTAAAAACAAGCATAAACAGGTATTACACAAAATACTCCCAGGAATCTACAATCTTAGCAATAGGGGAATTCTCAGTGCGGGTAATCCCTCCACCAACGCAGATCACAAGTCATCTACAATTTAGTAAATATGTCCTAGTGAGTTGCTTATACATGCAATAGGCTTTAAACAATGTGGTTTGACACCTACAAACACCAGTACTTGCATTAAACACTGTTATTTAGGACATGGTAATAACTAACAATTTTACTATAGCATTTTCTGGACTGGGAATCTTTCTTTACTTAGTGAAGGCTTAGTGTTGGTGCGTGTGGGATGGTGTTTCCCCTCTCATGGCCTGTAGCATCCAGTACTCTATTCTGCTTGACTCAGTATGGTGATAGTATACTCAGTGGTGAACACTGGACTCAGGAACATTTCAGTTTCTGGCTTGGCCACTTAATAGCTGTGTGACCTTGGATAGCAAGGTGGCACAGAGGATAGAGAGTCTGGCCTAGAGGCAGGAAGACTCACCTTCCTGAGTTCAAATCTGGCCTCAGATACTTACTGGCTGTGTGACCCTGGGCAAGTCGTTTTACCCTGTTTGCCTCAATTTCCTCATCTGTAAAATGAGCTGGAGAAGGAAATAGCAAACCCTTCCAGTATCTTTGCCAAGAAAAGCCCAAATGGGGTCACAAAGAGTTGGGTATGACTGAAAAAAGATTTAACAACAATGAAGCTTGGATCAGTCCCTTGAACTCTCTGTCCCTCAGGTCTGCTATCTGTAAGACTGGGGTAATAATGTCTACCTCATGCAAGTATAAATGTGTTTTGTGAAACATAAATCAGACATATGTAGAGGATTGTTATCTGCAAGAATGGGCCCTTTGGGGAGCCAAGAACTTCTCTCTCAGTCCAGTCTCTACTACCCAGTTCCATCAGGTGTGGAGGCCCCCTCCTGGTCATACCAGGTGCTGGTGCCACAGCCACAGCCCCAAGGAAGGTGGCCCAGAGTGCCTGAGTTGCTTCCACCTCTGGGCCCACTGCTCCCTTCCCAACAGTTATGTACCGGGCATATGGCCCACATGGGGACACTGCTTGGATGAGTAGAAAGTCATCATCCACAATCCTTCTGGTAAGAGCAGGGCCCATCAGGGCTTATCATCTGCCATGATGTTGCCATCTGACCTGCCAAAGCACTCTAAGGATTCCTGGGTCTTATGTCCTCCCAGCCACAAAGCCCCCCTTGAGAGTTGGGACAATCTTGTCTTTCTCTATTTCCCCAGCACTTAGCATACTGCTTAACACATAGTGTTTAATAAATGCATTTCCATTCACTCATTCACAGATGTTCTAAAAAGAGTGAGAAATCAATATTCAAATCTGTATATTCAAGTATCAAAGTCCATTGGGAGAGTCTACACAAAGCAATCCAATCTATTGTATCTGGTTTGTTGAGGCACTGAGGAAATTGAAGCAAATAATTAGGAAATATGCTTTTCTGGCATAACAAGACAAATCCTGTCAAGTATCTTATGAAAGTGAATGAATCACCATCCACAATCAGCTGCAAGTCCCACTTGCCCATTCATCACTCTCTTCACCTCCTCTTGCCCCTGCTCCACCTTCCCATTTTAGTGCCAAAATACTTCGATTTGGGGTTCTAATTTTCCAAGAGATCATTTTGACCAGTCTGTATGTCATTTTCCATCCTGCCTCAGGCAGTGAAAGACTCAAAGAATTTTTTGATCCTATTGTAGAAGTTGGTAGGGTGCCCACTGGACACTTTTGGCTCTGAGGTTCCATGACTCTTTGAGCCCCTGACTTTAAGATGTTTGATTTGATCAGGAAAGCTGAACTTTCATCATTCGGACACTGCTCATTACTATGTACCTTTGGGTAGGCCGGGTCAAATTCTTTCTCTTAAACCATAAGAATAGTTCATAATAAATCTCTTGTGTTAACATAATATTTTAGGAGGTATTCAGTGTTTTCTTAATAATAACCATATGAAACAGAATACAAGTATGATTTTTGCCATTTTCTGCATCAGGTAAATGCAGATCATAGAGGTTACATAACAGGTAGCCAAGAAGGTTAATTCCAGTTCCATGGAAGTCCCTTCCATGACCTGACCTCAAGTCTAGCACTCCTGCCCACTTCATTATGGACTTCCACCATTAGAGCTTCATTTGGTGATATATTGCCTTCTCCTAGTTCCTCTTTTAGAATGCAGACTATCCTGGAGAGAGAGAGACAAAGTCAGTCCTTGACATGTCAGCATGAATCCATTTATCCAGTAATTTCTATCCATATGCCTGTGTGGGCAGATGTGTCATATGGAGGAGTGGAAAAAATCCTGTGGCTTGGGACTCTACGACCATATGACCTTGGGCAATTCACTTTCTTCTTCTGGGCCTCAGTTTCCTTATCTGTAAAATGAATTAGTTAGTCTCTGAGATATCATGTAGCTCTGACATTCCATGTTTTATTTTCTCAGATGCCTTCCAGTTCTGTCAGTTGGTCTGTGTTCTCTAACATTCCATGATTAAGTATTCTCCATGTTCCAAAGTTGCTTCTAGTCTTGGCTTTCTATGTTCTTCTCTGATGACTCCAGTTGGAAATGTTCTCTTCTTCAAATGACTACATATTTTTTAACCACAAATATTCCAGGATTTATTCACTGCTCAGGGCACTGAGAGGCAAAGTGATTTGCCTATAGTCATACATGGCCTTGCACATGGCCCTCCCTTAATGTTTGTTGAATTGAAATGAATGGAACAGAATGGAATTCTTTCTATATGGGGTTTAAGGGGAACTTGTCATCTAGTAGAAAGAATACTCCTCTTGGAATCAAAAGACCTGGGTTCTAATCCTATCTCTTCTACCTACAATCTCTTTAATCTCACACAGGTAGGTCACTTCATCTCTGGGCCCTAATGTCCTCACGTGTAAAATGAAGGGGTAGGCTGAGTCATCTCTAGTTCCCTCCATCTTAAACTTAACATATCCAACATTGAATTCATTCTCTTTTCCCTCAAAGCCCTCTCCCTCCTGAACTTCCCTATTACTATTGCTGGAGTGGATTTTTCCCCTTTCAAAGTTTACTTTGGCATCACACAGACCTAGTCGTAGTTATTCATACAAAGATTCCGTAGAATGGCAAAGTTAGCCACTGAATCTAGGTGATCTGAGTTGGTGCTTCTCATAAAAGATATCAGTTCCATAAAAATATATAGAATTTATATGGTATACACTCTGAACCTGGACTCAGGAGGGACCTGACTTTGAAACCTGCCTCTAGCACTTCCAGGCTGTGTGACCCTGGTTAAGTCACTTACCCTCTCTTAGGCTCTGTTTCTTCATTTGTAAAGAGGGGATAAGAGAAGTCATAATGCCTACCTCAAAGAGTTGTGTAAAAATGAAATGAGATAATGTACTTGGTATCCCCAAAGTACTAGTGCAGTTTTCAGTTTTATTTGCTTAAAACTGCATGAAGACTTTTGGGACACCCTGTCTTGTTACAGAGAGAAATTTTTATTCCCCTAGGTATACACATGACTCTGCTAGGAGAATGCTTAGCTTTCCCTGGAAGGTGAAGAGAGCAATCATGGGTAATTTGAAGAACCTCACCCGGTTAGTTTCAGGAAACTGAGAGTCTACCTGACTACTAGACCTATGGGAAATGCTAAGGAAGGCAGAAGAGTCATTGCTGCAGTGCTGGAGGAGAAAGGGCATCTGATTGTGAAGTATACTTAGACTCAGTTCCATAGTGGGGATGTAGACTTGCTTAGAAACTGTCAGGAGTTCTGGGTATTGCTGATTCCTCAGAGGAATTTGGTGGGAGACAAGAGCTCATGAAAACAGTGGTACAGGGGACAGCTGCCTTGATCTGCACACTGATCTGTACCTGCATTCTGAGTTTTAACGAAGTCCACCCAACTGACTGAATAAGCATTTAGTAAGCACTGCTGGGGGTACAAGGAGGAAAAGTCAGACAATCATTGCTTTTAAAGAACTTTCATTCTAATGTGTGGGGGCAACACATAAAATAAAGTTCATCTGTAGGGTGGACAGAAAAGCCTGAAAATGCTAAGGGTGCAATTATGGCTCATATAGCAAAGGCCAGAGGTCCTGCATAATTATATCAGTCAGATGCATGGAATAGAGGCAGGGAAGATGGTAAAGCCTGGTCATCCTCCATCTTGCCAGAAGAAAGAGAATTGGTGACTTCCTTCTCATCCACTCATGTGAGTAACCAAATCGCCTGCATAGATTCTGGCATCCCAGGGCAGGGGAGTGGGCAAGGGAGAAGGGTGCTCCTAATGTTAACAGGTCTTCCTCTGACCCAGTCAGCCTAGATGGGTTCTTGATGACCTAGGACAGAGGAGGAAGGCAAAGGAATGACTGACACCATCTTCTAGGAGCTGAGAATTACTTATCTGTTGATAAGTGACATACAGACTGCCAAAGGAAACATAGAGTGGAACATCAACGAAAGCCTTGATGAGAAAGGAACCCGACCCATGGCAGTGCTTGTGAGGGAGGGTCTCTTATGAGCACATCTGGGAAAGAAATGCCCAGAGATGGATATCACCATTTCCCATGGTACCTTATATGAGTTCTGCTTGTTTTCATTGAGCAATAATTAAATCTCTTCATTTTTCAAGCTTTTGAACTATCTGCTTACAAAAAGAGTAACTGATAGTACCCTGGGAAAAGACAGTATGATGTAGTGGAAAACACATAGGATTTAGTCATAGGACCAGGGTTCGAATCCTGGCTCCCTTGCTTATAACTTAATCGACTTTGGGCAAGTTATTGAACCTGTCTGGGTTTTTCTGCTCATCGACTAAGATTTGGCCTTTGAAATTTGATGTTCTCCAAGGTCTCTTCTAGTTCTGCATTTATGATCCTATGACATAGAGTGAAACTCTCAACTAAGAAGTGTCCCTGGACCTTTTTGGTCACAGAAGCATCCACAACACGAGGGAGTATGCTATAGTGGATAGAGGGCTGAGCTTAGAATCTGGAGATGCGGGTTCAAATTCATTTCTGACACTTATTAGCTATGCGACCATGAGCAGGTCCCTTAAGCAATCTGAGAACCAATGCAGTTTACATTAAATGTTACAGACAGGTGGTAATCTGCACCGGTGTAGGGAATTCTGAATAATGCTGAAATCATAGGTCCTTGATCTATGTAAATAGCAGCTATGAGTAATGTACTCTTTTGGGTCCCAGTCTCTTTAATGTTCAACTTGAGAAAGTGAATTCAAGTTGGTGCCATCAGGGGCCCCACATGCTTTCTTGTCACTTAAGAGAAAACTCCAGTGACCCCTCCAATTGCATGTAAATAAATTTTCTAGAGAGAAAACATTTCTCACAATGTCTATGCAGTTTTTAAAAACCAGATAGATGAGGAAATAGAGCATCTCCAATAAAAAAGTGGTTTTTAAAAATGTTGTCTGGTTATTCATAAGACTTCCCCAACAGGGAAGAATAAGGAACTACAGAACATTTCCCCCCAACCCCTCCCTATCCCTCTGTCACTGAAACACCAATAAAACTCCTCCACCTCCCACACTCTTCAGTGCCTGAACGGTGAGCATTAGCCAAGCATGCTGGGAGACACAAAACTGAAAGAAATGAGTTACTGTATTCAGATGTCTTGAATTCTCTCTCCATACAGTCTACTAGATCCAGTTCTGTTCCTATAATCCCCTTTTTACTTGATGTAGGCATTCAATGAACTGATCAACTCCTATTTGAACTGAGCAGAAGACACATTAAAGACTAAAGTCTCTTTTGGAGAAAATGTCTCAAGGACAGCTCAGTTCACCTAACCAGACTTTCCATTTGATCACAAATGATACAGCACCATCAGCATCTAGTATTTTTAATGATACTACCGATGAGGCAAAGACTGAAGACACATCTCTAGGATCTCGAATCCTGTGTACCATTTTTTTGACTTATTCCGTGATCATTTCGGTAGGTCTCCTTGGAAATGCTGTTCTCATCAAAGTCTTTTTCAAGATCAAGTCCATGCAAACAGTTCCAAACATTTTTATCACCAGTTTGGCTTTTGGAGATCTTTTGCTTCTAATAACATGTGTGCCAGTGGACGCAACCCAGTATATTGCGGATACCTGGCTATTTGGAAGACTCGGTTGCAAGCTTCTCTCTTTCATCCAGCTCACTTCAGTCGGCGTGTCGGTGTTCACACTAACTATTCTCAGTGCTGACAGGTGGGTTTTTCTTTCTCTGTCATGTCTGTCAAGGGAGGAAAGTTGTGGGAAAGGAGAGAAGATTTTGACATGGACTTAGCTGGCTGTAGTTTGGCTTCATGTTAGGGTAACAAAAGTTTTAGAAAGCTCTAAACTTCAAATTACTGGGCTAAAATATAGGATGATATTGAAAAGTGCCTTTTTGGAGATGATTTCTCATAGAATGATAGGATATACAGAGTATAGCAGAAGGATAATTGTCTGCAGCAATACTGAAAATTATGTCTTTTCTGTGGTGCATCAAGGTATCTGGCATAAGGTGCCCCTGAACAGCCATACCTTATACATTAGTGCAGCCTAGTGGCACATAGGAGACAATGCCAAGATAGCAGCACAGGTGTGAAATTGACCATTGATAGGAGGCTTTCATATACAGATGTTTGCATCTGATTAGGTTGGAATTAATCAAGCAGGCAAGCTGTCATTTCTGGCAATAAAGCAGCGAGATTTTTGGCTTCCTGGGAGTGCTAGGTAATATCATGGCTTATTTCTATTTGTTTTCTCTATAACTTGTCAATAACATTTTTGGTCTTGCAGAAATGAATTCATCCGTTTTGACCTTTAGCAACTGATGGAAAGGACATTCCCTCATGGTCAGATTGTGATTGGTCAGTGTTAGAATGGTCTTAGTCAAGTATATTTACATATTTGCTCTGTATGAGTCCTACTCTTAGAGCACAGAAAAAATAGGACTGAAATGGTAACTGAAATTTAAAAGCCCATGAGAAACTGACAAAACAGCAACGCCCAAAAGTCCCCATAGGGATAGCTCCCTAGGACTACAGTAGGTAAGAATTGGCCCTTCTGGATCATGGAAAGAGAAAAACCTTTCCTTCCTTTATTCTTTCTGCAATGGGGTCATATCTAATTTGGAGAATCACTCACTCAGGGCTTACCTCTTTAGTTGCCAGATGAAAAGACATTTTTCAAAGGAGGAAAGTAATAAGAGGGGCGTGCCAGCTTGCACACCTTGACACACGGCCCTTTGGCTTCTGCCACCACAACTGTGACACAAATGAGGTTGAGCAGATGAATTTATTCTAATAGGCATGGTCAGCTTTACCCCTGTCCCAGTCTGGAATAGAGAGAAATGTCTTATGACATCCTACTCATCTCTTGTCCCCAGAGAAAAGACATTCTTTGACCTCACCAAAAGACAACCTTTCAGAGAAAGGTTACACACTGAGTTACTATCATGCAAAAATCAACTCCCTAAAAATTTACTATTGACCTCAAAAAAAGGAAAATATAGATAAGATTCTAAGATCCTAAACCTATGCGACAAGAAAAAAATTGAGATGTAATCTATTTGGGAACTAGCAATCCAAATTGGATCAGTAACATGATAAATGGTGGTGGTTCATTTCTGAGACTGTATTGATCTGAATGGGAGGTTGCCCTACTGTGCAGAAAAAAAAAAAACCTCACTGGGTTTTGAACCAGCAGGCCTAGGTTCTACTCTGCCTCTAGCTAGTTATGTGACTCTAGGCAAGTCATTCCTCCATGCTGGGCCCCAGTTTCTAGACCTGTATAGAAAGAGGGATTGACCTGAATGATATTTAAGGTCCCTTGCAGTTGTCAAGCCCTGTGTAAATGCCCTTTGAACCTAGGATCTTAGGACTTAGAGCTGGAGGTGAATTTAGAGATTATCTAACCAGGAGCTCTTAGCCTGGGGTCCATGAATTCTTTTTGAAGAAATAGTTTCAGAACTTGATTTCAATATAATTGGCTTCCTTCACAATCTCATGTGAGGTTTTTTTTTATACGTTTAAAAGCATTGTTCTGAGAAGAGATCTATAGGCTTCAGATTGCCAAAGGGGGCCAGTACCCACAAAAAGGTTAAGACAGATTCATAAAATGTGGCCCAGAGAGCGGAAATGGCTTGCCAGTTAACTAATGTCAGGGCTGGCACTAAAACTCAAGGTCCCTGGCTTCAAATCCAAAGCTTTTAGCAATGCCATAGGATATATTTTTAATGTATTTGTTTGTTTTTAACATTCGTTTTTTCAACTCTTCGTGCTCATTTTATTTTATTTTTAACAGTATTTTTTCCAATTACATGTGAAGACAATTTTTGACTTTCATTAAAAACATTTTCTGAGTTCCAAATTTTCTCCCTCCCTTCCCCCCCTCACTAAAATTTTAAGTGGGTTATATATAACATTCATTTTTAAAAATTTTGATCCCACCCATTGAGAAGTCAAGAAATACATTACATATGATGTATCTTAGCGAACTGTGTTGGTCCTCTAGCCTTCTGCTAGACCTGGAGCACCTTTAGGACAGGTAGTCCATCATCAAACTTCCTAAACAAAGTGTGCTGAGTCATTTGCCACGGTGCAACGTCTCAAATTGTCTTATATCGTGTATCATATAGTTTTGTGGCATGGTATGGTATGGTATGGCCTGACATCGCACCCTTACCTATCAGGCCACAGAACTTTTCTGTTCTTGCTTCTGACTCTTTATGCCTCTGGTTTCACTTGCAGATACAAGGCAATAGTGAAGCCCCTGGAACTGCCAGCCTCGGATGCCTTCTTGAAGACCTGTGGGAAAGTTGGCTGTATCTGGATCCTCGCCATGGTTCTTGCTATCCCGGAGGCTGTATTCTCAGATTTATATCCTTTCTATAATCCTGAAAAAAATGAGTCTTTTGAAGCCTGTGCTCCTTATCCTGTTTCTGAAAAGAACAGGCAAGAGGCTCACTCTCTCCTATGCTTCTTGGTCTTCTACATTATTCCCCTTTCTGTCATTTCTGTCTACTATGTTCTGATCGCCAAAGCTCTTTACAAAAGCACCGTCGAAATACCCGCTGAAGAGCAAGAACATGCCCGCAAGCAGGTATGGATGAATCAGCGCTGACACTACCAGACAGCCCAAAGCTGAGCTAGAGAGTGGAATTTCACATCGTTTAGTGGTAAAGATTTTAGGAGACTGGAAGCAGCCTCCAAAAGTGACAGAGTTCAGAGAGGGAAGCCACTGAATAGTAATACAAATAAAATAATTGTAACACAAGTCAACTTTGCATAAAGGTTTATACATAAAGTACATAAAGTTTGCCGAATGCTTTCTTTACAACATGCCTGTCTAATAGGAAATGCAGATATAATCTCCAGTTTACAGATGAAGCAACTGAGGCTCTGAGAGGGGAGGTGGTCATAGAAATGTGTCATTGTTTCCTATAGAATGTTATACCTTGAAGGATAATGGGACCTTAGAGCTAAATGGGACTTCAAAGACCAGTTAGTCCAACTCCTTTATGTATGACACAACTGAAGCCTCAGAAGGAAAGGTGATTTGCCTGAGGACACATGACCAAAAGTGGCAGAGCAGAGAGTAGATCTCATCTCTTCTGATCCCTGGGCCATTACTCTTCTGACTAGTGAATATTATTTTCTTTCAGGCAGGACTCCCAAGAAGCTACATATTGGTTCCTACCTTTGCTAGGGCAAAGACCATTGGGGGTACTCTTCTTTGGGAGGCATTTACAACCCTAAAGAATAAAAGTTGTTACAAATCACATCTTATTTTTGATCAAATTTGGCCTTCCCTAGTCTGATTAACCACTTTATTTGCTAGATTTAGATTCTAATGATTTTAGGTTGTTTTCTGAAATTCAGTTCACCTTTAAACAATGAAGACCAATCACCACTCATGGGTTTAGATGAGGTGATCTCTAAGATACTTTCCAGTATATATAAATCCTGAGGTCCCCAACAAGATCCTCTAATCTAACCAATGCATAAGGACTTCTACTGATGGGGAAATTTGCTACCTTCCAAAAGAGCTCATTCCACTTTTGTGGAATGAGTTTGTAGTTCTAATAGTCTACAAATCTTGGGTAATATTACATGGCTTTCCCAGAAATGTAACTGTGTATTAATGTGGCCAGGTATGCCAACCTCTCCTAGACAAGAATAGAATGAATAAAAATGTTATCAAGGCCCAGTCTCATTTGATTAAAAAAAAGTCTCATATTTCTCTTTAAAAACCAGGGGATCTTTTGATCCCTTTGTCAACATATAGAGAGAGGCCTATATACATAGCAAACATCTCAGTGCTTTGCTTTTTAATTAATTGGTATGATTGGCTACCTTATGGTGCTCCATGTGACCTAGTTAGGTTCTAAGTACCTAACAGTTTGTCTTAACCTGCTAAATGACCTTTCTCCTTCCTTTGCTTCATAGATTGAATCTCGCAAGAGAGTTGCCAAGACGGTGCTGGTGCTGGTGGGGTTCTTTGCTATCTGCTGGCTGCCTAATCATATCCTTTACCTCTATCGGTCCTTCAATTACCGTTCCTCCATTGATTCCTCTACCCTTCATCTTCTGGCCACTATTTTCTCTCGGGCTCTGGCTTTTAGCAATTCCTGTGTAAACCCCTTTGCTCTCTACTGGCTGAGCAAAACTTTTCGGCAGCATTTTAAAACACAAATCTTTTGTTTCAAATACAAATGTCCCAGGCGTTCAAATGTCACCAGGAATCTGACCACAGGCCTTGCTTCAGCTACTGGGAGCACCCAGGTCTCTGAGATTAGTGTGACTTTGCTCACTGGGTATAGTGGGAAGAAGGAAGAAGATAGTGCCTCCTCTGTTATCAATTAAAGACGACAGGGATCAAGGTTTTTCCAAGGGTACATGTAGCTAAAGATTCTGGAGAGGAGTATAACACTGAATTACTCAGCTTTGAATTGTATTTGAGATAGTTAAGAGAAGGTTCTTATCCAGTCAAGCATTCTTGTATGTGTGTGTGTCTGTGTGTGT
The DNA here is from genome assembly GCA_028658325.1 of Potorous gilbertii. Lineage (NCBI taxonomy): Eukaryota > Metazoa > Chordata > Mammalia > Diprotodontia > Potoroidae > Potorous > Potorous gilbertii. The sequence continues at coordinate 25,632,609 of CM053775.1, forward strand.
GTGTGTGTATGTTTTATTTTTGTGAGTGAAAACTTCATATTCTAAAACTTTCTAAATTCTAGAGAGAAAATATTTAGTAGATGGAGACATGCATGGTTATAGAAAGAGAAAGGGAAGGAGTAAGGGAATGAAATCAACATAGCACCAAAAATGTAAAACTCAATAGATTGGAAGATGTATTTTCAGGAATATTTCCTTTCAGAAAAGGTCACACATAAACTCACATTTCTATAGTCCTTCAATTAGAAAGCATTTTCCTACTAACTGCCCCATGAGGCAGGTAGTGTCTGTATCACAAATGAAGAAATGGTGGTTAAGTGAAAGCAAACCATTTGTCTGTAGGCACATGGCTAGCACCTGACAGATCTGGAATGCCAAGGCAGATTTCGGATACCCAATGTCTCTATATCATACTAAACAATTCCCCCAGAATCAAAGAATTGTAGATTTAGGGATAGAAGGGCCCTTTGAGGTCATTTACTACTCAATCAAGGAACATTTAATAAATATCTACTATGGGTCAGGGGCTGGGCTAGGTTCTGCTGATTACAAATACAAAAATCAGCTACTCCCTATCCTCAAAGAGCTAGATTCTTCCAGAAGAGACAAAATACATATAGACAATTCAGTACCAAGATATATACAGAGTAAATGGCAGGTAGTGTTGTTGGGGAGGACACCTATACCTGCATGAGGAAAAATCCTATTCAGGAGGTGACAGACATCTGAGCTTAGCCTTAAGTTGAATTAGGTAGAGGTGAAGAAAGAGGGCATCCAAAGAACAGCTCATATAAATAAAGGTCAAGATGTGGTAGATAAAGCTATAGGTGCAGAAACATTTCTTTTGTCTTTGATATCCACCCTGACAATAACATGTACCCTTAAAATAAACTAGGTTTTGAAAAAAAAACCCACTAACTCATAGGACCCAAATTCTTCATGGACTGTGGATGACATTTCTTACTTTTCTCACTTTGTACTCATGTGATGGACACCAAGTTATGCTATTTGCGTCTCTGCTCTGCCATACAGATGCAAATTATATTATTCTCTTTGTATAGAAAAAGTAGCAAAAATAGAGATAAAAAAGAATCCTTTATCCAATTTCTTTTTTTAAAAAAACCATTCTAATAATTGATGAGAAATGTGCCTGTTTTCCATTGTTCTCTCTTCTACTATCTCCAAAAGTTTAATGGAAATGAAATGGGAATGTTTTGAGGTTGGTAAGTATGAATAATATACCCTGGTATGGTTCATCTGTCTGTCTTACTGCTTCTGTAATCAGAGACAATGGAGTCTTACTTTTCCCTTTCATTTATTAACATCAGTCAAAAATTTTCCATGATGGGCTGACTTTATCTGAAAATGCAACAGGTGGTCAGTTACATGGTGTCACATGAAAGGTATAGGGAAAGGGTAACCTTCCCCCTCCTCTTCCCCATCCATAAATATCATTACCATGAGCCAGCCACAATACCTGAAATCCCATCACTATGGACATGTTATTGTAAGTAGAGAATTGTCTTAAAATACAATGATTCCTGGGACCCCCTTTCACCTCAATGTGAATAAGTTTTAGGCAGATTGAATTTCAGAGAGTGCATGATGACCCCTGTGATGATTCTGAAGGTGATTTCTTGGCACTCGTGAGAGCTTTAGAAGTCTGAGGATTCTTTATCATGGCTAACTTCTCTTGCAAATTGTTCCTTTTCCTTGATATTGTGATAGTGGTATATAAACACCGTTCTTGTGTTTATGTGACATCAATGTCATTATATCTATCTCTATGTACACACATATATAAGTAATAAGCAGTACTCTTGTGTTTCTTACCATAATTAAGGTGTCTTTTACTTACAAATGGAACAGAGAGGGGAAGAATCTGAGAAAGGAGGGGGGCAGAGAAAAAGGTTTTCCTGAGACCAACATCTTCTGAGGTAAAGGGGTAAGAGTGCTACCCTGGTACCCACTGAATGGAAAAAGACCCAGAGGAAAGGTTGGGGCCTGGGGAGATCCTCTATGGGAGATCAACGGGAAGACATGGGCAAGAACAGCAAAGGGGAGGAGAAGGAGAAAGGGGACAAAGCTGGAAATGCATGTGCAGAACACAAGAGAAAGATTTCTCCAAGTCGAATTAATTCACTGAATGGTGAAAGACCAAAAAAAAAAAAACCAAAAACCAAAACAAACAAACAAACAAACAAAAAAACCCAAAGTGGAAAGGTAGGGAAGCAAAACTGAACCATTAGTAAGCTGGGTGTTTTTAACACAGAGACTTTGCTATGTTGGTTCTCTGGAGTATCTTGCTGGCTCCATTTGGCATTCAAGAATCCAAAAGGAGAGTTAACCATAGCTGGACTCTCTCTTTTAGGTATCCAGCATTTAGAAGTGGGTAACCACACTGAAGGCTCTGATTTTCCACCTGTGACTACTAGCTTTTCGCATACAGACCATTTACAGTCTTATGCATGGACAAACACAGTATCTGTCCACATTTTTGACTGCTTAAACCAGAGGAGTTGTCTCAGAATGTACTGGAAAGGTTTGAAAGCCAAATGTAAATATTTTCATCTATGATGTGAAAAACACTGTTCAAACAAGGTCTATCCAAGGACTGTCTCTGGAAATATCAACAAGGTTTTGACTTTTGTTCAATGTAATGTAAATGTTGTTTCTTGAAAGTTAATTTTACCTGAATAAACTCTAAGCATGCATGTAAAAGTATCCGTTTATATTCACATAAATTTAATAATTAATTGTATTTTTATAAAAGTGAAAAATAGTATTTATGATTAATTTTGATTGGGGGGGATACTTTCAGTTGTAATCTGCTTCCTTTAAAATGACCCACCCTTGTGGTCCTGAGTTTTTCAGAATGTTGTAAAGAATTAAAAGAATGGGACATCTGAGGAATTCTGTCCTTCTAAAGTATTTTACAAAGTATATTGTAAAATGGGTTTACTTAAAATAAGCAACATCTGTATTATATTAGTGTTGTGCTAAATAATAAGAGTGTAATAAATCAGTAGAAAAAACTAAGTGAAATGGAGTATTGAAATTATTTTCCATGACTGATTCGTTCACTTTCTAACAAAAATAATATTTAGCTGCTTCGATTTTATTTCAAAATTTAAATTTTATTTTAGGTTACATAACTCCAAAATATTTTCATTACTTTATATATTCTTTAAACAAGAAATTAGATCTCTATTCCACTGCAAGAAATACTTTAAAGCAAAGTTCCAGATCACAAAAATCAAAAGTAGTCTTTTGACAACTCAGAAAGTTGGAACTCAAAGATCTGTTTCCTTCATTCTTATTTGCATTCTCTACCAACAGACCATGCAGGAAACATAAATCAAATGGCAAAGTATCTGAGACAGAATAGTAAACAATGGGAAAAACCATTCAGTAAACTCATTCCCAAGGGCCCCATCTACCACCAATGGGGAGTTCTTCTAGCGACTCATGCATCAGTGAGAGAAAGGAGCACATCTCCAGAAAATGTATACTTCTAGATAGGGATCTGCCTAATATTTTGGTTGGAAATTCATCCTGCTTAAATATATAGTTCTGCCTCCAACAGCATCACTCCCCCCCCAATCACCCACCCCCCTCCACTCCCCTCCCACCCCCATGGCTGTCATCTGCAGAAATTTTGTTTTTTGCTGCTGCTTTCTGTCCCACTCTACTCTGGGGAAATGTTCTTCCTCTTTATAATGAGATTGCCCAGAATACCTGTCTAATCAAAACTTTTTTTCTGTTCCATAATTTTGACTTTCTTTGTCAAAGCATATTGCCTGGCATATAGCATTCATTATAAACGATTGTTGACTGTGACCCCCCCCCCCATGAGGTCAGTGCCTCCCTGGAGAATGGAGATAAACACATATCATTTTCTTTTGTCCTTTTAATTCTTACCACTGGAATGCAAGCTGTGTCACAAATGGCCCTGAACCTTTTAGCTCCAAGAAAGTGCAAAAAATACTGGAGGGAAAGGAATGGATTCAGAGACTTCAACTCAGAATTCCTGTTGCCATGGCAAAAATCTCTGCCCCCTTTACATACAGATGAGCAAAACAAACCTCTGAGAGATTAAGTGATTTGCCCAAGGTCATACAGAACATAAATGACTGAGGCAGGACTACCACTCAGGTCCCCTAACTTCAGGTACTGTCTTTTTACTCCTCTCCAATCCATGGGCTCTTCTACATGGTCTATCATTCAGATTTCTACAAGTGGAAGGATAAAGAATACTCTTGCATCATTTTTAGGAACATTTATTCACAATAAGTCATTAGCTCACTCTATTAGGGACTACACTAAAATAACATCAACACAAGAGATGTTCTTTAGAACAAAATAGTTGGAAAGAATTAACAGAGAAATGTATTCCTGTCAAACAGGATGTGTATTCCCCACATAGGCCTTCAAACAGTTCAGAGAAAGAAAATAGAAAGAAATCCTCTTCCACTTCAAATGCCAAAGTGACTTTCCTAAAGTGAAGATCTTACTATGTCACCCTGCTACTCTTTTAACTCCAGTGGCTCCCTATTACTTTCAGGATCAAATATCAAATCTTCAGTTTGGCATTGAAAGCCCATCACAATCTTGTCCCCTCTAATCTTTCCAGGCTTCTTACACTTCTCACTATCTGTGGAAATAATCCCAGCTAACTATATCACAGAAACATGGAGTTGGAAGAGTCCTCAAAGGCTATATTATTTGATTTTTAATCAAAGGACATGGGTTCAAAATTCGGCTTTTGTACTTTCTATCACTTTGAGTAAATTCCCTGTCTCCTCCCCAGGCATCTCTTTCCTCACTTGGAAAAAGAAGAGCTGCATAAAATGATTTCTAAGGTCTCATCTCACTTTAAATCTATGATTCTGGTCCAACCTGTACTTGAACAAGAATCCCCTCTATAAAATCTGTGCCAAGTGCTCATCCAGTCTCTATTTGAAGGGCTCCAGGGAAGGAGGAAACCCATTACTTCTTGAGGCCAGCTTGTCCCACCTGAGGACAGCTCATCCCACTTGAGGACAGCTCTCAAAGTCAGGAAATGTTTCCTTCCATCAAACCTCATTAGGCCTCTCTACCCATAACTCCTAGTTCTGTCCTTTGAAGTCTAGCAAAATAAGCTGAATCCCTTTCTTTTTCTTTCAAACGTTTGAAGGCAGCTGTCATGTGCACTTTACATGTGGGTAGGGCACCAGAAACTAATTCTCTAGAGCACCATTGTCCTCATGAATTCTAGAATGAGAAATACGGGGCGGAGCCAAGATGGCGGAGTAGAAAGACCTATGCTACGTCCGAACCCACACCCCATAGATTTCCTGTAAAAAGAACTCCTGACAAATCCTGGAACAGTGGAACCTGCGCAGTAACACAGTGAAGGAGATTTCCGTTGCAGAGAGCCCTGAAAAACCGACCGCAAAGGTACCCCAGACAGGAGCGGAGTCCTCCCCTCCCCCGGCTCTGGCCGCAGAGCTCTGCCCGACCACGCGGCACTGAGAGGAGCGAGCAGAGCCCAGCAGGC
>CM053775.1:25638647-25664633 GCA_028658325.1 Potorous gilbertii
AAAGTTATCTGGCCCTACAGGACAAAAGAGAAGATGGGGTAAGGGAAGGGAGGGATGATAGAAGAGAGGGCAGATTGGTGATATGGGTAATTAGAATGTCCAGTGTATGGGGGAGGGGGGAAGGAACAAATGGGGAGAAAATTTTGGAACCCAAAATCTGGTGAAAATGAATGTAAAAAGTTAAATAAATTTATTTAAAAAAAATAAATAAAAATTAAAAAAATAAAACAACTAGAATGAGAAATACTAGCATAGTCAGTGGCATTCTCACTTAACTGGAAGGATAATATTCTATGCTCTCTCCATCAATCTGCCATTTCACCAACAGTAAAGCAAAGTAACGCCCATGTTCTATTGACTTGTCCCTTTGTAGTAGTTTTTATCATCTTTAGATCAGCATAGGCATGGTACTGCCAGCAGAAAATTCTTGAGGCATGAAGAAAGATGTCCCTAATCAGACTACCTTGTTCTTTGGGCCAAATATGACTGACTGGCAGTCTATATTTAAATCCTTAATAATGTTGTTTGGCAGTCAGCTGTCTTACATACTCGGTGATTTAGTGCTTTACATCTTTTTTTAAGCCCAGAATTTTCGCTTTAAAGATTTTATTAGCTCTACAAGTAGAATCTAGTGAAAGATATATTTGTACTTAGGATATCAGTTTGCCCAATCGTGTAGGCTTCTTATCCTCAAGTGCTTTGCAGTTGCAATTGTAATCCAGCAAAGGAGAGCTGGCTTTAATTTTGTGCATTCGAACATAATAAAGCATATACCAGCTCAGCCTGGCATTCGAGGTCAGATATAGAATGGTTATCAGTCAGCATTCCGGTTTCCCGCCCCCCTGCCCCTTGCATGTTGACATTATCATGCTTTCAGCCAATCTGGTCTTTCTCTTTACTAATTCCTTAACATGACTCATGCTTCTGCTTCTGCCCTCAACCCCTCCCCACAAATCGTCAGTAAGCTCCTCAAGGGCCAGAACTGTGCTTTAAAGAGCATCTCTTCAGCATTCATGGTGCACGTATCCTTAAGGTACCTCAACTTATGAAATTCTATGGTTGCCATACCATATATTATTGAGAATAAAAGGAATAGAAGGAGGTATAAATAGTTCTTCCTCTTCTTTTTTTTTCTTTTCCCTCCTTCTAGACAGAAAAGGCAAGAATTAGATGGGGGAGATATTAAGTGGAACTGGAAAAATTAGACTAGACTGAGGAGGATGGGCTGAATTGGAGAAAAGTGAAGTCTGCAACCTTCCAATGCACTCCTGATCTTTCAACTTGGGCAGTCACAACATATGGCTGCAATTTTTGTTGGCAAGTTCTTTTAAGGAAAGGAAGGTCATTTGGTACTTCGATACTATCATGAAGACAATCACTTCCTTGTGTGTGGATGAAGCAGCATATACTCTCAGCCTCCATTACATAAGTGATGCTTTATCTGTCCAAGTATAGCTAGTCAATCTACTGCCACTAGCAGTTATACAACATAAGAAATGTCAATGCTGATGGCCAGGGAGTCTTTCTTCCATCTACAAGGGCTGAATTGGAGACTGAATTTTCTCTTTGACACCTACTGGCTGCCATTTGTAAGGAGAAAAATAAGTCCATTAAATGATTATTAGGTCAGATATTCAAATGACTCTTCCACAGCCATTCAACACCATTATGAATGGGAAAACATTTCACTCCAGCAAACACTCTTATTGCCTTGTTCAGCTCTTTTATACATTTTAGCCCCCCTAAACAAATTGTGTTCTCTATAATCCCCAAAAAGCACATTTTTGGACCCTCATCCCTCTAAAGTCATCTCTTTCAAAGGAGAAGACCATATAAGTAGAAATAGAGGGTTTTTAAAGGCAAATTTTATTTCATTAAATATTTTCCAATTACATGTAAAAAATTGTAATAACCTGAAACAAATAAAATAATGTAATTTTTAAAAATTTAACAACCATTTTTAAAAATTTTGAGTTTCAAATTCTCTCCCTTCCTCCCACTTTTCCCCCCTCCTTGGGAAGGCCAGCAAAGTGATATCAATTCTGCATGTGAAGTCATGCAAAACATATGGAAATAGAGTTTGAAGAAACATCAGTCATAATTCCTCTTAGTGAAACTGGAGAACTAGCTGCTACTCACACATAGAAGTCTATTACTAAAGACAAAAAGCCTCCCTTCCAGATATTTAATAAGTACAAAGTCTTGTGTTGGTGTTGGGTATACAAATGTAGCCCTTATGTCAGGGACTTCCTTCTAACAAGGCCATTTTGGAGCAAGCCCCCTTCTCTGGTTCTTTCACCTCAACCCAAATGGTGCTTCATAACAGCAGTGCATGGTGTCTTCCCTAAGGGAGAATCTCAGCTCCTTTTATAAACATTTGGGATCCTGAAGCATCAAATACAGAACAGATTTTCTTTATACAGCAAAGAACACAGAAAAGACTCACAGAAAAAAACTTCAAGAAAAGCTGGTGAATCAAGAGAGTCCCTTTCCACCTGTGACTCACAGTACTGCCCTGGATAGCATTCTGGTTGGGGAAAAGCCAGGGGCTCACCACAAAGCCTGTCTGCCTCCTGTCACTCACTGCCGTGACTATACCTTTCAGTTACTCATTGCTAATTAATTATCCATTCTCAGGTAGAGCTGTTCCTTTTTCCAGGAAACAACATCAGCTCTCTAATAACCTGTGAGTGAGTGGGTGGTGGGGGGATGGCGGGTGATAGCACTGTATCCCCATGCTAAAAGTAAAGGGTCTCTTTGGATGCTATGGTAACCACCTCAGTGAGTCTTCATTTGCCATTTCCAAATGTTAAGGTGCATTTTTCTATATGAATTTTTCTCTCTTTTTAGTTCTGAGCTAGAGGTGCTTATCACTTGCTTAGCATTTCCCACTGAGTGCTGCAGATCCAAGGTCCTTCTTCAAAACCTCTCTCATTTATCTTCTCCTTCCCTGTCTTCCTCTTTGGCATCTGGGCCAGGCTATTACAAATTGCCACAGCTATTCTTTGAACCTTGAAAAAGCACTGGAAACAAACTGTGCTAGAACAGAAAGGACAGAGACTGCTCCTGGCACAGGCTCCTGGGCCACAAACGAGAGGACAGAGGGAAGCCTTGCCACACCAAAAAACAAACAAACAAACAAAAAACAACACAGATTCTGCTTTCAAAGAGTTTATAATCTAATTGGGGGGGGCGGAGAGACACAGATACAAGATCATCATGATACAATTAACCTTGTGACAAACACAAAGAAGTCTAGGCAAAGTGTTAGGAGAAATTTGAGGAAGGAGAGATCCTAGGCTTTAGTGCTAGAAGAAACCCCAGGGATAATCTAATCTAAATCCCCTGTTTTACAGATGAAGAAACTGGGGGCCAAAAAAGTGAAGCAACTTGCCCAAATTTATACAACTAGCAAATGGCAGATTCAGGTTTTTAAACTCCACTCTTCTGATTACAAATTCAATGCTGTTTCCACTGCAACTCAGTGTCTAATTTTTACCTGAGGAAGCCCGTGAAGACTTTATGGAGGAGGAGACTATTAAATTAGATCTAGAAGGAAGGGAAAGACTTTAATGGATGGAAAAGGAGTCTGTTTCCAAGAATGTAGAATGACATGAGTTTAAAAAAAGGGATAGGAGAGAATAGGAGGAAAACTAGTTGCAGAGAGTAATTCAGTTTGGTTGTAATACAGAACATGCAAAAAAGAGTAGATGAGGCTGGAAAAGGAAGTTAGATCTACCATTGAGTCCGAAATGACTGAAGTGTCTCTTTCCATAAAGGACTTCCCTGAAAAAGTTGTTGCCACTTCGGTCCCCTATCTATGGATTAAGGAATTGGGATTAAAACCCATGTTTCTTTTGAACAGGAGGCAGCTGGGTGGCCAATGAATAGAATGCTGATTCTGGAGTCAGGAGGACTAGAATATAAATCTGGCTTCAGACATTTACTAACTGTGGGACCCTGGGCAAGTCACTTAACTTCGGTTTGCCTCAGTTTTCTCATCTGTAAAATGAGCTGGAGAAGGAAATGGCAAACCGCTCCAGTATCTCTGCCAAGAAAACTCCATGGATAGCACTGGCATGCTATGGTCCACTAGGTCACAAAGAGTTGGACACGACTGACTGACTGAACAATAGCAATTTCTCTGAACTTATCTCCCCTAGACAGAACTAGTCTTACCTAAGGTAGCCAATCCAAAAATATCTCCCCCCATTTAAATGCCACTGTGCCATAAATTCCACCACTAGAAAATCTTCCCTCTAAGTTTTGAAGCCTTTTTTGGTCTTCAGAAGTCTCCGCTAAAGTGACACTTTAAATCCTCACCAGTTAATAATGCCTTAGCTCCAGAGTGCAAGGGAATGAGATAAAGAATTGATGTGTGCAGGGGGAGAGGAATTGAAAAGGGAGATGGATGAAAGGGTACAATAGGCCGTGTCTGCATATTTCGCAGTTTTGCCAAGCCAGCCTCTAGGCTTAGGAAAACTTATTTTAGCATTTTATGCTAAAAGGCCCAAGAAAAAAAAAATTTACTGTAAACTAAGAGCTGAATAACTCACTCTAATTCCCCAGTTTAAGCTTAGTGTGAAATATAACATTAAACAAAAGCATACTTCAAGAGAGGCTATATGTGTGTGTCTACACACATATATGTGTGTTTGTACATACATATATGTGTGTGTGTGTATATATATATATATATATATATATAGTCATAGCAGCATTTTGGTAGCCAAAAACAAAGTGAATACCCATCTATGGGAAATGGCAGAATAAACTGTGGTACATGAATGTCATAGAATATGATTGTGCAGTGAGAAATCATGAATATGTGGAATTCAAGAAATATGGGAAAATTTGTATCAACTGACAGAGTGAAATGAAATCATAACAATCTAGGACGATGTTACTGAAAGGCATATTAAAGGTCAAACTGAGCAATTATGATGACTAATTTTGCTTCCTAACAATAACGCAATCTCCTGTCCTTCCTCTTGAAAGATAGATATTTTGGGGGCAGAGAGTTGCGTATTACAATCAGATTAACTATTTTGGTGGGAGGCTTACTTATACTATCTGGAAATGACTGTTATAAAAGAAAAGTATTAATAAAATGTGCTTAAAATAAAGAAAAACTTTGAAAGAAGTATACTTTGAGGATCTCTGGTTTCACTGATGAATTGGAACCCTTCCATGCTTAAGTAAATGATTTCGCAAGTCACAAAAAAATGTATCAGCTGGTGGCCAACCTTCAGAGGATAAGATTTCCCCAACTTAACTAGGCTGGTACACTAACAGACAGAGCCTGCCACCGTCCATTAGACCCCTTTCTCAAAGCCTTTCCCACTTGATGGGACCTGCTTAGAGCCCATGTTACAGTAGCAGAGCCTCCATGAATTAGGAGTGAACCTCAAGTGGAAGACACAAAACTATATATGATGCAAATAATAAGTTTAGTTTGAAAGATTCTGGTAGCTTCAACAAAATTAGGGAGACCCGATCTTTTTGAAAGGGGCATCTACTTTTCATTTTCCCCCAGATATTATATCACTGACTGCAGAGAGGGGCAGTTAAAATAGCTAAGAGTGATGGAAGAAGGCCCACTGCTAGCTAAACCACTCTCCCTGAAACAAAACTTTGGAAAGGGAAGGTATGCTGAATACATCTGGTTTGGTACTCTACCAGGTAAGGCTTTGAGTTTTCCCAGTATATTCTGTGATATCAATCTATCATTTGGAGACCGTTAACGTAAGTAATAAATCACAAATAAAGTATTAGTGACTTTTTCATTCTAAAAATCCCTCTAATGACATCTTCTTGTTTAAATACAGATTTTGCAACCTGGAGAGGAGAATAATCATTCTCACTAGTTAGAAATATAGAACTGTGACTGAGGGAAGTGATAAAATCTATTATGTAATTGCACAGGTCATTGTTTTTTTTTTTTTGAAAACACATTTTCCCCTTATCAAATGCTTCATCATCCCTTTCCGGTTGGTATATAAGAATTCAAATTGAAAGTTGGAAGTACTGAGATGATAAATAATAATGTAGACATAGTTCTTAAAAAGAGATGAAGCTGGTGACTAACACTATAATTATTAATAATTTGGGTTTGTGTTTTGAATAAGAACTCAAAGTACTTTCTCATGTTACCCCATACAACCCCACAAAACAATCACAAAGTTCACAGCTCTAGAATGCAACACTACCTTACTGAGCAATTTTTTATTTGCAACCTTTGAAAGTCTTAAAGAAAGTTGTTTAAGGCTCAGAGAATGTAAATGACTTGCCTGGGGTCACGCACAGAATAACAGGATCATGTTTCAAGCCCAGATACTTTTTTGCGTTGGATTATAGTTATCGTTTAACTCACATGCCATCAAAAGAGATATAAGCAAACTCCTACAGAGTCAAAAATTGCTCTACCAACCTTCTTTTCTAAGCCAAGTCTTTCCCTCAAATACCCTGTGCAAGGCTAGAGTATAAGATTTGGGATAAGGAATGGTGGATTAGGCTGGAAAAGGCAGGGACCAGATAGTGTCTAACTCTAAATGTCAACCTAACATTCAGTCAACCAGTTTTTACCAAGCACTTAGTGCCAAGCACTGTGCTAAGACCCGGTAATATAAATAAAAGCAAAATAGAAAGATAGTCCCTGACCTCAAAGAGCTTACATTTTAACGGAAGAAGGCAATACATAAAAGGAAGCTGAAAGGGGGGAGGGAGAAGGTAATCTGTGTGAGGGCATGATAGGCAAGTAAAGAGGGGTGCAGCCTGGGAGGAAATGAAGACAGTTGGCTGCCCAAAAAAGGGAAGGATCCCAGAAGCAGAGAGTACTTCCAAGCACTGAGTTCTAGGGCTGAAGTTATCTTCCAAGATGAAGAGATTCATGGAGAATAATTGTTGTTCTTACTTCTTTTTGGAAGAGGACTAACGATAAAGTTGCACAAAGTTTTTAGCCCAGTCTCTCTTCCACTCATCCAAGTTCGGTGGCAAGACAAAGTCAAGATGACTAGTGATGGCTGGGGATGCAAGGTTCTAAGCAAGGATACAGAATGATTTCTACTGGGGTCCACCAACCACAAGAAGATTCATTTAAGGTTTTTGGTTTTGTTTTGGTTTTGCCCAGACCTATAATTTAATCTCTGTTGGGAACTCCCTGGTGCGGAAACTCCATAAATCCAGAGGAGTGTCGCCTGGTTGAAAATGCTAAAGAATCTATATTTTATTTTGTAAGTAACACGGAGCAATTGAGAGGTCTTAAAGGAGGGCAGTGATGGCCTTGCTACAAGAATACTTCAGGAGCAGTGTATGAGATGGACTACAGAAGTGGAAGAGGCTAGGCATATTGAACCAACAGATACCAATTGCATATGTCCAGTGTGTGTCATTACAGATGCCTGGAACCTGTCCCATCCCCTCCCATCTCTGCTGGCTGAGATCATACGCATCCTTTAGGACTCTAGCTCAGATGCCACCTCCACCCTGAAGCCTTCCTCAGTCCCTCTTAAAAACGATCTTCCTTTCCTTGAACATCACATAACATTTTGTATCTCTCTTTACTCTCTTATATTTGCATTCTACATCACGGTTATTCTTTGGTTCAAGAACAGGGACTCCTTATTGATTTTCTATCTACCAGAGAGGCCAGTGCAGTGATATGCATATAGCAGGTGTTAGCAAATAGTTATCAAGTGAACAAATGAATGAGGCCATGGTAATTGTCTGAGTATGGAGGAATGAGAAGCAGAAGAGGGGTGCTGGCAGTAAGAATGGAAAATGGGAGAAAGTTTGGGAAGAGGCAGAAGCTCTAATAATAAAAGGATCTGGGGATTTGTCTGTGTATATGTTGGATTTTCTTCCAATAGAACATAAGCTCTTAAAGAGCAAAGATTATTTTGCTTCTGTCTTGGTTTCCCCAGTGTGTAGCACAGAGCCTGGCACATAGGAAACGCTTAATAATGCTTGCTGAATTAAATTGCTTGCCAGGGAAAGTTAAAATAAAGAGCGAGAAGTCAAAGATGACTTTAAGATTTCCAGTCTATTGACTGGGAGAATGTTGGTATTGTTAACACAAATTAAGGGAGCCAGGAAGAAAAATATATTTGGGAAGTTTGAGGGGCAGGGCATAGAAGCGGAGTGAGATAAATTCAGTTTGAGTTATGCTGGATTTAAATTGCTGGAGGGGAGATATCCAGCAGAGAGCTGGAAGCATGGGTTTAAAACTCAAAGGACAGGTAGGACTAGAGAGATTTGGGAACCACCCACATAGAGATAATAGGAGTGGATGAGATTGCTAAAGGAGAAATAGTAGAGAAGGAAGAGAAAATCATTGAAGACAGAACTCAGTGGAAAGCCTGCTTTTAGGAGGAGGAAGACTTAGCATCTGAGTAAATAGAGGAGTTGAAAAGCAGTAGGTGAGAACAATATTACAGAAGCTAAGGGAAGAAAGGCTATCTAGAAGGATGGGGTGGTTGAGTATAAAGTACAGAGAGGTCAAGGAGAAGGGGGACAGAGAAAAGGTCATTGGGTTTATTGTTAGGAAATCACTGGGGACTTTTTGAGGCAAGAGTTTCAGTACAGAAGTGGGTATAAAGTGGTCGAGGAGTTGGTGGATGCTGAAGAAGCAAGGCAGTCAGTAGATAGGCTAAGAACCTTGGGGACAGAAACATTATGCACAAGTAAGCAGCTTCATTATCACCTACCCTGTTAACAATGAAATAGGAGACCTAGAACACACTGCTGAGAATAGCTATCTACTGCATTTGGATCTGTAGTAACCTATAGATAAGAAGATTTTCAGCAGTTTAACTGTGTCAAAGAAAACTACTTACAGTGTACTCCAAAATATGTGTAAGAAATAGTATGGAGTTCTCCAATGGCTCCTAAAGGTATGAGAAAGGCATAAGAAACATAACTGGAGATAGTTGTTTTAAAGGAGAGCATTTTGGAGATGCCTTGGGACTAAGATCATGACCCTGGAGAAGCCTTTTCTGTATCTGATGAGTTGTCATTATTACATATATTTATTATATCACCTTCCATTTAAGGTACTATATTTATTCCCATAACTTCAATGCCTATCAGAAGCAAAATTCAGTGGAGATCCAGGAATGTTTTTGCTTAAAAATGCTCAAAGCTAGGTAGGTCTTTCCTTTCTTCCTTCCTCTTTCTCCTTCCTCCCTTCTTCTCTTTCCTTCCTTCTGTCTTTCCTTCTTCTCCTTCTTCCCTCTTTTATTCCAATGTCTTCTCCTTCCTCCCTTCCTTTATTCCAGTGCCTAATGTATTTCATTTCATTTTAAAATGTTTTATGAAAAATTTAACATTGAGCATCAATACAAACAACTAAACTTCCTTAGTACCTGCAAGGAGAGATAATTTACAAGTGAATCGTAAAATCTGAGTTGGGATGTGGACTTTGGATGCTATCTAGTCCAATTTATACCTGAACAGGCTGTTTACAATAGTGGCTCTCAAACTTTTTGGCCTCAGGACCCCTTTACATGCTTAAAAATCCTTGAGGATCCCCCAAAGAGCTTTTGTGTGGGCCACTGTGTTGATATTTACTGCATTAGAAATTGAAATGTCTTATTATTATCAAAAGAATTTTAACCTCACAAACTCCCCTGAAAGGGTCTCAAGGATCTGATCCCCAGGACCACACTTTAAAGATAACTTTTCTATACCTTCCTTACAAGTAGTTATGCATCCTCTGTCTGAAGACTTTTAGTAACCTGAAACTTGCTACCTCCCATAGCATTCCATTCTACTTTGGGATAGTACTGGGAATTGTTTTCCTTATATCAGTCCTAAAACTGTTCCTACTCATGTGTTGTTAAATGCCAATAGATGAAGTCACATGGTCCTGCTGACTGGGTACACAATAAATACATGTTATGTAATCTTAACTATGCCCTCCCTGCTATACATCAATCATTTTACTCTTCCCTGGTTGCCTCTCTATCGATCCTACTCCCCACAAGGTCTATTCAAAACCTTCTCTTCTCTCCTCCAGGCACCTCCCCTCTCCCTCTCCTGAGCAGAAGGTGTCACCTCCTACTTATCTAAAAAAATTGAGGCTATGTGTTACAAACTCCCTTTTCTCTCCATCTCTCCACATCAAATGCCTTCAGCATAGTGTCTCCCTCTCTCCTTCCTTGCTCCACTTTTGAAGAAGGAGGTAGCCTCTTTGCCAGCGACAACTTCCGTACTCTTGCCCTGGATTCTATCCCCTTTTGACTTCTCAAGGAGCTTGCCCCTCTCTCTCCTTCTTCAATTTTCAATCTCTCTTTGTCCACGGGCTCTTTCCCTACTGATGACAAACATGCCCAAGTATTCCTATTCAAGGAAAGAAGAAAAAAGAAAAGAAGAGAGTAGAGGAGAGCCTTCACCTGGTTCTACCATATCTTTAAGGCATCATTCTCTATCTCTCCTCCCTTTCACAAGCAAATTCCTAGAAAAGTTGCCTCTACTTTCTCATCTCCCATTCACTTCTCAAATCTTTGGAATCTGGCTTCCTATCCCACCACTCCACTTTAATTATTCCTGAGTTCCCTTTTCTCTTTACCCTCTCTCTTGGTGTTCTCAACAGCTTTCATGGGTTCAACTATCACCTGCATGCAGACCATAAATAGTCAGAAGTCATAAACATTTATGCTAAACTCTAGTCCTGCATCCCCTAACTTCCAATCAGACATTTCTAATTGTATGTCCTTTAAGCAGCTCAACATGTTCCTCCTGTAGCTTGCCATATCCCACAAAATGCACTATTTCCCCCCCAAAGCATGTTCTCTTCTTGTTAAGGACACCACCATTTTTCTAGCCCCTCAGGTTCACATTAGAGTCATCTTCTACCCTTCCCTCTTTTCCACATACCGTATTTTGTCAATTCTATCTACACAATATTGCTCTCATCCTTCCCATTCTCTCCATCCATACAACTAACTCTACTTTAGGCCTTTATCACCTCTCAGTCATAATACTGTAATAACCTAACTGGTCTCACTGCCTATACCCTTTCCCGTCTCCAACCCACCTCCCACACAGATGCCAAATTGATATTATTAAAACACAGATCTGATTAGGTTATTCGCTTACTCAAGAAGTTCCAGTGGCTCCCTCTTTCCTTTAGGAAAAATTATAAAATCTTCTTTTGGACATTTGAAGCCCCTTACAATGTTGTTCTAGCCTACCTTTCCAGGCTTACTCTCTCTGTTCTAGCCAATTTGGTCTACTTGGTATTCCCTGTAATGAGACTCCATCTCTTACCTTTACTTGGGCAATCTCTGTGCCATCTCTATGCCCTTATGTAGTTTTTCTCCCATGCCTGGAATATACTCCCTCCTCAGCTCTACGTTATACAATCCCATTCTTTCTTAAAAGTTCAACTCAACCTGCACTTTTTACAGATAGCCTACCCTGATCACCCTAATTATCTCCTTCCCAGAAAATTGTGTTTTGCTAATTTGTTTTATTTACTTTTCTGTGTATATGTTGCTTCCCCCAAAGAATGTAAGTTTCTTGAGGGAAAGAACTGTTTTACTACTGTCATATGGCTAGTACCTGGCACATAGTAAGTACTTAGCAAATGCTATTGCCATAAATGAAAAATAGCTTAATTCTGCCCTCCAGGGCCAAATAAAACCCATGTAATCTCTCTTCCACCTTACAGTCCTTCAAATACTTGGGTTAGTCTATTTTTAAGATTATTTTCTTCAGTATTTTTGGGTCCGATTTTTTTCCTGCTGTTTGTTAATTTTCCCAGATGATCATTTGACTTTTGAGTTCTCTGTTAAGGTAGTTCCCTGCTTCCAGTGCAGGGGGGTGGGGGTGGGGGTAGTATCCCAAGCTTCAGGGGTTATGTGCAGCTGTTTTCAGAAAAACTTCTAGGGATCTGCAAATTTTAAGCCCTTCCAAGGTTGTATGATCAAAGGAAAGGTGTTTACTCCTTTCCTGGTCTGTGCTCTGGTCTGCAAGTGACCTCAAGCACTCTTTTCTGCCTTGGAACTTTGAAGAGGATTCCCTCTCCACTGCTGTCACAAGCTCCACCATACCGGCACTCCTCCTTGCCCCAGGACCACCATGTCACCCAGGACTACTACCCAGATCCAAGCAAGCCCTTCAAATATTTAAAGAAAGACATCATATTCCTCCTCCCTTCCACAAACCAATTCAAAATTTCATGAATCTTTCTAATCTTATCTCTAAATGATAGAAGAAAGTTAGCATGGAAAGCATTATTCACATTTAAGTAAATCTAGAAACACATTTCATCAGTACTTTAGAAACAAAGTTTTCTAAAAGGAGATCATTCCTGATTAATGTTTCAAGAAGTTTATGATGGAAAATTGCTTTAAAAACTACTCAAGAGGATAGTAGTAGTAGTAGTAGTAGTAGTAGTAGCAGTAGTAGCAGCAGTAGTAGTAGCAGTAGTAGTAGTAGTAGCAGTAGTAGTAGTAATAGCAGTAGTAGTAGTACTAGTAGTAGCAGTAGTAGCAGTAGTAGCAGCAGTAGCAGTAGTAGCAGCAGTAGTAGCAGCAGCAGCAGCAGCAGCAGCAGCAGCAGCAGCAGCAGCAGCAGCAGAAGAAGAAGAAGAAGAAGAAGAAGAAGAAGAAGAAGAAGAAGAAGAAGAAGAAGAAACAGTTGCTTAGCTCCACTAGGACTCAATCTCAAAGGTACTTTTGAGTAGCCTTGTTTTCAGTGGAATTTTCCTCCCCAGATAGCTCTTCCTTTCTACTTAGATTTTGCCAAGTTAATTTATCTTTCCTTATGAGATGCTGTTTGTGTATGAGATTATCGTTCAGGTGTGTGGCTTAAGTAGTTTTAGCTCTAAGGAGAAAAGAACAACAGCTGGCTACTCATTTCTCACCTCTGTGTAGGGCTGGGGTAGCATCAAATGGGCCCCTGTGAAGCAGTAAGTATCCAAGGGAAAGAGGTGAAAAGTGGAATCAGAGAAACTAGGAAAGAAACTCTATTCCTGGATAATTATGAATGACAAACTCCTTTAATTTCTTATGGTAAAGACAGAGAAGATTCCTTTTAAGAAAAAGTCTTTTAAGAAGCCTGACCCCGAAGAAGAGAAAGAAGACATTTCCTGTCATTTATATGCAGAAGTGGGAGTTAGTTGACCAGTGGGAATATTGCTACAAGATATTTTCTATCAGTTTTGCTGATTTGGTTTTTTCTTCTTCCTTTTCTTCTTAAAAAAAATTTTCTTTCAACATTCACTTCCACAAGAATTTGAATTCAAAATTTTTCCCCACCCCAGGACAGCATGCAGCCCACCCATTCCTTCCTTCAGTTTGTCTTCCCTTCTATTACTCCCTCCCCTTCTTCCTTCCCCCTGCCCTCTATTTTCCTGTAGGGAAAAATAGATTTCTATACCCATTGCCTGTACATCTTATTTCCCAATTGCATGCTAAAACAATTTTTAATATTTATTATTAAAGCTTTGAGTTCCAAAAAAAAATTTTTTTTATTGTTGTTGTTATAAGAGATGGAGGCAGGGTGGGAAAAGATACAGGGGGAATTCTAGGAGAAGTAAAATTCAAAAAATATCAATAAAGGCTTATTTAAAAATAAAGAAGTTTCTTCTGCAAGCAAAATTGTTATTTTAAAGGGACAGGACTGCATGGGTGTGAGAAAGATGTTAAGTAATCATTTTTCTCATTAGGAAGAAAACAATCCTCCCTCTTCCCAAAGTATATATCTGTTAGTGTGAGACACAGCAAAACTTTGACTTTACAGTAAACTTTCAATTCATCTATGCTAAACTAGTGATACAATGGTATGGATATAATTTCTTGTCTTTGAAACGATCTATGTATGCGCTTGTGAATTCCTTTTTATAGTAAATTCAGCAGTATCATTTTAGCTTGCTTTGTCCAATACTAAAAGAAGTTTGCAGTTTGTCATTGCTTAAGGTAACTTGATACAGACTAAGGAATTCAAAAGTGGGCACAGGGTAGCCACAATTGATTAAGCATGCATATAAGCAAAAACTGACTATAATTGACAAGCACAATCAAAAATGTCCAAGGTGTTCTCAAGGCTAAACTGAATTTCATATCTGTAGCAAGACCTCTTAATTAGTGATGTCAGCAGCAGGATGTAAGGCATGTTATGAATTGGAGCCTATCCCTCCTTCTTGCCCCTTAGTATCACAAGGATATCTTACAACAGATCTAGACAATTCATTCCAGGGCAAAATTTGCTCAGTGGCCTGCATTAGAGAAAAGGCATAATGGATTTGCCAACATTGATGGCTCTACCCAGTGAAAGTGTTCCAGCTGCTAAAAGACAGATTTTACTATGTCATGAAGGAATATGAGCATTTCAAAACTTTAACGGTTTCCTCTTGCCTTTAAGAGAAAATACAAACTCCCCAGGCTGGCATCTAAAGCCCTCCATTAGCTGGCTCCCACTAACTTCTATAGTTATATTTCACATCACTCCCTTTCCGTGTTCCAAACTGGCCAACTAGCTGTTCTCCGAATGTGACTGCCCCATCTCCGGCTTCCCTGACTTTGCCCAAGTGATTCCTTAATGCCCCTTTACCCCTTTTGCCTCTTAGAATCTCAACTTAGAAAAGATGACTTGGGTTCCAACCCCCATGTGAGGCTTTTTCTGATCCTGTACTCTCTCCTAGTCAGTCACTTTCTTTTGAAGTTACATCGAGCATATTTCATGAACCAGCAATAACCCCTCTGAAGAAGAGAACCGTCTTTGAAGACCGAGGCTAGCACTACCTCTGGCACATAGTAGGAGACTAAAAGGGGGGAAGGGGCTCAACTGAAGAAGAAAGAGAAACAACTGGCCGGGTCAGCCACGCTTTCCCAGACTGAGACCCCAATTTGAGAGTCACCCCTCGGTCAGGCAGCTCCCCGCTCCCGTTTATCCCACGCTCGTTAAGACACAGTACAGTGCCGAGAGCTCCCTCAGCCCCGCCCAGCTAGGTGAAAGGGCTGCCTCGGCACGTTCCAATACGCCCTCCCGCCAAAACGCGGGCACTCCGCACCTTCTATCTGACCTGGTGGAATCTTTTAGGACACGCACTCCCAGCCTTGACTCGTGGAACGTGGAGACAAAACCGAGACCAAACCGAGTTCAAGCGGCCCTCCCTTACCAGAGGAACCAATGAGGACTGTCTACGTCACGGGGAGGCGGGGGACAACCACGAGGAGTCCGCCCCACGGCTAAGCCATTGGCTCCGGCGGCGTTGCCTCGTGTTGGGAAGCTGTGGTACTCTGCTGGACGGTGGCGCTCGGGACGTTGGGACCGAAGAGTTGGAGCGACAGCCAGCACGCCCCATCTGCTCCGGGCTGCGGTGCTTTGGCTGCCTCCTAACTTGCTTTTCCCGGGCGTGAAGTCTCCCTTGGTAGCCGGCATCAATGTCTGTGCCTTTCAGGGTATGTCGGAGCGAGTCCCTTGGCGGGGTGGGAATGCGGAGGGGTAGGGGTAGGGAGTGCGTGGTCGGGAAAGCCAAACTTCCCGAGAGTTTCCCCGTCCGGAGCCGGGAGGCGGTCGGGATAGAGAGGCAGGTGGCGGGGGCGGGATGGAGCGAGCAGCGGCGGCCGGTCCCCCCTTCTTCCCCTTCCCATCCTATCTACTCCCCGACTTTATCTTGGCTTTTCCTTCCCGGGCAGGGTTTCTGGCAGTGGAGGAACATGAGCGGCAGCGGGCAGAAAGGGAAGGAACCGCTGGGGTTCCAGAAACGCTTCGAGGAGAGCCGCGAGGTGCCCAAGGGCACCCAGTCCTGCACTTTCTTGGACCACATCGATGGCACTGTTTACGAGTGGGACTGGGAAATGAAGACCTGGTTACCCAAGGTATTCGTGGCTGGAGGACGCCAGGGATGGGAGTCGGTGGGGATGGCGGGACTGGCGGGGGGATGCCACGTGAGGCAGCGGCTGCGGTTGTTGGACGCTAATCCACTTCCAAAGTTGCTTGTCACCTTCCATAATCTTAATTTTCCAGGCTTGGCTTCGATTTGCTCTGTTGCCAGTTCATTTCATTTATTTAATTGTATTTCTTTCCGGGCTTATGATTTATTCCCCCAAAAAACTGGGTAGTGTCCGAGCCCAAAAAGGGACCTTCCTTAGCCGCTTTTAGGGTATCAGATTTTCAACTTGGGCGTGATTAGGCGAAAACTTATGATTGCTATGATAATTGTTGACTTGGTGAACAGACCGGCTTACAATTTAAAAATCATCTTCGGATTGGACTTTTCGAATGTGCTACTGTTGGCTTTCTGCTTTAATTTTGTTCCTAGGCGTGAATAGTTAGTTGAGCTCTATAAATTTGGAGAGTACGTCCAGAGACTTAGATGATGAGACTTTTTCCAATTCTAATAATGTAGGTATGGCTTTTTTCCAAACAGTATTGGATTTGAGTACTTTGAATTTCTTGGCTGTTCTGCCAAAAATGTTACCTCCTACTTGAAAACGAGGAAATCCAAAACTGTGTATTCGGATAAGTCAGTCAATACGTATTTATTAAGCATTAAGTTAATTTAATCTATTTTTATTTAATTATTATTATAACATAATTATTATATTGAAATTAATGTACAACTAATGTATAATGTGTTATTTATATAATTAATAAATTACGTTATACAATAAAATTATAATATGATATATAATAATATTATTTAAAGTAATTTAATGCTTAATAAATACCTACTATGTGCCTGCTCTCCAAGCAATGGGAATGCAGAAAGTCGCAAAAGATCGTGCCCCTTTAAGGACCTCACAGTCTAAGGGGAGAGACAAGCAAGCAAATATGAACAGACAAGCTATTTGCAGGATAAATAGGAAATAATTCAGAGAGGGAAGGCACTAGAATTTAGAAGTATCAAAAATTAAATCTTAAAAGTGTGAGTCCTGGGAAAAGGGGTAGAGGAAGGGTGACAACATGAAACTGAAAATAAAGTTGAATGGAAAAAAATGTTTTTTAATAACTACAGAATGCATCAATATTTGGAAGACGCAGGAATTATGTTCATATACTTGTAAAAGATCTTTACAGAAATAAAGGCAGACTTTAATTAAAGATAAAATAATTGTCTATGATTAGACTACATTAGTATGGTCTAACAGTATGTATGATTAGATCATGCAATATATGACAATACTATCTAAATTAATCTACTTATTTAGTGCCATAACAATTAAACTACCATTGGGTTACTTTATAAGGCTGGGGAAGAAAAGTCATCTAGGGAGCAAAAGATGAAGAATTTCAAGGAAAATACTAAAGGGGCAGGAGGAAGAGGTAAGAAGGAAGGGGACCTCAAAATACTAGACCTCAAATTATAGAGCAGTAATTATCAAAACTACTTGGTAATTACTAAAACAAAGAAAAGTTGGTAAGTGGAATGGGTTACATATATGAGATCCAGAAACAAAAAAGAAAAGTGCATCCTTTGAGAAATTTAAAGAAAATAAGAGATCAGAAGGAGGTTCAGAGGCAGTAATCAAAGTGCTTTGAAATAACCATGCTGAATTGAAGGTATACTTAAAAAAAGCAAGCTATATGAAATGAGATTCGCAGTTTCATATACCATACTTTATAAAGGATACACATAAAATATTTGTAAATTTGTAAAAAAAAAAACAAAACACCATTTTTTTGAAAATAAAAATGTTCGTTTGCTGATTTTTCTCAAGTACAGAATTTAAAAAAATTAAGATTATACAAAAAAGAAAAACTAGAATGAGTCCTGCATAGATGGAAAAAAGGGACCCAAGAACATACTGCCTGGCTTGTGAACCTACAATGACAAGAACTCCATAATTACGTATATACAGGTTGCTCCAAAGTCATAGTGAAGTGTTATGCTACTAAAGTTTTTTAAGAGCTTCTCTCCTTCTTTTCCTTCCCCCCCTTTTTCCTCTTTTTCCTTCCTCTTCCTCCTACTCTTCCTTTTATTAAAGCTTTTTAGTAGCTATTAAAACTTTTGGAAAGCCAAAAACTTTGTTAAGACTCTAGTGATATCCTGTACATATTTAAACATCTCTGAATCTTAGTAACCCAATCTATTTGTACTTCATTTCTGTCTTTATAAAACTATTTCAAATTCACATTTTTTCAACCACCTTTTTTGAGCAATTTTGAGTAACTTTTACAATAGTCTGATCTTTGATTGACTTATTCATCATATTTTAAAAAAAGGCATAAGTCTGCCTCTACAAACTTTTAGCTTCTAATTTTTCCTCATTCCTAAGACTGATTGGACTAAAGAATATTAAAATTAATAGTGGTATTAAAATAGCACTAGAGTTTTTCTTTTGTGCAGTGATATTTTACCTGTAGATAGCTACAAGCTGGTAGTGTTGTCCTCATTTTAGTTTGAAACACATTGATAAAGTGCCATTTTTGTGAGAATGAGGCAAACCTAAAATTTAGTCTGAATCCATATCCTGTGTAGTAAAACATCGTACCATTCTAAGTCTCTGTGTTTACTTAAAATTATTAAATAGTAAATACATATGTTAAATATAATATACACCATATAGTTGTATGTGCTTCTGTACATGTATGTGTGTGTGATCGATGTTGTGACTAAAACTTGATGAGCTGCCTATCTGAACTTCAGCATGATCACATTTCATCTGTTCCTCTTATAGTACATAAGGTTTCTGATGAAAAAACAGAGCTAGGTAAAATGTATTCAAACCCACTCACAGAAGTAAACATGAAACAGTGTATAAAGCAAAGTGGAAAAGGTGCCAAGAGAATTCAGAAGTGTCCTGATGCTCAAAATTTCTTCTGGCATCCTGGTTGCCCACCAATCATCTGTTATTAACATATGCTTTCCATATGTTCAAGTGGTCTGGCTTTTGTACACTTCACTGCTGTAACTATTATTGGTAGAAGCCCATCTACATTTACCATAATTTGTTATACTGTGATTTAGGGAATAATGAAGTTAGGATGTGTTTACATATTTGAATTTCCTTTTTAGCAACGTAAAGGTTTCCTTGCTACATATCAAGCCGGTTATGGGTTCTCTGCTGATAACCCTTCTTCTTCTACAAAAAAAGAGCATGAGACTGGTGTCAGTGTAAAAGCTGAAGAGAAATTTATAAATAAAAGAGCCGAACAAGATATTGGAAGAAATCAGACAAGAAAAAAAGGAAGAGTTGATGAATCAGGTAAGCAGCTGTCTATCTTAACAAAAATGTGATAGCTCAAAAAAAACCTTTAACCCTAAACCTTTGGAGAATAGCAATAGCTTTTTTTTTTTTAGTTAATTTATTGGTTTTCAGTTTTCTACAATCATTTCCATGTCTTAGATTTTTACCCTTCCCTCTCCTCTCCCTCCCCGAGATGGTGTGCACTCTTATATAAGGTTCTACACATATATTCCTATTAAATACATTTTCACTTTAGCCATGTTGTATAGAAGAATTAAAATGAATGGGAGAAACTATAAAAAAAAAAAACCCCAACAAAACATAACGCAAAAGAAAATGGTCTGCTTCATTTTGCAATCCAATTCCATAGTTTTCTCTGGAGGTGGATGGCATTTTGCCTCAAGAGTTCATTGGGAATTTTTTTGGTCCTTGCTTTGCTATGAAGGACTAAGTCTACCAGAAAAATTCCTCATGCTGTGGCTGTTGCTGTGTACAACGTTCTCCTGGTTCTGCTCATTTCACTCAGTATCAGTTCATATAAGTCCTTCCAGACCTCTCTGAAGTCTTCCTGTTCATCATTTCTTTTAGCACAATAGTATTGTATTATAGCAATAGCTTTTAAGGAAATAACAGTAATGTTGTTTTAAAATAGTTTTTAGAAATTTTTTTTGGAATCAAAATAAGCCAACCTCTCATTTCAAATTAGTACCTTCAAAATAAATAAATTTCACATCTCAGAAGCGCTTTCCAGAGGAGTGTAAGAGTTTGAATTGTTTTGTATGGTGATCTAAGTTCCCAGATAAGGAAAGGCTAGGGGAGACAGCCAAGGGCAGCAGGAAAAGTACAGGTTTAGAGCCCAAGGTCCTGGATTTGGAGCTCTGTCCTTCTGGCCCTGTGTGCATCTTCTCCCCCTTTCCATCCTCCCCAAGTCACCTTTCCACTCTGGGCCAGTTTCCTCATCTGTAAGATAAAGAGCACGAGTTGGCTCAGTGACCTATAACCTTCTAGCTCTAAAATTAGGATATTGGAAGCTTAGAGAAATCACCCTAACAAGTATCTGCTCTGGGCCTCATAAATTTTATTTTATTTTCAGGATGGTTTCACCTAGACGACAATAAAAATACAAATATTTATGTTACTGGTAAGTACCTTCTAAAAGGGCCCCTTCCATTACCTTATGATAGAGAGTCTTTGGTTTATAACATCATTTTGATTTTCTTCATGTGTATATTTTATGTTAAAGTTTGGCTTACTTGTATTTGGAAACCCATCCAACAGTGAAAAATGTGTATTTACTGGTAAATTTGGGAATAGGAAAAATCAACTGTAAAATTCCCAGCATATAACTCTTCTTGCTATCTCATTTGGGATCTCAAGCAAAGTTAGTCTTGCAAACTCAGTGGTAGTACATATATGAACAGCTAATGCAAGGTTGAATAGAGTGGTGGACTTGGAACCAGGTAGCCCTGGCTTTGAGTTCTACCTTGGACACTGACTTTGTGCACAGACCAGTTATTTGCCTTCTTTGTGCCTCAGTTTCTGTATCTGTAAAGTTGGGAGGGGTGTTTTGGATGTTCTGTAACATCCCTTCTAGCTCTGGATTCTTTGATCTCTAGAATAAATAATTGAAATGCACACACACACACACACACACACACACACACACACGTATTTGAGTAAATAACATACGCCTTTCTTAGAAAATAAGATTCAGCATACGATTAGACCTTCTAAATTTTGAGCAGCTTAATTCCAGATATATTGGTTTAATTTTATATATATTGCAAAATGTAGTTACCATGAAAATCACAGCTTCTGTACCTTCTGAGTTATTAGCTTTTTATTTTCCTTCACTGTGGAAGTGGTTTATAAAAACAGTAAATGAAAATACGTGTTACTGTGTAAGGATATTAAGGGATACAAATACCCACAAATGGTGAATTTTGTTTTAACTATTTTTGATAATTTGATGGATAAGGGTGGTAATTTAAATTTGTTTTTAATTTTTTGTGTAGAATTTTTTTAATTTTAATTTAGTCAAGTGTATGTTCTTATGAATATTCTTGAAGAGTCAAGCGGTACAGTATCAGTTCATGGGCATTAGCGATTGGTAGAATGCCTGGATGAACCAGCTTTTAAGAGAACTGCAGCTACACTCTTATTTTCTGAAACACATTGCAATGTCTTTGTTAACTTTGCAGGCTTACCGCTAGATGTTACAAGGGAAGAATTTATACAGTTTATGGGCAAATGTGGTGTTATCATGAAAGATCCCGAAACGGCAGAACATAAAATCAAGCTGTATAAAGATGAAGAAGGAAATCTTAAAGGAGATGGGCTTTGCTGTTATTTGAAGGTTGGTTACATAGATAAGATGAAGATTTGCGAATCTTAGCTTGAGATTGCTTTAAGACTAAGCTTTGATGGATGATGTCCACCATCTAGAAATATCATGAGCAAGGTGTGAGGGAAACTGAAATTTCAGCTTGCATATGTGTACCACATTTAGTAAAGTCTATTTGTGTGACCTTGACAGTGAATATTTCTTGTCTAGCAAGGAGTTTGTACCTTCCACATTTACTTCTTTGAATTATTTTTTTAAGTGAAGAAGGGAGTGTGTGGTGAATAAAAACTGGGAGTTGGTTAATAGCAACATGGACCTCCCAGGGGAAACTGGTAGAATTAACAGACATCTACAGAACACGTGCCACATAAGCAGCATTGGGTTAGGACAGGGATGGGGAATCTGTGGCCTCTAGCCCTTCTGGAACGGCCTTTTGCCTGAGTCCAAGTTTTACGGAACAAATCCTTTTATTAAGGGGATTTGTTCTGTGAAGTTTGGATTCAATCAGGGCTACACTTGAAGACTTAGAGGGCCACATGTGGCTTGGAGGCCACAGGCTCCACAGCCCTAGGTTAGCACCTCCTGGAGAAGATGGGAGAAATAGAAGACAAAAATCCTTGTCTTTGAAGAAGTTAGTAGTCTAACAGTAGTGGGAACAGAATGAGATGCAGCAACTTGAAAGTAGCTGCAGTGTGACATTGAGAAGAACAAAATAATGTGTGTCCCCCCTTGCCCCAGATTAAAGATAGGTGTACTGAGGGCATGTAGAGTGGGGTAAGAAACATCCAAGTGAGGCTGTGTAGTGTAGGGGCTTTTGAGCTGGATACTGAATGTGATGGATTTGGAAATTACCACAAAAGTATTATGCAATCAAATAAAAGAAAATTTATAGGCATTTTACAAGTTGATTGTAGGATTATTAAACTCTTTCCCCAGTGTATATATAAATGCTTGTTGAGATTAATTTGGACCAGATGGTATTTTTAAAGAAGAAATGGGGCCTCTAAGAAAGTTGGTTTGGAGATAATGGAGGACTTTGAAAATTGCTCCATTGGCAGCTTGAGAGGTAGAGACACGTCAGTAAGTAGGGATTCGAGTATCAGAGCATCATCTTTCAGGCCAAGCGTTGCTGAATTCTTCTTGTCATTTCATTCCTTGTCTCTGCCTGCTCTACTTGCAAGGCTTTGAGCGCTACTTTAACAGTATTCTCCATTCGTGTAAGAACCAACACCATAAAACTTATTTCACATAAAAACACCTTGCCATTTTCTGCTGATCGTAGAGCTGGGTTAGACAGGAATTGGAAAACAAGATATTACCAATCCTGTGAATCATCTGGGCCTTTAGCTGAAAGGATCATAAAATTTTAAAGCAATAAGGGATGTTAGAGGTAATCTTGTCCGTCTAACCACTTTCATTTTACAGATGAGAAAATTGAGGCTATGAGAAGGGAAGTTAAGACCATACACTAACTAGTTAGTGTCAGAGCCTGGACTCAAAACCAAGTTTCCTGACATATAATAACTCAGTGTTTTTTCCACTGCACCCAATTAGTTATTACATTACATTACATATTGGTGTATGTTTCTGGGATGTGCATCTCTCCTGGAAATAATTTTAATGATTTCTCTTGTTTCGGAATAGAAAGTAACAGATTTTATTTTACCTTCAAATAGAAAGAATCTGTCCGTCTAGCATTAAAGGTTCTAGATGATGATGAGATCAGAGGCTACAAAGTGCATGTCGAAAAGGCAAAGTTTCAGCTCAAGGGGGAGTATGATGCCAGTAAAAGGAAGATGAAATGGAACTACAGGAGAAAGATATATCGGCGACAAAAGTTGGTGTTGACTTTTTCTGCAGGCGTTGTTGTTTCAAATGAAGTATCGTAGCTAAGACATGCTAACAACTTTTGGTGATAGGAATTGGGTTGTTTTTTTCCTCCAAATATATGTATATGATTTCATATAAATGCCACATGTACAATGGCATTCTTTCCTAGAGAATGACCAAGAATCTTACAGGGGATGGTTACCAACAGGGAGATTGGAGGCAGGTTTTTTTCCCCTCCGGTGCTAGAAATGCATTCTATTTATTTGCAATATAAATAAGAGAAGTTTTTTGTTGTTTGTTTTTTTTTAGTACTGTACATGACACTGGTTGTTTTATATTTTTTTTAACCTAAGAAATTATTAAGTAGATGTTTATTAAAATCCAGCTCCCAAAATTGGAATAGATAATCCTTAGGAAACTGACACTTTGTAAAATTCAAGCTCTTTTTAGACAGTAGCCAAAGTAATATATTTGTGTCAATTTTAGAGGAACTCCAAAATTGTAGTAAAATTGGTGTATTTGCCCTTAGAGAAAAGAAAGTCAAGGGTGAGCGCAGTTTTTAGCTATAAGCCCCATGATTTCTTAGTGTCTCAAGTGAGTGAAATGTGTGAATGCAGCACGGAGAATTTGGTTTTTGTGTGTGTCCATAAAGTAAGCTGTCTTTCACAAATGACATTGGCATTTTGAAATAAATACAAACTTTATAAACCAGAAGTCATTCTGCAAGAAAACAAACAAACAAACAAAAAGGGCAGCCCTGGGCTGCTCTCAGGATTTGGGTTTCTGTGACCTGCAGCACATGTTTATTTTTATTTCCAAATGGTCTTTGAGGAATGGTAACTTGAGGAAAGTAGGGATTTGTGTTTGCATTAAAGGCAAAATTACTGTCTCTATTGATTGCCCAGTGAGGGGGAATTTTAACAAATGAGATTTTTCTCCAGTAAACATTGGAGAGAAAGCCCAAATGCAAAAATATTATCTTCTTATCATTCATTTGCATGAGACGACTGAATTGGTGGCCTGAAAAGAAAACTGGCCCAGCTCGAATGCAACATGAGCAAGTTGTCATTATCAGAAACATGTTCCATCCAAAGGATTTTGAGGTGAGGTGTCTAAATACTTCCTAGTGGATACTTTGCTATCATGGTAATAAATTGTTCTTTAAAGTTGATAGAGCTGTGAGTGTGCATGTGCCTACTTGAATGATGCTCAACAGCCTGGGAGATGGGCCACAGGTAACATCGTGCTTTCTCAGAGGATTCCATAGTCAATATCACTCCAACTGACCAATTTCATTTGTATAAGTAGTAGAGGCATGCAGATTCAAATGGCAAAGCCATGAAATTAATCCAGGTTTTCTTTTACTCCTTAACTGGAACTTAAATCCTCAAGTAACTAACTGGGGAAAGCGATGAAAAACAGTCATTAAAAGATTTCCAGATAGAGGGCGATAAATGACTCTGGGTTTGGACGGGGTTGATTTGTGAAGTATTAAGACTGGTTATTTAGTGAGGTGCTATTTTCAGAGAATCTCAAAATTCATAGTTATGAAGAGGACTTTGTGGTGGTAGTTAACGCCCAGGTACATAGTTATTCTAGGATCAGAACACGTGAAACTATAGAAGAGACTTTAGCAGTCCTTCCATCTAACTCTCTAGCCCAGGAAAGTAGTAGAACCAGAATTTAAACCCAAGTCTTCGGATTCCAAACCTGGTGTTTTTTCCACCATGCTACACTGATCCAGAGAAAGCGGAGAAGCAGAGAGAGAGACGTAATAGATATTAATTCGCAGTTTGTATCTTCAATTTAACCCAGGTCTTTTCAGTAAAGGAGTCTCCACTGTTTCTCCTCTCTGGGATACAGAGGTGATGTCTGCCCTTTTTGATTGTGTGCCGATGGTAGGGAGGAGTAGGCACTAGAGTCCCTTCATTTGTCTTTAGCCCCTTTCCCAGGTTTGTGATCTCAGGCAAGTCACTTCACCTTCTTGGGCCATACTTTCCTCTTGTGTAGAATGAAGAGGCTGGACTCACTGGCCTCAAAGTTCCTGCTAGCTCCTGATCTTGGCTCCTTTGACCTATGACCTATTAGGTACTTTGTTTCTTCTTTGATCATGTTAGAGTTCAAATAGAATAGCCAGGTGCCTTCTGACTTAGAAGCTGTTCTGCCTTGTTCATTCACCTCCCTGCATTTCATCATGCCAGCATACAGGTTGGTCTGTGCATTTGAAAAAATAACTTAAAAGGCTTAGAACATATTTGGGGTTGTGTTCTTCTGTTGCAAGTGCTCAGCATAGGAGCCTGCTTTTCCTTGGATTGCTTTTGGTGGGGAAAAGTTGAGTTTTCTAAAGGATAGAGATTATTTGCATTAGGCATTCTCAGTTAAAGCTGATCTGAGTCACCAGATAAGGTGGTGGTTTCTGAAAGTAACAAGTGTTTCCCCTCCCCTTTGGGGTGCAGTTATATGCCAGACAGCTGAAGAGTGTTAGAAGTAATGAGCTTAAAATTACCTTTTCACATCAAGGCAAATGACATGACAAATGTTCATTTTTCTTTGACATGAGAGGACCTTCTATATATAATTTCTAGCCTTATTAAAAATATATCGGCTGACAAAGAGCTCTAAGAAAAGATTGGAAACTGAGGTCCAACCGCGGGTATGTTTCAGCCTCACTCT
>CM053775.1:25665133-25675316 GCA_028658325.1 Potorous gilbertii
ATTGGTCTGATCAGCCACAGTCGGACACACTAAAATTTCACTTTATCATGGTGATGTCATTTTGGTCCTCTTCGAAGACAAAGGACAACAACCAACCATAAGCAAACAAATAAGATCCTTGGATCTCAGTGTGATAGCTTGTCTTCACCACATTTCTAGGTAGTAGGTGTAAGCCTACTTTCTGTGTTAAGTTGATTGGTGTGTGCTTATTTTAATGGCTTGAAATGTTGGGTATTAAAGTGTAATAGTGGGAGTAGAAGGTACAAGGCCATTGGAAGAAAATGCTGCTTGGCAATATGGACATTTTCACTGCCAGGAGTCCACACACTCTGTACTAGTTCTTTATGTTATTACAAAGGTAGCAATGAGAGTGTTGTAATGGTAAGTTTGGAAAATGAGCTATTTTGTTGAAATGATATGGAAATAAACTTCTAAGCAAGTATAGATGCATAAATGCTGTTGGGTCTAGAGCCGTTCGTGGTATTTTGACCTTTATTTTTATTACCTTTGGAATAAACAAGTAAGTGTGTGAAAATGAGTTGACTCATCATGTTTAGGTGCGTGTACCTCTAATACCCCACATTCTTAGGAAAGTGGCCAGTTTGTAAATACTTATTGTGAAGGTCATTTTCATTGTTTTGATCTTGCAGAACTGTATCCATTTTCCTATGGATCTCATTCACAAATAATTTCAAAAACCAACATAAAAACAATTAGACCACTACTATATTAGAAACCAAAGTATATTAAATGTTTAATATTTTTAATTCAGTGGGTCAGCATGTCTTTATTAAGTACCTATTCTAGGGCCAAGTACCAGTTCTAACACTGTGTAACTGGGCAAATCACTTGACCTTTCTGAGTAATCTTCATCTGTAAAATGATGGGAGGGGTAACCCTTTCCTACCTCACAGGGTCATTGTCAGGAGCACTCAATAAATATCAACTGTGATGATGACAATAACATTAATGGTAGGTCCTTAGTAAATATTTGTTGATTCCCTCATCTTTAATCTCTCTGTACTGACTCTTTTCCATTTTTTTTTTTTTGCCTATGACAGAACCAGATTAAAACACAATTGGGAAATGGTTAACAAAGCAAATGAAAATTCAGTACAACATAGATAATACTGATTTGTGGTTTTCTAAGTTAATATGCAGACCACAGGGATGACACCACTGGCGTTCAAATATATTATGGTCCCCCTCGTTGTTAAACATGGCCTTGACCCCATTGTACCTTACAACTGAGGTCCTCTATCTGCTACGACCTCTGCCTCCAGCCTGGACCTCCATCTCCTGCCCTGGGTCCCTAAGACTTCACCAGTTCTGGCCTATTCTGGACACTCACTCTTTTGTTCCCCAGATATTTTCCTGCCCCAATATGTGTATCCCATCTACCTACCCCTTCTAGTTTTGGGAACAGTAGTTGAAAAAACACTACTCCTCCCGGAAAGGACACTTCAATCAGTTGTTGGAGGATTTCTCTCCCCTTCCATTCCCTGTCCAACTTTAGAATCAGCACCACTTCCTCTCTCCCCTCCTTTTCTGCCCCTTTCGGTCTGATTTCTGCTCTCACCACTTCACTGACATGATTCTTCTAAAGGATATCAATGATCTTTTAACTGCTAGAACCAACATGTTTTTCCCTCAGTCACCGTCATACTCCCTGACTTTTCGACAGCTTTCAAATACACCACTGACTACCCCCTCCTTCTCTATGCACTTTTGTCCTTTTTCTCCCATGACCCTGTTTTTCCTGGTTCTTTCATACCTAAACAACCACTGTTTTCTGATGCTGGCGATTTCTATTGCCCTCTAAGCATAGATATTTTTCAAGTCTCTGTCATGAGCCTTCTCTCTGGATAGGCTCTCATCTGTTTCCATGGGTTTGATGACCTCTATGAAGATAACTCCCCCATCTGAATATCCAATCTTCATCTCTCTCCTGAAATTCAGTGTAGCACTGCCATCAACTCACTGGACAGCTCCATTCAAATTTCCTGTCAGCATCCTAACCCCTTAATGGGTCTAAGATAGACATCATCCTCTTTTTTCTTAAACCTGCTCCTCCAAACTTTCCTGTTTTTCCTTTGGGTCTCATTATCCTTCCAGTTGTCTATACTTGTAACTTCAGTACTATGACAACCTCACCAGACCAAGAGTCCTTAACCTGAGGTCTATGAACTTGTTTTTTTTAAAAATGTTTTTGATAACTATATTTGAACATAATTGGTCTCTTTTGTAATCCTATATATTTTATGTATTTAAAATGTTACTCTGAGAAAGGGTCCATCAGTTTCCCCACTTTGTCAAAGGGACAAGACACAGAAAAGGTTAAAGACCTCAGACCTAAATTACTTCCTTCTTGTCCAATCAGCTGCCAAGTCCTTTCAATTCTACTTCTCTGGCATCTGTCCTGTTCTCTCCATTTAAATGGCTACCATATTGGCTCAGGTACTTATCTATCTACTCTTGTCTGAACTCTTGGAATAGCCCTACTGGTTCCCCTGCTTCTAGTCTCCCCTCCAATCTATCTATCACATGGCTACCAAAATAATCTTCCTAGGAGCACAGACCTGACCTTGTTACTCCCCTGCTCAACAAGCTTCAGTGGTTCCCTATTGCCTCTAGGGAATACAAATTCATCCCAGCCCAGAAAGCCAGCATTTGACATTCTATGACCCTGCTTGGAGCATTCACACAAATTAGACTCTATGACTAGGGTGTATTTCCTCTTCATCTTCACTTCTTTAATATTATATTTTAATTCTGAATTTCAGAGACATATCTAAAAGTAAACATATATATTTGTACATATATATGTGTATAGTAGAAGAAAAAGAGAATTATGTGTGAAACCACAAATTCTTGTTATATACAGCTTGCTTTTTTAAAAGTATGTAAAAATTCAGTACGTTACTTTCTTTTTTATTTATTTTATTTCTAAATTTTTAGTTTTCATCATTCACTTTCATAAGATTTTTAGTTCTAAATTTCTTCTTCCTTCTTCTCCCCCCCTCTCCAAGATGGTATGCAATCAGATATAGGCACTACATATACATTCAAATTAAACATATTTTCACATTGGTCGTGTTGTAAAGAAGAGTTAGAAGCAATAGGAGGAGAAAGAAGGAACAAACAGAAAGAGCAAATAGTATGCTTCCATCTGCATTCAGACTCCATAGTTCTTTCTCTGAATGTGGATGACATTTTCCATCGTGAGTCTTTTGGAGTTGTCTTGGATCCTTGGATTGCTGAGAAGAGCTAAGTCTATCAAAGGTCTATCAAAGTTAGTCATCAAACAGTGTTGCTGTTATTATAACATTACTTTCAAAACTATCCTGCTTGTCTGTTTGCTTCTGAACTGTTCTGTGAATCTTTAAAAATGCTTGGATGACTCTCTTTTCTTCTTTTCTGGCAACATTTTTGCTCATTCCCATCTCCCCACCTCCCAATGGGGAAAAGAAAGGAAAACACAGTCTTTGTAACAAATAAGCATAGCTAAGTAAAACAAATGCATGCATTTGCCTCATCCAAAAAAATGCATGTCCCATTCTGCCTCTTGAATTTCTCACCCCACTGTTAGGAGATGGGCAGCATGCTTCATTATGAGTCCCCTGGAATCCTGGTTGATCACTGCATTGATTAGAGTTTTAAAGTCTTTTAAAGTTATTTGGCTTTCAATGTTGTTGTCACAGTATAAATTGTTCTGGTTCTCATCTCACTTTGCATCAGTTCATGCAAGTCTTCCCAGGTTTCTCTAAAACTGCCTGTCCCTTTAGCCATTTCTCATGGAGCAATCAATAAACATTTATTAAGCACTTGCTATATGCCAGACACTGTGCCAAGCACTGAGCATACAAAAAAGGTAAAGGACAGTCCCTCCTCTCCAGGAGCTCATGGTCCAAGACAACATACATACAAACAACTAGGGATAAGCCAGCTATATGCAGGATAAATTGGAAATAATCAGCACTAGAGTGCAATTCATCTCTATGTTTTAGGTTTTGAGCCCCCTTAAATACTCAACTCTAGTGTCATGACCTTCAAGCATCCTTCCCTGTTCTCTCAGCTCCAGGTTGGTCATGCTCTTTCTTCTCACTTATTTCCTTCTCTCCATCCATATTACATCCCTCTAGCATATATAAGCTTCTGTTTCGTTTCTGTCTTTGAAACCCCAGTGCCCTGAACTTTGCCCTGAATGTTGCCAACATTTAATAAATGTGATTATTATTCTGGTTCCTCTCTTTGCAGGCTAAGTCAGGAAATGAGATCAGCAGAGAGAGGATGATGGCAGTGTCAAAGCTGATAGGTGAAATCAATGAACTGAACCCTGAGTCAAACCAGTGGAAGAAAAAGAGGTGGAGAGAGTATAGTCCCCTTATGCCAAGAGATCAAACCCAGTTAAGAGTTGAGGAAATAGAACCCATGACAAAAGACTAAAGGAGTTAGATGGGTTTTGTGTAGAAAGACTGGAGAGTAGAATTTATTTAGCTGTATACATGCTCTTTATATTCATCGAGAAAGGAAGAAGAGAAATAAATTTGAATTGTGGGAAGTCTTTTGAAGACTTTTGAGGTAGATGTCAAGAGCTTTTAACATCTAACACCATTATTATAGTAAGGAGAGGGGCATTTCTCTGCCTCTCTAATGCACTTAGCCTATATTATTGTTTATTATAGCTAGCTGTAGTTGTCTTACCCTCCTACAAGACTGTAAGCTCTTTGAGAGCAGGGGCTATGTCTTCCCAAAGGGAGAATTGAGGAGTCAAAGGATTGGAGGTCACAGTGTGGATGAAGAGTCGATCTTTTAAAGGGAAAGCAGAGGGAAAAGTAAAATGCCAGTAGATTATGGTCAGATAAAGGGATTTGGGAATTTTTGAACTTAGAGGTGATACATTTGTGGGTGGTGGCAAGATCAAGGGTATGACCATCTTTGTGCATGGCTAAGAAGAGATGGAGGAGTATGTCACGGGAAGCGTGTAGACTGAAGAACTGAGTAAGGTGTTTGAGAGAGAGTATAGATATATATATGTCCCTCAGTATGAGGTCTGGAGCTGGGGAGTGCAGAAAAATCGTGATCCATGTACCAAACTCACCGAGGAAGGAAGGAGAGTGACCTGGGAGTCAGTAGACAACAGCTACCAGGATTTTGATTGGGTGGTAGATAAGAATAGAATGAACCCCAAAGGAGAAGAGGCTACTGAGTGATAGAGTGATAGAGAGGGAGAACCTAGAGGTGGCAAGGGTGGGCAAGGAGAATTCCAACTCTCCCTCCTCCACTAGTGAAGGGAATGAGTGAAGGTGTAGCCAGTACTGGAAAGGGTGGCCAGGGAGGCCATATCATCAAGTGGAAGCAGTAAGAGCTAGCAGATGGAAGGAGTGGAAAAGAAAAAGATTTGGAATGAAGGGGAGTTTGTTACCTATGGAATAGGCATTCCATAAGGCAAAGTGTAACGGCTGGGCAGTATTTGACTGAAACGTTGGGGTAAGAGGGTTGAGGGGGATGGGAATAAGGAATCAGATGGGGGCGAGGGATGGAGTTTGGACGATGATTTACAAGGGTTCAGAATCACTGGGATGTGATGGGTATGAACAGGTGTGATAACGTTCATCGTTGACTGGAGGGTGCCATTCCTCTTCCTAAAAGGAGCTGGAGATAGGACTGGAAGCAAGTGCAGTGTATTACATGGGAGGCAGGGGTCAGACAGTAAGTCCCACTTCACTATTCCTCTTCCCTCCGAAGGGTGGAACTTAGGCAGGAAAGGGCACAGCAGGAGGTGGAAGTTGAACTTACACAGCAAAAGAAAAAGTCCTGTTTTTCTACCAACAAAGTGGTACCTTCCTTCAAGGTATAGGCACAACAGGAGAAGCAAGGCCTGGAGGTTCTCCACACCCTAGTTGGGAGATCAAGTTGGATACAGGAAGCAAAATTTTGC
Source organism: Potorous gilbertii (assembly GCA_028658325.1). Taxonomy (NCBI): domain Eukaryota; kingdom Metazoa; phylum Chordata; class Mammalia; order Diprotodontia; family Potoroidae; genus Potorous; species Potorous gilbertii. Next base: position 25,671,075 of record CM053775.1, read on the forward strand.
CTCATGCTGGCACAGATGGAAGGGGTTGCTTTGAGCAGACCGAAGATGCCCAGCTCAGCCCCTAGCTGCCTCCCTCAGTGAAGCCTATGGCTCCTGGGCATCTTAATAGGCATTTAATGTTTGTAAATTCAACCATTACATTTGATGTTTCTGGATCATAGTAAAAAGAATCTCATTTTATAAATGAGGAAACTGAGGCCCAGAGGGGAAGTGCCTTGCCCATTATCACCCAGGTAGTGAGTGGCAGAACTGGGATTCCACCTAAGTCCTCTGACATCCTAGATGGTCTATGTGAAGTTCTCACTGGAGCCATTATATTCTCCAATTTGTTTATTTCTAGTTTTCAACATTCACTTCCAGAAGTTTTAAATTTTCTCCTCCTTCTTCCTCCCTCCTTCCCCAAGACAGCATGCAATCTGACATGGGCTCTACACATACAATCCTATTAAATACATTTTCACATTAGTCATGTTGCATAGAGGAATTACAAAGAAGTGGATAAACCATGAGAAATAAAAAACAAAACAAAACAAAAAAAGAAAGTAGTTTGCTTCTCTCTGCCTTCCAACTCCATACTTCTTTCTCTGGGTGTGGATGAGCCAGTATATTTTCAGTGTTAAGATAGTGAATGGCCTGTGTGTCTGAGGACTTGCCTGGCTAAGTCTGGAAAGAATCACTGCCAAATTGACCACATAAGATGATGAATATTTCAGTCATGGCATCTCTGTTATGGAAGAGTCACGATCTATGTTGGTGGAGAGTATGTATGTCCACACCGCTCAATTGAAAAAGCACTGATCACACTCTGTATTAAGCCCTGGGGATAGAGATAAATCAGCAAACATTTATTCATCTCCTGTTACATACCATGCCCTTTGCTAGGCACTGGGGGATACTAAAACCCTACCCTCAAAGAGCTTGTTTGGATTTTTAAAGTAAAGACAATGGGCAGATTTTTAGTTTCTATTCTCAACAAGATATAGCCCAGTAGATTTGTCCTAGCTTCTTTTAAAATGCCATTTCATTCAAAAGAGTGCTGCACTGGAAGTCAGGAGATCTGGTCCTGCCATTAACTTCTTTGTGACTCTGGGCAAATCACTCTCTACCCTCACTCTCCATGTAAGGCACATTTTCGTAACAAATAGCTCTAACAACTCAGGCTATTCAGCAATAGAATGGACTGGCTATCTGATGACTGAGTGCTGTCCCAAAGTGGAATGAATGGGCTGCTTCCAGAGCTCAGGTGTTCCCAGCCCTGGAGGTCTCCACATGGAAACTGATCAGTTTTTGTCATTGATATTGTAGAGGGGATACTGTGTAGGTAGCGTTTGTATTAGGGGAGTTTTGAAGGCATCTTAGACTCTGGGGCCCTGAGAGAATTGCTGAATCTATTTTTCCTTTTGTAAAAATGAAGGGATTCGCTGTACTGAGTACTTGGAGAGCATCTGTTCCAATATCCCTGTTTACAAAGAAGGAAACTGAGGCCCAGGGAGGGGAAGTGATTTGCCCAACATCTCACAGGTACTGACAGAGCCACGTTTCAAACGTAGGTCCCCTCACTCTAAATTCAGGGCTCCTTTCACTACTACCCTGCTCTGGATGAGGTGATTTCGGAGGTTCTGAGATTCCTGTAAACTCTGGTATTCAAGTATTTCTGACACTTCATTCTGCTCCTTTGGCACTCTAAAGGAAAGTAGGCAGCCTGAAATAACTCCACGTAGCATCTATCAAGCTCAGTAGAGTGGGCACTACTCAGTAAACATTTACAAACTGAAGGTAATGAGATAGAGACTCAAAGAGAAATCAGACCAAGAATTTGGGCAAAGTCATTACCTTTGCCAGCTTTAGTCTCTAACCAGACAACAAGTACAAAGAGGACAAGCATCTATTCATGCTGATTGCCTTCACAGTTGATGCCAGTCGCCCTAGCAAAATTGGTTCTACAGCATTTGACATTGATCATGGAAACAACACACAGCCCAGCAATGTTGCAGCATAGCACAGCCTGTTATTGGCATGACTCCATCTGAACAAAGATGTCTGTCTGCTTAGCAGTTTAATAAGATGGAAATGATCTGCATTTTTATTTCATTTTTATTGAGTGTTGTGTACCAGAGAGGGAATGGAGGCACACTGATAGCCTTCATTTCCCCTCACTAACAAAGTGAATAATTTTTTAAGTAAAATTCTCAAGGCAAACTGCCAAATCAGTCTTTCCAAAAAGCCTTTCCAGAAAGCTCTCCCTAGGCCATTTAAAATGTTTTTTTTCCTATTGTGCCACATTGATGGATGGGGCCTTAGTCGTTTGTTGAGCAAAGACCAACTGTATTAACTCTACAATGGTTTGCTATATCTAGGACTGGAGTAGACAAATAAGATGAAACTGAGATTCCAAATAATGGACTGCATTCCAAAAGCTTTCAATATTTGGAAAAGTAATTGGGAACAAATTTGGGAACTGGTAGTTCCTTATTTTTTGGAGTTGGCAAGAGGTCCAACACCAGTGAAATCAAAAAAGGCATGACTATCTGGAAGGGACCTTAAGAGATCATATAACCAACCCCCTTATTTTTCAGGTAGAGACTGAGGCCCTTGGTGGCTAGATGATGGCTAGGACAGAGTACCTGGGCTAGAGTCAGGAAGACCTGAGTTCAAATGTGACCTCAGACACTTCCTAGCTGTGTGACCTTGAGCAAATCAAGTTTACTTAACCTCTGTCTGCCTCAATTTCTTCATCCGTAAAATAGAGATCATTAATAGCACCTTGTGGCATTGTTGTGAGGATCAACTGAGATAATAATTGGAAAAAGCACTTAGTATGGTGCCTGGGATATATTAGACACTTAAAGAGAAATGTTGGTGTGTTCGCTTCCCCTTTCAAAGTGTCAGAACTAAGATTTCAATCCAGGTCTATAGAGCCCAAATCTATTGAATAATTTTTTCACTGTAGCTTGTGTTTATTTTTCAAATTAAAAGTTAAGGAAAAACAATTTTGTTTGGGGATTTAAGAATTTTACCTTTCTTGAGATAATCGAGACACCGTAGGTTTTACAAAATTGGGTGAGGTAATCCTTACTCTAAATACCCTTGTGAGAGGTACAAAGAGATTATGTTTTGCTCCTGGGCAGAAAGTAAGTGCATAACAAAGCCAAGATGCCTAACGCTGTTGGCTCCTACTTTTCTCTTAGGAATGAGGAGGGGTCGTTGAATCTGATTTGGAAGATTCGGAGCTCATCTAATAGAGCCTTGCCAAATGCAGGAATTCTTTAATAACAGCTCAGCAGACTGAGAGGTCAGTGGTGAGAGTATCGTATCTTTAGGTGATTTGCCCCCAAAGTTTCCTGATTCCAGGCCCAGTGGGCTATCTACATGTGGTGCTAGCTGCCTCCTAAAAGATCCCCAAACACTTGTCCTACCTTTGTTCAACTGACTCCAGTGAAAAGGAGGCTGCCCTTTCCATTTTTTTGGACAAATCTAATAATTTATGTTTATATAAAACTTTAAGGTTTGCAAAGTGCTTTGCATGAGCTCTTTTTTTTTTTTCCAAAGAATTGGAAACCAAGGGGATGTCCATCACTTGGGGAATGGCTGAACAAGGCATGGTATAGGAATGTGATGGAATACTATTGTGCCAGAAGAAATGATGGAAGAGATGGTTTCAGAGAAACCTGGGAAGACTCATATGAGCTGATGCAGAGTGAAGTGACCAGAACTGGGAGAAAAATTTATGCAGTCACAACAATATAGTCAAGACAAATAACTTTGAAAGACTTTGGAACTTTCATCAACACAATGAAACTAGCCGTAGTTCTAGAGAATTCATGATGAAACAGGCTACCCACCTCTAGATAGAAAGATAATGGACTCAGGAGGGCAGATTGAGACATATTGGGGCCGGGGTGGGGCGGCGTGGAGGGAGACATGGCCAGCGAGGAAATTTGTTTCATTTGACTATATGTGTTTGTAACAAACTTTATTTTTCTGGCTTTCTCAATGGGGAGTAGGGCCAGTGGTGGTAGCGTGTGTGTGTGTGTGTGTGTGTGTGTGTGTGTGTGTGTGTGTGTGTTCATCCTTCATTGCCAAAGAAGAACATGCCATCAGGGAAATAATGACATGACTTGCAGTTGACTTTGTTTTGAGTGAGGAAGGTCTATGCAGGTCACCAGTCTCACTTATCCTCCAGAGTCATCTGAATCCAGTGACCAGAATTCATCAGGATGACTGGAGATGACCCAGGATGAG
>CM053775.1:25675416-25762440 GCA_028658325.1 Potorous gilbertii
CTGCCCGGTAGTAGTGGTGGAGTGGTGGGGAAGGATGAAAGAATTTAGACCTGAAAATAAAATAAAATTGATTTTTTTAAAAAAGTGCTATGAGTACATTGTCTCATTTAAGACTCCCAACCCTATGCATAGGTGACTTTGTTATGCTTATCCAGCCAATAAATGTCAGAAATGGGGTTTGAACCCAGGGTCTTCCTGACTCCAAGCCTAGCCTTGTACTCACTGGGCCATTCTGCTGCCTTGTCTTTCTTTGGTCCTATTTCTGCCTAACACAGTTACATGGCATCCTTTCACATATTCAAAAGCAGCTCTCATGTCCTTTCCATTGGCTACCCCCCACCCCAAGTCTTCTCTAAACTCGGTCTCTAAACCTAACCCTTACAGAATGTGGTTTTGAGTCCACCATTTTGGAAACCCTCTTCCCAGCATGTTCTAACTTTTTAATAACCTTCCAAAGATGTAATACCCAGAACTTAACTATAGCATCCTGGGCAAACGCCTAGCCATACTCCAGGAACTCGCTGGTTCTTCCATCTTTAGCCCTTGGAATTTCTGGTGGGATGCAATTCAATGGGACATCTGTTTTGACCTAAATTGACTAAGTGCTCAGTTTAGATTCTGTTTATTCTGTATATTGTTTCAAATCAAACAATGTCTCCTCATTGAATATGAGATATCATAAACTAGTTAAAAAACAGAAAACCCCACTTTCCTCATTCCCGAAAGCTCCTAACCTGGTTGACTTGTCGGAGTGCATTTTATGCATTCTTGATAGCTAGTTTACAGGAAACGCCTTGTTCAGCCCCAGCTAGAGGGGTAGAAAGCCAGAGAGGGGAGTCTGTACAAAACTCACTGTTGCCCGCCTCAGCCAGAACTGCAGCTTTCCCACGCCAAGTCAGGGATTTCTAGATGCCGCCGCATGCTGCATGCTTTCCCATCCCTAAGGATCTTGTTGCAGCAGCGAATTAAGGTAGGAGAATCTGGGCCCTGGCCATGGGGAGGGAACTTTTGAGCACACAGATGCTCACCATATGGTCCCCTGTCAGTGACAATGGCCAGAAAAGGCAGTTCATGATATTGTATGGTCGATTAATGACCCAGCTGGGGCTATATGGGGCTTCCCTTCCAAGAAACACTCAGGTTCTTTACAGATAAACATTGCAGAAAACCAATCATGGGCAAACACACACATTGTCCTAGTTGAAAGGGAGCTCAGGACCATCTAGTCCAACCAGTACCTGAACAAAAATTCCCTCCCCAAACACAGTCTCAAAAATGGTCTCTCTTCAAGGTCCTTCCAATTCAAACAAATCTAAAGGCAACCTCCACATCTGACAGAAGAAAAAAACCAAGGCTCAGAGTGATAAAGCAGTTTGCTTGAAGTCACTCAGATCCATGATGGCTGAGACGGGACTTAAAACCTGCTCTTCTGCCTGACTCCAAGTCCAGTTGTGGTCTTAATGATGGCCAAGTAATGAATCTGTCATTTAAAGTTCAAAAGATCTACTAAGTTGGTTGAATAAGTTAGAGGAACATTTCGAGCAGTCTTCTAAGTAGCGTATTTAGTGAGTTGGGAATTTTGTGATCAGCGTGTTTATTGTGGGTACCTCATAAATGCTATCTGGTTCATGAACCAGCATGAATTCATCAAGAATTGAGTGCCTACAAATACAAGGCAATGAGTTCTGTCTAGTGTTATCGTTATGATCCATTCAGCAGGCACTTAGCAAGCACTTACTTGTATGTAGAGCACTGTGCTACACACTGTGGGAGATGCAAAATTTTGAAAAGATATAGTCATTGCCCTCATGGCACTCATGATTCTACAGAAGGAATATGATGTTGGGAATAGGCTTCTGTTATAAATTAAGCATCTGAACAAAAATATCTTGGAGGTAGAAAGTGGGGAGGAGTTCCCTCCAGGAGATCTGCTTTGGTTTTCCAGTGGTTCTTGGTTAGATTTTGGTTTACTCAGGTTGGAAGGGCCCACAGATTTCTTTCTTTCTACCTCACCCCTCAGTTTTGTCTCTCTTTCCTCTTCTAGACTTGACCCCTTACTTCTCCTTTTTCATTGATCCATCCCTATAGATCAGCCCATAGAGACTTCATTTCATAGGAGAAAATCATAGAACGTTAAAAGAGAGCTTTGATGTCTTCTTGTCTACTCTGCTCACTTTCCTGAGGCCCAGACAAAGAGAAAATGCCTTATCCAAGGTCACTTGGCTAATGAATAACAGAATTGACTCCAAGAATTCTCCTTCTACCACAGTGTCTTTCAAGACTGTATTTCTAGCCTCCCTTATGTTATGAAGAGATACAGCTATAATTTACCATAAGGGATTCTCTACTTTTCCATCCTTTTAAAATCAGTCTTGTATAGATTCCCTCCTCAGAGATCCAGTCCTAAGGTAACATTTCTAGGATAATGAGAACTAGATCATCTCTTCTAGGGTCATTTGACTCAGTATCCAGGGCAGGGCTTGTTTTTACCTTTCTTTTAAACCTTGTAAGGATTCGTTCTCCAAACCTTCCAAAATGTTTGCTTTGTGGGCTATGGCTACCCATTTCTCCTAGAGGACCTCCCAGTTAGCCATGGACTGAGCCAATAAATTCATGCCCTGAGGGAAAAGAGATGCTAATGTCTTTGCCATCTCTAACCGTACACCTTGGTCTTTGTGCCTGTAAATAATGCCCTGGCATCTAGCAGAGTTGGAAGACAGGTGGCGGTAGTACCATGTTGATGTGGTTAACAATTATTTGAGTTTCGGTTACAGACCTGAAGTTAACAGGCCTTATAAGCTAGAAAAAGCCTGCACCGAGGATACTCAAGCAAATAAGGTAAGCTGGATTCTTAGAGGTAAAAATTCTGGTAATTCATTCCAATTCAACAACCATTAGGTATTCATTCTGGGCCTGGCTCTGTGCTAACCACTGGGAATCCAAAGTCAAGAGTCAAATAGTCCTTGCCCTCAAGGAGCTTACTTGTAGGATACAGCATGTAAACAGGTGGATACACACAAGAACACTGGAGAAGAGACAGAGCATTTTTTTAAAAATCTGCTTATTCAAAAGTCCCTTATCCTTTTTAGGGTCTTGAAAATCCTGAACTATGCTAGTTTTAAGATTTTTACCTGAGAGGCTAGGAGGATAACTCATTCTTCATGGGTTTCTATTCTAGGTATAGTGAGAGATGATTGGATTTTGAGTCAGAGAACCCATGTCCCATCTAGTGCCATCTCTGTCAAGTACTACTTGTGTGTGACCTGAAGCAAAGGCCTTCCTCTCTCTGGGCCCCAGGGGCCTCCTTAGTAAAATGAAGGAGTTGGAGTAGCAGTCCTTTAAGGTCCTGTCCAATGAGTCCCTAGATCCTAGGGTGTGGTGAGGAGGGTGGGATCCAAGGTGGAGTCTGTTTTGGTCTCTTCCACCCAGAATAGGTGAGTGTAGAAAGCATTGCTTATCTTGGAAATCAAAATCATCAATACCATCTTGCTTGATTATCCACAGAATCCCCAGAGGACTTTTGCTTGGCTCCAACTGTATTGTACTCTGTGTTCTTCATCCACTCTGGTCCCAAACCTTTGGTTTGGAGAAAGATGCTTCTCCAGAAGACACATTGCTCTTGGTAGATGCCCTTCCTTTTGATGTTTCTGAACGGGGTGACACTACCTTACTTGCCCTCCTGTGCCAAATAAACACCTTTGCTGCCTAGGGACAGCCTAGGTGCTTTCTGCTCCTTTGTAAGGCATCACTTTGCTTTTTCTCTGTCATGGTTGGTCAAAGTCTATAGATTCAGTTCCTTTCACTGGATAGATTTTCATTAGAGCCACTAGGAATTCTAGCAGACTTGTTGGGGGAGGGGGGAGCAAAGAGGAAGGGAAGGGTGGGGAGGAGACCTGGAGATAGAAAGATCTATCACAAAAGGCCCAGTGGAGGGAAAGACCCAGGGAAATGGCCCAAGGGAGGGTGGGGACCCAAGAACCTGGAATCTAGACCCAATGGCTACTCCCTTCCCTGCTCCACCCCCCCTCCCCCAAGTAGACTGGGATAATGCTGCCAGGGAGGCTGCCAGTAGAGGGGAAAGGGCAGTGCTAGGCTGGGAAAAGCTCACTTGAAGAGAGAGAAGACCTTGGGGTCTCACCTCTAGACTGCACCCATGTCTAAACATCCTCCAGAGAATCCAGCCCAAGATTCTGTAGTGCAAGCTACTACCTCTTCCAGCAGCTCTAGGAAGAGGTAGAGAGGGAGGTGGCAGGTGGTGAGTATGGCAGTGGGAAAGGCAGGAGTGTCACAGTGCTAGAACCCTGGCAGTATACAGGGTCCAGGGAAGGAGCAGAAGCACATTCACTGCAGGGCCAATGGACCCCTGCAGGGAAGAAGTGAACCCCTAAGATGTCAGTATCCTGGAAAGATCTCCTATTTCCCTATCCTAGTTTTGGCTCTGCACTGGTCAACCTTTAACCATCTTCCCAGTGCCCCAGATCAGGACCTTTCTCTTCTCCAGGGCTACCAGCTCATTCCCCAGAACTGACTCATACTAGGAGCCAGGGTGACTTATTAGCACACTGACTTATCTAAAGAGGGGCTCCTAAGTGGATAATATACTTGTAAATAAATCTGCTTCCAGCTTCTACACTGAGCTATCTGTTCATTCTACCATAATCAAATAGAAAACTGGTTCTTGACATTTTCAATTTTGTTCCTAGGCATTGGTAATGTCAGCCAAGATGGATGAAATGAAGAAAAGTTCCCTGCAGCTGACCAGGGACAAACAACAGCCTATAAAGACAGAGTGGAGCTCCCGATATGTCCTCTTCACTTACTTCCAAGGAGATATTAACAGCGTAGTTGATGAGCACTTTTCTAGAGCCTTGAGTAACACCAAAAAGCCCAATGAGTTGAGCACCCAAGACAGGATTGAGGCCGCTAGCCCCAATAGCGGTGAGTGTGTCTATCAGTTTGTGGGGTGGGGTGAGCTAAGGTGTTCCAGTATGGGATTATTGCTGGTGGTTCTCCTCTGAGCTCTCCAGATTTCACGCCTGGACCTTGTGCACATTGTACCACACTGCCTTTTACCGAGTGGTCCCATTGGCTTCTACTCTAGTTCTGGACTCGGGGTTTAGAGTTGGACAAGGTGAGATTCTTCCAGTGAGGGACTGGAGCATGGCTCCTTTTCTAACATACCACTTGTATGGTTGTTATTCTTCTAGTAAAAATTTTCCAACCAGGTAATACAATAAGTTCCTGAGAGCAAGTAGCTTGAGGCACAGTAGATAGAAAGCTTGTTATAGAGTCAGGAAGATCTATATTCAAGTCCCACTGCTGACTGGCTCTGTTACCCTGGACAAGTCATTTACTCTCTCAGTGCTTAAAACTATTCTTTAATACTATAGATTTCAAAGCAGTGGCACAGTGGATAGAGTGCTGGGCCTGGTGTCAGAAAGACTTGAATTCAAATTTAGCCTGAGACACATAGTAGCTGTGGTTCAGGGGGCAAGTCACTTCACCTCTGTCTGCCTCAGTTTCCTGATTGGTAAAATGGAAACAATAATAGCACCTACCTCTCAGGGTACCCTGAGAGGACCAAATGAGATATTTGTAAGGTCCTTTGCAAACCTTGAAGTGCTACGTAAATGCTTGCTATTATGGCTGGCATTATTTGCATTAGTAGAGAGAACTTCACTATCAATGGTTCCCTATACCAGAGGTGTCAAATGTGTGGCCCACAACACTTCCAAGTGCTGCCACAATCAGATGAAAATGTAATTGAGAAATATTTAACAAAATAAATAAAAATACAATATCGGAACATAGATAATGTTAATATTATCAGGATGTAGCCGGTAATGATCCTTATGTAAGTTTAGTGACCCCTGTTTCCATTTGGGTTAGACACGAAAAAAAACAAGGTCTTGGTCTAGTCTTCTGTATAATGTAAATATACAAAGGGAGGTGGCCGGGGGTGAATTCTACAAAAGGTTCTCTACCATAGACAGCAGCTACCATAAAAGGATGAAGGAAAAAGGGAAAAGTCAGGAAGACCTGAGTTCAGTTTGGCCTCAATGTGACCCTGGGCAAGTCGACCTCTATCTGCCTCAGTTTCCTCAGCTGTAAAATGGGGATCATAATAGCACCTCTCTCCCAAGTTGTTGTGAGGATTAAATGAGATATTCCTCAAGTGCTTAGCACCTAGCAGACCCTATAGAAACGCTTATTCTTTCTTTCCTTCATGCTGTGTGCCACCACTGTGCTAAGTACTTTACAATTAGGATCTTACTTGATCCTCACAGAAATCTTGTAAGTTAAGTATAATCCACTGTACCACTGGCTGCCTCTGCATTTTGAGCTTTAGTTCAACTGAACTGTAGTTTGTCATTAAAATATGAAAGGTTTGATAGAAATGTGAGGCCAGTAATCTGATTGGGAGGAAGAGTGATTTGTGTTTGAGCCATAAGATCCAAGAGACAGGCCAATGTTGACCCACTATAGGCCCCAGAAAGTACATTGTACTTGGAGTCCCAAGACCTGTGTGACCTTGGGCCAGTCATACCAACTCTATTGACACCCATTTCCTTATCTGTAAAATGAGAGGGTTGGGCCAGAATCGAGCCTCTCCAGCTGGCCCTTTTGGCCTGCTTTGCTTCCCCCTTCCCCAAATACATGAGGCGGCCCTTTGTTCAAATGAGAGGCAATGTGGTCGTCACGTTAGTGTGGCGCAGCGCCTGGCACATAGTAAGTTTTTAATGAATGCTTTTTCTCTCCTCCATCCATTCATTCACGCTTTTAATTTATTCACATCCTGCCTTCAGCACTTACTATCTCTGCAGCCATCATCAAGGCATTTAATCTCTCAGCTTCTGCTTCTTCTGTAAAATGGAGAGAGGAATACTTAAAGAAATGCAAGTTCAGAATGTGCAATCAGATGAATAGGTCTTTGGGAAGGAGATCCAAGGCGGAGAGAATAGAGAAGCAGCTGCATGCCCTGAATGTAGAGAGGGCTTTGGCGGGGCAGGAATGCGCTCTTCTGCCATGAGGCCAGATGTTCCAGTTCCTACTCCCCCTGGAACCTCAGAACAATCTCCGAGGTCCCTTCCATCTCTGCAATGATTGTCCTCCATTATCTCTGAACCTCTAAACTAGGGATTCTTGACTCTTTTTGTGCATCATGATTGCTCCTGGCCCTTCTCAGAATGCTTTTCCTTCTTTCTTTCTTTCTTTTTAAGCAATTGGAGTTAAGTGACTTGCCCAGGGCCACAAAGCTAGTAAGTGTCTGAGGTCAAATTTGAACTCAGGTCCTCCTAATTCCAAGGCTGATGCTCTATCCTTTGTGCCACCTAGTTGCCCCAAGAATCATGTTTCTCAAAACATAAAATAAACTATGCAGGATTGCCAAGGAAGCCAATTATATGGAAATATGGTTACCAAAATACACATTAAAAAAACTCACCAAATTCTGCAGGTTCAGAACCCCTACTACTACATGAGATTATGTGTGAGAAATGCCAGATGAGTAATATAGAGGGGAGAAAGAGAATTCACTGGAGATAAAGTAGCCAGGAAGCCTCCATGGAGGAGATGGGATACTACCTCTTTGCTCTGATTTAATGCAAGCCAGACATGGAAACCTGGTACCACTTTTCCAAAGCTGGGGGTTTTATTAACAATTCCCAGGATATCAGAGCTGGAAGGGGTCCTTGGGATCAGCTTAGTTCAGCCTCCTCATTTTAGAGAGGAGGTGACTGTGTCCCAGGGAAAGTGACTTACCCAAGGTCATACAGAAGTTCGAGTCTAAGCCTCTAAATTCCTAAGCCAGCGCTCTAATATGGGCTCATCCAAAAAATCTTTCAGAAGCACTTGTTGATGGGGGCTCTGTACTAATGCTGCCCAAAGGGACTTCCACTGTAGCTTGTGATCAAAGTCATCCCTGGGTTAACCGGTGGGCCAGGCTTACTGCTTTGTAATTGTTCTTCGAATTTCCATCCTAGGTCTTGTCATTATCAAAAAGTATGCCTGGCTTTGGTACTTCCCAATACTTCCCAAGAACTTTGAAGCTGGGAGGGACCTTAGCAGTCTAGTTCAACAACATTCTCGTTTTGCAAAAGAGAAGTTGAAAACCAGACATTCAATAACATCTCATATTTGCATAGCTGCTTTTTAGTCATTATCTCATTTGGTGCTCATGACAACCCCTTTGGGTAGACACTATTATCCTCATTTTCAGAAAAAGAAACTGAGGCTTAAAAGAGATTGGGTAACTTGTCTAAGGGAAGTGGATGAGCCCTGACTAGAACCCAGACCATAAAGCTGGGACTCCTAGTCCTTCATTCTCCACCTGAGCCCACTGGGCTGGGCTGTGGCAGGAAAGGGCACCCATGTTGTTTGGGGAATGAAGGCAAGGGAAAAAGCAGGAAACGCCCAACCAGCCAAGCTGGTCCCCCCTTGAGCTTTGGAGGAATTGGATGGATAGCCTCTGGGTCCAGCTGTTAAGATTTAGTAACCTCTTGACTCTCTCTCCCTTCTAATTACCTACCCCCATCTTAAAGGCCTACACACACACACACACACACACACACACACGGGCACACACACACGCACGCACACACACATTACACACATACCATATCCAGACCGAATGCATGACCTTGTTTGAAAGTCTTTTAACCTCTATGGATCTCACTATCACTAAAGTAATCAAATAAATTAAACCCTAGTTCACCAAGATAGGAGAGTGACTCCCTGTAGAGATAGTTAGAATGTCACAGTGGAAACAGACCTTAGACCTCATCCCATCTACCCTCCCCTTCTTTGGGCAACACAGTGAGGTGCTAAAAACAGGTTTTTTGCTGTGTCTATCTTGTCTCACAAACGTTGCAAAACTTTTCTTTCTAGACAATCAATTGCCTCTAAATCAGTGGAATTTCAACTCTCTCTGGCCCACGCCACACCCAGAATTATCTCCTGTCAACAGGAGTCTGGCCAGCTGCACTTTGAACATGTCTGTCGTCCAGGACTCGTCAGCGTTGATGGTCTCCAACCCTCCTCCTCAGTTTGGACAGCTGTGGCATTTGCCTTCTCCTGTAGCCAGCCCAAGTCTGGTTGAGCCTGGGTATCCTTCTCCCTCCTTCCCTAGTTTCTATCTAATGCCTGGAACCAAGCATGAGAGGAAATATGGCTCCCTTCTCAATCTCCTACAGCAAGACAGGTGCCTTATATACCCCATGCCACCAGCCAGGAAGCAGGCTAGGCATCCTCCCCTTGGCACTGGAGTCCCAAATCTGCCCCCTATTGGGGCTCCCAGCCCTGTTGGTGGTAAGGAAAAACCCTATCTTGTTTTGTGTTACAGATCCCTTCACTGTTTCTCCTTGGCTAAGAAATAGTTAGCATGGGGGAGGGAGGTGGGCAGAGATGTCTATTCGAACCCCCATTTCAGCCACACGCCTTGGGAGCTCTTCCCCAGTCCATCCTGCTCCTTACCTCACTCCACCGTGGTGATCTCTTTAGCAGTGACCTCGCGATGTCCTGTGATCTTTTCTATGCCACTCCCTCTACCCCCCCCGAAAATAACTGAATTAAGAGAATGTCATATGCTACTTATACCCTAGTGCAATAATTGCTAAATTATAGTCTGAGATTTCCCATACACTCTTTCTAATGTGGACTGGGGAGAAAACATGCCTTTAACAGCTAAGGAATTATTGAGGTCAGCTGGGCTGAACTGTCCAGAAACTTGTGCCCCAGTCTACACATTAAGCCTTTCCTTATAAGGATGAGCTTGGAGCTGAATGTAACTTGGGAGAATAAGTGTAAAGACCAGGTGAGAAGCGGTGATCAGAGGACCAGAGTTCTGGTCCTGACTGTACCCTTAATTATTTGTGGGACCGTGAGCAAAAACCTTCCACAGCTCTGGGCCTCAGTTTCCCAATCTGTAAACTGAGGAGCTAGACTACATGCTCTATAAGAGGCCCCTCCCAACACTAAATCCTATGATTGGATAATTCTGTGATCTGGGGCAAGCCATCAGCTGTTCTGGGCCTCAATTTTTTGCCCTAGAAAATGATGATATCGGTTTAGGTGTTTGCTAAGGCAAGTGCCTTCCAGCTCTCCCATTCCAGTATACTTGGCAAAGCATCACAAAGTTAATCTTTGTTAAAATAAATATGTGGCTTTGGGACACATCTACAGAAGGAAATTATATCCTTGGAAATGAATTGGATAGTCTTAATGACAATGCCAAACTCTTAGGTGAAAAATCTGGGTTGCAATGAATGGAAATCATCTGAGGGACTTCATTCTCAGCCTTCCTAACTGCTTCCTTTGTATTCCACCCCCTCAGGGGACTCCTTTTACTTTTCTCTAGTCCCCTTCTCCCTAATCACTGTCACCCCCTACCCACAATTCCTTCCTCATTCCCATAAAAATGCATTGGGCAATCCTGGCACATGCTCTTTCTTTTGGTCAAGGTGTAGGAAAGACCTGACCTGAGTAAGGCTAAGGGGAGGCAGTGGAATAAACACTGAATGTAGAGTCAAAGGAGAGGTCTCAATTCCAGCTTTTCCTTTTACTGCCTTTGTAACCTTGGACAAGCCCTTTCCCCTGCCCTGGGCCTCAGTTTCCTCTTCTGCAAAATACAGGGGTTGGACTAGTTTGCCTCCGAGGTCCCTTCCAGCTCTGGAGCTGTGATACTGGGAATACCGTCCAATTACTCTCCACCAGTATCCTAAAAGGAATTCCTCCCTTCACACAAAGCGTTCTAGCAAAAGTGGAAACCACTGCTACTGTCCATAGTATCTAGCTGTTACTCAACATCACTGTGGACTGGGGCCTCCTAAGTCCAGCGTGAGCCTTCTTGGCACATCTCTTAAGTCGCTAAATTCAAGAAGCCAACAATTGTTATCTCTGACTACAAATGCATCTGGAGAATGAGGAGCAAGATTTAAGGGAGAAGAAGGGTGGGTGGCCAAAGCAGCAGGGTTGATCATTCCCAGCAGCTGACTGTCACAGCCTGGCTGGGCACTGCACCTCCTTCACAAAAGTGCTATTGACAAACCTCCTCTTTTTCTTTCTTAGGGAAGAAATACTAGCACCAATCTTGCTAATGGAAGTAGGTATCTGAGCTACACTTGCCTGGGACAAATTTATTGAGAATTCTCAGTGCTGTTAAAAGTTAACAGACAAAAAGGTGAAGCTGCTTCTCCTGCAACTTCCATGAGCAGAGGTTTATTATTGAGAATAACCTGACATTCCTGAGAAGACCTTTCACTCTCTAGCTTGCACAGATTCCTGTTCTTTCCCCTTTCAGTAGTCATTAACAGACTCTGGTGCAGGAGATAGCCAAATTAGCTCCGTCAGCTGAAGTGAACCAGCCCAAAGCCCCAAGGGGGATGAATGGTGCCACAGGAATTAAAATGCTCAGTCCCAGATGTTTCATCCTTTGCTTTGCTTCAAGGACCACCCACGACTTTGCTGTTGGAACAAATGCCCATTGAGGTCAAATGCCAAAACGATTGGTTACGTAAAATTCTAAAATGGAAGGTTCTGAAGCAAGCCCTGCTCCATCCATATGCAGTGGGATAGAAAGGGTCCTGGGTTGGGAGTCGGAGGCCCTGGGTCCAAATCTGAACTTGGCTACTTATTATCTGTGTGACCTTGGCCATGTCACTTTTCATCTCTTGGTCTCAGTTTCTCTCTCTGCAAAATGAGGGGATGCACGGCAGCTAGCTAGGTGGCACAGTAGATAGAACCCTGGGCCTGAACTCAGGAAGATTGATCTTCCTAAGTTCAAATCCGGCCTCAGTCATTTACTGTACGACCCTGGGCAAGTCATTTCACTTGGTTTGCCTCTGTTTTCTCATCTGTAAAATGAACTGGAGAAGGAAATGGCAAAACCACTGCAGGATCTTTGCCAAAAAAGCCCCAAATGGAGTCAGGAAGAATCGGACATTATTAAAATAACTCAACAACAATAAAAGAAAAGGGAATGGGGTGAGATGGTCTCTGATGTCCCTTGCAGTTCTAACATTTTGAGGTTCTGCCAAGAGGCCAATCAAGCTGTCAATAAACATTTATTAAGCCCCTACTCTATGCCAGATGCTAAGTGCTAACTAAATTCCACATGTGCATTGTGACATATCTAAGTGCAGAGGGGGCATAGCTTGCCAGAGTGATCAGAAGAGTGTTGATTTAATCACAGAAGGCTTCTGGTGATGGAAACAAGTTTTATGCAAGCCTGACTCAAACTGAGATCCCCACATTTAACAACTCTCTTTGTTTTCTTTTAGACACAGAACGAAATGCTGTTTCTCCAGCCCTAGTTGACAGCCCAGGGCATATTGGTGAAGTTAAAGGACCTAAATGAGAAAATGGGCCCTTGTCAGAGGCCCTCACATACTGCTGTGGGATTTCAGTGCATGTGGCCGCTAAGTTGATATTGAACATCTCCCAGCATTTGCTTGAAGCCAAAGCTGATGTGAATGGTTCTGTCAAAATTGCCAAATGAGCTGTTGTTATCATGTTTTTCAGGAATACCTCTCCAGGTAGAAGACAAAAGTTGTCCTTTTATCGCCTGGATACTTCAGTTCTGTCTTGGTGAAGATAACTTTTTCCCATAGTTACACATGGGAAAAAAAATAATGTAGAACTGCGTGTCTAGATTGCTTATAAATCATCATGTTTTTCTTTCGTTTCTGCCATTAAAGACCCAACTCTGTAAGCAAGCCCCTAGTCTCCTGAAAATTCTCTTTATTTTCCTCATATGCTTAGAGTAGGGTCACACCACTGAGACTTGTTAGGCCTCTCCCACCCCCAGGGTCCACAAATCACCATCTCAATGGTCAAAGAACTTTGGTGGCCACCTAGTTTAACACATACCTAAACAAGAGTACCTTCTTTAACACTCCCAACAAGCAGTCACCCCATGTCTACTTGTGATGGGGAATCACTGTGCAGCCTTTGGAGGCATGCCAGTCAATATTCAACAGCTTTGATCGGGAGGAAGTCTTTCCTTCCATCCAGCCTTAATCTGCTTCTCAGTGACCTTCGGCCTTTGCTCCTAATTCTACATTCAGAGAACAAGCAGAACAAGCTTTTGCATACTTGGAGATAGCTATTCTGCCTCTCCTAGTTCTCCTCTTGAGATGCAGTGGAAAGGAAGCTGGAGTCAGAGGACCTAAATTCAAATTCTAGCTCTTCCTCTTACTGTATGTGTGACCTAGACCAAGTCACTTGACCTCTCTGGACCTCAATTCCATCTTCTGTAAAATGGGGAGAGGTATCAGAATAGATGGCCTCAAAGATTTCCCTTCCAACTTCAGCCTCATGTGTCTTTTCTAGGTCTGATTTCGCCAGTTCTTTCACCCAGTCCTTGGATGTTCTCTAGCGCCCTCCCCATCCTGGTTGCCTTCCCTCTGTATACTTTCTGGTTTATAGATATCTTCCTTAATTGTGCTTAAAACTGAACATGCTATTGTTCAGCAGAGTACCACAGGACTTCAGGGCATCTCCAGAGTTCCAGACACATGGCCTCTTAAAGCCCCTACTCCCTATTGTTTCCAGATGAATCTGTCTAGCCCTGCCTCCTCAATCTTGTACTGGAGAATCCAAGCCAATTTTTTTAAAACCCAAGTTTAAGACTTTATCTCTGTCCTTATTAAATTTCACCTCAGATTCAGCTCCATATTTTGCCTGTTAAGATCTTTTTGGCTCCTGCTTTGGTCATCGAGTATGTTAACTGTTCTGCCCATCTTCATGTCTTAAGCAAATTTGATAAGCATGTCATTTATGGCTTCATCTGAATCATTGATAAGACTGTCCAACAGCTCAGGGGCAAGCACTGCTCCTGGGATACCTTGGAGAGATCTTCTTCCATGTTGACATTGACCCATCAATGGTTATTCTTTGAGTCCATCCATGCTACCAGTTCCAAACCTACTTAACTATCATAGTTTAGCCAAGATTTCTTTACTTTGTCCACACGAATATCAGGAAAGATTTTGCCAAATCCTTTGCTAAAATCTAGCTAAGCTTGAGGCAGTGTACTTCAGTGGAAGGAGCACTGGTTCCTTCCAAATCAGAAGACTTGGGTTCAAATCCTTCCTCTGTCATTATATGTATGACCTTGGCAAGTCACTTGACTTCTCTAGACCTCAGTCTAGAGATAGACTACATGGTTTTTAAGGTCCTCTTGAGCTCTAAATCATAGTTCTATATCGATAGCCTTCTCTGGGTCTACCAAGCTAGTGACTCTTTCATAAAAAGATAGTGAGGTTAGTTTACTGTGACCTGTTCTTGTTCACAAAGAGCCATACCAGCTCTTTGTGATCACTGCTTCCTTTTCTAGACATTCACTAACCATCCCTTTAATAACAAGTCCTAAAATTTTTGCCAGGAGGCATGTTAAAGCTTGCCAACACATAGTTTACAGACTAGACTCTGTTCCTTTTTCTGAACAACTGAACAACAATGTGTCAGATGCAGGACTTGATCTCCCTAACTCTGAGGCTTGCAATGGCACCCGGCATTCCAATAATAGTAGTGGTATTCAATAGTAGCTGACATTTATGTCATTCTTGAAGGTTTGCAAAGCACTTTCTATGATCATTTCATTTGGTTTACACAATATTCCTTTGGGGAAGGCTACCTTTAGGACTTCTATCTTCATTTCAAAGTTGAGGAAATTGAATTACAATGGCTCTGGGACTCAGTCTCCTAATCTATAAAATGGAGATAATAAAGCTTTCACTATCTACTTCACAGGATTTTCCTGAGGAAAATTTGGTAATTTTCACCGCTCTATGTAAATTTAGAAGCTATTGTTATGCTTCCTTGGACTCCGAGGAAAACTGCTCAGGGCCGCAGATCTCTCCCCCATCCCTTTCTTTAGCTTTACTTCCTGTTCTCCCTCTCTAAATCAAGGACCCTTAAGGCTTCTGCCCCCAACCTGCTTCTCTTCTTGGTCCATATTCTCTCCCTTACTGATCCCCTCTGCTCCAGGCACTCTACCTTCTGCCTCCCAGATCAATACCTCAAGCTGTGATCTCTTTCTTAAGCTGAACTCCCATGTATCTACAGGCAGTCTACTGGGCAAGTGTACCTCTTAGTCCCACTGCAGACTAAATGTGTCTAAAACCAGTCATCATCATCCTCTCCTGTCTTTAATCAATTCCTCCCACTTGACTCCCTTATCTCTCTTAATTTCACCACTATTTCCTAAAAGTTCTGAGTCATTTTTTGCCCTCCCCCACCCCCATTAATCCATCAATAAACATTTACTGAGCACCTAACCTGGCCCGGGAAATACAAAGACAAAGCCCTAACAAAGCCCTAAATTCCGTTGATTGAATATCTAGAATATCAACCTTCCCCTTTACATTCCTACCACCACCACCACTTACCTCTCTACAGTCTCCTATCCCCACTCCCTACTCCTCACCCCCACCCCAGCACCACTCCTGATACCACCGCAGTTCAGATCAGATTCTCATTCCCTTGGGCATGAACCCTGGTACTAACCTCCCTGGTTTTCTTTCCTGTACAACCAGACTAAGTTGTTCCAATCATTTCATTTCCCTGCTCAATACCCTTCAATAACTCTCAACCAGCTACAGAATAAAGCCAAGAGATCATAGGATGTGTGTGGATGTGAGTAATCACCAAGTGTACCTCCTTTATGGTAGAAATGAGAAAACCGAGGCCCACGGAGGTGAGACTTCCCAATTTCACAGGGAGTAAGGAGCAGAGACAGAATTCAAACCCAGGCTGTAGGCTCTTTGGCCTATGGAACTCCAATGTGCCTTAGATGTCATTGTCATTTTATGGGGGCAGCTAGGTGGCTCAGTGAATAGAAATAGGACCTGAGTTCAAATCTCACCTCAGATACTTACTAGCTGTGTGACTTCACCCTGTTTGCCTCAGTGTCCTCCTCTGTAAGATGAGCTAGAGAAGGAAATGGCAAATCACTCCAGTATCTTTGCCAAGAAGACTCCAAATGGCATCACAGAGAGTCATACACAACAAAACAACAAGAACAAACAGCCGTCATTTCACAGAGGAGAAAGCTGAAAACTCAAGACGTCAAATTTGGCTTGTACTACAGTCACACATGTAGTAAGAGACAAAACAAGGGTTTCATCCCAGGTCCTCTGCTGCAGATCCAGGGCTCTTAAGAAATGCTATTGACACTTTATATTTTTACATCACGATCATTTCTAGATCTGCCACCTTTCCTGTATATGACCCCTTGGCCCACCCAGCACCACCACATATGCACATTCAAAGAGTAGCCCAGTCCTTTCCCTCTCCTAACAAAAAACCATTAACCCGAACCACAGGACACGGCAACTGTCCCACAGTGTAGCAATCATTCCATACCCACGGTCTACTTCCCCTCCAGGTTGAGATTGGTTATTGACATCATTCCCTTTAGCTTTGTTTTCAACTTATTGCCCTTTCCATTATTTCAGGCACTTTCCTGTTCAATTTATTCTGCCTCTCTTCATGTTTCTCTAAATTCCTTCTATTCACTGTTTTCTTATGGCACAGAAATATTCCATGACATTCATGTGCTCCAATTTGTTCAGCTTTCTCCCATCCCAGGGCACCCAATTTGCTTCCAGTCTCTTGCTACCACAAAAAGAAAGGAAAAAAAGACAAAATGTTGCTAGAAATATTCGAGTCTATAAAGGTCAACAAACATCCCATCACCAATAGGCAGCAAGCTCCTTAAGGTCTGGGACTGTTTAATGGTTTGTCTTTGCATCCCTAGCACTCAGAACAGTCCCAGGAAGGAGTAGATGCTTCATACGGGTTTGTTTGAATTGCATTAAGTTTGAAAATGTGAAGTGATAACTCGACAGCACATTTAAATACCTTTCTCGCACACAATGCATCTCCAAGCAGTCTGTTGTGGTGAATGTTTATGCTGTGAGCCAGGTTGCTGATGAGCTACAGAAAGAAAACATCTGCTCCATGGCGTGGGTTGTTTGTTTGTTTGTTTGTTTAAGATGAAATGAAGATTCGAGAATCCTAACAGATGAGCCTAGTGATTTAATTCTTGGGTTTAATGAATCTCCAAGCTAAGAAGAAAGGGGAATATTGGTGAGCAGGTTTCTGCTTGATCTCAGGATGTCACTTTCAAGCTGAAGAAATTCCCTTTCCCTCTAACCTTTTTCATCTTTCATTACTAAAAAATATTTTTAGTGTGGCCTCCAGTATATGTATATTTGCTTATTTATAAAGTATATACATGAGCTACAATATATACATTGTCAAATATACACAAAGAATGGAAAATTTATCAGGATGGGATAAAAATGAAACAATATTTGATGCTAGAGGCCAACTACTGGGGACCACTGGAGTTAATCAAGTGTGTGTATGAGTCTGTGGATGTTGGGATGATAGAGTCAGAAATTGTTTTGGGAAAATCGCTGAGTAGCTGAGTTAAGGATGGATGGGAGAAGCCTGAGGCAGAAAGATGAATTAGGAGGCACTAGCTTTGTTGACCATGGGTAAGTCATTTAACTGTTCTGAGCCTCAGTTTCTTTAGCAGTACTAATGGGAAAAGTAATACCTGAAGTATCTACTCCACAGACACCAATAAGATTATAACCTATGACCCAGCACCCCCCAGCTCTGAGCTTGTATGAACCAAATTCAGTCTTTGAGATAGCCCCAAATCCTAACTCTTTGGCTCATATTTCTGGAATGGTCCTTGGGAAATCTCAGGCTATGTCTAGGTAAAAGAGTCTGTAGATCCTGTACAAGCAATCAAGGTTAAAATATATGTGACAGCTCTTGTCCCACTCTCTAAAAAAAAAAAAGGAAAAAGAAAACACATAAAAGACTTTCAGTAGCCCAGAAACAAACAAATCCTTTCTTTCTCAATGATGAGTCCTGATTTCCTCTGGGACCTTACAACCCTCCAGACTTTTGGCACCACCCTGTAGTTTAGATTCCCCTTGGAAAGGGAATGATTTGGGGTTGTAGGACAACTTTCTAGCCTCCCAGGGAATCTCACTTTCACACTAGCATTTATATAATGCTTTAATGTTTGAAGGCATCCAGTCTTATGATATCACCCTGAGGTCTCAGACTCCCCAGAAAGAAAAAAAACTTAAGATTGTTAGAGATTGCTATCCTCCACTTTCTATTAAATCTGTGATGTCCAAATAGTTCATAATAAGGACAAAAACAGAAATCCCGGTTCCTTGTACCCCCATATTGTGTATTTAGTCCCTATCTGGTATATTCCCATTTTTGAGGAACTACCTGCATATATCCTCTTTTCTCTCCAAGAGACTAGTACTTCCCAGACAGCTACTTCCCTTCTGCTCTTTCTGGAAATCTGGATTCTAGACATTTTGAATTTGAGTTTATTAAGGAGGTAATCTGAATCTGTATGCTGCCCATAAATTCTGCTTTTCTCCCCAGAAAGTTGCCTTCTTGGATCACTCTACCCAGGAACTCCCCCTTCTTCTATCTCAGAGGCTGGGGTTCAGAAGCTCTAAATACTCATCAAAGTGGAGTACAATGTCGAGCACGTAGTATATGCTTGTCATCAGACTATAATGGCACCGAGTTTTTTGTAAGAAAACAACAATATCGGTTCATGGGATTGTTATAGATGGGTTAGTACTCTACTGGGGTGACTAGGACAATGAGGAGCAATTTACTTCATTCTAGATGACAGGATCTAAAAGGATCTCAGTAGGCTGGAATGCTGGAGTGGAGATAATCAGATGCACTTTAATAGGGATTAAAAAAATAAAGTCTTATGCTTGAGGTCCAAAAGAATCCCCTTCTGCCGCAAGTAGTGATGCAGCAGACATGATTAGAAAACACCTTCATTGGAAAAAGAAAGATCTGGGAGTCTTAGTGACCTGAACACTCATTACAAGGCCCCAGAATGCAGCTGTAGGCCCCATAAAGAGAGGCAGACAACTCAGGACCAAGGAGAAGGTGACAGTTCCAATGTCCTCTGCCACCTCTGGGTCATTAGCTGGAGAAAGTCTAGAGGAGGGCAGCCAGGATGGTTAAAGGGGTCAAATGTATGCCATATATGGATTTGTTGAAGAAACTTAGGTTATTTAGCCTGAAGAAGAGAAGACTTAAGGGAGATATGATAGCTATTTTTAAACCTGTCAAAGAGATACGACACAGCAATAATATTAACCCGTATTGCAGTAGCACTTTAAGATTTGCAAAGCACTATACATATATCATTTTGTTCGAGTTTCACAACCACCCTGGGAGGTAGACACTATTACTATTCCCATTTTACAGATGGGAAAACTGAGGCTAAGCAAAGTTGGGTGACTTGCCTGACATCACTCAGCTAAATAAGTGTCTGAGGCAGGATTTGAACTCAGGTCTTCCTGACTTCAAGTCCAGGCGCTAGCCACTGTACCCCCCCCCCCAAAGGGCAGAGCTAGAAACACTGGGTGGAAATTATAGAGAAGCAGATTTGGGGCTTTAGTGTAAGGAAAGTCTTTGCAACAACCGAGATCCATAAGAGATTCCTGTTCATGTCCAGGCTGGCCTAGATGTCCAATTAGAGACAGTGTAACAGAGTGTGAAAAGAGGGGGGCCTAAAAATGGTGATTCTGGCCAATTGCTTCGCCTTTTTGAGCTTCTGTTTCTTCATCAGTAACACAGAGACAGAAATAACTTCACTACCTCCTCCTCAGGGGTGTTGTAAAGAAAGCGCTTTGCACATTGTTTAGTGGTACATCCATAGGAACTATTATTATAGGCACTGAGTAGGCATCTACTATATGCTCCATACTGCTAAGAAGCACAAAGACCTCTCCCCTCGGATGCATCCTCATGGCGAGGAGGAGGCTTTTTGGAGACTCATTGATGTGTGAAAGTCCATGAGAGGTAAAGAGGAAGCACAAGCTACGTTGGCAAAGAGGGGAGCCCACACGGACAAAATTGCCTCTTGCTGAGGTATTGAAATGTTAGTATTGATTCCTGCCTGGGGTAGAAATATCGAACGGTGTGAGAGAACATCCGTGAGTTTTCTCTCAGTAAAACTCATTACAGAATATGGGAGCATTTTTAACAAGATTTAAAATAAAAAGCTTGAAAACAAACAAACACAAAAGAAATAAAGAAAAGGTTAGGTGGGATCAGAATGTGAGTTTCTTGCTGGGCATCATCATACCTGGGCAATCCAAGCTTTGTGAATTATCATCACATTCTCTCAGCCTTAGTTTTCCATTCTGTGAAAGGGGGACAATAAGAGTGACTCTCCTCTACTCACTGGAAAGTTGTGGGCCTCAGTTGCCTCCCTCTTGCCTCTAGGGCCAAGCAGAAATTCTTCTGTTTGGTGTTTAAAGTCCTTCCCAATCTGGTTCTAACCTACACCTTACAGGCTTATTCTCCGTTATTCCCTATCGGATGCTCTGTGTTCCAGCCTAACTGGCCTCTTTACTGTTTCTCATCTCCTGCCTCTAGGCCTTTGTTTATGCTGTTTCTCATGACTGCAATATATTTTTGTTCAGTTGTTTTTCAGTCGTGTCCAACTTCCTGGCCCAATTAGGGATCTTCTTAGCAAAAGATGCAAATCTTTTCCCTGGAAAATGATAGTGCACATTCTCCCACAAGTACAGAGTTCAGGGGAAGAATGGGCTTGAACTTCCAGTACTATGGTAGTTTGGGCAGCTAGGTGGTGCTACAATGGGGAAGACGCCTCTTCCTGAGTTCAAATCCAACCTCAGACGCTACTAGCTGTGTGACTCTGGTCAAGTCACTTAACTGTTTGCCTCAGTTTTCTCATCTGTAAAAGGAGTTGGAGAAGGAAATGGCAAACCCCTCCAGGATCTTTTCCAAGAAAATCTAGCATTAGGTCATGAGTGAAACAACTAAACAACACAACAATTATGGTAGTGAGGAACGGTACTGAGTCAAAGCAATTTTTCCTGAAAGCCCATTCTCCAGTCCCTAGCCAGCGTTCTTTCCTAGTTCAAAGGGTTGCGTGGCTTGAAATTACTTCTTTTTGTAAGTGGCTATCTTTCTGCATTCATCTGAGCTACATTTGTCCCTTTTGATCCTTCGACTCTGAGATGAATGCGTTGTCTCCTATTGGTTCTTTTTTCTTTGATGGCATGGTTAATGGTAGGGGCAAGGGGTGGCAAGGAGGACAGAATACTTCCCTCTCAGGGGTTTGGCTTGAACTGTAATCATCAACTCCAGAATGGAAATCTTCCATTGCTAGGTTAGACCCAAAGATGAGCCTCTGTTTGAAGGAAAAAGTTGTAGACATTGAAGAAATTACAACTTTTCCCAAAAGCAATCCAGCCTACTCAGCTCCTCCTGTTCAGTTCTGGGCCTTCATCATTGTCCATCTGCAGTGTCCATCTGAGACATAGAAACTGATGGACCAGCTCAGTGGGTTGTCCATCTAACTGCATGGCATGGTCTAGTCAACAGACATTTTTCATCCACTTGTAAACCAAACGAATTAGACATTTCTAGGTAGTTATATGGAGATGTACCACTAGATGGTACAAACGACCAGTTTTCCAGCAATGATTTGCTAAATGACTTGCCTGGGCACGATTGCTAGATTGGAACTATCTAAAATGTGCACTTTTTAAAGTTGAAAAGTAAAACAATTCAAAGTAGCAGCTGCAAAACAACATTGCCTTTAACTTTTTTTTTCAGCTTCTAGTTGTTGTTGAGTTTTTTCATAACGTAAGAGGTATAATTAGAGAAACAATCAGGAACAATTTTTCTTTTTTTCTTTTCTTCTTCAATGTTAACAGTTACCTTGGTTATTGTTATAGACTAGGGAGGGCAGATTCTGTCCAGAAAATCTAGGATAAGTACAGGGATAATTTTTCAAAATTTCCCTTTCAGTCACTCCCTTTGGCTATGGATACCAATAGCCATATTGCTGCATCTCATGGATGGTGAGATCATAGGATCTTAGCACCTAGGGGTGAAAGGGACATCAGAGGCTATCTAGTCCAACCACTGTCACTTTACAGATGAGGAAACTGGGGTCTCAAAAGAAGAAATGACTCTTGTCCAAGGTCACATAGTATGTGACAGAGCTGAGATTTGAATTCAGGTCCCATGATGATGCCAAGGTCAGTCTCTTATATTCAGTGCTTTCAGTTGAAGTGTTAATTTGGCCTAAAAAGTTTCCAGCCTAACACATGTATGACCTGTACTGAACTGCTTGCTTTCTTAATGAGGGCAGGTGGGGAGGGAGGAAGGGAGAGAATATGGAACTCAAAGCTTTAAAAATGAATGTTAAAAATTGGTTCCGCATGCAACTGGGAAATAAGATGTACATAGAAATCTATTTTGCCCTACAGAAAAATAGAGGGGAGGAGGAGAGAAGAAGGGGGGTGAAAGAAGGGAGGATAGACTGGAGGAAGGGGTGGATGAGGTGCTTGCTATCCAGGGAAGGGGGTGGGAAGAGATGGGGAGAAAATTTGGAATTCAAATTCTCATGGAAATGAATGTTGAAAACTGAAAAATGAATAAATTACATATTAAAAAAACTTTCCAGCCTAAAATTTTCCAACAATAATATAATCTGGAGAGCACATTTTGTGTCTTCTAGATTTTTGAGGAGATCATATTGGGAAGTCAAGGGACAGCAAATAAGTGAGATAAGTAAATTTGGTAAGAATGGATGACCTTTCACGCTCTGAGAGAGGTTGTCCTTTCTAAAATTAATTTGATTTCTCGAATATCACAATGATCTATGTTGATCAATTCATATATTGAACTATGTCATAGGTTTGCAAATGATATTAGCCTAAAAATAATAATAGTATCTGACTCTTGTTTTTTAGAATGGATCTTCATTGGCCATTCACCTACCTGACTGCAACTCAAAGCTCCTGTGATCCACAAACCTTAGCCTCCTTAGTAACAAGGATTAGAGGTATGTGCCATTATAGCCATCTGACATTGTTTTGAAAATAAGTTGTATTGATGTCTTTTTTTTTTTACTCTCAATTTCTTACAGATATACTCCCCTGTACCTAAATGAACGCTTTGTTATAACAAAGAAAAATGGACAAAACTAAAGGATGTAGTGTTTGATGGTATATGCAATATTCCCCCACATCTTTACTGAAAGGAAGAGAGGGTAGCTGACATTTAGGTGGCAAGTAGGGGCTCAGTAGATAGCTGGTCCAGGAGTCATGAAGACCCAAGTTCAAATCTGGCCTCAGAAATTTATTTGCTGTGTAACCCTGGGCAAGTCACTTAACCCCGTTTGCCTTAGTTTCATCATCTGTAAAATGAGCTGGAGAAGGAAATGGCTAACAACTCCAGCATCTTTGCCATGAGTACCCCAGATGGTGTCACAGAGAGTTGAACATGAATGAAACAACTGTACAGCAGCAACAACAAGGTAGCATAGTGGACAGAGTACTGGATCTCAAATCCAGACCAAGTGAATTTAAATCCAGCTTCAGACACTTATCTGGGCAAGTCACTTAACTTCTGTCTCAGTTTTCTCAACTGTAAAAAAAAAATGGAGATAACAATAGCACTTACTTCTTAGGGTTGTTGTGAGAATTACGTAAGATGATAATTTGAAATAAGATAATATCTTATTTTTAACTTATGTTTAATAACTTGTATTTAAATTTAATATTTGTTTAATAATATCTTGTTTGCTTAAAGTACGACATAAATGTTAGCTATCATTTTTATTGTTGTTATTATGTAATAATTTAAAAGTTCACAAAGCACTTCACATACATTCCTCACTGGAGCCTGACAACAGCCCGGTAAGGTGAGAATGACAGATGTTTTTATCCTTATTTTACAGATGAAAAAACTGAAACTCAAAGAAGTCAAGGTCATGGTCAAACAGCTACAAAATGCCTAAGGTGGGATTCAAATTCCGGTCTTCCTGACTCTGTCCAGCACTCAATACAAGTGATCTGAGTTTATGTTTTGGGTCTCAAATATCCATTGTGCCACTCAGGAAGCAGTTAGGGACAGTGGTAACAGTGACGACAACGGCAAACAGTAATTCACTTCTTTACAGTGCTTTAGTATTTACAAAATGCTTTCCTTACAGCAGCCTTGTGAGGTTTAGGTAGTACAAATATACCTAAAATGGGGCTTGAGGTGGAAAAGAACACTTCCAGAACCTCCAAATTTGACTTTTCGCATGAGTAATTCATTGATCATTACAGTAAGTAGGATGCTTGTGCCAGGGCATGGGTCAAAAAGTGGTTAGGGATGCAGGTCAGAGGTGATGGATTAAATTCCTCTTGCCTTAAAGCAAATTACTCCTCTGTGATTGAAAACTACAAGTCAGACCTCTGTCTATACAGTCAGAATGATGCTTCTGCACCTAATCGGTATGTTCTAATATCTATTTTCTTTTCTTCTTATTAAAAAAGTAATCCGTCTCTCTCACTATCTCCAACTCCCAATGAGCAAAAAAAAGAAAAAGAAAAGAAAAGAAAAGAAAAAAGAGAAAAAACAACCCTGAAAAATAAAGCCCTCAATATATAACTGCATAGTCTAGCAAAACGAACTCCTATATTAGCCATGTTTGAAAATCTTTCTTTCTGCATTTTAAGTTGATCACCTCTGTCAGAGGGTGAGTGGTATGTTTCATCTTCATTCTTTTAGACTCATGGTTTATCATTGTATGGATCAAAGTTCTAACATCTTTCAAGGTTGTTTTTGTCTGTAATGTTATTAATATATGCATTGTTATTTTGGTTCTGCTAACTTCATTCTGTATCAGTTCATACAAAGTCTTCCAGTCTACTTTGAAACCAACCATTTCATCATTTCTTCTGCTACAACAATACATCATCATATTCATATATCACAATTTATTTTGCTGTTCATCAATAGGAGAATAGCTCCTTAATTTCCAATTTGGGGCTACCACCAAAAGAGCTGCTATATTTTTGTACATGTGGGTCTTTTCCCTTCTTTCTTTGATTTCTTTGGGGTATTGACCTCAGGAATAATCTCACTGAGTCAAAAGGTATACACATTTTAACAGCTTTGGGGACATAATTCCAAATTGTCTTCCAGTATGGTCAGACTACTTCATAACTCCACCAACTATTGTCACTGTTTTCTCACAGCTCCTCCTACATTAATTTTCCTTTTTTATCACTTTTGGCAGTAATGGATGTGAGAATCTTAAAGTTGTTCTAATTTGCATCTCTCATTATTGATGATTTAGAGCATTTTTTCACATTTGTTGATAACTTGGATTTCTCTCTTTGAAAACTTTCTGTTCATAACCATTGACCATTTATGTATTTGGGGAATGGCTCTCAATTCTTATAAAATTGGATCAGTTCCAGACCCTTCATCAAAGAAACTTGCTGCAAAGATTCTCAGTTATCTGTTTCCTTTCTAATTTTTATCGTATCAGATATGTCTGTGTGAAATCAAAATTGTTCATGTTTTGTGTGTGATTTAGTATCCATTTTTACTTTGGGTTCTGACCAAGGCCAGTGATCTGCTGGTGGCACCTACCCATGGTTTGATTGTTTCTACCCTCAGTCAGTAAGATCCCAAACTACAGAATAAGCCACAATGGACCCTTTTCCTCACTCTCTGTAAAAGATGGATAGATAGGTAGGTAAACAGATAGACTGACTGAATTAACGGTATTCTACTGTTAGGGTAGTCCCTGACCTAGAAAACAAAAAAACGAGAAATAAGAAACTAAATGAAATCGAGGATTGTAAAAGAAGAGTATTCCAGTCACTCTGATTAGCTTTCCTTTTTTAACAGTTTTTGGTGCAAAAGGCATTCTCATTAAACTGGGCAGTTCCATTTCACCTCCTCCTTCACCAAGATCAAGACCATCCACCATAGACTGTTACATAAACTTTCACCCTCAACTCGTAAGATCAGTCTTGCATCCCCAGCTCCTCGCTTGCATCTCTGGCTGCATGTTCCTTAGGTATCCCAAAGTCCAAAAAAAAATGTTTTCAATCTTCTCCAAAGCCAATCCATTCTCCAGACTTACCTATTTCTGTTGAAGTGACCACCATCTAAGCACCCAGGTTGGCAATCCTGGAGTCAAGCTTGACTCCTCTCTCTTTCGTCCTATCTCCAAGTCTTATTTGTTTCTACCTCCATAACATCTCTCAAATCTGTCCCCTTTTCTCTGCTCACACAGTCAACAGACCTCATTACCTCTCACTCAGACCATTACAGTAGCTTCTGAAGAGGAACCTGGCTTCTACTTTCTCCCCTCTCTAATTCATCCTGCACCCAGCTACCAAAGTGATACAGACGTGACCGACAATACCCCACCCCCAACTAAGAAAACAAAGCTTTAATGGCTTCAGTTGCCTCTAGGATGAAGTACAATGCCCTCAGTGTGGCATTTAAAAACTTTCCAGGCCCTTACCTACCTTTCCTGTCATATTTCTTATTATTCTCCTTCACAAGCATTCTGTTACAGCTCAGTTTTCATGCTCTTTCTCCATACACAACATTCTGGCTCCCACCTTTGCACAGGCTGCCCACCTCAAGCCTGGAATACACTATGAACTTCCACCTCTTAGACAATCTATCTTCTTTCAAAGCACAGCTCAAACACCACCGCCCACATGAAACCTTTCCTAATTCCCCCAAGCTTCGTGTTCTTTTGTTCCTGAAATTACTTGTTCGAACTTGGTGGTGCTTTGTATTTACTTTACTTTTCTGTCTCCAGGGGACAGGATACGGACTCTATTTAGCACAGTACCAGGTACATGAGAAGTATTTCTCCAGTTCCTGCTCATAGAAGAATCTCAACATCTTTCCACCCATTTTTCTTTTAATGATCTCAGAGGAAAAAAGTGTGTTCTCCTTGCCAAAGTTCAGCCCTCCCTTGAACCTTTGATCTTGGCCCTTCCTGACTCCCAAAGGTTAACCTTTTCAGACCACAAGGAGTCCATGCCAAAGGCATATATTAAACGGATTAATGGAGGACTGATTTTCCGTAGGGTTGGGGGCCTTCGCTCTGAGCAGTGTTTGTAGATAACCTACAAAGATAGAGAAGGATGACCAAACTGAGACCTGCATGGAAATTCAGAATCATAGTCCCCGTTTCAGTTACTGTCGTTGGTTTTTTCCAAATGACCTACAAAGCCCTCACAGGGGGCACCGTTGGCTTTAAGTGGAAAATCAGAATCATGAATGATTTTAGATCTTTGTGGTTTTAAAGAAAACGTTCTTATTATAGAATTAGAGAATCATGTTGAAACCCAGCACTAGAAGCTCCAGGATGGAACTTCCAGAAAGTAGAAAGGCAGAAATGGCAGAGATTAGCAAGGGAACAAGAAATTTGGTAACCCAACAGAAAATGACATGAATCAGGGCCCCAGAACAATTACCAACTGGTTTACAAAACTTCATAAACTTTGCATTCCTTACCATGGAGGGAACATGTTGCAATGGCTCAAGTGCTGAATTAGAGGCAAAGAGATCTCAGTTTAAATTCTGCCTATGCCATTGGCTGTCTGGGTGACCCTAGGAAAGATAAGTGACCTTTATGAGTATCAGTTTGCTCATCTGTGAAATGGTACCCGTCTTAGAAATCAAAGCAGTTCCGTGACATTTGATCTGGAGTCAAGATAATTCAGGCTCATCCCCTGACTTGATCACTTAGTACCTGCGTGACCTCTGACAAGACACTTTATTTCCTTATATGTAAAATAGGTTGGAATCAGTGGTCTCCAAGGTCCCTTGTGGCCCTAAATTCATGATCCTGTGGGGGTTGTTATGAGGATCAAATAATGAGATCTTACGTATGCCTTGTAGACTTGAGAATGATAAAGAGAATTATTAGAGAACTCAACACGTTCTGCCTTAATGAGCAATGAGAACAACTTCTCATACCTATCAGTAATATCAACAGGGGTAGACCTTGAAATGGGGGAAACCCCAAGTAAAATGACTGAGAAGAGACAAGGTGGTGATCGAGGAATAAGAATAATCCCTTATAAGTGGGAATCCTTGACAATCTACAAAGAGTTTTAAATGCATCCCCATACTTGGTTATCCTAACCCCCACTCCATGATGTGGGTAGGGCAGGTGTCATCCTGATTTTACAGATAAGGAAACTGAGGCTCAGAAAGATGGAGTGATTTACACAAGATAACACAATTAGTCAGTGGTCAAATCAGGCTATGAACTGAAGTGATTCTTGGTCAGGTCTAGGCTAAACTTGAAGGTCTCTGAGGTCCCTTAAAACATGGGCTGCACATTACATCTATCAGATTGGTTAACATGACCAAACAGCAAAATGATAAATGTTGGAGAAGATGTGGGGAAATTGGAGCAATAATGTATTGTTGGTGGAGTTGTGAGCTGATCCAACCATTCAGGAGAACAATTTGGAACTCTAAAATTGTGCATACCCTCTGATCCAACAATGCCACTACTAGGTTTATATCCCAAAGAGATCATAAGAAAGGGAAAAGGACCCACATGTAGAAAAATATTTATAGCAGCTCTTTTTGTTGTGGCAAAGAATTGGAAATTGAGGGAATGTTCATCAACTGAGGAATGGCTGAACAAGTTGTGGTATATGAATGTAATGAAAAACTATTTTGCTGTAAAAAATGATGAGCAGGCTGATTTCAGAAAAACCTGGAAAGACTTACATGAAGTGATGTTGAGTGAAATGAGCAGAACCAGGAGAACTTTGTATACAGTAACAGCAACACTGTGCGATGACTGACTTTGTTAGACTTAGCTCTTCTGAGCAATGCAGTGATCTAAGACAATTCCAGAAGACTCATAATGGAGAATGCTATCCACATCCAGAGAAAGAACTGTGGACTCTGAATGCAGACTGAAGCACACTATTTTCTCTCTCTTTTTCTTTCTCGTGGTTTTTCCCTTTTATTCTGATTCTTCTTTCATCACATGACTAATGTGGAAATATGTTTAATATGATTGTATATGTATAACTGCCTGCAGGGAGGAGGGAAAGGAGAGAGGAAATTTAGAGTTCAAAATCTTATAAAAGTGAATGCTGAAAACTAAAAATAAATTAATTAATCAAAAAAAACCCCATGGGCTTGACTCACTGGCTTCTGTGGTCCCTTAAAACACTCAGAGTCTGTGATTTTGTGTTTCTCTCCCACACCAAGTTCTGTTCCTTCTGCACCACAGAGCCTCCACAGTAATGAATCAATAAGAGCCACTAATACTAACCATAGCTGCCCTGTTCCCATTACTGATTAATGGGTTTGATTTTACATTTTACAGTTAAAGGGATCATTTGTGATGAGTTTTCAGGATTAGTGAAAGTCTTCCCAGATTTTTACAAATGTCTAGAACAGTTTCAGAGATTCTTAGATGAATACCTGGGAAGCTTTCTCTTTCTTTAGTTTTTCTGGTACTAAACTTATCTGTAAGAGGCAGTGTGGTATATATTGGCTGTGTGACCCTGAGTAAGTCACCTGGGTAAGTGTGTCTTGACAACTTTATGGGACTAGAAGCTGCAGGTTGCATGCCATGCTTTGGTGGAATGAATTTCTTCACTGAGTTCCCTATACAGAAGACATATCGGATCTGAACCAAAAGGGAAAAATACTTTTCTCTATGTGTGCCAGAAATGTGCTAGCAAATGTTTAACGACCAGCTCTCCAAAAAAAGGTACAAATGACACACCTTTCTGCTTAATTTGCACTATTAACATTTTCTCCATCACTTTTTAAATCTGGGCAGTCAACAAAAAGGAAATCAAGCACTGATTTGTAGCTGCTTCCTATTTCAGAGTTACAAATGTTCATACTAAAAATTTCACAATCAGGTCCCAGCTCCGGGACACATCTTGTCATTCCCCCTCACCCCTCACCCCCGCCCAAGAATGCTACTTGAGGGCAAAGATTGTTGCATTTTTTGCCTTGGTATATTCAACCCCCAGTTGCCTTCCACATTTTATCTAGATCTTTGATTTCATCAGGCAGTGACATTCCAGTAAGGAAACTTCCTTTACCAACACAGATCTGCACCAATCTCCAACCTGCTTGGAGCATTAAGATTTTAAAAGGCTGTGCTCAATAGGAAAGTATATGTAGAACTTATACAGAATTGTATGCTGTCATGGGGAGGAAGGGGGGTAGCGGGGGGAAGGTGTGGGGGGGATAAAAATCTTAATTTTAAGGAAGTGATTGTAGAACATTTAAAAATAAATTAAAAAAAAGATTTTAAAAGGCTTGCCAATATGTGTCAAAGGTGAGACTTGAATCCAGGTCCTGATTCCTAAGCAGAGTCCTATTCATATACTGTGTTGATGCTTTTAATGTTTGCTGGATTGAATTTCACCAAATGGAGAAAAATAGATATTAAAACTCTCCTGATACACAATAGTAGTCTGCCTAATGCTCCTCAGCCTTCCTTTCATACAAACTCTTAGAGCCCATAATTCCAAGCAGAATGTATATCATGAGATTCCAAATGAAGGAGCCTAAATCTGGAACGGTCTCCTGACATTTGATTCTGGTTTTCACCTTACTTTTTGGAAGTCCAGGAAGTAAAAGACCTCAGCTTTCTCTATAAAAATGAGGAAAGCAAACCAAATGTTCTCTAGGGCCCTTCCAAAAGAGATCTGTACCAGTAATAGGTATGTTCTTGCTAGATTTCACAGGCACAAATATCTTCAAATTGGAATTCTCCTCCCTGGTCCTTGGACTACCAGTACCAGGTTTTCGAATTGATTCTCCATTTTCTCTCCAATTCTATGCAAATTACTGCCCCATTCCAGGCCTCAGTTCCCTTCCCTAAAGTTAGTCACTAGGATTGAATGGTCTCTAAGGTCCTGTCTGTGTCAAAAACTCTAGGGTTCTATGATTCCAGGTCATCCATCTACATCACCCTCTTCAAATTATGACCACTGTTCGCTCCTGCCTACTGAAATCCACTTCCACTCTCCTAGATAATTTGGGCATTGAGCTTTTTTTTAAGTCTCTAAAATAATTAACAACAAGAACACTGTATAGTATTTTATATTTTTCTTTAAGGAAAAAATAGCATTACTGATGTCTTTGGTTTTTGCATCACAGCCATTTCCCGATACATCACAACCCCTTAATCCCTCTCTTGTAACACAGGAAGAAAAGAAATTAAGCGCCTATGTGTTAGGCATTTTGCTAAGTGCTTTATAGACATTATCTCATTTGATCCTCACAATAACCCTGAGAATGTTGCTATTCCCATTTTACAGATGAGGAAACTGAGGCAGAGGTTAAGCGACTTGTTCCGGGCTACACAGCTAATAATTCTCTGAGCAGGATTTGAGTTCAGGTCTTCCTGATGCCAGGCCCAGCATTGTGTGTACTGTGACATCACCTAATGGCCTACAAAATAGGAAAGCAATTAAGGAAAAGCAAGCATCCGTAGTGCCCTACACCTACTGAGAGGAGTAGCGTGTTCTCTTTATCTGTTTTCCCAGGCCAAAATTGGTTATAACAATATATTACAATATACCAGAGCTCGGAGACCTTTCAGAGTTGTTTTCATTTACACTGTTGTGGTCACTGCCCACATTCTCTCATCTGAGCCTCATAAAATTTTGAAGTGGGCAGAGAGTGTCATATTTCATCTGAGGAAATAAGACAATGTGGTTAAGTAATCTGTCTAAGGGTATACAACTAGCCAGCAGCCAAGTCAGGACTAGCTCCCCGACTTCTAACCAATCACTTTCCACCATGCCCCTCCACAGCATCCTTGGAGACTGCCCATCAAATCTTATTACCTTGTGGTTCTTCACCATTCTTGATTCAGTTGACCTTTATGGCACTGGAATCTTGGTGTTCCTCCCTCTGATCATGACCCCCCCCCCTTATTTGTTGGTCACTCTCCCTTCCCCTCACTCCATACTGTGACCTCCAATCACTAACGTCCTCCTGCTTCACTCAATATCTTGGTTATAACTGACTGCTGGTTCAGGCTCAACTTTGTGGTCAACCACTTTGATGTGATCTCTTCCACAATGGGGGATACTCTTGTCCCTTTTGAGAGGCAACAGGGTATAGTAAAAAAAAAGCTTTGCATGTGGAACCAAACCATTTGGACTCAAATTCCAGCTCTGCTATTTTCTATTTATGTAACTGTGAGTTACTTGTCTTTGGTTCTCAGTTTCCCCTTAGGTAAGATGAAGGGTTTCAAAGACATCATGTCTTCCATCTCTGTTGCTATGATTCAGTGACCTTTGACACTTGTACCACAAGTTATGGGTGCCAGTCTCCCTTTTGGCTATATATATTGAGACCACCCCTGTTCACTTTTCCTGTCAACTTGTTCCATTTCTGCTCCCAAGCCATTAGAGGAAGTACTAGAGGAAGACTCTGCATCAGGTGGCTGTGGCCTACCACAAACTTATGCCACCCATCTTCTATGAGGCCCTTGCCACCATTCTCTGATTGGTTTTCCACTTGTACTAAAACATCCCTCTCTTCAAGTTCCTATCCCACCACTGCCATCACCCATCATCCACCTCACTCTCAGTAGATCAATTTCCACTAAGATCAAGTCCACCTAGTTAATATAAGCTTGTCTCAACAGCTTTCTGATTTATATCTCTCCTTGACTCACAGGTCAAGATATTCATCTTCCTCTTTAATTCAAGTCCATTCAATAAGCATTTATTTACATGCTTACATGCAAGGCACTGGGGATACAAAAACTCAACAAAAAACTTTGACCATTGTGGAAATGAATGTTGAAAACTTAAATAAACAAACTTAAATACAAGACCTCTAAGGAGAGGAAACCTACAAACAAAACAAAACAAAACAAAACAACTTTGACCATGCTTGGCTGTCCCAGACTAATCTTGCCTTCCCTTCTGAACCAATGAATTTGAATTCCATTCAAATTACCTAGTAACAACCCACTCTAGCTAATCAAGCTTTTCACTGACCACACTTGTTAGTCAGGGCTGATCTGCTAACTGGGTCCAGGATTTCTCTAGTAATACCAGGCATATGACCCAGTCATTTGATTGGGATATTTTTTGTTTTTAAAAAACCCTTATTAAATGTCTGTGAAATAGTGGTTAATATGAATTACTTTCATGTATATATGAACTAGAATAGAATATACATCCAAAGTAAAATTTGAAGAAATGTTACACTTAGGCATATATAAGCTTCTTCTCTCTGACTTCAACTGTCTGCCTAACTTGTCCTACTTAGGTTCGATAATAGTATAATGGATGACATTTAAATAGCACTCACAATTACTGTCTCATTTAAGCAATGTCTTGGCTATGTTTCAGGCTGGCTATCTCAGATTCTACATTGGAAACTCCCCCACCTCATCTACAGTTCTATACAAAGATCCTGGAAGGATCACCTCTCTCAACTCATCAAAATGTCACAAAAGCTTAAAACCTTTCAAATTCCTCAGGCTTCTAAAGATCTTCCCAATCTGGTTCCTGCTCATCTTTTCTGACTGACCACAACACACAATTCTCTCTCACTTCCATATATGCTCCGGACCTGGAACCCTCTCCCACTTGGACCCTCCTTCCATCCCCTTGAAAGTTCAGCTCAAGGGTCATTTTTACTTTTCCTAATTCCCGCAGTGTTTAATCCCCATCCCCATTGCCCTGAATTTATTTGGTATATCTTTTATATTTATATAGCTGTACATGTATTTTTTCCCAATAAAACATAAGCTTCTTGAGAGCAGGGATTGTTTTTGACTTTGTATTCCCAACCCTGGAGATACAAACTATGTGCCTGCACATAGTTGACTCTTATTTTAAAATTCATTGTATCTTTTTCAATCAACAAAAATCTGCTTTCTCTCCCTCTCACCTCCCCCCAACCCCACTGAGGAAGAAAGAAAAAGAAAATCCTCTATTGCAAACACAAGTAAAACAAAGTCCAGCAATTGGCCATGTCCATAACAAACATGTCTCCAAAAATGCATGAGGAAATAAATGGTTCCTGCCTTCAAAGAGCTTATATACTAGGGCAGAGGTTTCAGACACATGGCCCCCACTACTCCTAAGTAGATCTGAACCAGATTAAAATATGATTGGAAAATATTTATTAAAATAAATTAAGGTATAATAGACCATGGATAAGGTTAACATGGTGTTTTCTAAATCAAGAAGCAATGGCTTAGTGGTTCCTGTTTCTATGTGAGTCTGATAAAACTGTTCAAAGGGGAAAAGGAAGAATATATTGTATTTAAGCAGATAAGCATGATATAATTAGAGGAGGGAGAGAATCCTAATAGCTAGTGGGAACCAGGGAGGGTTTCCTAGGGGAAGGAGCACCTGAGCAGAGCCTTGATGGAAGAATCTAAAGTCAAGGAGACTTACACCGCCTCAGTGGTGCTCTCCATCTAAAGCCTGCCTTGGCTCCTAAGGGACCTAGCTCCCTCTCCAGCAATTCATCTGGTTTCCAGTCCCTTCTCTGGTCACTTTCTAGCAATATAGCTTCCCCTTTCTGGGCCTCAGCCTTCTTTTTTGAAAAATAAGAATTATCTCAAAGGTCCTTTTCACTTCTAAAATTCTACATTTTTATGTCTCTCTCCTATTAGTTCCTTCCCCTTGGCTTTCAAAATGTACAGGTCTTTTCTGCCTGGGGAAAAAAAAAAACCAAATAACCCATCATTTGACCCCCACTGCCTCTTGTACGTACAAAACTCCTCCCAAGCAGGCCTTCTTCCTAGTTGCCGGGCAACCGCCCACTTCACTATTTAATTGAATCCTAGCCTACAGCTCCCTTTGATGTTTCTGATTTAGCTGCAGAACAACAGCGTCAGATGTATCCGTAGCTACACAGCTCTCTCTAGAGGATCATTACACGTACTGTTCCAAAAACCAGAGGAAAAAGAAGCCCTGGCTTGTAAAGCCCAGTATTCTTTCTAAATTCCATGAGCTCTTCTAACTAGTGCAGTCAGATGAATGGCAAGGACATGGTGAAATGGTTCTGGGGCATTGAGCCCCTCACAAAGCCCCAGCAGCCCCTATGGATGGCTTGGAATAAGTTTTGTGACTCAAAACACCTCCCAATGCCCTAGTTTCAAACTGAAGTATGCAAATCCATGAGATGGAGGGGAAGCACGTTTTAGTCAAATGGTCACCCCCTAGGGCTCAGGCAGATCACCCTGCCAGCTACTTCACTGTTAATACCCAGGGCTGAGGGAGTGAGCCTCCCGGGAGATGAGGCCTTAGAGACCACCTAGTCCAATTCCTTCATTTTACAGAGGAGGGGAAGGGACTTGCCCAAGGTCACATAAACCAGAGGCAGAATTTAAATTCCAGTCCTATGATTACGAGGGCAGTATCTTTCCACCGTACCATGCTACCAGTTTTAATTAGGAATAGGCCTGGAGCAGCCCTAGTGACCTGGTACCTTAAGAACATAAATTTGAGGGGAGGAGGGATGGTCAGCTTCAGACCCTACCAAAAAAGGAATCTAAGTGTCAACAGGCTCCAAGGTACTATCTCTACAAGGACCATCCTGAAGCACTTTGCTTCCTCCCCTTCATCTATTTTACCTTGCATCAATTTAATTCAATTCAAGAAACATTCCCTAATTTTTAGGGGAGATATGAAGATGAAAAAATGACCATCCCTGTCCTCAGAGGGGTCACTGTCATCTACCTTGACATAGGATATTTTACCAAAAAGTAGAACATGATCAAAGAGACCTTGGCCAGACCAAGACCAAGGGATGGCAGAACATTTGATAAGGGATCACTTTCAATTGGGAGGGGATTGGGGAAGGCTCATAAAGGAGGTAGTATGTAAGTTGAGCCTTAAAGGAGGAGAAGGATTTCTATAAGTAGAGGAGGTAAGAAGTGAGTGTGTTTCAGGGTTAAAGCAAAGCCTTCAGGGAGATGTTGATTAGGCTAAAAGGTAGAATGGATAAAAGGGAGTCATATGCAATAAGTCTGGAAAACAAAGAGCCTTAAATGCCAGACTGAGCTGTTTGCATTTTAACCCAAGGGCAATAGGGAGCCACTGAGGGTTTTTGTGTAAGAGACTATTGTTGTCAGACATGAGCCATGGGGAGATTGTTTTGGCAACTGAGTGGAGGATGGATTGGGATGGGAAGAGACTGGAGGCAAGGAGGGCAGTGAGAAAGTGCTTGTAAGAGCCCAGGAGAGAAGGGATGAAAAGCTGAATTAGAAGATAGGGATAGGAGGATGTGAATGAAAAAGAGGGAGGGAATGCAGGATGTGCTGTGGAGATAGAATTGTCAGGACTGGGCAACTGATTGATCATGACAGGAATGCAAGTGAGGGACGCTGCTTAGGTGACTCCATGAATAGAAGGGAAGCTGGAAGGAGGACTGGCTTTAGAGGAAAATGACAGCTATGATCAGTTCTATTTTGGACACATTGCATTTGAGGTGCTGGCAGAAGATCCATTTGGAGATGTCCAGAAAGCATCCTGATTTCACATCCCTGATCTGCCCTGCCTTCCCTGGGACAAACTTGCC
Source organism: Potorous gilbertii (assembly GCA_028658325.1). Taxonomy (NCBI): domain Eukaryota; kingdom Metazoa; phylum Chordata; class Mammalia; order Diprotodontia; family Potoroidae; genus Potorous; species Potorous gilbertii. The sequence goes on from CM053775.1 coordinate 25,711,840, forward strand.
TGCCTTTCAGATCCACCGACTGCTCCATCTGCACCGTCCAACAATGACCAAGATTGATTGACCAAGCCTTTCATCAACCACGTCTGCTACTGGAATCAGCCTTCGTGACTTGGGGCTGGAGCCTTCCCAACATAAGGCCCATAGATGCATGGATAGAGCAGTGGCCCTGGAGTCAGGAGGACCTGAATTCAAATCTGGCCTCAGACACTAGTTGTATGATCCAAGGCAAGTCATTTCATCCTATCTGCCTCAGTTTCCTCACCTGTAACATGAGTCAGAGAAGGAAACAGCAAACCACTCCAATATCTTTGTCAAGAAAACCCCAAATTGGGTCACAAAGAGTCACACATGACTGAAAAGACACAGCAGCAACAACATTATATTTAGTTACACATCGATGCTTTCCCTCTAACTTCAAGTATATCCAATCTCTGCTTGGACTTATTTGCCTATAGTTTTACTTCTTATGCCCAAAGCAGATTTCCCCTGACTTCTAGGCTCTGCCCACTCCAACAAAGCTTTGGTTATGTTCTGCAGTGGCCCTGAAAATCCCTTACGTTGTGCCTACCAACTTCTTGGAGGCTCATTCCTGAGTCATCAGAGTGGTTTGAAAGCTTACTGCCTCAATCTGCTCCCTTATGCTTAAGGGTTGCTGTCCCTTGCATCACCAAATCATAGAATGCTGGAGCTAAGAGGGACCTGAGAGACTACCTAGTCCAACTCTTTATTTTCCAGAGAAGAAAACTGAGGTCCAACAGTAGGATGTGACTTTCCCCAATACACAATGAATTAGTAGCCGAGCTGAGACTACAACATTAGCCTTCTGATTACTTGTTCTCAGTGTTCCTCACAAGATTATCCCCCCTATCTCATACTTGAAAGGGGAGATTGGTCCTCCACTGTGGTTTAGCCTTTTCACCTTTTGGGGGGCTTGCTCTTTCTATGCCCAAACCAAAAGAGAAAAACCTATATTACACAGTGACTAGTTGAGGTTTCGTGTCTAAACCCATGACTCTCACCTTCCAATTAAGAGATTATTACCACGGTGACTAATTTACCAATGTGGCACAGATCTCACTCATTCCTCTCTCAATTACTCACTCATCTGCTTCTATCAGCTTTCAAATCAAATTGCTAATTAGCATAGAAAAGATTTTCTTTACCCAAGCAAGTCTGAAAGTGATCTCAGACAACTTCTGAACCAAACCTCTGGGCAACCAGTTTTTCCTTTTCTTTCTTTTAAACATCAACTGAGCAGACAAACAGTTTTTAAAAGATAGATTCATCCCTGTGATATAAAAAAAGCTATGCACTGATACACAAGTATTATTTTCTCAAATTGACCTGTTGCTGGTAGAGCTGGGTGTTAAATGATCATGGGGAACAAAGCCCATATGTCTCGTTAATAAAGGGAGGCTTCATCCATGGGATTTTGAAACTGAGAAATGATTTTCCATCTTTTTTAGACATTCATAATGTGGTACTTTGGGAATGAGGCGATTACAGCATCGACTTGCTTTCTCCATCACCCTCAGTCCCTATTGGCTAAGTAGAGGAGCAAAATTACCCACATGGCAGCATCTTCAGTCTGAACTGGTCCTCCTACGCAGCTCCCCACTTCCTTTTTTAAAATTCACTCAAGTATTGTTCATCAGCAAGGAAATAAAAAAATTTATTCAGTTCTCTATCAGTATTCATCCCTGCACCCCAAACCCCACCCCCACCCAACACAGCAAGTTAGGCCATCTGTGTCACTTTACTTTATTCAAATGAGTGCAAATGTCAACCAATTGAAGACCCAGAGGTGGCTGTGGGTAAGGTCACCCATTGCCCCAAAAAGCCAACGCATTGAGCGGATGTCACCCTGTCAAGCACCTTCCTGGCTGCCCTTTGTGATGAAGTGATTAAAGGGGAGACAGGCAAAGAAGCTGAGGAAGCAGGTGGCAACTTGAAAGATACCTTTCTCTTGGGAGGAAGGAATACCTCCATGAAGAGAGGATTCGCTTTCTCCTCTTTCTCCCCACCCAACACTCCACTCCCAAAAGATCTTATATTCATTTGGATTTTTTCCCCTTTGGTTGAGTCTCACTGGATTGGCAACAATTTGGCAAACTAGCATCGTAAATGAGTCTAGGGATTTTTTTTTCCCAAGGAGTTCTTAGAGTTGGTCCCTAGCTTTAGCTTCAAGCAGGGTTTGATACCTACTTCCTAGAGCACTGAGCAACTCAGAATGCTCTCCTTGGCTAAAAAGTGCTAATGGGATGTGGCCTCCAGAACATAGTGACTGCAGAGTCCAGGACTAAGAAAATGATCTCCAGTCCACTATCACTTTGTGATAATCGAACTCATTACAAGGGAAGCGAAGGTAGAGGATGGGGACAGCAGAATGATTGGGGCACTGGAGTTGGAGAAGACCAAATTCTGAATCCTGCCTCAGACATTCACTAACTGTATTACTCTAGGCAAGTCATTTAACTTCTCTGTGCCTCAGTTTCTTCATCTGTAAAATAGAGATAAAAATACCTGTGGTAATTGCTTTCCAAGGTTCCTGTGAGGATAAAATGAGATATGATATACATAGAGTACTTTGCAGACTTTAAAGTGCCAATGATGATTATTCTCTATTATTAAATAGTAATAATTCTCCACATAAAGATTTACCAATAAACAGATTCAATTCAATAAACAATTTTAAGCACTTACTTTATACAAAATATGATGTTAGGCTGGGAATACAAGGACAACATTAAACAGTACCTCCCCTCAGGGCCTTACATTCTTACATGACACTCCATCTCCAGACTCCAAGCATTTTCCCTGGCTTGCCCCATGCCTGAAACTCTCTCCCTCCTCATCTCTGCCTCTTGGCTTCCTCTTAGTGTCAGCTTTCTCAGTTTCCCTTAATCCCTATACCTTCCCTTAGAGATTAGCTCTATTTTCTCCTGCCTGTATCTTGGATGTACATGATTGTTTACATGTCTCCCCCATTGGAATGAGGACTCCTTGAGGGCACAGACTAATTTTGGTCTTTATATCTTCAGTGCTTAACCCAGGACCTGGGTTATAATAGGCACTTAATAAATGCTTGTTGACTTGACTCCTGGGGGGGATACAACATATGCACAGATGAATTAGTACAAAGTCTACACTTGGCTGGGGTGGGGGGTGTTGGGACCTGTGATTTCATCAGTGTGGGGATCTCCTAATACAAAAATGCCCTCCATTGATAAAGAGCAGAAACTCGTCTGTCCTTTATAGTGTTAGAAAGTCACTGAAAGCTGGTAAGAGAATTTGCTGAGGGTAGCACAGGTAGTATGTGTCAGAGGCTAGACTTGAACCTGGGTCTTCAGACTTCAAGGCTAGCCCTCTAGCCACTAGATCACACTAACTCTCAAATACAAATCCCAAATACATATGTTGAAAGTAATTGCAAGAGCGTGAAAGTACTAATGACTAATGATAATCAGTGAAGGCTTTAAGATGATAACACCTGAGCTCTCCTTTGAAGGAAGCCTGAGATTCCAAGATAGGGAGGTGAAGAAGCAGTGAATTCCAGACATGAGAGACTACTTGTCCAAAGGCAGTGGCAAGAGATGGAATGTTGATTAATGGGACCATTAAGTAGATCTGTTTGTTCAGAACATAGAGTCCACAAGGGGGAATAATGTAAAATAAGACTGAGAAGTTATACAGGAACCAAATTGTGGAGGGCTTTCAACTCCAGGTTGAGAGATTTATATTTTACCACAGAAGTAATAGGGAGCCATTGAAGATTCTTTTCCTTGGAGAGAGACAAAATGTGGCTTGAAATTACTTAGTGATTCATTGTCTGACACTTTGGATTTTTGGGGGGCATAACAAGTATCCTGGATACTACAAACCAAACTTCCTTAAGAGGCAGCATGTTATAATGAATAGGGCCCTGGCCTTGAAGTCAAGAAATTTGAGTTCAAATCCTGCTTCAGACACCTATTGACTGTCTGTCCCTGGGAAAGTCACTTAATTGCTCTGTGCCTCAGTTTCCTCCTCTGTAAAACAGGATAGTTGGACTTAATGTTCTCTAAGGTTCCTTCCATCTCTAAGTCTAGGATCCTAAATCTGACCTTGGGTAAATCACTTTAACTCTCAGTGTCCCAGGAAACTCTCAAATTATAAATTGCAGAATAGTTGCAAGTCTGCTTTGGTGCAAGAATTCCCTTACAGAAGCTCCATACATGGAAAAAAATAGCAAATCCACTAAAAAAATAAAACAAGGTAAGGGGAACTTCTAGGGGGATTTTGTGGTCATATTATTCCATTAATGTACCTTATTTGTACTACTTAATGTACTTATTTAACTACTCTTTAATTTTTTTTTTTTGGAAATATGGGCTCTGTCCATTTTATTCTTTACTATTACAAATAAAATACCTACAAATTGGTCCTTTTTTCCTCCACATTAAGTTGCTGCATCAAAAGACATGGTCAGTTTCCAGCTCTCCAAAATGTTTGCCCCAGGTTACATACAGTTCCACCAACAATGTATCAGAATGCCTGTTACTTCACATTCCCACCAACCCCAGACTTTATCATGTTTTGCTATGGCACACTAACTGGTGTAGGGTGGTAGCTCAAAGTTATCGTGATTTATATTTCTCTGATTATTAGGGAGTTTGAACATCTTTTCATGTGGTTATTAACAGAGTTTGTATTTCCTCCTTTATAAATTGTTCATGTAGATTTCTCCATTGGAGAGTGTATATTAATAGTGCTATGGACATGTCCCCTGATTTAAGAGTGACTTTGACAAACTAGAGCAGGTCCTAGGGAGGATAGTGAGGCATGGTGACAGAGCCAGAAATCATGTTGAAGGAAGAACAAATGAAAGACTGAGTCTCTAGCCTGGAGAATAGAAGACTGAGGATGGACACGACAGTTGTTTTCAAGCTTACTCTTTTCTATGTGGTCACCAGTGGCCAAAAGAGCAGGTCCTCTGCCAAATGACAGCCATAGTTCCGTGGGACAACACTAGAACTAACAAATGTAAATCACAGGGAGGCAGATTTGTGTTCAATATAAGGAAAAATTTATTTTTTTAAATTATTTTTTTTTCAAGGAAGAAAGGGAAAAGGAAAAGGAGAGGGAGAGGAAAGAAAAGGGCTGCTATAAATATTTTGGTGTATGTGGGGACTTTCTTCTTATTGATGACTTCTTTAAGGTATAAAAGGTCAGTAACAGAGTCTCTGGTTCAAAGGGTATGGACATTTTAGTCTCTATAGTTGCATAATTTCAAATTGCTTTTCAAAATGGTTGTACCATTTCACAGCTCCACCAATTGGGGATTAGTGTGTCTATCTTTTCACAATCCTTCTAATGTTAAATATTGCCAGTTTTTTGTCATCTTTGCCAATTTGTGAGGTGAAACCTCAGGGTTGTTGATTTGTAGCATTCTTTCATGTGATTGTGAATACTTTGCAAACTTTTATTTTGAGAACGGTTTGTTTAAGTGTGCTTGCTCCCATACTTTTGAGCACGATGTTTACAAACGTGTTTTCAAATGCTTTCAATGAGGATGAACAGAGCATCAAGGTCAGTTGCTGCACTGATGATAAGTTCTTCAATCAGAAAAGGCTACAAGCCAAGACCAAAGTAGATGAAGTGTTGGTGCATGATTTTCTGTTTGCAGATGATTGTGCATTCAATGTAGCTTCTGAAGCTGAGATGCAACAGTGTGGATCAATTCTCTGCTGCTTGTGCTAATTTTAGCCTAATAATTAACACCAAGAAAACGTAAGTGCTCCATCAGCCACTACCACACCATCCATATGTGGAATTATTGGTTACAGCAAATGGAGTAGTTTTGAATGCTGGGGATAAGTTCACTTACCTTGGTCGTGTACTTTCCAGGGATATACACATTGAAAATGAGGTTGCCGCACACATTGCCAGAGCTAGCTCAGTGTTGGAGACTCCAAAGGAAAGTATGGGAGAGAAGAGGTATTAGACTGACTACCAAACTGAAGGCCTACAGAGCCCTTGTGCTGACCTCATTGTTGTATGCCTGTGAAACATGGGCAGTCTGCCAGTGCCATGCCAGGAAACTGAGTTGGTTCCATTTGAACTGTCTTAGGAAGATTCTGAAGATCTTATCTGAAGGAAAGGTACCTACCAGATACTGAGGTCTTTGCTCGAGCTTAACTGCCAAGCATTCAAACCATGCTTCAGAGAGTGTAACTCCGATGGGCTGGCCACATTGTTTGAATGCAAAATGTATGCTTGCCAAAAAGGCTATTTTATGGGGAACTCGCAGCAGGCAGGTGATCACATGGTGGGCAGAAGAAGCATTACAAGGATACTTTCGATGTCAGAACTTTGGAATTGATTGTGTGACATGGAAGACACTGGCACAGGACCTCTCAGCATGGTGTGTCCACATCTGAGAAGGTGCTGTGCTCTATGAGGAAGCAGAATTGAAACAGCTCAAAGAAAACATAGGATGTGCAAATGTTCACATGGACTATCTATGCCCAATCTGTGGTAGAGCTTTCCAAGTTCGTATTGGTCTAATTAGCCACAAGCGAACAAATTGACACATGACTTTATCATAGTGATGTAATTTTGGTCCTCTTCAAGGACAAAGAATAACAACCAACCAATTGGGGAATATTTAAATCTCTCCCTACACATGTATATCTATATCTATCTTGGATACCAAACTCTTATCAGAGCAATTTGATACAAAGATTTTTTTTTTCCCATTCAGTCACTTCCCTTCTTATCCTAGGTGCATTGATTTTTATTTGTGCAGAAGCTTTTCAGTTTCATCTAATCCAAGTTATCTATTTTTATCTTTTGTAATTGCTTTTATCTCTTATTTGGTTAAGAATACATGTCCTGCCCACAGATGTGAGAAGTATACAATCTATTTTCTCTTCTAATATTTTTATATATAGTATGATCTGTAATATTAAAGTTGAGTATTCCATTTAAAATGTATTACGGAATATGTTGTAAAGTGTGGGTTTAAGCTTAATTTCTCTGAGACTACTTTGTAGTTTTCCCAAGAATTTTTATCACATAAGGAGTTTCATCCTAGATAATTTATGTTTTTGACTATCAAACACTGGGTTGTTGAGTTCTTTGGTTTCTGATTCTCCCTTGTCTAACCTGTCCCATTGATCCATCTCTTTGTTCCTTAACCAATACCTGATGGTCTTGATGACTACTGGTTTATAATACAGTCTGAGGTCTGAAAATGCTACTCTCCCTTTATCCCTACCTCTTCTTATCATTTCCCTTGAAATTCTAGTTTTTTCATTTTTCATTATTATTTTATCAAGTTCTATAAAGTTCTTTTTAAATCACCCTTGGTGATTGATATAGCATTAAAGTGTAAAGTAATTTTGGTAGTATTGTCATTTTTATTATATTGTCACAGTCTAGCCATAAGCACTAAATATTTTTCTAGCTATTTAAATTGTTCTTTATTTTTTTTAAGGAGTACTTTGTAGTTGAATCTATGTATGTCTCTTATGTTTTGGTAGGTTGATCCCCAGATGCTTTGTGCATTTTGTAGTTATTTAGAATGGAATTTCCTTTTTTATTATTTATTCTTGTGTTTTGTTTTTATTACATAGGAATGCTGATTTTGGGGGATTTATTCTGCAACTTTCAACATTGCTGAAGCTATTGTCTCAATTAACATCTTTGCTGATTTCCTAGGATTTTTCAAGTAAACCATCATTGTTAGTAAACAGAGATAGTTTTATCTTCTATTTACCTATCTTTATTACTTTATTTCCTTTCTCTTGTCTTATTGCCATTGCTATCATTTCCAGAGTTGTATCAAATAATAGTGGGGAGAGTGGACTTTATTCTCATATTTACTGGAAATGTTGCATTGTATCCCCATTGTATATGATGCTCCTTTTTGGTTTTAGATAGATTCATTTTATGATATATATTTTTTTAAATCCCTCTATGCCTACTGTAGGGTATTTTTAAACATAAAAGAGTGTTACATTTTGTTAAAGGTTTTTATTTTCTGCATCTGTTAAGATGATTGTGTGATTTTGGATGTTTTGGTTTTTAATATGATTGATTATGTTGATTATTTATCTAATATTGAATCATCCTCACATCCTTGGTATAAATCTCGCTCAGTCGTAACAAATGATTTCTTGCATAAATCGCTATAGTCTCTGACCGGAATTTGTTTAAAATATTGGAGTCAATGTTAATTAATATTATCCTATAGCATTCTTTCAATGTTTTATATTCCCTGGTTTAGGTATTAGGACTGTATTTATCTCATAAGAAGATTCTGGTAGGGTGCTTTCTTTCTCAATTTCTGAGAATAATTTGTGAAGTATGAATAATAACTGTTCTTTGAAAGTTTGATAGAATTCTCCTATGAATCTTATCAGGATCAGGAGGTGTTTTTTTTTTCTTTTGGTATTTCTTTTATATCTAGATCTATTTCCTTTTCTGAAATTGGGTTATTTAACAGCTCTATCTGGTCTTCTGGCAGGGTATTTTATATTCTGGAAGGCATTCCTCTACTTTCTTTTGTGTTCACTTCTGTGTTTTGTTAGCACATAACTGTGCATAATATGTTCTGATTGCTTATTTCTTCTGGTTTTGCTGTGAACCTTGCTCATTTGCTATTTTATCAATTTTCTCTTCTCTTCTTTTTAATTAGATCGGCTAACTTACTAGTTTACTAATTTTACTGATCTTTTCAGATTTTAGTTTGATTTATCATTTCTATGTTTTTTTTGTTTACAATTTATTTCCTTCTAATTTTCATTATCTTCTCTACTGTACTTACTTTGTTTAGTTGTTGACTTTTTAATTTTTTAAATGTATATTCAGCTCATCAATCCTCTTTTTCTCTATTTCATCAATATATTTTTCCCTCTAAGGAGTACTTTAACTGCATCCCAGAAATTTGGATATGTTATTTCATCATTATTATTTTCTTTTACATAATTATTGTCTTTATGATTGGTTCTTTGATCCACTCATTATTTAGGATTTCATTGTTATGTCTCCATTTGGGTTTGTATCTTTTATTTGTGGTCCTTGAACCAACGACTTTTTATTTCACTAATGACCTCTATCAATGTATTAACTATTTTTGTCTTTTTTACACAATATCTCTGTGCCCTAATACATGGTCAATTTTTGTAAGCATTCCATGTGGTGCTGAGAATCATGTTCCATTTTTACTGTCTCACTTAAAAAATACCGTAAGTCTTTAAACTCTTGCTTCTCCAGGACCTCCTTCAGTTCCATATTTTTCCTTTTGTTTATACCTGTTAGACTTATCCAAAACCGAAGGAGGGAAATTGAAATCTCCTGTCACTATTGTGGTTTTATATATTCTTATAACTCAGATAATGTTTCTTTTATGAATTTGGATGCTTAAGGCATTTGGAGCATATTAAGTTTATTACTGGTACTGGTTTTTGTCCGTTGTTCATTTCAGCATAATATGGTTTCCTTGTTTATTCCTTTTTATTTTTTTCAATGTTTAGTTTTGCTTTGTCAAATAGCATGATTGCAATTCCTGCTTTTTTGGATTCATTTGATGTATAGTAAATTTCTTCTATCCCCTCAATATTTTTTTGTGTATATCTTTGTTTTTAAAATGTGTTTCTTGTAAGAAATAGATAGTAGGGTTTTGTTCCAATCTGTCACTATTTTTCATTTGATTGGATTGTTTAATTCATTCACATTTAAAGTTTGAGGAGTTAGTTTTATATTTTTCTCCATCTGTCTCTAAAATTGGAGCTTTTCTCAAAGTTATATTTTTCCCTCTTCTAAAGTAAACACAGTACTATATTCCTTCAGTTACTTTACTTTCATCTTTTCTAAGGTGGCCCTATTCCCAATGGCTCTCTTTCCCTCCCCCTGATCCCCTCCTCATGTTGGTTAACCCTTTCTCTTTGAGGTTTTGCTTTCTCTACTGCTTTTATCTGGTTACATGATTCTTCCTTCCCTCATTCCTCTCAGTCAAATAGATTCCCCCTTTTTTTCTTCTCCTTCAACTAGTTTTCTGTTCATTAGTTTTTTAAATTTCATTTTTTGTACCCTTTTCCAAAACGGATTTCTCTTACTCTCTTTATTATTCATCCTCTCTTTCTGTCTAGTCCAGACCTTTGTTCTCTGATTCACGACCTCCCTAATTATCTGGTCTCTCTCTCTTCTCTGTAATCCTAATCTTTTCTAGGTAGTTTCTGCCACTGCTTTGTTGAGCTTACCCTGTGGATTCCCCTTTTCCACAGTGCCTCATTCCCAGAACAATGCCAATTATTATACAGATCAGAGAGGACACTGACACATGGCAGGGCTCCTCCTCCACCACATCTCTGATCTGATTATGCAGCCCACCACTGATCTATATACTCTCCCCAGGTTACCTTTTTTCCCCATTTGCTTCAAAATCTCCTTCCTGGGTCTATGTTCTCCCATTGCCCCACGTGCCAGGATCTCCAACTGCACCCCCCACTCCCAGCATAGGATGAATAAATTTTTAAACCCTCACTTCTCTAGGTCACAACCAGTACAAGATTCTCATCTCCTTCCACAGACTATCTGTCTTCACCCATAGGGGCATTCGTCAGTGGAACTCCCTCCCACCACCAAAGCAAATCTTTCTTCCTTTTCCACCATTTTCAATTCTTACCCCCCTCCCCACCTCCTCAGTCATTCCTCTGTAGGCTTATCCCTTTCTGAGACCACAGGTCATCTTTTTCTCATTGCTATTCCTTGATTTGACCCCTACACATCACCCATTCATCTCTATCCCTTTTCTTCTATTTTCCTCTTTCATGTACCCTCCCATGTGGTTAAATAGTCACACACACACACACACACACACACACACACACACACACACACATAACATTGACTTGCCTGTAGGCAAGGTGTTGCCAGATTCTGTCTAAAATTTCCTAAACCTAGCTTGTCACTGATACCTCCCTTGGACTTCTACCTTCACCCCAGTCTCCTTCTGTACATTTAGAAAGAAGTTTCTTACTGCTTTCTTTGTTGTCATTCTCTTGCTATAGCTGTCCTTGGCTGCTGAGTGTATTCACTCTTCCTGTATTTCTGTTGTTTGGAATGTCTAAGAATCAAATAACATCTTCAATTCTGGTTTTCTTTCTAAAAATGTTTCAAGGGCTTCTTTTTTATTCGGCATCTAGCTTTTTTTTTTTTCATTTATAGTTAAACTCAGATTCAGAGGATAGGTCACCCTAGGTTGTATCCTCAGCTTTATTGCTCTTTGGAACACACTATTTTGTTCCTTTTTACATTTTCTGAGAGGTTCAGAAGAGTCTAGAGTAATTCAAATTTCCTTTTTTTTTGCATTTGAAGTTCTTTGTCCTAATCACTTGCAGAATTTGTTTCTGAAATGATTGTTAAATTTAACCACTATGTGACTTACAAACTTGGGTTTTTTTGGGGAAGTGATCTATGAATTCTTTTAATTGAGATTTCATTTTCTATGTTCAGAAGTTCTAGGCAATTCTATTATTTCCTGCATTATGATGTTAACATTTTTTGTTCTGCTGTAGTCTTCTGGAAGATCCTTTGGTTGTCTCCATGTAACCTATCTGAGATCAACATGGTTTGTTTGCATAATGAGCATATTTAATGTTGATGTTTTTTGCTTCTCTTCTTCTAGATTGTCCTTCACTTCTGTATGTTTGCATTCCCAACCTAATACTCTCTCTTTTATTTCTATGGGGAAATTTTGCCCTTGCAGATTCTAGCTTTTCTATTCTGCCTATTCATTTTGCTGTACAGGCCATAAATTCTGCTCTCAAAAGTCTCATTTCTCTTGTAAACCTCTCAGGAATAGCATGTCATGGTTTCATGTTCTCCTCACATTCCACATAACTCACAAGCTCATCAAATATTGGATCATTTTCCTTTGTTTTGCAGCATTTATTTATTGATACCTGAACTAATTTGCTAGATCTGGATACCTTCTGTTAATATTTTCCCTGTTAACTTATCAACCTACATTCAAGGTCTGTGAGTTTTCTTCTTCCTGCGATCTTTGGTAATTTCATTTGTTTTTTCCTTCTGATTTTTCCATATTCACTTTCTGACTCTGGTAGTTTCCTTTGGGACTAGATCTCACAGTGTTTCAGCCCACATCTCTGCCCAAGTGACTTTGGGTGGTCAGAACTGGCCCAGAAGGATGCTGGGCTATTGCCCTTAGGCTTGGTGGAACCCTGCACTGGCTCCCTGCTCTTCCTTCTTCACCCCCAACATACACACATCCATGTTGTCCAGGACCCTGGCTTTCTGTTCCTCAACTCTCTGGCCCAACACAAGCAGTTCAGAGAGGTACTGCCCCAGCAGGTTTTTTGTCCAGACAGCCATGTGGGCTGTTTGTCCATGGCTGTCCCACCAAAATTCTGCAGCCGGCCCTGGGGTCTTCATGGCACTGGAAAGAAGAAAGGCAAGTTAGGGTAGGGGGCTGGGTCTCATTGCTGGTGCCTGTGTCAGGGCCTTGGGTCCCTTTGCACAGCTTCACCGCAGGGTGTCAGGTGGGGTCTGGGGTGGAGGAGGGGTGTCAAGTGAGCTCAGGGTCACTGAGCATCAGGTTTTGGGGTTTTTTTTGGATTCTGGGTTTCCAAACGCATGCAGACAGATGAAGTTGCCTTATCATTGGTGCATAATTTCTGTTTTGGAGCCATCTGAGAAGTCGCAGGAGTCAGAGAAAATGTCTCATCCTCCATCTTGTTCTCGCATTACCCATAAGTCCCAGCCAGTAAGATCTGTGAAAAAAAAAGTCCAGCTGTCTTGCTTGCTTGCTTTCTAATAACTGGGGGAAATACCTACTGCCTCTTTGCATTGTGTTCTGATTTTCAACTGAAGGTCAGACTAAAAGCCCCAGCTTGTTCGAAAGCAGGATGAAACTAGATGAAGATGGAAAGGAAGCTAGAGGCTAAACAGTCTGAGGACCTAGTAGCTACAGGCCAGTCAGGGGTCAGTGGAAGTAAAACTGTTTGATGGGTAAGGGCTCCTATTTTTCTATACTTTTTCCTTCCCATGACTATGACTAATCCATTCATTTAACCTGGGAAAGAGACAATATTACCAGCTACCTCAGGGGATAGAAAGCTGAGCCTGGAGTTCAAATCTAGCATCAGACATTCACTAGTTGTGACCCTGGGCAAGTCATTTAACCTGTTTGTCTTAATCCATTAGAAAAGGAAATGGCAAAGCACTCCAGTATCTTTGCCACAAAAAAAAAAAAAACCCAAAACCCACAGACAGTATGATTCATAGGGTCACAAAGACCTGGACACAAGTGAACAAAAAGCAGCTATCTTAATGTGTTTGAAGGACTACCTTATTAGACAGATTATGCTTTCTTGGCTTGGCTCTAGAGGGCAAAATGAAGAGCAGTGGGTAGAAGCTGTGGAGAGGAAAATTTAGGCCTAATATAAGGAAAACCTTCTAACAGAGAACCAGGTTCAGGAGGTAGTGAGCCCTTCTTCACTGAAAGAATGACCATTTGTCAGAAAGATATGTAGCAGGGCAGTGAATGGAGTATTGGATTTAGTCAAGAAAACCTGAGTTCAAATGCTACCTCAGATACTAACTGTATGACCTTAGACAAGTCACTTAACCTCTCAGCCTCAGTTTCCTTGTCGATATGATGGGAACAGTAGCACCTATCTCTCAGGGTTGTTGTGAGGACTAAATGAGGTTCCATATAGAAAGTGCTTTATGAACCTTAAAGGATTATAAAAATGCCAGCTAGTACTATAATTTCTGCTGCAGATTTGACTAGATGGCCTCTGAGATCCCTTCCAAATCTATGCTTCTGTGACAAGGGGCATAGAGAGACAAATAGGACAGTATTTCACCCACATGTGGAGATTTGCTGCTCGAGTGCACATATCAATTTATTCTTTGAGAAACAGCTTGAGATTTAAACTTTAGGCCCTAGAATTAAAAACTGAATTTCTTTCTAGGTACATTATTGGGAATAGGCCAGAGGTTAGGAGAGGGCTAGGCTCTGAGACTTGTAGCTATAATTTACCCTTGAGTATTAAATATGCGTCTGTAAGTTCTGAGATGGCATAGTCATTGTGACAATGGCTAGAAGAAACAAAAGATTGGCATTAGCAGCGAGTCACAGGATCAAGCAGGAGCTTTGAAGGATTTCTCAGCAGAACCTGTGTACCCAGAACAGGGAAACCAGGGCTTTATCCCAGGGTGCTGGAATTTAAATGACCCTTATAGTTGTTTGTGCTTCATTCTCAGAGGACCATGACATCAGGGAGGTGATGCCATGATATGTAAATGAATTGAACTTAGATGAGGGAGGGCTGTGCAGAGTCACCAGCCTCACTATCTCCTCCAAAACCATCTGGGTCCAGTGCCTAGATACGGATCAGGACAACTGGATATGGCACAGGATGCAGTGGGGGACCCTGGCCTTTTCAAGCTAAGGTCTTTAACAGCCCAGACCCTTATAGCATTTCAGCCAAAAACAATCAAATTTGACATCTGGTTAACAAGAATACTTCATTAAAATCAGTATGTCCCCAGTGAGTTCTTCCCCTCTTCTCATCCCCACATCTCCAGCAGAGCTTGAAGACTCAGTTTGTACTCCGTATGTCAGATACATTTTGTGCTACTTGTCCTAAGCACAAAAAAATGCTAGTTGTGTTTCTGTTTCACGGTGTCTTTCACTGGGTTGGTTCAGGGGGAAAAACATCTGGGACAAGAAATAGGAAATTCTCCTGCCTTTTTAAAATTCAATCCTTGCACATTTTATTGTACATGAAAGTCAAAATGTTCTGAGCTTTTCTTGAAAGTCTGAAGCAACATATGGGCATGTTTAGCCTGGAGAAGAAAAGACTGAGAGGGGACACGATAGCTGTCTTTAGGTAGTTTCTATAGCACTGGTTGAAGGAGCTGTGGGAAATTTGACCCAAAAGAGAAAAAGACCAAGTGTGAGTTTTTTCTGTTCAGCTGAAGGGCAGTGGTGTGGGAAAAGGGAGGAGGATTAGGGAAATCTACACCCACCCAAAGGGGGAAATGAGGATTAGGGACTGATGGATGGAAGGATGGAAAGGAAGGAAAGAAGGTTCCTAATAGAGCTGCCTCATGGAGTAGTGAGATTCCCATCACTGGAGATCTACAAAGAGAGCCTGGATGACCACTTATCAGGCAGGGATGTTGTAGAGATTTGTTATCTAGCTCAGACTAGGTGATTTCTAAGGTCTTTTTCAACTCTCAGATTCTATGATATAAGAATGAGAGGTCTGTGAAGTCCCAGCTTTTACACACACACACACACACACACACACACACACACACACACAGAAGTACTATACACTATCTAACAATAACATTTTCCTGACAAATTAGCAAAACATTATTTGCCATTCCTCATCTAAACAGAACTTGCTTCATCTTTAGTAATACTACAAAAGCTATCATATTTCTGTCTTTCCTATCTCAAAAAATAGGTGAAGAATCCATGATTCCCTCCACCAAAGGAGATTATAACCCATCCTTGACTTTGTAGATCAGTCTTGGGGAGTTGTCTAACCCAGTGGGGTTAAGTACTTACCCAAGGTTGAATAGCTAATAAGTGTCAGAGATAGAATTTGAACCCAGGACATTATCCCTTATAGGACCATGTCATCTCTTTTAACATTGTGGGACAATGATGTTCTCCCTTGTATCATACCTTCTCCCCCTACTGTGCCTTGCTGCCTCCCCCACAATGCACTGTACTCACCTAGGTGTACATAGTTACCTGGTCAGAGTAAAGCAGGCTGACCTAAGATGGAGTCTCTGAATTTGTGCCAAATCCAGCGGTTTCAATTTCACAGGAACTGTGTTCAGTTGTACTTATATGAGTTAGTCCCTCCCTCTTCAGTGTCACTTTGAAACCTAGTTTTGCATGAACCCAAATACCACAGTGAAACTCTGTCAAAACCACTGAAAGCTTTGCCCAGTGGAGACCCCAAAAAAGCAAAGATTTGCTTGAAACCTAAAGATTCTCTCAAAGGCTTATAAGTAGCTCTCAACTAAATAGTAACAACCTGACTCAGATCTCAATAAGTAGTGAGAGCTGAAATCACAAATATTAGGTTGGGTTATCATCACAATCCTTATCATCAATATTAATATTCTCGTGAGAGGCAGCATGGTTTAGTTAATAGAATTTTAGACTTCAAGTTAGGAAGATCTGCATTTGAATCCTGACTCACAGACCTACTAGCTTTGTTTCCCTGGGAAAGTCACTTAGCCTCCTTGTGCCTTGATTTCCTCATCTGTAAAATGAGGAGGTTAGACTGGATGACCTAAGATTCCTTCTGCCTCTAAATCTATGATCCTATATTCTTTTTTAAAAAATTTTATTTTTTTATCTATTTATTTGCAGTGTTCCAAAACCACCACCACACAACCGAGATTTTTTCTTTCCCTCCCTCCCCCTCCCTTCTCTAGATGGCATACAATTCTATATAGGTTCTACACATACATTCCCATTAAATACATTTTCACCATATTCATGTTGTATAGAAGAATTAAAACGAATGGGAGAAATCCTATAACAAACCAAAATGTAATACAAAAGAAAATTATCTGCTACCATCTTCGATTGAATTCCATAGTTCTTTCTCTGGATGTGGAAGGCATTTTGCCTTAAAAGACCACTGAGAATTTTTTTAAGTCCTTGCATAACTATGAAGTATTACGTCTACCAGAAAAATTCCTCACTCACTGTGATTGTTGCTATGTACAAAGTTCTCCTGGTTCTGCTCCTTTCACTCAGCATATGATCCTATAATTTTATGCTGATTATTAATAGCAATAGAATTAGCATTAGCATTAGTACTAGGATCCTCTTCTAAAATCCTTCCATGGCACCTTGCCCTGGCACAGAGTTGGGTTCCTGAAGGCTGTGCCAGTGGGGTACATACTTTGGTAACTTCTACCAAGCTGGAAGGTCTTTGAGCACAGCCCAGGGAATGGTGGTGATCCTGCTATTCAAAGGCCAGTTTAGTTAGATGTGAAGATTCTCCTCACCCTGGTTTTTGTTAAGACTGAATTCCCCATCCCCAAGAGAAAGAGGAGAATTCAGTAAAAGCTGTCTTGATGTCAATCCCATCCCCTTAAAAGAATAACAAGGAGCCAATGTACGTGATATGAGAAGGCTATTTTTGCCAAGGAGATTTAGAAAGAAAATCTTCAGATAAGAGCTGATAAGAGAATGATTTGGAGTAATATTACAGCTTATTTGAAGCAAAGGGAGTGATTTGTAGACCCAGAGAGGGCAGACTAATGGATGTCATTATGTGATTTTAAATCAGAAAACAGTAATTTAGAAGAAAGGCAATAGCTTGGATTCTATTTGGGAAGGAACATTATAACTGATAGGGAGGGGGGAAAAGCAAGAGGTATGAAAGCCTTTAAAGATTCAGAGTAGTCAGTGAAAAGATGAGGCTATGGGCCAGAGGTGTCAGACACATAGCCCAAGGGCCACTGTTGTGGCCCACCACACTCTGGAGTGTCACCCAAAGCAGATTAAAATGGAATTGGAAAATATTTAACAAAATAAAAGTCCAATAGAACATAGATAACGTTATAGATAATGTGGTTTGCTAAGTCAATGTGCTGTCTTCAGGGATCCTTATATATTTTTGTGTCCTCTGTTTCTATTAGAGTCAGACACCACTGGGTTAGGCCCTTGTCAAGGAGAGAAGCAGTGAATTTTAGAAATGCTAAAGGAAAACTTAGATTTATCTAGATTTTCAATATGAGAAGGAAAGGATACTGAGGAATGAAAAATGACAGTACTTCTCTGCATGGGAGAATTGGGAAAAAATAATGCTTTCTATAGTGACAGCAAAATAAAGCAGAGGGGAGAACTTTCAAGATGGAGAGATTTTATCTATGTCATTTGGGGGTAAATGGATGACAGCATCTAGCCGGAGATGCAGGCAATAGAGGCTTGAGGAAATCAGTGGGTTGCAGAAAGATAGTTACAGGAGCAATTTGTTTTGTACACTGATGTGTTGAAACTACTGGATACTGATAACAACTCTGTGAGGTAAGCGCTATTACTGTCACCGCCATCTTACAGATGAAGTAACAAAGGCTCAGAAAGGCCAAGTAACTTTCCAAGGCCACACAGCTTGTAAGTATCAGAGTTAGTGTCTGAACCAAGACCTTCCTCGCTCCAAGGACAGCTTGCTGAACCACAGAGAACATTTGCATTTGTGAGACTAATGAAAAAAGATGGCCATCCCATAGTCTTTTAGGTTCAACTTTGCAATAAGTTTGCATTTCAAAACTGTTGTTCTAATTATAAGACTTTGTGGGTGTGTAGCAGGGGGTTATCCATGTAAGGAACTCTTGGTATGGAAACTTCCTCCACTGAAGTAAATTAGCAACTCATCTATACTATATAGTCTTTGAGAGCTACTTGGAACACTGGGAGGTTAGGTGACTTAAACAGGGGCACAGAGCTGGTGTGTGGCAGAGATAGGATATGAGAGGAGAAACGAAGGAAGGATGGAAGGAAGGAAGGAAAGAAGGAAGGAAGGAAGGAGGGAAGGAAGGAGAAAGAAAGGGAGAAAGGAAGTAGAAAGGAAGGAAGAATAGGAGAAAGGGAGAAGGAAAGAAGGAGGGAAGAAGGAAGGAAACAAGCATGTATTGAGCATCTACTATGCTCCAGGCACTGTGCTCAGAACTTTTAAAATATCTCATTTGATCCTCAAAAACCCTGGGAGGTAGGTACTATTGTTATCCCCATTCTATAGTTCAGGAAATTGAGGCAGAGGTGAAGTGACATGCTCAGAGTTACACAGGTAGTAAATGTCTGTCAGATTTGAACTCAGGTTTTCCTGACTCCAGACCCAGTGTTCTATCCACCGAGCCTCCTAGCTGCCTAGGTTACTATTAAGTAAGTGTTCTTTTTGTATTTCTGTAGTTTACTATTAAAGACAAGGAAAGCATACAAAGCACCCTATGACTTAAGAAGTTGCTGGAGAATATGGGAGACACATGAGCATTTTCCACTGAAGACAAAGGAAGGCCTTTGTCACAAGAACTCCCCCATTCCCTCTGGTCCTCCCACACAGTAATTTACAACTCTTCAGGATATGCTAACGACTTTATCCCAAGAAACTGACAGAGATACAATATGGTATAGTGGAATTTATGGAATTTATTATGGTATAGTGAATTTGGAGATGGGAGACATTGGGTTCAAATTCTACAGCCCCATGTCAGACTTTTACAGGTCTAGGGGTCTTGGGCTAATTCCTTCAGCTTTCTAAAGACTCCACTTTCTTTTTGTGTTCTCTCTCTGGACTCAAGGCATTTTCTCTGGCTATCCCCCTTACCTAGAATGCCCTCCCTCCCCATTTCTACTTCCTTGGAGTTTCTACTAAAATTTTGCCTTCTATGGGAAGTCTTTCCTGATACCCCCTTAATTCTAGTGCCTTTCCTCTAGTGAGTATTTCCATTTTAACCCATCTATAGCTTGTTTACATGTAGTTGCTTGCATGTTGCCTCCCCCATTAGACTGTGAGCTCTTTGAGAGCAAGGATATCTTTGGCTTTTCTTTGTATCCCTAGCACTTAGTGCCTGGTACATAGTAGGTGCTTAATAAATATTGATTGACTGACTCTCAAATGGGGATGAAGACCATAGGATCATAGGTTGGAACCTAAAAGGAAACTCAAAATTCCCAGAATCCAGCTCCCTCATTTTACAGATGAGGAAACTGAGGCACAGAGAAGTTAAGTAACTTACCCAGGCAGTAAGTAGCAAAGTAGGATAATGCTCATACTAGTCCCCCTCCTCAAGGTTAGAGTGTAGAGGCTTTGTTAACCTTAAAGTGCTATAGAAATGTGAGCAATTCTGATTATTTTTTCTATACGCCAACACATGGAGTCATTTGTCAGTCTACAGGACGTGGTAATGGCCTCAGGAGAGGGGCCTGGGTTTGATTTAGAGGACAATTTTCTGTCTCCGTCTTCCTCCACTCCCACCGCAGACCAATTTTTCCAGCTGAATTTTCAAGTTGAGATATTGTTCTGTACGTACTCCCAAAGGAGCAAGGGCAATTGGCGACATTCAATTTATAAACTGCCTTTTCTCTGAAAGACTTAGAAACATCAAGTAAGTTGATTACTTGGTAGATTGGTATCTGGAAAGGTTATGGGAGAAGATCTGAAGCTCTCTTTTTGATGAATAATTAAAAAGCCTCCTACAATTGGCGATGCCACCCCCGCCCCTTCCCCAGCTTGAAAAATTTCTAAGTGCATCTTCAGAGTAATGCTCAATCCTTCGTGCTATTTTTGAGCCCAGTGACAGGCAGCAACATTAAAAGATCAGTTCAGTTTTTAATACTTATGAATATCGGGAGGAAAAGCACTGTCCAAATGATCATAGAAAATGGCTGCAGTGTTTCCATAGTGATAGGCTTCAAAAAAAAAAGTTAACTGGAAGAAAAATAAACAACTATAAGATACCTGCCATTTAAAGAAAAGAAGAGGAGAGGAGAGGAGAGGAAAAGTTGAGAGGGAAAGGGGAAAGAGAAAAGGACAAAGGAAAGGAAAGGAAAGGAGAGGAGAGGAGAGAAGAGGAGAGGAGAGGAGAGGAAAGGAAAAAGGGGAAAGGAAAGTTGAGGAAAGTTAAGGAAAGGAAAGTTAAGGAAAAGAAAGAAAAGAAAGGAAAGGAAAGTTAAGGAAAGGAAAGGAAACAAAAGGAAACGAAAGGAAAGGAAAAGAATGGAAAAGAAAGGAAAGAAAAAGAAAAGAAAGGAAAGGAAAGTTAAGGAAAGGAAAGGAAAGTTAAGGAAAGAAAGGAAAGGACAGGAAAGGAAAGGACAAGAAAGGAAAGGAAAGGAAAGGAAGGGAAAGGAAAAGGGGGAAAGGAAAGTTGAGTAAAGTTAAGAAAAGGAAAGGAAATTTAAGGAAAGGAACGGAAAGGAAAGGAAATTTAAGGAAAGGAAAGGAAAGTTAAGAAAAGGAAAGGAAAAAATGGAAAGGAAAAGAAAGGAAAAGAAAAGAAAGGAAAGGAAAGAGAAGGGAAGGAAAGGAAAGGAAGGGAAAGGAAAGGAAAGGAAAGGAAAGAAAGGAAAGGACAGGAAAGTTAAGGAAAGGAAAGGAAACGAAAGGAAAGGAAAAGAATGGAAAAGAAAGGAAAGAAAAAGAAAAGAAAGGAAGGAAAGTTAAGGAAAGGAAAGGAAAGTTAAGGAAAGAAAGGAAAGGACAGGAAAGGAAAGGAAAAAGAAGAAAGGAAAGTTGAGGAAAGTTAAGGAAAGGAAAGGGAAGTTAAGAAAAGAAAAGGAAAGGACAGGAAAGGAAAGGACAAGAAAGGAAAGGAAAGAAAAGTTAAGTAAAGGAAAGGACAGGACAGGACAGGAAAGGAAAGGAAAGGAAAGGAAAAAGAAGAAAGGAAAGTTGAGGAAAGTTAAGGAAAGGACAGGAAAGGAATGAAAAAGAAAGGAAGGGAAAGTTAAGGAAAGGAAAGGGAAGTTAAGAAAAGAAAAGGAAAGGACAGGAAAGGAAAGGACAAGAAAGGAAAGGAAAGAAAAGTTAAGGAAAGGAAAGGACAGGACAGGAAAGGAAAGGAAAGGAAAGGAAAGGAAAGGAAAAGAAAGGAAAGGGGGAAAGGAAAGGAAAGGAAAGGAAAGGAAAGGAAAGGAAAGGAAAGTTAAGGAAAGGAAAGGAAAGAAAAGGAAAGGAAAAGAAAGGAAAGGAAAGGAAAGGAAAGTTAAGGAAAGGAAAGGAAAGGAAAGGAAAGGAGAAGAGAGGAGAGGCAAGGCGAGGCCAGGGGAGGCGAGGCAAGGAGAGTAGAGGAGAGGAGAGGAGAGGAGAGGAGAGGAAAGGAAGAAAGGAAAAGGGGAAAAGGAAAAGGGGAAGGGAAAGAAAAGGGGGGAAAGGAAGTGAAAGGAAAAGGGGAAAGGAAAGGAAAAGAAAGGAAAGTTAATGAAATTAAAGGAAAGGAAAGGAAAAAGGGGAAAGGAGAGGAAAGGAAAGAGAGAAAGGAAAGGGGGAGAGGGAAAGGAAAAGGGGGAAAGGGAAAGGAAAAGGGGGAAAGGAAAGAAAAGGAAAAGGGGGAAGGAAAGGAAAAGAAAGGAAAGTCAAAGAAATTAAGGAAAAGAAAGGGGGGAAAGGAGAGGAGAGGAAAGTTAAGGAAAGGAAAGGAAAGGGAGAAAGGAAAAGGAGAAAATGAAAAGGGGAAGGAAAAGGAAAAAGGGGAAGAAGGAAAAGGAGGAAAGGAAAGGACAAGAAAAGAAAGTTAAAAAAATTAAAGGAAAGGAAAGGGGGAAAGAAAAGGGGAAGGGAAAGAAAAAGGGGAAAAGGAAGGGAAAGGAAAAGGGGGAAAGGAAAGGACAAGAAAGGAGAGTTAAGGAAATTAAAGGAAAAGGGGAAAGGAGAGGAAAGGAAAGGGAGAAAGGAAAAGGGGAAAAGGGAAAGGGAAAGGAGGAAAGGGAGGGAAAGGAAAAGGGGAAGGGAAAGAAAAGAAAGGAAAGTCAAGGAAATTAAAGCAAAAGAAAGGAAAGGGGGAAAGGAGAGGAGAGGAGAGGGAAGTTAAGGAAATTAAAGGAAAGGAAAGGGAAGAGGAAGGGAGGGGAGAGGAGGGGAGAGGAGAGGAGAGGAATGGAAAGGAGAGGAAAGGAAAGGAGAAGAGAAGAAAGGAAAGTTAAGAAAATTAAAGGAAAGGAAAAGGGGCAAGGAGAGGAGAAGAGAGGAGAGGAGAGGAAAGAAAAAGAAAGGAAAGAAAAGGGAAAGAAAGGAAAGGAAAAAGGAGAAAGAAAAGGAAAGGGGAAAGAAAGAGAGAGGTGATAACTAGACAGTGCCTGAAAATCATTTGCGGGGGTGGGGGTATATGAAGTCCAGATACTGACAAAGTAAAAAAAGTATGCTTCAGCAAGTGTTCATTAAGCACTTATTCTGTGCTAGGTACTGTGCTGTGGTATAGTGACTAGTTTTTAAGAGTTGGAAAGACGAGTTCAAATCTTCCCTGGGACATTTCCTGCTTTTGTGACACTGGACAAAACATCGAAGCTCTCTAAATCATAGTTTCCTCATCTGTAAAATGGGGGTAATAATCTCTACAGTATCATTCTTACAGGGCTGTTACAAGACTCCAGTAACACAATGCAAGTAAGGTGCTTTGCAAACATTAAAGCACTCTAGAAATGAGACTTATTGTTATTAACATCTGATTGGTTCCTCTGATTTGTGCTGACCATATTTTAGAGAGCTTCAGAGTGTGGTGAGTAAAACACTGCCCTCGAACTCAAGACCTGAGTTCAAATCCTGCATCAGTCACTTGCAAGCTGTGTGACCCAGAGCAAGTCACTTAACCCTCCTGAGCCTTGGTTTCCTCATTTGTAAAAGAGAACGCACCTCATGGTACTGTAGTGAAAATCAAATGAGATTATATATGTGATGTGCTCTGCAAACTTTCTGTCTTTATCCCTATGATAATAGATAGATAATAGCTTGGAAGATATATAGATAAATTATAGTGAGGTAATAACTAACAGATAACTACAGCTAGGTAGCGCTGCAGTGGATTGAGTACTGAGCCTGGAGTCAGGAAGACCTAAACTCAAATCTTGCCTCAGACAACGGGCAAGTCACTTCACCTTGTTTACCTCAGTTTCCTTATCTGTAAAATGAACTGGAGAAGAAAATGGCAAGCCATTCTAATATCTTTGTCAAGAAAACCCCAAAGGGGATCATGAAGAATCAGTCACAACTGAAAAATGACTGGAAGGGGAGGGAATGCTTGATAGATGAGATATAGAGAAATGCTTGATACTGAGATGACTGAGAAATGGATCATAGGAGAACAATTTCTATCTCACTACTCCACTCCACTCCCCCAAACAATTTTTTGTAGCTTTCAGCTCCATA
Source organism: Potorous gilbertii (assembly GCA_028658325.1). Taxonomy (NCBI): domain Eukaryota; kingdom Metazoa; phylum Chordata; class Mammalia; order Diprotodontia; family Potoroidae; genus Potorous; species Potorous gilbertii. The sequence continues at coordinate 25,735,755 of CM053775.1, forward strand.
TTCAGAGGCGAGATCCACTTTCCTGCCTCCCTCCAAGGTCAGTTCTCTGCCTACCATACACTGCCTGTGGGAACCTGGGCAAATCTTTTCACCTCTCTCACACTGTAAGTCACAGAACAGATACCAATCTGAACTACTTGCTAGAGGGAGTTTTTTCACTGGGAGAAGCCCTAAACCAATAAAATCATAGATCCATCCCCACCTCCTCCAAAAAAAATATCCAAAGTGAGTTAGTGTTCTATATACAATCTCAAGCAATAACTAATGACATTTGATTTATAAAATGCCTGTTCTCTGAAATGGGTCCATTATTTTCTAGTTTGATAGATAATAGAGATAATAGATCATAGTGTATACAAGGTAGATGATTTACAGAAAGGTGATAGAAAATAGATCCATAATAGACAGATGACTGATAGATAACAGATTGGAGAGCTAAAAGACAGGCAACAGAAAGAACCCATCACAATGAGGGTCATCTATGGCCGTGATTTCTTTTGAAATCTGGTTGTATCTAACCCAATCTGAAGCAAGAGAGTAAGTGTACAGTAAATGTGTACTGGTGACTATAACATACAGTAAAGCTTTTCTCACACACTGTTCCCTTTCTAAGAAATATTCAAGGGTCTGACAACGGCACAAAAACCAGTCATTCTTTCCAAAACACATCCAACAATTCCACACGTCAGCAGTTTGTGACAGATACTTTTGTCAAAACGAAAGCTGGTCATTTTACTTTAAAAAGGTCAGATCCTGCATAACGTTGGGGGGCGGGGGGGGGGAAAATAGGAGGACCGAGAACCTCATTTTTCATGAAAGGCCTGATGACTGCATGCAAATTCCAAGGACTCATATGATTATATGATTCATATGTTCATATGAATAACCATGATTAGGACCCTAAACACTACTGACATGTTGCAATGCAGACGTCTTGGCCCCTCATCAATCTCAGAACTCTCCAGGAGATGGTGAGGTGGTGTAGTCAGTTTTATAGAGGAAATAAGACCCAATGTTGCAAAGATAAAGCAATTTCACTTATCCAGAATCAGACCAGAAGTTTTGATCCTCTGTGTCAGAGGCAGATGACAACCTAGGGACTATCTTGGTAGACTATCGTGGTACTAGAAAGAGGGTCTCCAGGGTCACTTTGCTCCTGGGACTGTGTATCCCTGTATAGGACCCCTCTGTCCTCTCTCACAGTTCCTAGACATGAACCACTCTCTGGATTATCATCATATACATATATCTGAATGAGGGGGAGAGGGAGATCAGAGAAAGCGGATCCAGTTGGTGCTAAAAGAAACTAGAAGTTCATACACAAATATACAATTAGTCTTTGAGAAGACAGCAAAAAACAGTAGAGAACTGGGCTCTAATTCTGACTGTTCAACTTTGGGAAAGTCACTTCTCCCTGGATCTCAATTTCTTGGTGATTCAGTGGATAGGGCACTAGGCTTGGAGTCAAGAAGATGAGTTCAAATCCTGCCTCAGACACTTATTATCTGTGTGACCCTGTACACATCACTTAACCTCTGTTTGCCTTACCCCACTGGTGAAGGAAATGACAAGCCACTCCAGTATCTTTGCCAAGAAAAGCCTATGGACAGCACTGGTGTAGCCACAAAGAGGTAGACATTACTGAACAATTAAACGACAACAATGAAAGAAAATGAAAAGTGTATGTGTTGCTAGGATGGGAGAGATAGGAGGGTATTAACATCATAGGATTTAACTCTGAAAGCAACCTTCAAGATCACTTAGTCCCTTCTTCTCATTTTATAGATAAGGAAATTGAGGCCCAGAGAGGGAAAATGACTTGTCTAAGGGATCAGGGATAATAAGGGCCAGAGATATTCTTCAACCCCAGGTTTTTTTAATTTAAAGTCTAGGGTTCTTTCTACTACCCTATGACTGAATAATTAGATTTAATCAGAAGGCACCTTAGAGGTCATGTTCAACCCCTTCACTTTACAAAGAAGGGAACTGTGGCCCAGAGAGGAGAAACTACTTGCCCATGGTCACATGTACTACAAGGGGCAGAGCCAGGATTCAGGTTCTCAGTCTCCAAATCCAGATCTTTCTATAGTATCTCCCCACATCAATCATTTGGGGCTAAACAAGCCTCTCTACTCTTCTGCCTCTTGTCACCACCCTCTAAGTCTCTTCTTTGACTTTGTGACCTCTTTTAGTATCTTCCTTTCTTAAATTACTTTCCATAATCCATATCTTGGGTGTACCTAGTTATTTGCATATTGCCTCCTCCATGAGAATGTGAGCTCCTTGAGAGCAGGAGCTTTTCTCTGTGTCCCCAGTGCTTAGAAGAGTACCTGGAGCAGAGTAAGAACTCAATAAAGCTGTTGACTGACTGACTTTGAGGATGCACATTTTAACATGATTTTACCTACTTTAACATGTTGGAACTCAGGGCCTCATCGAAGTCTGTTCCACCCCTAAATTTTAATGTTCCATAGAAGAATGTCAAGAGATGACCCCAACATCTGACTGCTGAGTTTGTGCTGTAACTTGCTAGATAGAAAATTGACTGATAGATAGTTATAGATGGATAGACAGATAGATGGACAAGCAGATTGAAATAATAGAATAGAAAACAAGAAAGATAAAGAAAGAAAGGATGAATAGAAAGATAAAATAGAATAGAAAACTAGAAAGATAGAAAGAATAGGAAACTAGATAGAAAGAGAGAATAGACAATAAAAAGACAGACTAGAAAGAGATAGAAAGATGGACAAAATAGAGATAGAATAGACAGAAAGAATGATAGAAAGGTAGAAATAAAAAGGAAAGAAGGAAAGAAAGAGAAAAAAGAAAGAAAGATTAACAGAGATTGATAAAAGAGGGAAAGTAACTTGCCCAAGGTCACATAGGTTGGTAGAGACAAGGTTAACTTGGGGTTTTTCTGGCAAGATTTCTTCTCTTGCCTTCTCTTGCCTTCCCTCCCTTTCCCTCCCCTCTCCCTCCCCTTCCCTTCTCTTTCCCAAAATCTTAAACCTTAAATTAATGAAGCCCATAGATTGGACAATACTAGGCCCCTACCCATGCTCCACTTAAGGGTTGTTTTCTGGACCCTTATGGCTTATGAGTAGTAATAGTGATTGTTGCTGTTTCCCTCCACCCCCTGATTACTTCTTAAACAGGCCTATTCACTGAATGGGGTTACCTCACCCTAAAGGGGCCATGGTCTCCCATTGCATGCTGGGCCATCTCCAGTCATCTTGATGAATATCTGGTCACTGGATTGAGATGGCTCTGGAGGAGAAGTGAGACTGGTGACCTTGCACGGCCCTCCCTCACTCAAAACAAAGTCAAGTGCAAGTCATGTCTTCATTTCCCTGATGGCATGGTCTTCATGTCATCATTTCCCTGATAGCATGGTCTTCTTTGGCAACGAAAGACGAACACAGAGACAAGGTTCTAACCCAGCTTTTCCAACTGCAAATCTAATTCTTTTTCCATTGTGCCATGTTGTTTCTCTCACTTATAAAATGAAGCAGTAAGACAAGATGAATCCCCCATTCCCTTTCAGCCAAGGAGTGAGCTGGAAAATATTTAACCAGCTCTCTGGGAAGAAATGTACATAGAACACACTTTCAGGTTTAATCTGTCACTTTCTTAGGTCTAGATCAACAAAACAGTAAAACAAGCTCTGATTTGTAGCATTTGCCCATTTCTGATGTGCAAATGCTGAAAACTAGGCAATCAGCTCTCAGGGGTTAGAGCTGGCTCCAGCACTCCCTTTCTCTCAGCTCTGGATTCACTGACCAAATATTTTTATCCATATACATACTGTTATTTGAAGAAGAAAACGAAAATTTTAAAACTTGTTCTCACTTGATTTCTCCATCCCAGTCATGCCTCCTCCCCACGAAGCAGCTCTTATCCATAGAGGAATTTCAAAACAGAGGACTGTGTCATTGCCTGGGAAGAAAGGGTTCTGTTAATGGATCTACTTACTCTAGCAGAGTTGAGGAGTGAAGAAAGCAGTTACAACCATGTCTAACTGCTTTTCCCTTCCTCCCATGTAGAGAAACCTGTCCCTGGGCAATCCCTTGTCCCCCCCATCCCACATCACACACAGTCACACCAGTCAGATGATCCTGCCTACTCCTACCTGTGGGCTAAGTCCAACCCTTGATATTAACTTCCCACCAGAGTGATAACTAAGGTGGGCCAGTCAGGGCTTTTCACTAGGACATCAAAATGTAGATGGTGCTAATAGTGTTCATAGTCTTTCAGCAGCAGCCTTATGGTTACCTGGGATCATGCCTCTCCATTGTCCTCTGTGTAATTAATTTTCACTTATTTGGAGGTTGTAGCCACATAGAATCACTAGAAGAATACTGATGTGTGTGTGTGTGTGTGTGTGTGTGTGTGTGTGTGAGACAGACAGGCAGAGAGATGGAGGAGGGAGTTGGGAGGGGTCTGATAAATTTAACAAAAAACAACTCCCTGGAAACATTGCACCTTCCACTATACCCCGACCGCTCTACTCTCCAACGATTTTAGGTGGTTCGAGTCCTGCCTTTGGTTTGTGAAAAGAACAATGAGATTAAAGACTATATTGAGAGAAACAGGTATTACTACCTTGAAAGAAGTTAAAACAACATAAGAACATGAATCAAATGATAAAGTAGAGGAGTAGAGATAGATTCCAAGAGAACGCATTTATATTGGGGAGGGAGAGGTTAATCAGAGAAATTCCCCCCTCCCTTTTGTTCTATGGTCTCAGGGACTGGAGACTCAGAGCTATAGCCAGGATGGGGCAACCAGAGTTTTCTCCCAGGACCATGATATTTAGGAGTTACTAACAGAATTTGAATTCCTTCAGTGCTGTAGAGATTACCAAATTTCAGACCTAACTAGTTAGCAAGAATAACTAGTTAAAATAGGCAGCTAACCTCTGACCTTCATTTCCTCTTCTGACTACCACACATTAGGTGAGCAGGCTTCACTCCACCCCCTACAAGCCTGACTATGTCCCAAGATCTCTGTCTTCCTCCACCTCAGCCCCCCAACCAATTGGAATTTGTCTTTAAAAGTTCATTTGAATGTGTTTTCCCTGGGAATGGAAAATGTTAGTTATAGCTTTGTGGAGACTCACTTTTCATCTACCCCTTGATAAGAACCTTTCTTACAAACCCCTGGAATAAGTCAAGTTTAGGAGAGGTTTTGTAAAAAGGAAATTGTGGTTATGAAGGGAGAGAGCAATTATGCTAAGTTGGCCAAGAAAAAGGGAGGCCCTGTTGGGGGGAGGGGCACAGTACTGTAAGCACAGTAGGTTGTTTAGTTTGTTTTATTTGCCATAAGATCTTTGAATAAGCCATGTTAATAAGCACAGGTAAAAACTTCCAATGAGTATTTTGTAATAAGACCACCAGGACCAGGGATACCTAACCTGAGGTCCAAGGATAGATTTTAACAGGTCTGTGAACTTGGATGGGGTGGGGTAGGGAGAGGGAGGATGGCATCTTCATTTTCATTACTCCCGAACTGAAATGTTGCAACTCCTTCAATGATTCCAAAACAGGAATCTGACCAGGCTTCACCAGTTGGCCTAAGGGGTCTAGGACAACCAACCGAGGTTAAGAAGTCCTTAACAGCAGGGGTCATTTGGTATTTGAGGAGCCCTAGCACTTAGCTCTCATTATCTGGCATTATCAGCACTCAATATTTGTCACATACCAAGTCTTACTCTCCTTGCTAAGGGACCTGCCATTCTCTGTTTCCTCTACAATAACCACAAACTCCTCAGGCTGGCATTGAAGGCCTCCGCTCTGGCTGACTTGTGCTTACTTTTCCAGTGTTACTTCACTGTGCCTGAATTGGCCACATCCTCTCTGACACATACAAGTCATCACCCATGCCTAGAATGCACTCCCTCCCCATGGCTACCTTTCAGAATTCTCTTCCTTTGAGGCTCAGCTACCACAGTCTCCATGAAACCCTCCTTGATGCACCCCTCCCTGCCTTATTAGTGTTCTTTCCCCCTCAAATATTTCTAGACTGCTACGATCTCCTTTGCCTTCTTTTAACCCGGTGTGCATGTTGTATTCCCAAGAACAGAATAGAAGTTTTTTTGGAGGCATGGATTGTTTTCATTTTTGTCTTTGTCTACCCATAAGCTAACACAGTGCCTGGCATACAGTAGGTGTTGAAGAAATACTTGTCAGATTTGATTGAAACCTTATAGTAATGGAAATGCTTTTTTGCTGCTCCATCTGCATATTTTTGCCTTGTACTTCACAATATTACTACTGAGCAGGGCAGTCAGAAGAGCAAACATTGCCTCATTTACACAATGTCATAAAGCCAACTGAGCAAAGTGGCCATGACTGGGCTAACCTAATCCCTTGCAGCCTACAGGGGCCATCTGGGACTGGCCACTCTGGAAAAGAAAGTAAGGTGCCTGACTTCATTATATGTATAAACTAATGAGTACTCAAATATTTGTTTACATCATGGTATTTGGCAAGATGTGGTCCAGGGATGTATTATCACTAGGATAACAAGTAAAAAGAAACAGCCAAGGAAAGGGGGCATGCTGAGAAAGCCATTCAAAACTAGTGCTAAGATTCCTTTCCAGCACTATGTAAGTCTCTCATTCATCCCATGATTTCTCAAAGACCAGTTAGAGCCCCTTTCCTGAGACTGAGTTGAAGCACATAGGCAGCGCACATTCTAACTTAAATAGCTGAGACAGGAACCTTGAAGACGTACCTAACTTGGGTACCTGGGCAAGAGGGAGGTGCCTCCTGCCAAGGAACTTTGGCCTCGAAGCATAGAGCATTCCTGGGGGGAGTAAGAAGCAATAGTTAATGATGCCCTCCCTCTTTCCCTCCCCTATAAAGAAGGTGAGGCATGAGAAGAGACCTCTTCATATTCCAAACACGCGCTCACTCATTACTGCCCACAGAGTCCTGGTCGATGATGGAGATAGAGAAGTTGTTTTGCCTTCTTCCACACCCACATTTCTTTTGGGGAGGGTGGTGAGTGTTTCCACATGGAAACTAAAGTTTTCAATTGCTTATATTTCAGGAAAAGCAAAACAGCAACAATATGGAGATGGTTTGGGGGCCTCCCCCACCTACAAAAGGCAGGCTTCAGAAGAAATTGGCATTGGCCCTCCAACAACCCTGGCGTTGGCTGCTGCCTCTGGTTCTACCATACATACACCTACTCTTCTCTGCCCTATAATGAAGCCTGAAGTCACATTTTTTTTTTTGGCCACAGAGAACTTTGATGCAAGCAGTTCTTAATTTCCTAGTAACTGCTTCCTTCCTCCTTCCTCCGCTCACCTCACCAATTGGAGACTTGAGAGCCCTTCCACTCTGACTCAGAACATGAGGTCTGCTTTGCAAGGCTACAGCCATGAATCAGAGCTTTTCCAGTGTTTGTTGTTTAGAAGGGAAGAAGATTGATATGGTAACGGTGATGACAACATCCTCTGTAGTCTCCCAAACCAATTTCTAGACAATCATCGGTTAAGTAGTCGAAACGCCAAAATAGCATTCCTAGGAGGTAAAGTCTCCCCACCTCACTCCCGCCCGCTTTTTTTCTTTCTCATCAATGAGGAAACAGTGACACAGCTGCTTGGAAAAAAAACATATAGGCTAAGCTGAGGAGAGACAAAATTGCAAAGTAGCATCCAAGCTAATCCAAGAAACATAAGGAAACATTTATGTGAGAAGCAACATGATGTATTAGCAAGACCTGTATTCAAGTCCTGCCCCTGATCCCTACTAGCTTTGGGACCATGGACAAGTCGATGGTGCATCATAAGTGCTTAATAAATGCTCACTGGATGGATGAATGAATGACTGAAAAACATATCAGTGCCCGTTGCCTCCGGGCAATTGTCTCAGGACCATAAGTTACAGATCAGTTGCTGATCTATGTTGCTGGAGAAAGTTTAAACACTGGGAGTTCCAACCAACCAAACTGAAGTCATAGATCTCAAACTCGGGGAAAAATGTGCAGGACACTGTTCTGAGTGCTAGAGATAGAAAGGCAAAATTGAAAGCAATCTCTGCCCTCCAAGAGCTTCTTACATTCTACAGAAAGGATATAACATCATTTCCATGACTCTTCTCTGTTTCCTTTCACCTCTTCTGTCCCTTTGCATCCACAGTGCTTTCATGTCCCTCCATCCTTCCCATCGGGGAGGTAAGTACCTGACCAATTCCATTACCTTCAGTTCTTAGTAACAGTTGGTTGACCCTCCCAGGAGTATTTGCTCCTGGAGAGAACAATGAGTCTCTAATGGTGCACTTGTCACTTCTGGGGACTTCAAGTTCCCTTCTCTATGAATTAGGAGATTGCTAAGATTGTCGCTAAAGTTCCATCCAGCTCTAAAATCCCGACGAAATCTAGGCACTATGACCCTTGGTTTAAAATTCTTGATGGTAAGATAGTATGGACGGACTAAGGCATGGAGGTATTTTTAAGCTAAATAGGATTTATGGTTGCCTTTTGTTTTTATATCATAATCAATTCTAGATATATCCCACCATTCCCACCCCCAAATGAGTATACCCTTGTAACAAATAAAAATATATGAATAAAATCATCTAACCCTGTGATCATACATTTGGCAGTATATATAACATGCAATCATAATCTCCCTCCCCAACACACACACACACACACACACACACACACACACACCTGTACAAAAAGGAAGCACATGCTTCCTCATCTCCTTTTTGGGGCCAAGGTTGGTCATTACAATTTCCCAGAGTTCAGTTACCTTTTATTATTCTTGTTAGCCTACATGTATTTAAATTACTCTGTTGAGTCTACATAGTTTATTTTGCATCAATTTATACAAGTCTTCCCATGTTTCCCCAAATGCCTCATATTTGTCATTTCTTATAGTACAATAATTCTGAGACAGTTTTGCAGCAAGTCCTCCAGAAAAGAAATCCGTTCTCTTTGAGATGATTATCTGTGTTCCTGACCCCCCAAATTGAAGTCCAGACTATGGGCTTAAAGTTTCTTCTTCAGAGTCATCTGTACTCCCTCTCTGACCAACTGACAACACTAGCATCTCTTTGAATAGCCCAGGGATGTCACCACAGTAGCAGGCTTTATCGAACCCCTTAGACAGCTCCTTCCTCTGCCACTTCTTGGGAGAAAGGGAGGAGTGGTGGGATGTAAGTCCTGCAGAGGCCAAAGCAAATATTCTCCTCCTAGCATACATACAGGTTTGTGACCGGAAGAGAGTGTTTGGCTTTGGGGTTAATTGATATGCTGAAGAGGAGTTTGAAGAAGAAGATAAGTGTCTACACAACAACTCTGAAAGTTCACAGGTTTCCACCTTGCTAGACAGCACACAGTCCCCCGCTGAGGTCTTTATAAACACTAACCTTGACAACAGCTGAGGTGTGTAGGAGGCATACAGGATTAGTCCCATGTGCAAATGGAGAAAGTGAGGCACAGCAAGGATAAGGACAAGGATGGGGGCGAGAGAAATCAGCCACACCTGAGTGATAGCATACTGCGTCTGCCAAACCCACACAATTTTCAAATTGGAATGATTCACAGCTAGCCAAGGTTGGGAAGCTCTCTTGGGCATGAACATAACTTCTCCTTTGCAAAAATCTGGCATCATCTCAATCACCAAGGGCCACCGCAGGAAAGAACTCTCAATATCCAAATGCAGGGACTTTCTCTTCAATAATACAGATCACAACCTATCCACACCTGCTCATTCTGTGGGATTCTTCTCCATGGCTTCCCATAAGTTCACTACAGTGGTCTGCTGATAAATGTTAAACAACCATGCTTTCTGGGGGAAAAAATCATATGACAGACTTTTAAGTTCAATACGTATTTTAACATTTTCTTAAGACTAATCAATAAAAGACTGACCCTTGATTTTGCTGATTTCAGGGGTGTAAATGCTCTCACTGAAAATCTGTGTACTAGGCACAAAGTGGTTGGAGCTGGCTCTGGTATACTCTTGGGGTGCTCAGTGTGCTGGGTGCTTTAGTCATTTTCTCCTTACATTGAGATGATACCAATGGAGCATTTCCACTGTTTACCATCACCCCTTATCCTCTCCGGCTGGTCAGCCCATCATCTCCTCCTATCATATGTTTCCCTAATGATACCATTTACTCTTGTTCTTTAGAGTTTCTCATTGGTTATATACTGTAGCCTGTTCACAAGGAAAAGACAATAAGGATATATTATCTTTGAATTAGCACCAGTTTTGTGGGGTGTTGATTAGGCAGTTGTAATATTGTAAAATGAGGGGTAGTTAGAGTAGATGGGGACCTTAGAAATCATCTAGTTCAACACGCTCATTTTAGAGGTGACATGGCATATCCAAGGTGACAAGGACAGAGCTGGGTTCTTGAACCCAGGTCTTCTGATTCCAGAGATTCCACTTTGCCTTCTCTTCTTCCTACCCACCTTTCCTATATGAGCTACCCAGGGGCAGCTAGGTGCTGCAGTGGACAGAGTACCAGGGCAGGAGTCAGGAGGACCTGAGTTCAAAGCTCACCGCAGACACTTGACACTAAATAGCTGTGGGACCTTGGGCAAGTCACTTAACTCCAATTACCTCATGCTGGGTCATCTCCAGTCATCCTGATGAGTATCTGGCCACTGGATTCAGATAGCTCTGGAGGAAAAGTGAGGCTGGTGACCTGCACAGCCCTCCCTCACTCAAAAAACAGAAGTCAAGTACAAGTCATGTCATTATTTCTCTGATGGCATGGTCTTCTTCAGCAACAAAGTACAAACACACACACATGGGCTACCCAGAAGTGATTCACAATTTTATAAGTTAGTAGACCTAAAGTCCAATAGTTCATTGGCTCAGTAGGTAAAGCACTGGGTCTGGAGTCAGGAAGACCTGAGTTCAAATCTGGCATCAGACATTTACTAGATGTGTGACCTTGGGCAAATCATTTCTCCTTAAACCACTAAAGAAGGAAATGGTAAACAACTCCAGTATCTTTGACAAAAAAAAATGCCATGGACAGCATTGGCATGCTATGGTCCACAGGGTCACAGAGAGTCAGAGAGGACTGAACAACAACATTACCTAAAGTCCAGGAAGTTAGACCTGGAAGAACCCTTCAAGTGTATCTTTTTGAACCCCTTCATTTGACTGAAGAGAAAACTGAGACCCAGAGGTTATGTTTGGATGAATTCTGTCTGGGCCTTAAAGTTATAAGCAATACTGTAATCCTTGGAGGTATAGGATATCTATCTCTTGTAGGTATCACAATAGTGTGCCATAGTAAAGATACGCTGCCAGTCAATACAGTCCATAAATCTGGGGACAAGAGGTAGGATGGATGGGGAGATTCACAGCATAGAACGGTACAGTGACAAACCACGTCATTCAGCCCAATGTCCCACACCATCTCCAAATACAGCCAGAGCACAGAACAAAAGCTAATATTCATAATGAGACTTTTTATCGAAAATCCTGAGTCATCAAGAAAAAATACTTTGAGAAGGCAAGGAAGTTCATAGTACATTTTAGAAAGATTTCCATTTTTAAAAAAGTTTAAGTTACAACGAGCTTGCATCTAAAGTGCTAAGCCTTGACTATCCAGAAAACTCAGCTATCCAAAAGAGATCATACCCTGAAATTCTAGGTAGCAGAGGCTTTACCATAATCAATCCACATTCCCTATGTGTGTGAAACTCGGGAAGAAAGGATGGGAGAGAAGGGGAAATTAGTATGCAGTTTGAAAGCCAGAAAATCTAGTTACTCTTTGTTCATCACTTTCTCTCTCCTAACATTACTGTTTTCTGTACTATTTTGGGTAGGACCAGTGTCTCCCACTGAGAGCCATCTTTGTATGATCAGAAATTGGATTTGCCCTACTCTGGGTTTTAGCAAAGTAATTTATCAAAGGTCCTCTCCTCCTTCATAAACCTAGCGTGCTAAGGTTGTGATAAAACTGACGCACAGGAAGATGTCTTTCTGAGCAGTCACTTGTTAAGGATGTTAAGAAGGGATTTTTGTTGGGTCTGGGTTGGACTTGGTCCCTGAAGCCTCTTCCTGCTATGAAATTCAGTGGTTCTTTCAAATTCTCTTTGCAATGGTAACACTGAACCCACTTCCCCTTTCAAGTCTTCCCTCCCTTCCTTCTAGCTAGGTCAGGCCTCTTGCTGTGGTATTTCCTCCATCCCCCTCATTGCAGGGAGGGGAGATTTGCCTTTTGGACCTTGGTGACTCCATGCACCAACTCTCTGTCTGACCTTCTGTGCCCTGTTCTAATCTGACAACAAGGTGTATGAATGCACCCAAATAGGTTAATATTGAAAGGGAATTTGACATAGTAGGTTAGGGCTTGTCTTGGAGTCAGGGAGGCCTGGATTCAAGTCTGGTTTCCAAAACATGCTAGCTATGTGACCCTGAGCAAGTAAGTTATTTCGCATCATAGTGACCCAGGTAACTAGATAATTTTTAGACAGGTTGCTAATCTTCCCCAGTGGAGGGAGTTTCCTCACTGGGAGTTTCCACACATACACGAAATCACAGGTCCAAACCCAAAATTAAAAAGGCAGGTAGGGGTTAATACTACTCTGATGACATTAGCCCATTTTAAAGGATATCTTTACTATAAAAAAAAAGAATAGTGCAAATTCCCAAATGCACATGAGTAGGAAGGGAGCTGGCCATACCTACAACCTCTGTCCCACATGGAAAGAGGTAAGGGACTGTGCAGTAGCCAGTAGGAATGCCCCTGAGACATTACCCCTCTCAGGACCCAAGGCTAACTCTAATCCCACCTCTGAAAAGAGCTCAGAGGTTATTTTTGAGTCATAACTATTCAGCCTTCATTTCACCACGAGACTCCTTGAAGTTCCCAAGGTCATGGGGACAAGCTGGAAGCCAGGGCATTTGGGAAGATACCTGAGCTCTCTTTTCATGTGAGCCTTATTAAAGTGTGAGAAAAAAGGATGTGGCAGTAAGTTGGAGATCTCTCATGGGCGATGGCAGAATGAAGAGGAAGCAGGGCAGGGCATCCCAAGTCAGTCCAAAAGTCCCAAAAGAAGGGGGTTTTACATATATGATGAGGGAACGGGGTGGCTCAAGGCCATGAAACCTTGCCCCACACATGCCTCATGCCCTCATTGATACAGGAAATCTGACAGAGCTGAACAACTGTGCATCCATTTCCCAATTACTACAAACTAACCCAATTATTGGATATGTGGTAGAGGTGGTGTGGTATAGTCATACCCTTTCCCTAGCATTGGCTCTGGAGTCAGAGAATATGGGTTTGAATTCTACCTTTGAAAATTACTACTATACCTCCAACACTGGCTCTGGAGTCAAAGGACCTGAGTTCAAATTCAGCCTCTGATGTTTATTACTGGTGTGACCTGAAGCAAGTCAGTTAATCTCCCTGGGACTTAATTTCCTCCCCCGTAAAATGAGGACTATATTGGCTAATGCTACACAGTCCCTGGCATATAATAGGCTGTCCCTGGTATATAATGCCCATTGATGATTCCTGTCTCCTAGGATCGTAGATCTAGAGCAAGATCCTTGGAGTTTGGCCTCATTTTTACAGATGAGGACACGGAGGCCCAGAGTGGGTAAGTGATTTTGCTTAAGGTCACACAGCTGCTGTAAGTGGCAAACCTTAGATTTGAACTCAAGTTATGTGTGCAATGTCATTGTCAGTAAACAAAGGTGCTGCATTCAAACCCTAGCTAGATCTAATTTTTTTAAATGAGCCCATCTGGTCTTCTCTTTGCCCTTCCCGCCAGTGAGTAAGGATTCATTGAGTTCATTTCTGGGACACCTGGGCAAGCTTTTGGCTCTCCCCATCCAACATGGCCAGAAAAGAGCAAATTTAGAGATGTCTTTGTCTATGTGACCTTTTTATCTGCACTTAGTAACGGACACACAAATGGAATTCTGATGAGGCAAAACTACTCTGTGCGTGTGTGTGTGTGTGTGTGAGAGAGAGAGAGAGAAAGAGAGAGAGAGAGAGAGAGAGAGAGAGAGAGAGAGAGAGAGAGAATCTATGCATGCATGCATGTTCCTGCAGAAAAAAATCTTGGGCTGAATTACAATATCCCAAATCCCAAATTTATAAGGGAAACAAACCAATGGTGTCTGGGACAAGAGCCAAAATAAAGATTTGGTGGATGAAATGTTGTGTTTTTGGATTGTCTGTGGATTTATGACTCTCTTTCTGTCTCGTTATCAAGTGTCAGTAAGTTTCACTGAAAATGGAGGCCTTCCTATAACAATGTAAATGGAAAGAATGAAGACAAAAAATGAAACTGAGCACGCTTTAACCACAACCAACCCTGTCCTGAAAGAAGACACAAGGAAAGGTCCCTCTGCCTCCCTTCTTTGCAGAGGTAAGGAACAAACTTGGGGTGTGGAACCTACACATGCCATCAGACTTTGGTAATGGGTTGGATCATTTGGCCCATCCTTTATCCCCTCTTTTAAAAATTATTTGTTATAAATAATAGCCCACTGAGTATGGGTGAGTGAACGACATATTTGAAAATGAAGGTATATGAAAGTTATAACAAAAATAATTTTTACAATAGGAAATGGAAGGCTTCTTGTTCTAGTATGGATTGGCCACCAAGGTCCCTTTCAGCTGTTCAGAGACTCAATAATTCTGTCCCAATCTCCTTGCAATGGTGATATTACCCAACCACCCCTGAGAAGGTGAGCTTTGCCATCTCTCACACTCTCCTAAGCTTAGCACTATCCTGCTTTGCATAACTATATTTTAGCTTTTCCTGCTCAAGGTCTTTCCTTAGGTTTGCGAACAGGAGCCAGAAAAGTGTCCTCCTAGTACAGGGCTTCTGGGTAAAGTCACACAATTTCCAACCACAGAGGGAATCTTGGTTTGAGTCACAGCAATTAGGGGAGAACTGACATTAGCCTGAGATTGAGACTGTAGCTTCAGTTGACTTTTCTGTCTTCCTGTGGAGCAAATTTGAGTTGTCCTTTGATTTCACTTGAGAGTTTTAATTAGGGATCCAGAAAGACAACTCAAATGGCAAACCATTTTCAAACATGTTCCCATACGTATTTGTGGGAGTGGAGCTGCCTCCTTCCAACTGGAATGAGTAACTCAAGTTTTCTTAAGCAAAGACTCTTATCGCTGAAAAAGAGTATAGTGTTCTTCTTACAAGATAAAGGAACTGGTACTGAGAGATGGGAGCATGGAAAGAAAGTGCTGTTGCTGATGTGATTTGGCTGATTTCTGTGCAATTTACAGATGAACCACCTAAATGGCAAAGCAAAATTACCAGTGTCATCTCCATGATTGTCCTGCATTACTTCTAAGAGGTGCACAGAATGGTTCACTAAAATGAGAAAGCTGTTCCAAATAATAACCCAGTTTGAGAAATTGGGGCACATTCTACTACATTTAATAGTAGCCAATGGAACTGATAAATTCCTCTTTCCTGGCAGCCCGCTGTAATGAATAGAGTTGACCAAAAGCCAGGAAAACTTGCATTTAAGACCATGTGACAAATAGTGGATGCGACCCACTGGGAGTGACCCAGGCTTAGGTACTGTCCTCCAGTACCCTCTTCAGGAACTTCCTACCCAATAGAATCACAGGCCTGTGAAAATCTCTTTCCCCTGAAAGTCCTCCACCAACATATTCATTCAGTCTGTGGCACAAGAACCAAACCAAAAAAAGACAAAAACAAAACTCCATGATGCAAAAGAATATACTTTCAGGTAACTCAATAATTACCTAAAAATAGTCACAATAATTCCTAAATACTACCTGATTTACCTAGAAACCTGTCACTTGACCATGGGCCCTGGAGTCAAGAAAATCTGGATTCAAAGTTTCACCTTAAGTCTTTTAATTGCTTTGGCCTCTCTGGGCTCTCAGCGTCTTCATCCAAACTGGAGGAGACCCTAGAATCCATCATCCTGTTCTACAATGTATTAAGATACACAGGTCTGAAATTCTGTTGTATCAGGGTTACCTGAGGCTTTCATCTGAAATAGGGAGACTGGCCATAAAACATCTCCATTAAGGACCTTTGCTGATTTGTTTTGAAGATTGTACCCACCACCACTTAGGGACAAATCAAAGAGCCAAAATGGGTCTCTCTCTCTCTCTCTCTCTCTCTCTCTCTCACACACACACACACACACACACACACACACACACACACACACACACCCCAATACTGACAAGCCAGCAATGCAGAGTTGGTATTTGCAGACCTTAATACTATATGTAGTAAGATAAAAAGCTCATGCTCTCTAAAATGTTGAGCATCTGACTTTGAAAGTCCAAGATAATGCTATGTCCAGTTGCCAGAGTTACATCTCCCCTCCCATTATGACCCCAAATATTCCTTTATTTTGATGCTAGACAACAAAAATAACCATATCAAGGATTTTTGTTTATTTATTTTGTTGATTGTCCCAAAACATTCTCATGGACAAACCAAAGGGCAAAGAGAGAGAATCTGGGATTTGTACACATAAGTAAACACATACACACAAACACACACGGCAACACTCCAGAATTGAAAAAATCAACATAATTGAAACAAAATATCAACTATAATATTGTATGTGTTAATATACAGAGTTGAGACTCTTTAGAATGTCGAACATCTATCTGCCCTCGAATGTCAAACATTTTGTTATGCTGAGTTACCAGGGAGGTTACCTCCCTGTTATGATTCCAAATATCTCTTTATTGTGAAACTGGACATCAAGATTGTCTCTCAAGGATCTGTGCTGGCTTCTTTTGTAGATTGTACCCACCTCTTCCTACTTGTAGAAAAACCAAATGGCAAAGTGGGAAATTGGGGTTATATACACAAACACACAAACTCACATACACAAACTCAATCACAAACACACATAAGGAGACATGCTGGTGTTGACATCTGTGTAGGAAGGTGCAGGTTCTGCTCCTATAGAGGTATATTGAGATACCGAGCCGAGGATATGTAGAAAGTACAGTGTCTGACCTGAAAGTCATAGATTCTGAGGTGTCCAGTTGCCAGGGATTAACACAGGATTTAATATCAAATATCCCTTATTATGAGTCTGTACATGAAGAATCTTGACAACCCACCATTATTGATTTGGTTGTTCAGATCCTGCATTAACATACAGAACTAAGTGCCCATAGAATATCCAACGTCTGATGATAAAGGTCATAGATTCTGTTATGTGCCATTGCCAGGGATATCTCATGACAATTGTGTGAATCCCTTTATTTTGAGGCTGACCATCAAGAATCTATGAGATCCTCAAGGATCTGCATTGATTTCTTTTGTAGATTGTACCCACCTCTACCTACTTATAGAAAAACCAAAGTGCAAAGATGGAGAGTGGGCTTGACACACACACAAACACACACACACAAATACACGAGGAAACAGGCAAATGTCGATATTTGTGTAGGAGGTTACAGGTCCTTTTCATATAAATGCATATTAAGATACAGAGCTAAGACTCTCTAGAAAATATCATGTCTGACCCGAAGGTCATAGATACTGGCATGTCCAGTTGCCATGGTTACCACAGGTTTTGATCCCAAGCATCCCTTTATTATGAGGCAGGACATGAATCTCCCTCAAGGATATTTATCGATTTGTTTTGCAGACTGTACTCAGTCATTTTTAAAGACAAACTAAGGGGCAAAAAGGAAGAGAAGCATTTATTTGCACATACATACACAGACACAAACACATAGCTAAGAAAACACGCCTGTGCTGATGACAAAACATTACTGATTTCGTTGCTACAGGTCTGGATGCTATAGGTATATGTATTAAAATACAGAACTGAGAGTCCATAGAATGTCTAGCATGTGATCTTGAAAGTTATAGATACTGTTCATTCCTATTGCTAGAGTTACCCCCAGGATAATCATGTCGATGATCATTTTATTTTGAGGTTCATCTTCACTTATCTTCCTCAAAAATCTGTAATGTTGATTTGCTTTGCGGATATATAACCAACCCAACTCATGGATGCAGAGAAAAAAGAGGGAGAATGGGGTTTATACCTTCTCTCTCTCTCTCTCTCACACACACATACACACACACACACACACACATATGCATATGCATAGACACATGTGCATGGACTCACAAACAGACCAACATTGTTGGTACATGTTCTGATCATAGTTATATGTATTAAGATGTAGAGCTAATGGTTCACCAAATGTCTTGACCTTGAAGGAAGACGATTTCGTTATGTCTAATTGCCCCAGCTACCACAGGATTTATTCCCAAATATTCTTGTAATCCAGGCCTGGATATTAAGAATCTTCTGTCAGAAATCTTTGTTGATATTTTAGCATTTTATTATTTTTTTATATTTTATTTTCTTTTTCTTTTATTATTCCAAATTATACTCATGGACAAACTAGAGAGAGTGGATTTTACACACACACACACACACGGTAAAAGGCCAATATCAACAATGGGTTGAAATGTCAAGGTCCTGATATGATATATGTTAAGATACAGAGTTGAGACTCTATAATGTCTAGCATCTATTTACCCTTTAGAGGTAAAAAACATTCTGTAATTTTCAGTTGCTATAATCATCCTATTATGATCACAATCTTCCCTTTATTATGAGACTAGACATCAAGATTCCCCCTCAAGGATCTGTATTGATTTCTTTTGCAGATTGTACTCCTACTTAGGGAGAATAAATTAATACGTGCACATACACACAAATGCAGATAAGGAAACAGGTCAGTGCTGAGCACTAGGCTAGAAGGTGCAGGTTCCTGATTCTATATATGCCTATTAAGATTACAGAGTTAAGGCTCTGTAGAATGTTTAAGACCCTGCAGGTCTTAAAGTCTGTTACATCCATTTGCCAGGGTTACTCCCCCACCTCTATTATAATCCCAAATCCTCCCTTGATTTTGGGTATGGACATCAATAATCTCCCTTGAGGACCTTTGTTAGTTTGTTTTACAGATTGTCCAAATCATACACATGGACAAATCAAAGGCAAAGAAGGTAGAGTCCAGAGTTATAAATATATAAACACACACACACACACGGGGTGGGGGAGGGAGAGAGAGAGAGAGAGAGAGAGAGAGAGAGAGAGAGAGAGAGAGAGAGAGAGAGAGAGAGAGAGAGAAAGAGAGAGAGAGAGAGAGAGAGCGCAACAGGTCAGTACTTTATAAAAAAAACATCGTTGGAGTGGAATGTCAAGGTTCTGATTCTTTTGGTATGTGTTCAGATACAGAGTTGAGGCTATCAAGAATGTCCATCATCTGACCTTCATGAAGGTCAAATATTCTGTTAAGTCAAGTTGCCAGTGTTACTGTACCCTACCCATCCAATTATAATTCCAAGAATCTCTTTATTATGACACTGGACATCAAGATTCTCCCTCGAGCATCTGAGTTGATTTGTTTTGCAGATTTTACCCACCCTTACTCATGGACAAAACAAAGAAAAAAGGAGAATGGAGTTGATACAAACATACAAACTCATGTACACAAACTCATATTCACACATACAAATGCACATGAGGAAACAGGCCAATTTGGACATTTGTGTTGACAGGTACGGGTTCTGTTCCTATAAAAGTGTATTAAGACACAGAGCTGAGGCTCCCTAGAAAGTACACTGACATTGAAGGTCATAGGTTCTATTGTACCCATGTCCAGTTGTAGGATTTAATCCCAAATATCCCTTTATTGTGAGGTAGTTCATGGGGAATCTTCCTCAAGGAAATCTATTGGTTTGTTTTACAGACTGTACTCACTCATTCTTAAAGGACAAGAAGGAGAAAGGAGTTTATTTGCAAGTACATACATAGTTATATACAGAGCTGAGAAAGCCAGTCTACACCCATTGGTGGCTGCAGGTCCTGATGCTACATGTATTAACACAGAACTGGTGGTCCATATGGTATATGACCCTGAAAGTCACAGATTCTACTATGTCCCATTGCGAGGGTTATCTCAGGTTTAGAATCCAAATTATCATTCCAGGTTGAGGCTAAACATCAAAGATCTCCCTCAAGCATCTATATTTATGTTTTACGGATTACCCCAGACCGTATGCATAGAAAAAGCAAAGATCAAATAGGGAGAATGGGCTTTATACTCACACACTTACACATACGCATACATACACATGCACACACCAAAAAAAAGAGCAACATTGTCAAGCCTCCATTGTAATTTGGTACTGCTTCCCTAATATGCAGCATCTGACCTTGAAGATGAAAGAGATTCTGTTCCATCCAGTCACCTATGTCATTCCCTCTCACCTGCATTATAATCTCAATTAACCCTTAATTTTGAGGATGAACATCAAGAATAAACACATCAGTGATTGTCCCAAATCATATATCAGGGCAAAGGGAAAGAATCTGGGATTTGTACACATGTGTACAGATATGCATACATACACATGCACATACACATACATGTACCAACTAACAGACTATCATTGAAAAACCAGCATAGTTGGAGTGGAATGTCAAAGTTTGATTGTCTATGTCTTAAGATACAAAATTTAGGATCTGTAGAACGTCCAGTGTATCATTCTCATGAAAGTTGATGATTCTGTTTTGTCTCATTACCAGGGTAACATTCTTCTCCCCTACACCCCCGTTATGATCCTAAATATCCTTTTATTATAAATTTGGACATCAACATTCTCAAAAATCTACGTTGATTTTTTTGACAGATTTTATAGCCCTAACCAAAGGGCAAAGTGGGAAAATGGGATCAATATTCACACATGCACACACAAACTCACATACACAAACTCATAATCATATACACAAATACATATAAGGAAATAGGCCCATGTTGACACTTGCATAGGAAGGCATAGATCCTGCTTGCATACATTAAGATACAGAGCTGATTCTAGAAAGTATACAGTGTCTGACCTGAGGTCATAGATTGTGTCATGTCCACAGATTGTGCCACGTCCAGTTGTCAGGGTTACGGCAGGATTAGATCCCAAACATCCCTTATGAGTCCAAACTTGAATTTTCAAGGATATTGTTTATTTGTTTTGTAGACTGCACAAATTCATACCAAGGGCAAATTAAGGTAAACAGGGAGAAGGGAGTTTATTTGAGCATATGTGGACAACAGACACACACACTCCCAAGAAAGCAGACCTACACTGACAACCTAACTTTATTGATTTGGTTGCCACAGGTTCTGATTGTGCTGCAAAACAATCCATATGATTATCTAGCATCTGACTATAAAGGTCATAGATTCTGTTATTGCCAGGGTTACCCCAGGATCATAATCTTAATTGACTCTTTATTTTGAGGTTTAATTTTAAGGATCTTCCTCAGTTCCTATGATTTTCTTTGCAGATTATACAATCTGGCCCTACCTCATGGACAAAGCAAAAAGTAAAGAGAGAATAAGGTTTATCCCCCCACCCCCACCATACACACACCAATAGGCTATTACTGACACCTGGCATTGCTGGGTTAAGGGTTAAGTGCAGGTCTTGAACCTGGTATGAAGAAACTGGAGCAAGGAGATGTTCAGCCTTGAAGATCTGAGATATAACATTATGTTCATTTGCCCTCATTACCACATTCTTTGAGAATAAATCTAATTTGAAAATATCCTTTTACTTTGAGGCTGGACTTTTAAGAATCTCCCATGAAGAGTCTTTTTAAAAAATGGTTAATAGTTTATTTTCCCCCAATTACATGTAAAAACAATTTTTAATATTCATTTTTTTAAATTTCAAGTTTCAAATTCTCTCCTTCCCTCCCTCCCTTACCTCCCCATTTATTGAGAAGGCAAGCAATTTTATATAAGTTATACATGTGTAGCCATGCAAAACATAATTCTATATCATGAAAAGTCTTTACTGATGTATTTTTAAGATTGTTTGAAACCATACACATGGACAAATCAAAGTGCAAACAGGGAGTGGGTTACCTTCTCCACCCCCACCCCCACGGTGGGGTTGTTTCATAAGACTAGAGTTTCAGGGATAGTCTGGAAATATGATTATCTGGGGTGAGGGTGGAGGAAGGTGCCAATGTTCCTTCCTCTTGGTGGTAGTTGTTTGGCAGTTGGTGGAAGGGGTTGTTCCCCTGTACATGGGGAGTATAACATAAGATCTGGTAATCTAGTAGAATGCATGTGTCTTACCAAGGGTTTACCTGCCTATAGGTAGCTGGCAGTTGGGTGGTAGCTGGGGGTGAGGGTAGGGAAGGGGAATGACAGCCCCCTTCTCCACAGGGGTTGCTCCCCTGGCTCCTCAGATAAAAACTCCTCTCATCACTCCCTGCTCTCTCATACCCACCTCAGCCCTACCTCTCCTGAATCACTCCCTTCCTCTGACTTCCCCCTTCCACTGGATTTTCTGGAACTCTTATTCCATTGCTAGCAAACTTCCTTTCTTCTTACACCCCTATCTCCTTACACTCACTGAAGCTTGGCTCCCCCAGAAGTCACCCATTCTTGGTCACCCTGTCTAGTATCACAGAGTAGACCTTATCTTGTGCCTCCAATGCTGTGCCTGGAGAAGGAATCAACTCCTCCTCACTTCACTGAATTTGAATTGTACTCTGCAGGTCAACTGTGAGAGAGTGGGAGTGTCCACATCCAACATGGCTTCTCGAGGAGGAGGGTGTAGCTCCCCAGCACTGCGCTGGAGACCTCTGGCCACTAGGAGGCTCATTGCCACCATCGCTCCTGGTCATCCCCAGTGATCTGAGCTGTCCAAGGCCTGGGGCCCTGGGACAAGCCTCCTAGACTCACAGAGAGCCTCAAAAAGGAGTGGGGGAAAAGTTATGTGAAGCTAATTCCCCTAAGAGAAGAAAAGCCTGCTCACTTGATACTGATAACAGCTTTAAGGTCTCAAGGGAAGTGAATGGCTGTGCAGTCTCTGCCAGATTTATAGGCATGGTCATTGTAGATGTACTTGGTGTGGGGAGTTCCAACGTAGATGTGACCCTGGGTTCAAGACCTGAAGAAGTGACTCAGTTGCAGCATAAGTACCACATGAGAATTTGACCTTCTTTTCTCAATGGGAGAAACCAACTGCAAACCCAGATCCTTCATCCTATCACCTTCAGCATCCCTGAAAAGCCCCAGTAAAGCCCCAGAGCCATAACTAGGGCTGGGCAACTGGGGTGCCAACACTTACAAGGTGCCAACATGTTGACATCGATTTATTGATGATTCATGGTTTATTCATACACTGTTAGTCTTGATCTTTAAAAAGGAAGCTAGAGAGGACAGAAAGCAGTTACACACGCACACACACACATGCACTCACACTCACAGAGTCACATGGCCTTAGGGATAGCTGCCAATGAAGTCAGCTTTGAAGAGACAGTTGGTTCCTAATCTAAGTTGGGAACTGCAGCTATATGGACCCATACCAATAGTAAAGCCACAGAAGAGGGCCTGTGCCCAATAGATCTTAGACCAAGCCTCCTAGACCCAATGGAAGAGCTCCTGGATCAAGCAAGAGCCAGAGGGACGGGGCAAAACTTTAGCCCTTCACTAGTGATCCTAAGCTCAGCCCTCCCCCCCATATAGTGGGGGCTTATCCAAGGATAAGTGATAAAAGTCAAAAGGACTATTTAGGTCCTTGGGAGGGAGGAGGGTTTGCCCTGGAGGGAGGATCATTTGCTTCCCCAGGGTAATAAATACCATGAATCATGGCAGTACAGGTCTCTGGGAGGTAGAGCTCACCAGAGTGGTGGGGTGCTTAGCTCTCTTTGGTGGAGAGTGAGGGAAATACCAGGACACTACATAAGGCAGAAGGTTTGTATAGGTCTGTGGGAAGTAGGGCTTACTGGAAGGATGGATTACTTGATCCTCTAAAAACTCTGGGTACTTTTCCTTTGTAGGGGAAGCCACCTTATACCACCTAGTCTGAAGAACCAAATTGGGAGGTCCCTGGGAGATGGGATTCCCCAGAGAGGGAGACATTATGGTTTTGACTATTTATGGGCTCAAGTGGCAGGTCCTTTGTGTTTTTCAAGTTAAGGAAAGCCTGGGTGCTTGCATGAGTTGTTGGGTACTGAACAATTTCTTGAACGGAATCCAGCCCACTCTGTTCCTTCCTTTCAATTCTGGGCCATCTGGAGTGCCTGCCCAAGAGGGATTTGAATTTTAGGTTCCTAGATCTCAAGCTGAAAAGGACCTTAGAGGTTGTCTCCGTTTTACAGAGGAGGAAACTGAGGTCACAACAAGGCATTCTGTCTCTTAGCATTCTCTGTGAAATGATGACCCAGAAGAGCCCCATCAGCTCTATCCATATGATGTTGAGCTTCCTTGAAGGACAAGCAGGATTTGAGGAGGCAGAGGGAAAAATATAGGGCATCCTAGAGGAGGGAGCCACATGAGCAAAGGCACAGAGAGGGGATATTCACATGCCCAAATGGCATTCCCCTCCATTCCACTAAGATTTGTTTGTCGGGGTGCCATCCAAGGAGGCAAGAGAGGTCCCTGCTGCATTTGAGGGCCAAGCTAATTCCTTTGAAATTGAAAATGGTGGTGTTCTTCATGAACTATTCCTGATATTTTTTCTATTGCCTCACATTTCTTTTACTAAGCATTAATAGTGAGGCATGACGAAATGAGTGCCCCGTGGAGAATTGAGGATGCCTGGGTTTGAATCCCCATTCTGACTCTGAAGTTGATGGATGCCTAATAGGGACAGGACATCCAGGGCTTTGCCCTAGACTGTTGAAATTTAGAGGATATAGCAGCCCCAAAACAACTGAGCTTAGCACCTAGAGCTTAACAAGAATGATATATTCAAATACAAAGTTGCCAGATGGCCCACTTTCTCCCTTACCTCATCCCTCACAGCCCAGGTGAGATCCTCCCCTTACCCTCTGACCTGTCCACTCCCTTTACCTCTCCCTCCTCCTCCCCATGGCCTCCCCAGCAGCATCTGAGGGCAAATGTGGTGTTACTTGTGCTTAGGGATCATCACTTTCCTCTCTGACTCAGTTTCCTCATCTGCAAAATGACAATGAAATCTAAAGGACCTACCTGTCCCAGTTGCTGTGAGGCTCACGTCAGATTAGATTGCTAATTGACAGCTATTGATATGATTGATTAAGATCCCCTAGGAAAGAGGTGCAGAGATCGCAGATGAAAGGTGACAGAAATCACCTTCCTCCTACCCCACCCTCCTGGGGCCATGGCTTCAAGATTTCCTTTCAAGAATGTTCCATAGCTCACGTATAACTTTCCTGTGCCATTGACAATAGATGTCGATTCTGTAGACTTTCCGGTCTTGCTCAGTCATTCATTTCAGTGAAACACTCATCTCTAAGCTGCTCTGACAAGTTTCAGGTGTCATCCGTGGCCTTGGTCTAGGAATAACTTGTAGAGAAGCTGCGAGAACAGGGCATCACAGAACCTCTCCTGTGGTTTTCACACATGATTGCTACCTGGAGCTGAGTCTTTCCTTTGCCTGAGAGGAGTCAGAGAAAGAATGAGCATCAAGGGAGCTCTGTTCCCGTTTCTAGTTTCAAAAGGAGTTAACAGCTCAAAGGGTAATCACCTTCGCACACTGTGGGGTTTGATGAGCTCCATGCAGGCCACCTGGCTTCTAGGCCCATCTCTGCCAGGAGCTTGCTGTATGTGAGCAAATCGCTCCCCCTCCCTGGGCCTTTTTCCTCTTCTATATACTGACATGGTCTCTAAGGTCTCTGCCAACTCATCTGGCCTATGTTCTTTAAATCCCAACAGATATCAAGCTTCTGATGGGAATTTGAAATCCCTTTTTGAAGAGCCATTTGGAGGGAATTTGATCAGTAGCTCATGAAAAATGGGAATTCTCAGGCATGGTCAAATGTGTGTGAGTTTGAATGGACATTATTATTCCTGGTACTTAGGCTGTGCTCAGCTAGTTCATAGTGTCACAGAGTTGGCAGGGGCCAACCTCTACCCCAAGAAAAGAATCCTCTCTCCGATCCCCCTGGACAAGTGGTCATATCTAGCCTTTACTTATAGACCTTCAATGCTAGGAAGCTCACTACCTCCCAAGGCAGCCCAGTGCACTTGAGGACCACTCCATTATTAGGAAGCTTTCTCTGACATCAAGCTGAAATTGACTTTTCCACAATTTCCCATTCCTCAACCCCCCATTCCTCATCCATTGTACCTTCTAAGACCAAGCAGATCAAGTCATATTCTTCTTCCAATACTTAAAGACAGTAATAGTGCCCCCCAAAAGTTTTTTTTCCTCTAGGCTGAACATCTCCAGTGCTTTCAACCAGCCTTCATAGAGTCCAGGCATAGTCTAGTGCTTAGCACAGTACTTGGCACATAGGAGCTATTTAATGTGTGTTTACTGATGGCTTGATTGACTGCCCTTCTCCAGAAGTTTTCCAACTTATCAGGGAACTTTCTAAAATATGGCTCAGATAATTGAGTGCAATCCTTGAAATGTGAGTGACATGAAGCAGGACTGTTGCCTCTTGAGTTCTGGACCCTATATCTTTCTCTTTTGATGCAGTCCGCAATAACTTAATTCATTGCCTTGTCCAACCTTTGACTCATTTGGAGTTTGCAGTCCACTAAGATCCCCACATCTTTTCCCCAGCTGTCATCTAGCCATACCTCCCCCATCTTGTCCTTCTGAAAGTTGTCAATTGAACCCAAATATGGAATTCCTTTTCAATTTTGTCTCATTCATTTGAGCCCATGGGTCTCCT
>CM053775.1:25762940-25797881 GCA_028658325.1 Potorous gilbertii
AGCACCAGGCCCAGAATAAGCCCTTAGGAAATACTTGTTGACTGACTATCACATAATCCATGCCTCTTCCACAATGACAGCGTGAAACAGAATAAAAACAAAAACAGCAACTGCTAGCATTTATATAGCACTGGGTGCCAGGTTCTGTGCTAACCACTTTACAGATGTTATCATCTGAGTCTCACAACAACTCTAGGAGGTATTACAATCCCCATTATTTAGATGGGGAAACTGAGGCAGACAGAGGTGAAGTGACTTGCCCAAGATCACACAGTCAGTGAGTGAGTGTCTGAGGCTGGATTTGGCATCTGGAGAGAGGTCATCCAATAAGGGTTAGAGGAAGGAGAGACAAGTAGAGATGGCTGGTGACTCACTGCCAAGGGGTACCATTATAGCTCTTTGTCAAATGGCTTTAAATAATGAAGCCATCTGCTGCCCTCCAGAGGCATGGATCTGGAGATAAAATGATGGAATGTGCTTCCTGATTGCTTGTGAATATACATGACCTGAGTCTGGGCACAGATTCTCTCCACAGACTCATCTCCGCCGATCTTAGGTCTCAAAAGTGTTGCTGATCCATATTGGAGGAGAAACTAGGAGTATTTTACACTATAAATCACTACTCCAAGGTTCAAAAAAACCAAATATTTTAAGTCATCACTAATCTTTGAGTAAAAGATTTCAGTCAGGTAGAGGGGCCAGAAATCAGATTTACAAAGGGCTAAGAAATTAATGGATGGGGAAGAAAATGGTGACCATGAGCATTGTGAAGACCGTAAGATCAATTCAAGGTAGCAGTATGAGATGGCGGCCAATAAAGTTAATGCAATCTTGGGCTTCATGATGAGAGTCCCAGCTTCCAGGAAGAGGGACATTAGCCCCAGTGCACCTCTGCCCAGGTAAAACTACCCATGGAGTATTATGTGAAATTCAGGCCTCCACACTTCAGGAAGGACATCAATAAGATAAAGTGTGTCCAAGGAGGACCCTGATGGTGGTGAAGGGCATTAAGTCCATAGAGGATCAGCTGAAGGATCCAGGAGCGGGGAGGAGAGGGGATGTCTATAATTTGGTGGGGACATGAGAGCTGCTTTCAGGGTGTTGGATGGCTGCCACATGGTAAAGGCATTAGACTTCTTCTGTTAGGCCATAGGGGATGACACCTAGACCAATGGGTAAAAGTTGCAAAGAGAGAAATTTGGCCTTGATGTTGCACAACCATGCATCATTAAATACTTACAATGTCTAAAGAATGGAAACTGAGGATCACCCAGAGGGCAATGGAGTATTGTACTATTGACCTGTGCAGACTTTAACACATTCAGAACAAGGAGAACTGGAGTCAAAGATGCCATCAAAAAAAGTGTATGATCAGTCAATAAGCATGTATTAAGCTGAACTGGTGGTATAGCAGATAGAAGCTGGGCCTGGAGTCAGGAAGACCTGAGTTCAAATCTGTCCTCAGATGCTTCTTAATTGTATGACCCTGGGCAAGTTACTTGACCTCTGTCTGCCTCAGTTTCCTCAACTGAAAAATGGGGGCCGTAATAATAGCACCTATCTCAGAGTTGCCATTTCTTTCTCCAGCTCCTGACTCCATTGCCATCAAATTTGTCATTTCCTCCTCCAGGTCATTTTACAGATGAAGAAACTGGGGCAAACAGGGTAAGGTGACTTGCCCAGGGTCACATAGCTACTAAATGTCTGAGGTCAGATTGGAACTCAGAGAGATGAGTCTTCCTTACTTCAGGCCCAGCACTCTATCCACTGCAGCACCACCCAAAGTGAGATTAAGTGATAGAGGCTAGTCTATATACTCCACTGATATCCATGTTAAGAGCAGCTAGGAAGGTTGCCAGCATGGCAATTCTGGTAGAAGGTGGATGTGAGTCACAGAGGGGCATGCACATCCAGGTTATGAGCTGCATCAGTGGTGAGGAGGGCTGAGAAATAGACATCCATATTGATGAGATCACAAGTTCACAGAAATATTAGAATAAGGCAACTTCCCAACCATGAGAGCTGTTCAAACATGCAGTAGAACACCTCAGGAGGTAGTGTTTCCCTTCATTGGAGGTCCAAGCTATACCTGGACAATGCACCCAACAAGTTGGGAGGCTCCTCAAACTCTGACATTCTGGGATTTTGTGATGTTTCCTTTTATATATTTTGGCTCCAGCTGAACCGTATTTTTCTCTCTGCCCCTTAAACATACTATGTCTTTGCTCACTATTCCCCACACCTAGGATTGCCTACCCCCTCATCTTCACTTACTAGATTCCAGCTCCTCCTTTAAAGTTCCCTCTTCCAAGAAGCCTTCCTTGATTTCTCTGTTCTGTCTCTCCTCCCCTTTATTTCCTTTACTCCTTTGTTGTCAGTGACAACATTTCACCTCCAGCTGCCTTGTCTCCCATTTCTCTGAGGCACTCATATAATCTAGTGTCTTCTCAGCATCTTTTGGAATTTTATCCCTCTGCCAGACCGTGGGTACTAGAAGAACTGGGACTTGACCTTATCCTAAACTTGGCAACCCTCTCAGTGCTCCGCACATGGTGAATGACTAATAGATGTCTGTTGAATTGAATCTTCTTGTCTTCCACCCTGATCAGAGCATTTGGGGAGTATCACTCAGTTCAAAATACCATGTCTTAGGAAGGATATTTGACAAACTGCTCCCTTGAGGATACCATTGAAGCCCTCTCACTGTCCATTGATTCTCTCTTGCTCTTGTCATGTGGAAATGGAGTAGGATAGGAGGACTTTTTGGACGCAACGCCAACATTTGTGTTCTTCATTCTTTTGGGACGAACCCCATTGGAGCGTTTCCTTACTGAAGGTCCCAGGAACTTAGCTTTAGTAAGTTCTTCCAGTCCAGTGTTTTTTAAACTGTGGGTCACAACCCGGAAAATTTGGCAACAGTCAAAGGTTTCCAAACGTGGAACAACCAAAAATTAAATAAAAATCAAATGTGTAATGAATCCGAGATGTTTCCAGCAGCACTTGGTTCTGAACATAAAGCGTATGTACTGTGCACTGTGTCCTCAGGCTATGTAATGCCAACCAATGCTATTGAAACACAAAAAGGGTTCTCTAGTGAAAGAAGTTTAAGAAGCCCTGGTCTAGTCCAACCCCATCCCTTCACAGAGTAAAATGCTGAAGCCCAGGGAGGGAAGGTGCTCCAAGGTGACAGCGGCAGAGCTGGGACTGCCTTTCTCCCTGCACTGTCTGGGTGATTGGTGCAGTGAAGGACTAGTCTACTCAGAGATTCAAGCTCTGATCACAGACTTTAAACCGTCCTTGTCTTCTTTTCCTTTCTGTAAAGAAATTTCTCCTCCACCCAACATCTATTATGTCCACGTAAACAATGGTGGAGAACAGTTTGCTGCATTTGCTGAGTCAGGAGGCCAGACTGGACCCAGCAGCCCCCAGTTTAATGAATTGAGGTCGGCCTAGGGAAGGAAGTGCTAATATAGTCATAGCTCACATCTGTAGGTGTAAGCTGATTCATGTCAGAGATCTTGAGCCATGCAAAAGATGGCAGCCAGCAGATGGCAGAAGAACATCCTCTGAGAATTCTGGGGGGACTAGAAGGAAGGAGAGAGCTTCCAAGGAGTGGCCAGTCCCTTCTTCCCGTTGCACCTTTGATTTGTGGAAGTATAATAAAGAGATCTCCACATTACATAATAATGAGAAAAGCTAATATTTATATTATGTTTACTATATACCAGGTACTGTGCTTAGCACTTTACAATTGCTTTCTCATTCGATCCTCACAACAACCCTGGGAGCTAGATACTATTATGAGCCACATTTTACAGATGAAGAAACTGAGGCAGTCAGAGGTGAAGAGACTTGCCCGGGGTCATACAGCTAGTAAGTATCTGAGGCCACATTTCAACTTACATCTTCCTGACTTCAGGCCCAGCCTTAAGGCCTGGAGCTATATCCATATTTCAAGGTAGCATGGCATAGTCTAGAAAGAGGCTTGGATTTGGAGTTCCAGAAGAAATGCCACCTGACTATTATATGACCCAGAGCAAGTCACATACCCTTTCTAAGCCTCAGTTACTTCCCTTCTCTTTAAAATGAACTCGAGGGCTTCTGAAGTCCTTTCCAGCTCTAAATCATCCATCCTATGGTGAGGCCCTGGGCCAATCAATTCCCTTCCCTGGGCCTCAGTTTTGTCATCTATCATAGGGCTTCTTGAACTTTTCCCACTAGAGACCCTTTCAGCACTTCTTAAACTGTGGGTAATGACCCCAAATGAAAGGAATGGATTAGATGGTCCCTAAGGTCCATTTGAGCTCAAGATCCATTATCTATGTATATGTTAATATGATCGTTATTGAACATTAGATCTGGAATCAGATCTTAGTGACCGTAGTATTACAGCTCTAGAGCTGGAAGGGATCTCAGGACCCATCTAATTCAAGCCTCTGATTGTTTTATAGATGAGGAAATTGAGGCCCAAGAAAGGTAAGTGACTTATCTAAGGTCATCCTGACAGCAAGTGTCAGAGGCAGGATTTGAATCCAGCTCCTTTGACTCTAGCCTCAGCTCTTTCCCCACTATGATAGACTTAGTCCAATTTCCATCATTTACTGGTGTGAAAACAGACCTAGAAAATGGCTAACTTTTTGGTAGAGCTGGGACTAAAAAGTACCCAAGTCTCAAAAGTCTTAGGTCAAGAGTCTTTTGTCTGTCTCCCTCCCAAAGCTGGAATTAGAGGAGAGTGATCGGGACTTTGTCCCGGGACAACCACATCTACAGCAGGAAAACTTCTACCAGGGAATGAATTGTCTTTATTCCTAACTCTCAATGCCTCGTAAGACAAATGTGAATTTTGAAGACATTGATTTGGTAGCAAGCCAAGAGTTGTTGGAGACAGAACCTGGTGAGACTCCAAGAAGGAACAGAAGACAAAGAGTTTAATCAAGGAGGAGACTGGTATGAGTTGTTATTGTTGTTTTGTTGAAAAGACTGTTAGAACTTAGTCAATAGGAGACAGTGAAGAGAATAGTCTCTCATGAACAATGGCCCAAGCTAGAGTGGCTTGTCTTGAAGGATGTCTGGATGTAGAACCTAGAGAAGCAGCTAGCTTGGGCTTCTGGCAGCCGTGGGAAGCAGGGTTATGCCCCAAGTCCAACAAGAAAGAATTGAGGTTCTGCACAGGCCAGGGAGAAGACAGCAATCCTGGGGGGTGAAGCAGATTAAAGTGGTAATAACCAGTCTTATACCCTAAGCTGAATATCCACCTATATAGAATTTGTGCCCTCAAATTCTCGGGATCACAGATATAGAGCTGGAAGACCATCTAATACAATCCTCTTGAGTTTTTTTGTTGTGGTTTTTGTTTTTACATGTAAAGAAACTGATGCCCAGAGAAGCTAGTTGACTTACCCAAGGTTGGACAAATAGTAAGTATCAGAGGTGGAATTGGAACCCAGGTCCTCTGACCCTGAAGTCAGTGCTCTTCCCACTGTACTCCTCCCTCCCACTAGTAAAAGATTTTTGCCTGAGCCAGATGGTGATAAAGGACCTGGAATCAGAGCTAGGACTGGACATTTTTGTACATGGAACAAAGAGATCCCAAGACACTGGACAATTCACCTGGAGTGTGGCCACTGGCCACCAGAGCGGGAGGAATCATCTAATGGTTTCCTTATTGAACTAACCATTACTGTTAACTAGGTGTTAAGCTCAGTTGTTTCTAGATGTTGAAGGACTCCCAGTGCTTTTAGCACCCTCTAAATTTCTCTTGCCTGAGGACAAAATCCCAGTTGCCCTACCCTAGTTATAGAACTTCCTGGAGTATTCTCATCAGACTGGGAAAGAAAAATCTGTAGCTCAAGGTTGGAGTCTAAGAAAAGGAAACAAAAAGAAAACACCTTATCCCTTGCATTAGGGATAACAGGAGAGCCACAAAGACAAGTAAACCCTTCCTCTCCCATTGCTGTCAGAGACACCTTATAAAGCAGCCCAAGGTTTCTTTCCACAGGTTTACAAGAACCCAGCCTCGGCCCCTGGGCTGACCCACTGCCCTTTTCTCCTTTTCCCCCTCTTCACTGCTATGACCTTTGGTCATGCTAGACAATGTTAATATTATAACATCCTGACTTCTCAAACCTAGGGGCCTGGGAAGCCAATGTCTGGCCCAGTAGATTTCATAATGTAGCATCTTCCCTCAGTGGAATTAAACAACCTTATGGAAGAAAGGAGACGTCCAGCTCTGATAAAAATCGTGCTATTTGCCTGGGAGCTGATTTGCTGCACACACACACACACACACACACACACACACACACACACAGGACAGGATGCTGGAGCGTGGGCGGTGATGAGCTGATGCTGAGTCTACTGGTGGTATGCATATCTGATCACTGCTGCATTTGACATTGTTTTCTTTCAAAACAATTTGGAATTCATTACAGAAACAAACTTTTCATTGTGGTCTCTGGCCAAACATGAGTCTCTTGACACTTTCTGCCTGTCACAGAATATTTCAAGAGTTTCTTTAACCGTGAATGCCTTGTGGGAAGAAAATGCAAATAGCATTTAGAAAAGTGGATTTCTTGACACCTAAGTAATTTGTTGCTGATACTTTTGGGGTTTGGGGGGTCGGGTGCAGGAGTGGGTTGTCTGTCTCACTACAAAGTGAAATGTTAGCACTTATTTGGCAAGTTCAGGTCATGCTTAGAGAAAATCCGGATGATTCATTGGAGTAATGTCAGATCAAGTTGATTAAATTCAACAATCATATTAAAGTGCCTACTATGTGCCAGGTCCTGTGATAGTGCTGGGGCTACAAAGACAAAAAAAAATTTGAAATAGTCCCTGCACTTAAGGAGCTTCCAATCTAATGAGGAGCTTATAGCAAGTGACTGGACAAAGAATAGGGCCTGGATGTGGGAATTCATTGGCGTAGGGAATTCCCCCATGAAAAAACTCCCTCTACCAATGCAAGTCAGTATTGACTTTTCTCCAACTTAAGAGTCCTAGAGAGTCTAGTCTAGAGTCTAGAACACTACAAGGTTAAGTGATTTGCCCAGGGCCACACAGCCAATAAGTGTCAGAGGCAGGACATCAACCCAAATGGACTTGGTTCCTAGGCCAGTTTTACCTACTATACCATGCTGCCTCTCATGAGTTGGTATGGGACAGGGGTGGGGAGCCTGCAACTTTGAGGTCGCACGTGGCCCTCTAGGGCCTCAGGTGCAGCTCTTTGACTGAAATCCAAACTTCACCGAACAAATCCCCCTGATGAAAGAATTTGTTCTGTAAAATTTGGACTCCGTCAAAAGGTTGCACCTGAGAACCTAGGGCCACATGTGGCCTTGAGGCCGCGGGGTCCCCACCCTGGTAGAGCACTTAATATTTTATCAAAGTTCATTCACATGTTTTATCTTATTTGAGTCTCATCAGAAGCTAGAGAAGTGGGCAGGGTAGACTTTCATTGTTCCCATTCCTTGGATGTGGAAAGGAAAAGTGATTTACATAAAGTCATGTGTAAAGTTAACAATGGAACCAGGACCAGACCAGGTCATCTTGTTCTGGATTGCTAGCAAGCGAAAGTTGATGGAAAGGTGAAAATGTCATTATCTGATGGATTTTCTCCTGGTGAATAATGAATTTGGCTAAGTCAGAATAAAATTTCTCCATTCTCCTTAATCACAAAGTTTGGGTCTAATTCTCTTGGATTACTACCTCAAGTCCTTCTTTCTCTTGGCCTGTGGATGGGGTAGTGGTGGTGTTGAACTGTACAAAACCAAAATTAATCTGAGAATTGCTAGTCTTCTGCCTTGCTTTGGGATGGACAGCTCCAGCCTAACCAGCCTTGATTCTGTTTGAGGAGCAATTAACTGACCATTCTCAATAGTCAAATCAATCCAATCTTTTTTTTTCCTAGGCTTATTTTCTTTTCCATAAACTGGAGACACATTAGTAAGACTGAAATTGAAGCTAGTCAGTCTTTGTCATTTTCCTGGAAACGGGCAAACCAAGACCCATCAAGCCTTGCCATAGGAAAATACGGCCATCGGCTACTAAGGTTTTGAACGTTTCAAGGCAGGAATGAATAGATGGAAGAAGCAACTCGTCTCTTCTTTGCCACCCAAAGGGGGAAAGCCTGGAAGTGAACGATATGGGTGCAATTAAAAAAAAACAACCCTTTACGTAACTTTTTTACTGGGAGAGAACACCACGAAGCACATTTTCCAGGAAGTGTGGGCTGTGATGATTGTGTGCTCTTAACTAATCCTGAGTAGGGTAGCAAGTACACCAGCCTTCTAATGCTGCTTCTGCAAGCTCCTCTCTCAGAAGATCGCATTTCAACTCGCCCGAAGCATGAATGAACCGTACAACCCACCTGCTCCCCCGGCTGGGAATACCATCTCTGTGGGCACCATGAAAATCTTTATGTTTTTACTTACCCTTTTTGTAATTGCTCAGACTATTGGGACGGCGTTTTTTGGTGTCTACCTTCATAGAAGGCTGGATGAGGTAAGACTAAGTGCAAGGCTTGATGAAATTGGGTTGCTTATTTTTCTTGACTTCACATCTTGAGTTTTAACGTTGGGCTTCAAACTCTACCCAAATAAGGGGAAAGAGGAGAAGTTGGAGGGAGATGATATTCTTTCCCTACACGTTTGGTTACCTCATCAAGGATTTCTTGTCCTTCATATTTTTGCTCTTTCAGAAAGTTCCATGTGATGAAAAGTCACTGAATTTTTTTAATTGAAATTTACAATAGAAGAGCTCATTAGCAATGGATAAGCTCGTGTCAACTGAATATTTCATCCTATTTTCAATTAGCACAGACATGAGAGGACAAGAATATTCTGTCACTAATTAAAAGGTATTCTTTGCAGAATCATTTGTGATAAGGTAGCAAGTTGATTTTTTTCTCTGAAAAATAGCTTATATTTCCATAGCACAACCAAGTTTACAAAGAACTTTCCTTCCAATAATCATGGTAGATAAGTAGTGTCAGGATTTTTTTTTTTTGGTTAGACTTGTAATTTCATCCAGATCAGGAATGGTTTGCATGGAATGTTGTCCCCTGCTGCATATTAACAACTATTCTGCAATTTATTGTCTTAAGGGAGTTACCTGGGGCACTCTGAAAGGCCAAGTAATTTTCTTACAGCCACACAGCTAGCATGTGTCATAAAGAGGACTTGAATTCAAGTCTTCCTAACTAACGGACCACTGTAGGTTAAACTTTCTCTCAGTGCCACAATGATTATCCCCGCTTTATAGATGGTGAAATTGGGATTCACAGAGCTCAAAGGTCTCCTGATTTCAAAAGCCGGCGTTCTCCCCACTACACTCCATTGCCAATCTTAGGTTGGTTCATGTCCTTCAACACTTAGGTTCAGAAACGTAGAGTAGTTGGGTAATAGAGCTGGTCAATTTGAATTCTTAAGAAATTATAACAGGGAAGATGCATTTTGTTTCCACAGACACTCTCACTAACAAGAGACATGGGCTGTATCTAGGGCAGGGCTTCTTAAATTTTTTCCACTCTTGACCCCTTCAGTATGACCGTGACCCATAGTTTAAAAAGTCACGCTCTAGAGGATGCCACTCATTTTGATGAAAGAGGGATGATCCATGCAATTATTCATGCGGACGCTTCCAAGAATCTGGATTTTACCAGTATACAAGTAGATCATGTGGGTAATGATGAATTCTTCATTTGTCCATCTGTCATCCCCATGGCTGTGAGGCTAGCCATTGCCATAGCCTAGCGGGCATAATGGAGGCCCTAGAAATGTTAGATACAACGATCAGGATCCTGGCGGCTCAATAGCCAATTAACAAGGAGAGCCAGAGAAGCTTTGGGTTTGGCCTTTGTCAGTCAAGTATCTGGTCACTTGACTGGTTCTGGAGGTGAAATACCCCTCTTACCTCTGTAGCCCCAGCTTTCCTTTAGCACCCATGTCTAACCCCATAGCTAAAATGCCAATGTTCTCCTTGGATGCCTCATCATGGTATGCAGATGACCCTTGGGTCTTTGGTGGCATTTCTAGTGGAGTACAAGGTTTGGCAAGTCCTACTAAGCTGAGAAGGCCTGGGCCTGGTGTCCAGCACTGATGATATGCTTTGTCTACTGCCTGAGAACCAGCCTAGATAAACCTAAAGAAAGAAACTCATTACCCAAAAGATGACTGCAAGGAGATGGAGTCTTTGACAATGACTAATTCATGAAATAGTCTTAAAATGCCTCAATGGTTTGCAATAAAGGGATTATACAGCTTAAATTCCACATACTGAAATCTCCTGAGGCATATGAATTGCAAGGACTTGTGACAATATTTTTAGATGAAAAGATTCTATCAAGTTCCAAAGTTGTTGGTAGCTGGTGTGATGGAGAAAAGATTAGACTTGGAGTCTAAAGTTCTACCTCTTATCCTTGCTGGATAGCCAAAGCCAAATCTCTTAACCTGTCTGGACTTCAGTTTTCTCATCTGTGAAATGAAGGGGTTGCAACTAGATCTCTTCTAAGGTCCTTTCTGAATCAAAATCTAAGTAAATTGGAGAGCAATAAGTTTAAAAAAATTTTATTTTTAATATTTTATTTATATTATTTTCATTTACTAATCTATCACCCTTTCCTTTTCTACCCAGTGAGCTATCCTTTGTAGCAAAGAATCAAAAAAGAAAAAAATTTCTTAATAACATTTCCCAACACATCAATCCAGTATATGTGATGTAGCGCCCTGTAGCCCGCAAGCTTTGCTAAACAGCAGCAAAGCACACGAAAGAACACTTTTTCAAATGGCCAAATGCTAACGTGTGATTTTAATATAACAATTATTGTGATTGTGGTTTGGGGGGTATCATTTTTTTAGTTAGGTTGTGATTTCTACCTAGGTCCTGCTAGTGTGCCAGTTATCCCAGGACACTTTGCTTCTGGCTTGTGAGGAAATAGAGACCTCCAATTCCCTCAAAGTTGGATATTCAGTATGTGTAGAGCCCATATAAGATTGCATGCCATCTCAGGAAGGGAGGGGAGAGGGATGGGGAGAAAATTGAAGACTTATGGAAGTGATTGTTGAAAACTGAAAACATTTAATTTAATTACATTTTTTTAAAAAGTTGGATATTCAGTGCCATTACTCACTCTTTGGAATGTTTTAGATGGCACCCCTTCCCAATCCTTTTTTTTTCAAAGCACCATGGTAGGGGATAGGGGGCCTGCGTGTTGAAGCATCATTGCCTGATGCACTCTCAGCCTCGTGGGGCTAACATCTTTCCTCTTCCACAACCAGGTAGAAAAGGAGATGCATCAGCAAGAGGGCTATTTGATACTACAGATGCTACAGAAATGCAACCAGAAAGACTTCACCAATTACCTGAACTGCCCGGAAATTCTAGCCACTTTTCAGAAACAGCTTAAGGTAAACTATGACTGATTTTATTGTCTATGTGGGTCATAAGAGCTAGAGATGAGCAGGACCTTTGGGGCTATCTGGTTCAATCTCTCGTTTTATGGAAGTTGAATGACTTACCCAAGGTCACCTATCTAATAAATGGCAGAACTGGGAATTTTAACTCAGCTTCTCCAACTCCAAAACCACTTCTCTTTCCATTATAGTGCCCACGTCCAACTCCCTCATTTTACAAATGAGGAAACTGAAGGCCAAAAAACTTTGAGTGACTTGCCCACACAGCTAGTACATAGCAAAGTCGGAATTCAAACCTAGATCTCCAGCTAAATTCAGGGCTTATTCCAATCTGCCACATTTAACAATGTAAGTTTTAAATGAATACAAAGAAAATGCTATAAGAAAGGCAAAACACATGTAGGAAACTTATTGTGAAGAATCAGAATTCTGGAGGAGGTCTAGGTTCTGAGCCTGGCTCTAACACTTGTCTCTTTGATTCCCTGGGTGATCATATCAGACTTAATACTGACTTAGCAAATCACATGTTTATGTTATCTATATTCTATTGTATTTTTATTTATTTTGTTAAGTGTTTCCTAAATACGTTTTAATCTGGTTCTGATTGCACCTGGGAGTGGCACTATTGCATTCAACATTTTCCACTTGCCACCCCTCTACCCTATATGGGGTCAAAAACTACAGTTTAATAAGCTCTGGATTAGATGACCTCTCGGTGTTTAGGCTACTCTAAATCTTTGATCTACTAAAGGAAAATGCATCTCTGAGAAAAAATCCCCACCTAAGAGATGCACAACCTGCACTTTAGGCAAAACTGTATAGGGAAGTTCATGTTAAAAGGAGGCTGTTGTCTCCTGTCAACACCCCTTCTCGGACATAGACACCTACGAGAGCTCCACTTGCCTAGGACCTGGAGCTCTTCCTTCTCTCTCCAGTGGATTCCCAAGGCATTGGCTGAGGATGGGGACCCTACCCTTTCCTACAATGGACCTTGGAGGCTGTCCCTTCCAACCTGCATCAGCAGAGGAGCCCCCAAGATGACATATGGGTGTCCAGAGGGCAGCCAGCCTCTGCTCAAAGACCTCCAAGGAGGGAAAACCTGGCACCTCCTAAGCAGCCATCGCTCATCAGGAGGAAACTTTTCCTGATAGCAAACTAAAATTTGCCTCTTGGCAGCTTCCACCTATGGTGTCTAGCTCTGCCCTCTAATGATAGAGGACTCTCAAAGACTAAAAGGCCTTTGGGATCCAAAGTAATGTACTTCCAGTGCTCCTGGCAGAATTTCCAACTGAGTGGAGAAGACATGAGTGGCTGGTGGAAGGGGGCTTGGTTAGTGGTAGAGGAGGAGACCCTTCTCAGTGGTTCATCACTTAGGGTTGAACCTGCTCCACTCAAAAAAGTTTAGAGCCGAAAGGACCACCTAGTCCAACCAGCTCATTTTACAGATGAGAAAACTGAGACCCAAGGAGATGACATGACCTGCCCAAGGTCACATGAGCCATAGAACGCAACTCTAGGATTCCAAGCCAGGTCCTTTCGCTCCAAATTCAGCTGTCTTCTCCAAGGCATCACATTGATGGCCTTGAAATGATGGTTAATTTGGCATACTCATATTGGCTTAAGGATACACAGTCTTGGCATTGAATAAATCCCAAGCAATGGAGAGAATGCTGACTTAGGAGTCAGAGGACCTATGTTCTGGCTCTGTCACTTACCGCTTGTGTGACCCTGGGCAAATCACTTTCTTCCCCAGCTCTAGAATTGTGAGTCTATGATGTGTAATGTGAAATGTTTACCTTGTCCGTCCATCTGGAATTTAGACAGTGTGTGTGAATGTGTCCATGAGGAGTAAATGTCAAGAGAGGCCTGGATTTCTGGTCATTGGGGGCAGGGAACCCTCTCAGGAACTTCAACGAACTTAATTCAAGCCATCTCTTCCTTCTCACTACATTGCTGGTACACTCTGCCCTAAGCTTTAATGAGGTCATACCTCTTAAAACCCCATCTTTAGTCACTAACTAGGCCACAGTCTACACAGGAAAGTGCTTGCAATGTAGCAGATGGGCTGTCTCTGTCTCCATCCCCCATCCTCACCCCAACTACATACTCCAAGGGTTTACTCCTGCACTTAGTGCCCCCAGGAACTCCAAAGGAGACTCCTTGAACTCATGCTTGCTGAGCTCTTTACACCAATCTAGGCATCCCATTGAAAGTCCCTTGAGGACAAGGATTGATGAGACTTTTTGGATGGTCAGTGCACCATATATCCTTTGTCCACAATAGGTGCTTAATCAATGCTTATTGACCTGGATTGATCTGGATTGGATTGGAATGAATTAGAGAAACCTTTGGCTCCCTCCAAACCTCCTGACTATTTTAGCGTCTTTAGCCTTAAACTGGAGACAACAGTTCAGGCAATATCTGAAGTTAGCGAAAGGACCAGGGATTTCTTGGAAATGACCATAGAGCTAAGCGAGAGTCAGCACTTGGATTATATTCTTTCACTAAACAGTGAAAGAAGTATTACAGGCATTGTTACCTTCATTTTACAGATAAGGAAACTGAGGCACTGAGAGTTAAAATGACTTGCCCAACATCACACAGTTACAATTTGAACTTAGTCCTCTGACGCCTTCGAGCCAGGCTCTTTCCTTTGTACAATGTTGCTTCTTTGTGCCTAGCATCCCTGTAACAGAGGATGTGCCCTGCATCAGGAACTCTCAGGTCTTCTTCAGTTTGGACATTCTACAAATCCTGAAATAAATGAGGACAAATTTCTTGGTAAAAACAAACCCCAAAGAACCCCTGCTGAATAATACAGATAGTACCCTGATGGCTCTGCCAACAAGTACTCCTCCTTTGGCAGGGAGAGTAGGCTGGCACTGAAATAGGCTCTGCCCTGAATTTATACCACCTACCTGAGGTTTTGTCTGAAATCAACTACCTGATAGGGGAGTAAGAAAGATGCCAGGCAGGACTTCCCTTCTGAACTCTTGCTTGAGTCGATGACTTCAAGGTGTCAGCCCCAAAGGGCACCTCAGGAGGCTGGCTATTTGAGCCATTAGCATATAGCCACGGAGTTGAAATGGTTAAACACCAAATATGCTTTTCTCCAATGACCCTTTCCTCCAGTCACCAACTAGAATCCTCTGATTTCTTTTTTATTTTTGGTTGTCCAGCTCTCATGTTCTTGCTCAGGATAATGAATTCAGATTACATTTCCGTTTTCTTGGCCAGTCAGTTAATTAATATGAATTTATTAATCACCAAATTCGTGCCAGGCACTGGCCAAGGCCAGTTTGCTAATTTTCTGGGCCATTGTGTATTTTTCTGATGGCACAAAATTCTCAGAAGTTTTCACTTTAGGGGGCTCTACGCTATCAGGTTGGGGTGGGGGTGGGTGTGATGGGTGGTGGTGGTGGGAAATAGCAGTCCAAGTTGTTCCTAAATATATGTTGAGTTGGAAGTTGACCACGGAGGTAGAAGCAAGCAGAGGAACTTCCTTTCCCCTCTTTCTTCCTCCACATGCAAACATTACAGTACCATAGATTTAGAGCTGGAAAGAATTCTGTGCATCATCTAGTCTAACCCCATCATTTTACAGTTAAAGAAACCAAGACCCAGAGAGGTTTCATAGATTTGGCACTGGAATGGAACTTGGATCATCAATTCCAGGCCTCATTTTACAAATGAGAAAAGAAGGTTCAGGAAATGGAAGCAACTTGCCCAAAATCATATAGCTGATATTCAAACCCAATCCAAATTCGGGGCTTTTCCCCTGGACTGGGCTGCTCCTTGGTGCCTGGCATCCCTTTCTGGGGGATAAAACTTTCTTCACAGAAAAGGCTTACAATGAACATACCCCCTAGGAGACTGAACACAGTCACTTAAAATGTGACATTGGAAAGGACTCAACAGGGGCCTCTTCCTGAGGCCAGTCTGGTTGGGGGGGTTGGTGGTTTGTAATCCATGTGAGGGAGGAATGGACCAGGAAAGGAATGGAACCCCAAAGGCAACCTCACTCAACCCAGCAGAGAGCCCAGGCCCAGAAAAGCCAACCTTTGCCAACTCCCCGACCTGGTTTGCTGGTGGCCTGTGCCAGCTTACCCAAAAAGTAGCTCAGCTACAATTATTACACTTCCCGCAACACACTGGCCCACCCCGCACCACGCCGCCTTTTTTTCTTTTTTTGTAAGCGTTCTAAGCAGTCATTTATTTATTGGGTCTTGACTGTATTTTTTCCTGTCACCACATGTTTTTGGTACCAAACTCTGGTTTAAACGGAAAATTAAAACTCAACTGCACAGGTAGGCAGTTCAAGGGGCAGATGGTACATTGATCTTTGGGA
Source organism: Potorous gilbertii (assembly GCA_028658325.1). Classification (NCBI taxonomy): domain Eukaryota; kingdom Metazoa; phylum Chordata; class Mammalia; order Diprotodontia; family Potoroidae; genus Potorous; species Potorous gilbertii. The sequence continues at coordinate 25,778,697 of CM053775.1, forward strand.
CTTACAGCCTAGGCCCTGGCAATCTGATTCAATTTCTTTCAGTTCAGTTCAGTTCAATTCAGATCAATTCAATTCAGTTCAGTTTGGTTCTGTTTACAACTCAGTACAAACTAGCACAAACAATGAATCTCCCGAAGTGATTTCATTATTCAAATTTGCACTGCATATTTCTATTGGGCTGGAACTAACTACCATGCTTTACATAATTACAACATAATTATAATAGTGCAAATTCAAATACATCAATAATCCAGTTCAGTTCTATAACTGTGAGCGACAGTCACGGTGACAGAAAAGATGACTTGATTTGGAGTCAGAGATCCTGTGTTCAAATTCTGCCTCTGACATTGATTAGCTATGTGACCTTGGTCAAGTCAGTTGACCTGTCTGGGCCTCAGTTTCCTCTTCAGTAAAATGAAGGTATTGATCAAGATAACCTCTGAGGTCCCTTCTAATTAAGCACCCATTGTACGTAAGGCACTAGGGATATAAAAACAAGAATAATCCCTGCCCTAGAAGAGCTTCTAGTTTAAGGAGGGAGGGAGAGGACATCATATGAAAAGATAAGAAATTCTAGAGGGAGAGAGTAACAGTACTTCCTGGGATCAGGAAAGACCTTGTGTAGGTGCTAAAATTCATCTGAGTTGCTCTTTGAAAAAAGCTAGAGATTCTTCTAAGTCAAGGTGAGGAGGGAGAGTATCCCAGGCATGCAGAAAAGCCTATGCAAAGGCCAGGAGGTGGGAAATGGGCATCAGCCAGTTTGGGACAGAGAATTTGTGAAGGGGATTTATATGAAATGTGCCTGGAAATGTAGGCAGAGAAATAGGAGAGGACTTTATGTATGTCCCAGGCTGAATGAATTATATAGAGCCCTAAATGAAAATATCTACTACATCAACAAAAACACATTTTGCGTAAGCCAGCCAAATGATAGGACTTTATTAACAATGGATTCCAACCAATGTTGCTTACAAGGTGTGTGAGGACCCCAGGCTAGTCATTCAACTTCTCATAGCTCTGGGCTTCCCATCTTTTCAGTGAATCATATGATAAGACCATTTGTAGGCAACCCCAAATGCCAACTCCAAGTATGAAGTGATTCTCTCATTTGTTGTCACCTATCAGATCCAGGGAGTTCGATGTCCTGGGGGTGATCAGCATCAGGGTTTTTTTAAGGTCACAAACCTTTGTCAAGTGCTTGTTTTATGCCAGGAACAGAGGATAATTCCAGATGAAGGGCTAGAAGAAATATTGACCAAAGAGTACTACTACATTTGGAGGCAGAGGGGCTGGGGTTCAATACTAGCTCTACATGTTTGCTACTTGTGTGGCCTTGGACCAGTCCCTTTTCCTCCCTGGGTCTCAGTTTCCTCTACTGTAAAGTGAGGGGATTGGACTAGCTGGCTTCTGAGGTCTCTTCCAGCTCTAAATCGAGGATCATATATGTGACCTTTGACAAGTCATTTGGTTTTCCTTGTTCTAAGTTTACTCACCTATGAAGTGAAGGAATTAGCCTAGGAGGCCTGTGAGGTTGGTCCCTTCCAGGTGAAAAGTCTATGATCAAACTTCAATCCTCTGATCCCTTTCGGGGAGGGGAGTGGAGGGAGAGGGTTGCTTCATGGAAGAAGTGGTTCCTGAGCCTCTCGTCTGGATAGGCTCCTAGAATGGCATTTTCTAGATTACTTCCTGGGCTCATGATGCAATGAGGAAAGCCTGGCCCACAGCTCTCACATGTGCATGAGGGCATTAGTAAAAGGTTCAGAAATGGGGAGGTCCATTGGTGGGATGGGGGAAGGAGGGAACAAGAAAGGACAATGCCAGTGCCACCCCCCACTGCCCCAATGACTTATGATGCTTCTTCTCATTTCAGCCTGAGGAGAGCCCCACAAAGGAGACGTTTGAGAAGCAGAAAGGTAGGTAGCCTGGGACATTTCCTGGGAGTGCTTCAAAAGGGAAAGGAATGATGGGTGGCAAATGAAAAGGTGGGGAAGAGCAGACACACCAAACGTTTGGAAGGGGATCGTTTTGAACCTGGAATATACAATCAAAACAAAGGCCCTGGTCCTTGGGGACAGCTCCCTCCCTTCGAGTGCCAGAGGAGCCTGGACTTGGACTGAACAAATTAGAGAACATCTAGTCTAACTTCCTTATTGTGCAGAGGGGAGAAATGAGACTCGGGAGCAAAAATGATTGCAGCCTCATAGGCTTTGAGCTAGAAGTGGGCTGCCGTTTTATAGAAGAGGAAACTAGAGACCCAAAAAAGCAAAATGATTCACTCAAAGTTACAAAGGTCTATAGGTCATTTATCCTCAGGGGTGGAATTTGAATCCGGATCCTTGTACTGCAGAGCCCAGTGCTATTTCCACTGTCTCAGAGTGCCTCTAAATTGATGATCCTATGATCTTATCCTTACCTACCCCAGGTTGATTCAATTCAACAAGTATTTTTTTTCAAAGAGCCCACTATGGACCAGGCATAGTACTGGGTGCTGAGGTGTGAACACTATAATGAAAACAGTCCCTGCCCTCAAGGAGAATACACTACAGCATTCATACAGATCAGGAAATCCAAAGTATACACAAAGAGCTCTTCCAGGCTTCATGTAATTGGATCAAGACATTAGAACCACAAGATGGAGTGTGGAACTCTATCCTTCTGACTTTTCATTCCTCTGGATGACTGGGAAGTTTCTCTTCTCTCACCAAGGAACCATTATCAGCTTTGTTTATGGGGCTTGAAGTCAACGTCCCAGAGCTGTGCTATTTAACCTCCAAATGGAAAGCATAGAATTTGAAGCCTGGAAGACCTCTTTGTAGGTCAGATCTAGTTCATCCTCCCACAATGCAGTCTTGCCCTAGTATCCTGGCCAAGACTAGTGGTCATGCAGCCTCTGCTCGATTACATCTAGGGCCAGAGCCATTAGTTCCTCTGTTCTTAACCACTGTAGCTTTCAGGCCGGACTTGGCCTCCATTGGCTCTCAAATCCAAAACTATTTAAGAATGTTCAATGCTGGACAGCTCACTCATTCAGTCTCAGAGAAAGAGCCAGATCCTTCTATTCAGATGTTGTCTCCCTCCCACACACACTTCTCCTTAAGTCTCCTCTCTGGGCTCAACTCCCTAGTTCTTTATATTGTTCCTCACAGGGCACGGAACTAGACATAATGCAGCCCTGTGGTCTAACCAGCAACCACTGACAACAGAACAATACCCTCCAGCACTTAGCACAGTGCCCAGCACATAATAGGTCCTTAATAATAGTTTATTAACTGATTGACCTTCCCCATCTCCTCCCCTGCCCAGACAGTTACTTCTTTCTGAATGGTAATTTGTGATTCTGTGCTGGTAAATATTTAACAATTGGCTGAAAAAATGCATTCCCAACACTTTGAAGTTTAATTTGAATTATTAACACTTTCTCTATCACTTTCTTAAGCTTAGACAATCAACAAAACAATCAGTTAAGTCCAGATTTGTAGTAATTTCAAGGTATAAATGTTCACAATGAAAATTTTACAATCAGCTCATTTTTGAGCTGGTTCCAGCACACTCCTGACTATATCACATTGTTTCTCAGGTGTGTGTGTGTGTGTGTGTGTGTGTGTGTGTGTGTGTGTGTGTGTGTAGGGGGTAGGGGGCAGTTGATAGAATCGAACTAGGAACTTGGGTGCAAGTTATAGAAAAGCAGGTTTTAACTTGGGGGAAGGTCAAACTTCCTAAAAATTGGAGCTGTCCAACAGTCTACAGAGTGAGAAGGGAAGAGAAGCAGGGCATTTCAATAGAGTGAAAAGAACAATTGCTACGGAGTCAGAAGACCTGAGCTCAAGTCCTCTTGTGCTCTATTATAATCTGTATGACCTTAAGAAATCACTTCTAGGGGCCTCAGTTTCCTCTTCTGGGAAATGAGGACATTGGACTTCTCAGGTCCCTTCTGGTTCTCAATCTGTGATCTATATTACCCACACCCTATAGAATGGGCCTCGTGGGGACTCGATGTAGGACAGTGGAAGCCTTCAGTCAGGGAATTGATGATCTTTTTAGGGTAAATAGCAACCTCTGCCACTAGGCCCTAGTGGAAGGCTTCTTATTTGTCTCCAGGTATTAGCCCTCTCTGCAACTCCCCAGATTTCTTTGTACTTAAATTTGAGAGGCAACCTTAGAGTCGAGAAGACTCAGAGTCAAGTCCTATTTTGGATACAGGATAATTGTGTAACCCTGAGCAAATCACTTCTTAGCTTCAGGCAATGGTCAAAGATGACAGACAAATTGCTCACCAGCATTAGTGAAAGGAGTTTCCACACCAGGATTTCCTCAAACTGATGAAATCAATGATCTAGACTAAAAGAAAAAAAATTATTATTATTATTTCCTTATCTGGGTACATGCCTTCTATCACCTGGAAGCTCCTTGAGGGCAGGAACTGCCCAGCACTTGGCACAATGCTTACTGAATTGAACTGAATTGAATTCTAGTTCTAAGGTTCTAGGATTCCTTCTACTCAGAATACCACAGGATAATCAGTCACAAGCTCCCAAGGTCATGGTTCCCATCCTTCACTAGTCAATAAAATCCAATAAAAGTAATGCCTACTGTGTACAAGATACCCTCTAGAAGCTGCCAGGCTAGGTGAGGAGAGAATATTGTAAACCTAGGAAGTGGGGAGAAACGGTGGCCAACTAGGCTGAGCTTGGGGCAGAACTGACTAGCAGGACCTACCCAACCAATATAACGATTTGTGCGACCTTGGACAACTCAATTCATTTCTCTTGGCTTCAGTTTCCTCATCTCTTAAATGGGGAGGGGGCACCCAGGCTGGACTACATGACCTCTGAGTTTCTTCCACCTCTCCATTACTTATCTCATGATTTATTCCTCAAAGGAATATTGTAAGCATTGTTGACAGCATTGGGGGATGGGGTTGGGCACAAGAAGCAAAAACCAAAATGTAGCCAGGCCATTGTACTCTCCCTAAACAGGCACAGGCCAAGGATTTTGGCCCGAGTGAGTCAGGCAATTGTACCTCCCTGCTTTGCTTAGGAGACTTAGTCGTATGAGAAAATTGAAACATGAGATCTCAGCCCATTTGGATGTTTGTGTCTGACATATCTCATGGCTTTTATTTAATTTCAGGGGATCAGAAGCAGCTACCAATTGCAGCTCATCTGACAAGTAACACCAACAGTAAATCAACAGCTGGTAAGTCTTGTAGCATTTAAAATTCAATTCCCACTGGAGTCATCACATTGGTTAGCCAAAGTTTTTTTTTTACAGAAGAGTGGGTCTATTTCTTTGGGATCTGATTGACAAGCCCATCCATTCCCCCTCCTCTCCATTGTCTTTAAAGAGAGCCCCAAGCACAGGGGAGATTGGGAGAGACGCTGAAGAGAGGAGACCAAAGTCCCCATCTACCTCCTTCATTGCCTGCTCCCAAATGAGCTAACATCAGGTGGAGGAACTGGTGTTTGGTCAGCTCAGAGGAAACACCTAGTGGACACACTCCTGACCATTAAACTTCGCCCCCCACCCACAGCTTCTACTGCCTAAAAAATGAAAGCTAGCCTTCACATTTATAAAAATAGGATCCAAGGGACACATTCCCATCTGTTGATCCCTCTACAGTAAACCCCAGACTCATTATGGCTAGCCCCAGGGAAATTAAAGGTAAAATCATTCTACAGAGATCAATGGATGATAACGTCAAATTTTCCAATGAAGTAAGAACAGATGATGTCTTCTGATCTCTTTACCTCCGAATGATTTTATTTCCACAAACGTTCTTCTAGTATCACAGACCTGAGTCAGGCCATGGCACCTACCTGGTACTGCAGGATGCTTTGCATCTGATAAAACAATGGAAACAAAGTCACCAAGCACAAAATCTCCACCGCCGTCACCACCTCCCCACCAGCCATATAAATGCATTCTGAGATTGTGGCCTCAAGAGAAGAAGGCCAACCTTTGACTATCTCTAAAGGCCACAGCAACAGCTTAAAAGCCAGGGTCTTCACATGGTATAAAACAAAGAGCCCTTGGGGGCTTTGGAATCAGAGGACCTGGATTCAAACCCTGTCCCTTTCCCTCTCTGGATCTGTTTCCTCCTCTGTAAAATGAGAAAGTTGATAGATGACCTCTGAGAATCTGATTGGGACTTTTTATGGTCATCAAGTGAATTCCAATGTGTTTATGTCAAAAGACAAACAGAAAGCCCCAAAGTTAACAACTTTCTTCAAGAATCCTACTAGTTCTCTTAAAGTGACTACACCACTAACCAGCTGCATGACAATGGAAGTCACTTTCCCCTTTCTGAACCTCTGTTGCTCCAGCTGTCAAATGGGACTAATAATCCGAGTACTTTCCACCTGGGAGGGGAGGGGTTATAAAGAAAGTTCTAAAGAAATGAGAGTCATCATTCAATAGATCATGTTTCTTGGTCTTTGGATGTAGTTCCCTGAGAGAACTCACGTTAGATGAGTCAGATGTTAGGCCTGGGATTTTTGTCATTCTGCCTCATAGGAATCCCCCAGGTTTGGGGGAGATCAGAGTCTAGTTAAAAATCATCCAACCAATTCTGTGTTGATTTTTCACTACCAAATGACCTAGAAGAAAAGGAACTTGCCCCTTCATTGTGTATTTGAACATTCCAAACAAGCAACATTTGGGCATGATTTGGTTGTCAGCTATTATCTCTTAAGGTAGAGCTGGTTTGTAAGCCTAAAAGATATCAAGCTAAACTAGTTGTTCCTCCTAACCCTTAAAGTTATGTCTCCCCAGAATCTTGGGTCTCGATATGACATGAGAAAACTGGTTTGTCACCCTGAGGGATGTGTGTGTGTGTGCCTGTGCGTGCACTGGAACCCTGCTCAGTCAACACAATTTCAAGCTCTTCCCCACGAAGCCCCCACCCCCGCCAATCGAACTCTCTGTGGGAGCTGAGATTGGAAATCTGGCACACACACCTGCCACTTTGAACCCCACTCAGCCTGAATCAAGAAAATGGCACAGGGTGTCGCTGGTGGGTGCTTGGGCTCAGCCACAAGACTACAGAGGCTTTGCATACCACCAAGCTTGCAAGGCAGTGGCGCCCACTACAAGGGGAGATCAAAACAGACGGGGAACTTGACAAGTTTATTTTCATACTTCCTTTCCTAATTTTAGTCCCCTCAGTGGGAGGCAGGCCTGCTTTGCATCAGCATGATTAGGGAGGAATAAATCAGTTCTTGCCTTGCTGGGCTGCAGCTGACAAGTGGTGTATGTTGTAAAACTGAAGCATGGTGTTGACTAATGGTAGCATTTGGGGATTTGCTTTTAAGGAGTCATGAAGCCTTACGTGTAATTTGTTGAGGAATTTTTTTATTTCCCCTACATATAAGTATATACATATATAAGTATATGTATGTATGTAGATATACACATACATACATACATACTGACTAGGTGACCCTGGACAAGTCACTTAACTTCACAGTGTACCAGACGATTCTCCAAAACTAGAAATTGCAGAACAGGTGTCTCCCTAGGAGTTTCCTCCGTTCCCCCATCAATGAAATCTCAGGTTCAAACTTACAATTTTATCCATGTAGAACTTCCCACCATCGACACAGCCTGGTAATTCACCTGTAACTTAGGATGGTGAGGGAGCTGCCTCAGTTATTGTAAGGTTAAATAACTTGCCCCATGGTCACACACCCTGTATACCCCAGAAGAAGGGTTTGAACCCAGGTCTTCCTAAAATCGAATAGCTATTGTCAGTGATAGCTCCTCTATTTTCCACAGAGGCATCTTTTTATGATAGAAGGGAACTGTGAGACCTTTTAGTCTAACCCCCTTTAACAGAAGAGGAAATTTCGGCCCCAACTGAGGAAAGGGCCTTCTTGAGGTCACCGAGGTAATAATTCATGGCCTTGCATGGTCTTACATTTCTTGTTCATTAAAATATGAAACGTATTCCAATCGACCACTTTGTTTTCTCTTTCCTACACAGTTCTACAGTGGACCAAAAAAGGATATTACGCCATGAGTGACTCATTATCCTATAGTGATGGGAAACTGACAGTCCAAAGCTCAGGACTTTACTATATCTATTCCCAAGTCACCTTTTGCTCCAGCCGAGAAGCTTCCAGTCAGGCACCATTTATCGCCAGCCTTTGCCTGAAATCGAGTGGATCAGAGAGAGTTCTCCTCCGAGCAGCAAATACCCACACACCCTCTAAACCTTGTAGGCAACAGTCAATTCGCTTGGGAGGAACATTTGACCTGCAACAAGGTGCTTCAGTGTTTATCAATGTGACTGATCCCACCCAAGTGAGTCACGGAACAGGATTCACATATTTCGGTTTATTTAAATTGTGAAAAAAAAATGTAACTCCTCATTTTGTGGCCAAAGATGATGCCATCAATCTTCGCCATATAGAAAAAAGCAGTTCAAACTAAACCCTTTGGAACTGACTGGGCTTTCCTGACTTGGACTATTTATATTCCTCGGACTTTCTTTAATCAAATACTATTTATTACATAGGCAGTGCTGTACATACTAAGGGATTCCCAGAGCAAAACCTAATCCCTGCCCTACACATGAAACTGAGGCAGACATCCAGTGAACCTCCCAGAGACCAAGTGAGAATGAGAGGATGAGAGACAGAGATAGAGATAAAGACACAAAGATATAGACAGAGACACAGAAAGTGTGTGTGTGTGTGTGTGAAAGAGAGAGGGGGGAAGAGAGAGAGAGAGAGAGAGAGAGAGAGAGAGAGAGAGAGAGCGAGAGAGAGAGAGAGAGAGAGAGAGAGAGAGAGAGAGAGAGAAGAAAGCTAGGTCTTCATTAGTACAAAGGAATCCCCTGAAGTGGTTGCATTATTCAAATTCTCACTGCCTATTTTCCCTGGGCTCGAACCAACTGTCATTTTTCTATCATTGTCACTTGAAATAGTATGAATTCAAATACATGTGACCATTTCAGGGGATTCATTATTCAGGATCTAGAGCTGACATGTACCATCTAGAGCAAGGCTTCTTAAACTTTTTCCACTCAAGACCCCTTCAGCTCTTCTTAAACTGTAGGTTGTGATCCCCGTGACCTACAGTTTTAAGAAGCGCTGATCTGGAGTCTTCCAATGGGAAGCACATTGGATCATCTCCAAAGGTGAGGAGGGGGGAAGGGAGGCTTCATGCCTCATGTTCATTTACAATCAACTCCTGTTTATCCCCATCCATTCCCACCAAGGATCCTCGTGGGCAGAGAGAAGCCGCCCTACGACCAGTGAGGTGGTGCAGGGGAGTAGAATAATCTCTGGGTCCTATAGGGAATCCACATGTTGACCATTGGGAGTTGACTTTGCTTATGGGAAATCTACTGTATCCAGCTGTGGTCTTCACTGTTTCCCAAGTGAACCTGTGATCACCTTGTTATTTATTTTTTTTGAGTAATAAATGTTACTTAATGTTATTGCCATTTTTTATTTCAAAGAACAAAACCTCTCCCACCACCACAACTGCTGCTTAGAGAAATATGGAGATCTTTTGTGCTGTATTTGGGCATGGAATAGCCCCAACACATGCCAAGGCTCCACAGAAATCACAGTGTCAATGACATCATATAAACTGTCACAGAGTAGAGTGGGGGGTGGGGCTGGATGGAACAGGACCATCCCAGTGTTTCAAGAGGCTTAAATCCAGGATGATTTGTGCTTGTTTACTTACCGATCAGCATCGGGGAGAGCCTGACATCAGCAGCAGTAGCATCTCTTCTCCCAACTTATGTAGGTCGGGGAGGATTTCTGCCAACATCTTTGGGTACCACTGACATTCAGCAAGGAACTGGAAATAGTCATGGAGGGCCCTACATATGTAGGGCTAGATTTAGCTTCCCCGCCTCTGAATTTGGCAGACACAAGGGAGTTGAGGAAATCTCAGAAAGCGGCACCAGATTCCTGGAAGGAGCTCACTTAGATACAATTCAAACGGGAATTTCTCTAATGTACCTTTAGCTATTAAGGCTATGGGATGAAAAACTGCATGTCCTAGTGAAAAGAGTATGGGGTTTGGAGTCCAAGGACATGGAACAGAATCTCTGTTCTATTTCATATTGTATGACCTTGGGCAAATCATTTTACCTCTCTGTGCCTCAGTTTCCTCGCCTGTAAAATGAAGAGGTTTGGAGTTAATTATCTCTAAGGTCCCTTCCAGCACCAAATCCTAGGAGTTTTACCTATGAAGCTCCAGAAAGAGCTACAGACTGAGTTTAAGGGAAATGCTGACCCATCAACGGTAGAAAACCCAAAGGGAACAATTTCTCAAGTGTGAATGTATTCAATTCAACCAACATTTACTAAGCATCTAATTTATGCAAAGCACTATACTAGAGATACAAAGATGAAAAAATCCAAACCAAAGCTATTTCTTGCCTTCAAAGGGCTTGTAAGTCTTACTGTGGAGATCCCTGAATCTTGGAGGAAAGGGGCATTTACCCATAAAGCCCCTGCTTTGATAACACGGAATCACATTCTGGTCCAACCTCACCTTTATACCATTTAACAAACAGCCTTTGTTTGAGGACTTCAGAGAACTTAAGTCTGATGGCAGCTCTCATCACTGGCAATTTTCTCCAGGTATCAGGTCCTGCCTGATCTGCCTGAATCTGCCTCTTGGCAACTCCCCCACTGCTCCCAGTTCAGCCCTCAGACCAAGGAGAACAAATTCAGTCCCTTTTCCACATGACAGTCCTTCAAATACTTGAAGACAGCTTTCCCATCTCCACTGTCTTCTCTTTCCTAGGAGGTGTATTTAGTATCTGCACATATGTTGTTCTCTCCTAGTACAATGTGAGTTCCCTGAGGGCAGGGACTATTTCGTTTTTGTTGTTATACACCTAGCACAATGTCTGGCACACAGTAGGTACTTAATAGTACCAACTTAGAGTTAGCTAGATGGTACAGTAGATACAGTACAGGGCCTGGAGTCAGGAAGGTCTCATTTCAAATCCAGCCTTAGACACTTATTTGCTGTGTGGCCCTGGGTAAGTCACTTAACCTCTGCCTGCCTCAGTTTCTTCATCTGTAAAAGGATAATAATAGTCTTACTTCTCAGGGTTGTAAGGATCAAATGAGATATTTACAAAGTACTTTGCAACCCTTAAAACACTATATACATATATATATATACTAGCCCTTTTGTTATTAATAAGAATAAATACTTGTTGAATTGACCTACGTACTTTTAAATTATTTGTTGAACACTTGGATGATTTTTCTCACAAGTTTTCTTGTGGAACACACCTCTACTTTTATTCTGAAGACAGAAATCAGCTCACAGCCAGCCCTCGCAGAATCCCATGTCTCCATAGCAAGGGCTTGAGGACCTTGGGCCAAGTAATGGTACATATCCCAAAGGCTCTCTTTTGCCAAGCTAAAGCCCAGAGTGCGCAAAAATGGTCAGAGTTAGCTTAAAATGGTGGAACCTTCTGAAATTACCAGTTAACAAGCAGTAAAAGTACAGACAAGAGGTCTTGCCCATGTGGTTAGACCAGAGGAAATCCTGTTGTGACACCCAAGTGAAAGAAGCAAAGAAATGGGAGCTCGTTCTGAGAGCCAGAAGTAGACATGAGCGAAGAAGGAAGCTATCAGGGTGCTATATTGCCCATTTAATAACTTTCACCACTAACAAAATCGAAGTGTGGGTGCTTATTAACTGGTGCTAAGTGAAGGACCATGACGTGGAGTTTTTATGTTTCGATCTTTAGAGTCATAGACGGTGGCAGATGAACAGGACCTTCGCAGGCCCTCTCTCTCAACTCCCTTATTTTATAGAAGCCTCAAGTAGCTACAACGCTATTCTACAGAAGGCCTGACCAATTCTACCTCCACAATTCAATTCATAAGACTATTTGGTCCCAGGTTTCAATCCAGAAGGGCTCTTAGGAATTGTCTAATCCAAACACCCCCTGTTTTTTGATAGATGAGGAAACTGAGACCCATAAGATCACCTGTGCAAGATGACCCTGATAATCAGGAATAAAGCTGGGATTTGAGCCCAGATTCCAAATCCAGCATCCCACTCTCTCATAGGAATCTTACTAAAACTTTGGAGGTCACCATTATTCCATTTTACAGATGATGAAATTGAGGCTTCGGGCGTCAAAAACCAAAAGGGATTTGTGGAGGAATTTGAACTCAGGTCTCTTTGACTCCACGTCCAGTCTTCAATCCACTTAAGTGCCAGGTACCAAGCTGAGCTACGTACTGTTACAAAGACAAAAGCAAAACCGTTCCTGCCTTTAGGGAGTTTAGACTCAAAATAATATCTAACATTTACAAGATCCTGTCATGTTAAAAGTGGCCAAAGAGATGTTTTGCTTGAAGTCAAGAAGACTTAGAGGGGGTCATGATAGGTATCTTCCACTTTTTGAAGGACTATTCCATGGCAGAGGTATCTACTTGGCTTCCTTGGCCCCTGGGGAAGGGTCTATGAAGCAGCTAAGGTGGTTCAAGATCTGGCGTCAAGAAGACTTGAGTTTAAATCCTGTCTTGGATACTCACAAACTGTGTTACCCTAGGCAAGACACTCTCTGTGTCTGTGTGACATTTTCTCATCTTTAAAATGAGGATAATAGCAGTCCCTGCCTCCCAAGGTTGCTGTGACAACGAAATGAAACAACATGTAAAGAGCTTCACAAACCTCAAAGTGCTCTGTAAATGCTAACTATTTTGTTGTTGTTGTAATATTACTATTAGAATTAAAATTATTAACTAGGAGCAATGGGTAGAATTGGGAGAGAGGTAAATGTAACGTTCAATGTAAAGGGGATAAAAGGTTAGAGACAGAATTATGACAAAAATGGAATTGGGGGAATTGATCACCTCTAGAGGGAGCAATTCTTCATTGAGCTTTTCACACAAAGACCACTCACTGGTTAGATATGTCATAGATGGGATTCTCACTCAGGTTCAGACAGGTTGGATGAAAACTCTGGCATGTTTTGACCTCATCCTTATTGTCCAGGATGAGAAAACTGAAGTTCAGAGTAGTGATTTGTCTCAAATCACACAGCTAAAAAATGATGGTGTCAGGACTGGAACCTAGGTCTTCTGGCTCCTTCTAGACGAGAGCCTCCTGAAGTCCTAAAGGCAGCATGAGTTCCTTCTGAACTCTTCCTTCAGACCAACAGAAGCCCACACTCATGGGAAACTACCAAAATGCCACGATCCTAAGACACTCAGCTCCATCCCCCACCCTTCCTCTGTACCGACACCAAGCAAATGATAAAGGAGAGTGAGCACACACAGAAATTTCATTTATAAGGCATTGTCATCCTTCTTTATTGATTGAAAATGTCAATTTAAAAAGTGTTCAAAATAAAAACAGGTTAGAAAAACTGGGTTTGCATAAGAGAAATGACAGGAAATTAGTCTACCCTGGGAGAAGGTGAATGGAGCCGCCTCCTCACAGTCAGGTAGCAATAGGGAGGATAACGGGACCAGAGAATTTACAAAAAGCATTGTAAACAACGCAAATATGGAACCGGTGCTGTCGATTTCACATGGCTTCATTTCCTCGCTCTTGTTATTTGGCTCGTAACAGTAACAGCCATGCTTGGTATGGGTTCCGTTAGCTGAAGTACCATGCTTCTCCCATCAGGGGCTCAGAGGGGCCTCTTAAGCAGGCATCTGTAGAACTCAGCATTGGAAAATTGGTTTTCAGTACGGTCTACTTTCCTACCGTGACTATAATCCATTTGAGTTCCTTATGTCACTAAGAGTTTCCTACTGACCTTCTTCACACTGTTCAGTAACTTAGGAGGGGACAATTCAAGAGGCCCGGATTTGATTTGGGATTTGTGAGCCCTCAAAACAGCCATGCTCCTTGATATGTGAAGATCATAGCTCATCAGAGGTCGATAGCAGGGTTTCTTAAACTTTTTCTACTCATGACTCCTTCAGTGCTTCTTAAACTGTGGGCTGCCATAGTGGGGTGCAGCCCACAGTTTAAGGAGGGCTGGTCTACAGTGAGAAGAGACCTCAAAGACTAGTGCAATCTCATTTTACAGAAAACAAAAAATGGAGCCCAGAGAGATTGCTTCAATTCGCTGGCCTCAGTTTCCTTATCTAAAAAATGAGAGAGCTGAGCTACCTTTAGAAGGTAAAGATCCCTCTCTCAGAAAGTCTCTCCTGGCCCTTTAGCCCCAGGAGGGAACAAAAGGCAAGGCAGAGGCTGCCCCAGATGAAGTTAGCTAGGTGACAGGGGTGGGTGGCTTGCTCCCAGCATTCCTTTGGCTGGCCCACTTCCTGAGAGTAGTACTTCCCCTGGGAGGCTGCAAGCAAAAAGCCATGTACCATACTGTGTAGCAGCAGGGACTAGAGACCACCAAGTACCGGTGGGGAGAGGGTGGCCAGTTTGGGGAGCAAAGCATTTCAAGTTGGAATTTGGGTGTTTTTTTATACAGCATTTGCATAAACTGACACTCATCAGTACTCATAACAAACACATCTGGAGAACTTTTTTTTTGTTTATTTTTGCTTTGTTTTTCAATCTAATGCCCCTTTTTTTTCCATCCCTCAAAAGGGATCTGTCCCACACTGGTCAGACTTCACCTGCCTTTGGGACTTCCTAATTATCTACCACACATTCTTTCCTAAATGGTGCTGAATGATGCCTGGGATCTGCTGACTATTCTATGGCCATGAGCTACAGCTGAGTTTGGATTGCTGGGATGCCAACAAAGTTATTGAGGAAAAGAGGGGAGCCTGATCGGTAGACCAGCCAGCTCCAAGCAGGCCCCACTTGTGGGATGGAGAGAGCAGATTTCTGCAAATGATACTGAAAGGCCTTCTCTGGAGGGGGTCAAGGGAACTGCCCCAACTCTTGCCCCAGCCTCTAAGTGGGCTGAAGCAGAATGAACATCTCCTGTTAGAAGCCAGCCTCTTCTCTTGGTGGAGACTTTAAGACTCCCCAGTGAGATTCCCCAGGCTGGAATCCAAAACCAGGACACCAGAAGAGCTCACGATGTGACTACAGGAAGGGGAGTGAGCAAAAGCGTTTTCCAACCAGAATGACGTACTGTTGGGTAGGGTGAAGTCAAAGAACAGGGGAAATGCAAAACGTCTACATCTACGATGCTCTAGCCAGAGAAGTTGCCACGACATTGTCATCACACGCTAGAAATAGCCTGCCGGCATTATGGCTTGATGTTTGTGGCAATGATGAAAGCTCCTGCTCCACTGGGTTAAATCAAGCATGTCAATTAGACCAACACGAAAGCAACAAAAAGCCTACTGAGTCTCCAGCACTATCTTGTTAGAAAATTAAAGGAAAAAAAACTAACGTATGTACATGATATGGGGAGGGCAAGTTTAGACAAAGGTGCATGGGCCATAGGACTTTACCATTTAATAAATTAGGTACCACTTCCTACATGAGGCTTTTCTCGATTCCTCACCTACCCCCCTCAGTCATTAGGACCTCCCCAATGACTCCATATTGGTTTCATATATATTTGGTATTAACTCCTCCCTGAGTAAAGCATAAGTTTGCTGAGGGCAGGAGTCGTTTTGTTTTTGTCTGTGTCTCCAGCACTGAGCATGGAGCCTGGTGCGTAGTAGGGGCTTACAGATGCTTCTTGAATGAATAATTGAGGGGCTTCAAGATCAAGGAAAGCTCTTGGGAGGAAGGAGAGGGTGTGCCCTCACTGGGCACCCAAATTCCAAGCAGCTGCTCTGAGAGTAGCTTTGTCCAAAGCACTAGTGACCCATCCAGCTGAAGAGGAGATGGGATGAACCGTCAACCTAGGGTTGTTTGCTGACCCCTCTTATTGCAATAAGTCCTATTTGTTTCATTTCCTTATTGAATGGAAAGCTATTTCCGCTACAGATTCCTTTTTTTCTCCTATAACAGAAAACAGCCAAATACGCAGAAAGCAGACTAGGCGAGGAGCAGAAGGAGTCAAAGGGTCTGATTTTCCTTTCCCAGAGATCCCAAGTGGCACCTGAGTGAGTGCCGTCAGCATGGATGAGGAAGCCTCAAGCCAGGAGTGAGGCCTTGCTGCCCGGGTCTGCCCTCATGCACTCATCTGTTTGCTTCAGCAGTCTCCTGACCAACTTTTCCAGGTCTTTTCTGGACTTCAGCTCTTCTTCTAGGCATTGTTTCATTTTTTTATTCTCCTAAGTGGGCAAAAACAAAAAGCCAAGAACAAGTCTATTCCAGAGAACAGTAATCAAAGTCACAGAATCCAGGGGCAGAAGTCAAAAGAGAACACATATCAACCAGCCCTAGTCCCAGAGTGCAGTATCATTCACAGCTTGATATGGGGTGAGAGAGGAGAGAATATGGGAGGAGGACTTATGGTATGAAACCTAACAAGATCCACCCCAAAGCTTATTGCTGTGTGGGACCCCAGCTGCAGAATAAGTACATATAGCCTAGGACAGGGGTGGGTAACCTGAAGACTCGAGGCCAAATGTGGCCTTCTAGGTCCTTGGGTCCAAGCTTTACAGAACCAATCCTTTTACTAAGGGGATTTGTTCTGTGAAGTTTGAATTCAGAAGATAAGGCCATGGCCAAGCTATGATAAGATTTGTCAGTTCTAGATAAGACTCAGGTTATGGTAAGAGTCAAAGGGGGAAATATTTCTACTCATTACCTGGCCCCCCTGCCCCTTCCCTCTGGTACCCCAAATCTTAGTTCTTCAGTTCCCAACTCAAGACTCCAAGTGAAGCCCGCTCATTGTGGAATGCTGGTTAATGGGAAGAATCAATACATGAATTACGATTATGTTCACACATCCACTGTTGGGAGTAATCACTGCCTCCTTAACATAAGACCTGTCTGAGGGGATAGGAACATGAGTTTTAGCCATAAATCAAGACTCCATAAGTGATGGAGTCAAGCCTAGGGACTTCAATGTGAAGTATAAAGCAGGAATTCCACCCCTAGACCACTGATGGCTTTGGGCAAGGCAGATCATGCTCATGGTCAAAAACTCATCAACTTTATCAACAAACACATAAAGAAAAGCACAATTGTTCACTGACTCACGGTCCTTGGCCTCTGGTTTGGTTTGTCCACAGTCTCTTACCTGTTTTAATTCCTTGACTTCATCCTTCAGTGCATAAACAGTATCAACAAGGCTTCTGGGAAATAAACACAAAAGAGAGGTCAGGAGTCAATGTGTGGGTAGTCAATGATCAAAGTACATTTATAAAAGCCCAGACCCTGGGGAGTATTTCACCTTCTAGTCAGCCCCAGATCATAAGCCATTTGAGATGTAAACAGCTCCTTGGAGATTATCTAACTCAACCATTTCACTTTACACTTAAGGAAACTGAGGCCCAGGGAGGGAAAACGGATCACAAAGCAAAGTAGTGGCAGAGTCAGGACTTAGAAGTGGAATGTCCTGGGTTGGCAGAGTATTACTAGTACTAGTGAAATTGGGTTGGCATTTCACAGTCTTAGGGGTAAATTACAGCTGTGAACATTAGTTCAAACATTGTGTCATTTCACTCCTGTTCTGCAAACCCCACCGTTTTTGTCATTGTTCTTTATGGTCTCAGACTATGCAGCAAGACAGAAGGAACCCCACCATAAAGTCTAGGCCCCTCCCCCAAACTGACCTGTCAGGTCACTGACCTCCCCCTCTCCAGCCTGACATCTCTTTCCACCAAGTGTCCTTTCAATTGCCTATTTTCTTGTTTCTGATGCAAAACCATTTCCCAACTCCAGGCATTTGCTCTGACTATGCCCCAGCCTAGACTGTTCTCCCTACCTGAGGATCTCTGCCTCCTCGCTTCCTTGGCTTCCTTTGAGTACCAGCTCATATGTAGTTGCCTGCATGTCATCTTCCCATTAGACTGTGAGCCCCTTGAGGGCTGGGACTCTCTTTTGTCCTTCTTTGTATCCTCACTGCTTAACACAGTGCTTGGCATATAGAAGGAGTTTAATAAATGTTGACTGACTGATGCACCCAGTACCTCCCTTAGCCTTTTCCCACTGGGAAGATCACTGGACAAAGGAGTCAGAAAGATGTGCATCTGAGTCCTGGCTCGGCCATGTGCCAGCCATATGACCTTGGACAAGTCACTTGACCTTACTGGCCCCCAGGTTCCTCACCTGGAGGATGGGGTTGATAATTAATCCCTGTTCTGCCTCCCCCAGTTGGGTTATTGTAAAGATCAAAGGAGATGATGGATATAAAGTACCTTATGAACCACAAAGAACCAAAAGCAAGAAGGTGGGGTCTAAGGAAGGCGTCCTTTGGAAAATGCTGCCAAGAGCATGGAGAGGATGAAAGGCAGGCCTGAAGACTGTAGGGATTGAAGCTACCCTGCCTGGAATAGCCAAGAGGCCAGGATGGGCCCCCTAGAACAGCCCAGACAGCCGCCACTCCACAGAGCACCCATTCAAAGCATCAGGAAAGACAAAAGCCCAACTCTCACACCTTGGCAGTTCTGCCAGATACAGCCTGGCTTCTTTACCCTGATCACACGGGTCTGGCTGCTAAGACAACAGGAAGAACGTGAGCAGACAGCCCTGGTTCACTGTGTGTCCTTGGGGGTGGCCCAAGGTCCACCTTAAATAAAACAAGGGAATTGGATTGCCCCTCTGGCCCCCTTCTAGTTCTGCCCCTTAAACAAAAGAGTCAAGTTCCCAAAAGCCACCCAATAACTGGGCAACCCAACTTCTAGCCCCCATACACACTGCCAGTATGGATAGGCATAGGTCCTTTCAAAGGGCATGGCCCTGACTAGTGTCATCACCATGGAGGGCTGCCCCTAACTCAAACCTCCCTTCTACCACCGACTCTTACTACAAAGTCAATGGATTTATCAGAGGCCCCCAAGGACTTCATAAGCCTGACTGGGATGGCCAGGCTGCCATGACTGTCCTCATGACCCGAGTCTGGGACAGACCTTTGGGGAGAATCACCAGACAGCAGGCTTCAAAGGAAGTGGGAGAGAGGGGAACCAAGATGTCACTGCACTCCCAAGTCAAGAGATCAAATCCAGAGGCCTGGAAGGACTTATATGATCTGATGCTGAGCGAAAGGAGCAGAACCAGGAGAACTTTGTGCACAGCAACGACCACAGTGTGCAAGAGTTTTTTCTGGTAGACTTGGAACTTCGTAATAACACAAGAACTTATTAAAAAAAAATCCCAATGGTGGTTTTCTAAGGCAAAATACCTTCCACACTCAGAGAAAGA
>CM053775.1:25798381-25815984 GCA_028658325.1 Potorous gilbertii
TTCTAGATCTAAGATTATATGATAAATTCATGTGACAAATCTTATGATTTATATGAATTCATATGAATTACATTCATACTCCTATATATGTACCTATTGTCCTGCACAGTTGTAAGAGCTGATATCTATTCTTTCACTGAAAAATTTTTGCCTACTCTAAGGGCCCTGGAGTCCTAGCTTTGGGAAGAAAGCTGACAACATCTGGTTCCACAGTAGTAAGGATGGGCCTGAAAGGATGAAGCCCTAGTCTCTGAGCAGAGGCACACCGGTCAAATATAGAAGTTCTGCAGGCCATCAGAAGACAGAGCTACAAAGTAAGAGGCCCCATCAGAGACAAAGACCAGGCCAGAGTCAGGGCCAGAATACCACAGAGAGGGCCAACCCAGGAAAGATTTGTAAGGAGACAAAAATGAAGAAGGAATATGTTTCGTAGGCCCCAAAGTGTTACTTGCCCTGTTTCGTTTTGATTAATACTGGTGTCCTTTCTTAGTGAAGCCCTTTCTCTTAGAAGAGATCCAAACAATGTCCCACCAGTTGGCCTTGGGGACTCAAGTCACCTAGATTACTTTACTGGCCCTAGTAGGCTCTTGCCCCCATGGCTAACTTCTTTTTTATTTTTAATTTATGGAATAAACATTTCTATAACATTACAATAAAAAGATGATTGTACATGAAGCTTCAAATCTACCATGCAAAATTCGCTACTCCTTCCAAATATATGAAAAAGTTATCATGTAAACTTTTTAAAATTTTTTTTCTTCCCTGCCCCCCCAACCCTAGAAAGGGCTACCATTAGACACAAATAGGTGTGTATATGTGTGTGTGTGTGTGTATATATGTATATGTATGTATGTACATATGTATGTATATGTATGTGTATGTATGTGTATATGTATGTTAAATTATTCTACACATACTTCTACTTGTCAGTTCTTTCTCTGAATGCAGATAGTATCTTTCTTCATATGTCCTTTACAGGTAATTTGGGTATTTATAATAAACA
This sequence comes from Potorous gilbertii, assembly GCA_028658325.1. Classification (NCBI taxonomy): domain Eukaryota; kingdom Metazoa; phylum Chordata; class Mammalia; order Diprotodontia; family Potoroidae; genus Potorous; species Potorous gilbertii. Next base: position 25,799,385 of record CM053775.1, read on the forward strand.
AAATAACTTATTTGTTCAAAGTCGTTCTTAAAACAACATTGCTTTTACTATATACAATGTTCTCTTGGTTCTGCTTATTTCACTCTTCATTATTCCATGCAGGTCTTTCCATGTTTTTCTAAAATTATTGAGCTATCATTTCTTATAGCACAGTATTATTCCATTACAGTCATATACCAAAACTTGTACAGTCACGACTTATTTCAAAAACAAAACTGAGACAGTCCCATGGGTTGGCTTCCCCTTCACAAACTAAGTTTAAAACTTTCCCCTAAACCAAGAATTGTATGATTCTTTGAAGCATGTTGATTTTGTCTTCTCACCATCAAATAGTCAAAAAAGAAGAAGAAGAAGAAGTAAGACTATCTATGATGTTCCCAGGGAGGGGCAGGTATGCATTTCCCAAAGGATAGAGAATTCTTTCTCCCAGTGCAATGTTGTTTGGACTTCTGAGGAGCGACAGAGGACAAAGCTTCAGGACAGTCTCATGTGGGGAAGTCGCTCTCACCTTTCTCCTCAGACTCAGTAATGACTGAAAGGGGAAAAAACGGAATTGCTTCCAAAATGGATAAAAACAACATTCTGTTGCAAGGAAAAATCATCAAAAGGCCCTGTTTCTCAGCTTCCTTTACCTCCAAGGAAAACAGATCTGCCCCCACTGCTTTCCCCTCTTTGTGTCTCATGAAACTCATAATAAATGGAATCCGGGTGCTCAGTAAATAATCAGAAGCTTATAAACAGAGCTAGAAGTGACTTTACCAGGCTGGGCCAACCTAGGCTTTTCACAGGTGAGGAAACTCAGGCCCAAAGAGGGAGACTGACCTATCCATCATCACACAGGTAATAGGAGACAGAGGGAAGAACACATGCCCTACTATTATTTGGTTATGAGTATCAACCTTGCCCTCAGGCAGCATGGTACTTGTTCACACTGGACTCGGATTTAGGAAAGCCCAATTTCAGATCCTGCCTCTGACACTTTCTAGTTGTGCTCCCCTGGAGGAGTCACTGTACCCCCTCTGAGCCTCAGTTTCCTCATCTGTAAAATGTGGATGACAATGGCAGCCCTACCTCACAGGTTTGCTGTGAGGCCCAAAGGCCATGACGTTCACACAGTATTTTATGCAGACCTTAAAGCACTATAGAAATGTTGCTAGTTCTCATTATCTCCTCTCCTCCGTTCAGCTTTTCCTGAACCTTCGGTATCCTCATTTCTTGCTCTGCCTTATCTCCAATCTTCCCAATCAGACATGGGACTCATATTAAGAAACCACCTCCATTCACAGCCTAGTTCTTCAGTTTCTTTTTTTTAAAGTTATTTATTTTTATAAGCATTTATAATCTGCTCCTCCCATAGCAACCCTCACAATTGCAGTTAGATGAAATAAATGAATGAATGAAGATGAGAGATAGAAAGCTGGATAGGTAGATAGATCCATTAGTAGATAGACAGGCAGAAACATAGAGAGATACAGAGATGAAGCATGTCCTCACAACAAATCCACAGAATCCAGCAAAAGAAATGTGTGTTTTAGTGGCCTGCAAATTACTCTGACATTCTCTCCCTCTGTCTCTGTCTGTCTGTCTGTCTCTGTCCCTCTGTCTCTCTGTTTCTGTCTCTCTGTATTCTAAGTACAACACCTCTCTGGCAGGAGGTTAGCAGTGTTTTCCATCTTCAGTCTGCCGGACTTGTGGTCATTTCCACCACCAAGACCTTCTCAATAGTCCATGAGATTTGAAAGACATGGGCAGAAATATGATTGGACACTGTCTCAGGGCTCCAGAATCAACTGCTAAACAAGACAGGCGGCCAGGTGATGTCCTGCCTGTCTCACAGACAAATGTGTTTGCTTCTTTTCCTTTCTTAGCCCTTCTCTGAAAATCAACAAATATCAAAATCCATTGAAAGGTATTCACAAAATGGTATTAACCCCATAAGAGGCCATGTGTGGTGTCAACTCTTACTAGCTGAATGACCTTGGGTTAGTCCCACTACCTCTCTATGCCTCAGGAGCCTCCCTTCCCTGTGGCTGCTTTACAAAAAGACATGTTCTGATCTGTGTTGCTGAAGGGAATTGTCAGACTGGGAGGGGTTTCCCATGCTGAGGAAGTAACCAAGAGGTAAAAGTGTATGTAAAACCATTAAACTTGGATGTAGAAAGATCTGGGTTCGAATGCTGCCTCAGACATTAACTATGTGGATAGACCTCATACACTGTGAAGGCAATAATAAATGTGAAATGCAAACTTTAAAATGTTCAGTCACTATTGCTCACTTAAATAAATCAATAAAGAATTCATTAAGCTCTCACTATATGTTGCACTACACAGTTACCACACAAGGAAAGAGCTTTGCATACCTTTGTTGGTTTGTTGTTGTTGAGGTTTTTCGGGGAGAGGGGAAGCTAGATCTATGATCGTATCATTGCGTTAACTCCCAGTGTGGAAATTCCCTCCATTGCCTCATTTGTCGCATATGGTCTTAGAGAGTTGCTTGGGGCAATGAGAGGAAAAGTGACTAGTCCAAGGTCACACAGCTAATGTGTCACAGGCAGGATGTGAACCCAGGGCTTGCTGATTCCAAAGGCAGTCCTCTCTCCTCTGTCCTATGCTTTATTATTTATCATTAGTGGTAGTTGAAGTTAGAGTCATTGCCAAGCTTCATGGACCTGGGTACTAAACCCCCATGTTGACTTCCTGGTTCTATGCCTCCTTCTTATAATAATATTTCTATGCAAATGACAACAGGTATGACTACTTACTATTGGTCAATCAACAAACATTCCTTACATGCCTCCTATTGCCAGGTCCCAGATGCAAGGTTCCAGGGACAGAGATACCCCCTATACCCTCTCACCCCAACAACTACTCCCTACCCTGTAATAGCTTGTGTTCAACCAGGTAAATGCAAAAAGCATCATGGCACAGTTTCTCAAAGGCAGAGTACCTGGGTTTGAATCCCAGACCTTCCATTTGGGAAGTCAGAAAGCTCTAGATTCAAGCCCTGCCTCTGACATGCTGGCTGTGTGGCTTTGGGTAAGTCACTTGACCTCTCCCGCCCCAGGCAATTCTCTGGAGCTGTAAGACAGTGAAAAATTGCTGATCTGCAATGGTAAAGGGATTTGCCACACTGGGAGTGCCCTATCCACTGACCTCACAGGTCTGGACACCTCACCTCTCCCCCTCACAAAAATATCCTAGATAGTGGGGGTACACAGACAAAAAAGATACAGTACCTACCCTCAAGGAACTTCCCTTTTTAAAGCACCTACTATGCAGAAGGAACAGACTAGGCCATGCAGATATAAAGACAAAAACCTCTTGCTAGTCTCTGGCCATCTGCATTAGTTCAGTGTGTTCCAATTTGACCTCTTCCTTAAGAGGATGTTCCTTCAGGGAAGGGGATTTAGGTGTTCCTTCCACCAACTTTCATTTTTTTCATTGAATCCTTTTGGTTTTAGATCACATTCTCTTGCAAATTCATCCCTCCTCTTCATCTTCCCAGTGAATAATCCTTTATAACAAATATTTTAACAGAAAAAAGACAGTTCAGCAAACCCAGCTAAGTATAGGCGGCCTCTGACAGGTTATCAGACATTCCCCACCCACAGCCCCTACCTCTGCAATGAAGAGAGGGCTCCCATTGTTTTCCAGTTGACATTTAGAAAGCTGTAGTTTCCCTCCCAGAACACCACAAGGGCATTTCTTTGGCCCTTCAAGTCCAAATCATATCTAGCTCTAATTATTACCCCTTGGTCCCAAGTCTACTACCCATAAGCTCTTCTTAAGCTCCAGGATCAACAAAGACTCACTATCTACATATGAAATGTGATAGTGATCCATATTTAAAACCCTGGAGCCTAACTTCAGATAACCTCATTACTGGCAGACACAGCAATTCTGGGCTCTAAGGCAAAACTGACCAAATGCATTAAACCCCAAACCTGGGGAGGAAGGAACACTTGCCAATTACAATTTAACCCTTTCAACCCTCTGTCTTGGGGACATTTGGGGCCGGTCTGAGTTCTGCGGATCACCTTTACACGTCAAAGCATCTCTGCGCATATGTTTCACGGCTGAATAGCTTGGATCTTTCCAACTTCACCAGAGAAGACATCAATACCAGCTTTTCGCCCATAACCATAACCATATGAATAATTCATTCAAAACTAATCAATTGTCCTCATCATACCTGAAAAAGGGAAGCATATGTATAGGAAACTGAAGAACACAGGCTCATTCCAAAATGGCATAGACCCGAGTCCCCGAGATTTGTAGCCTATCACCATGAGAATGTTGACATGGCCTTTACCTGCTTGCTTCTGTTACCATCTACTCCCTGCTAGTCCCTCATTTCTCTTTCCAGTTCTAAAAAAAAATCTATGTTCCTGTGACCTTAAGTGAATTTTCTCTGTGCCTCAGTTTCTCCCTCTGTAAAATGAGAGGTTTGGACTCAAAGACCTCTAAGTTCCCTTCCAGCTTTAAGCCTAGGGTGCTAATCCTGTCTACTAAACCCTTTGGATCATGAATTTAGAGCTGGAAAGGGCCTTGGGTTCATTGAGTCCAAACTTCCTATTTTACACATGAGAAAACCAGGCACAAAGAAGCTAAATGACTTGCCCACAGTCATACAGCTAGTAAATGACTAAAGAGAGTTTTGGACATATGTCTTCCAGCATTCACTCTGCTACCTTACGTATCCTCTCTCAGGATAAAGTCTTCTCTTCATGCTTCTCCTTCCATCTACAGAAAAGCCAAACCTTAAGTGGCATTTCTTGCTTACCAGACCTTTTAAGAAGTAGAGAGCAAGAGCTGAAAGGGACCTTTAAGATTGAATAGCCCAACCTCCCTCATTTTCTGGAGGAGGGAGAAGGAAGGTATTAGCCTAAACTCAAAGACTCCATTATAGAATAGTTCCTCCAAAGCAGATAATGGTCTCCTAAGTCTTTTTCAGTGGCCGAAAGGTGGATCGACAAGGCAGTGATGATCCCATGAACTGATGTTTTAAAAGACAGGCAGAATTAGATAATATAAGAAACATTAAAATAATCTTGAAGTACATCTATGACCATGTCTCTGCTTTGCATGCAAATGTTCAGTGCCTACCTATTGCCTCCAGGATAAAATACTAGCATTCAAAGCCCTTCATTATCGACTAGTTCCACTCTACTTTTCCAAAACCTGTGCCCCAGTACTGTAATCCTTTTCTCATGGTCTATAGACTCAATAGTCTATGAGACTCCAGTCTATTGGCCTTCCTTCTGTTCTCCAAATTGGATATTTCATCTCTCACCTCAGCATTTACACAGGTTGTCCTTCATGCCTGGAATGCCCCACTTTCTCATCACCACCTCTCAGAATCTTTAAGCTTTATTCAAGGCAAAACTCAGGTGCCACCTCCTATAGAAAGGCTTCCTTGAGCCCCTTGGGTGGTAGTACTCTCTCCCTATTTTAATTATTTTGTATTTACTCATTGATGCATATTTTGTATAACTGACCCCCTAACAAGAAAACAAGCTTCTTGAAGGCAGGAGCTGTTCCATGTTTGCCTTTAAATCCCCAGTTCCTGTGGGAATCCATGGATGCAGAACAACAACTTGCCCATAGCTTAAAATCTCAGTGAATTATCTGGGCCACTAGGAGTCTAAATGATTGCCCAGGGTCAGAAGCTGGACTTAAATCCAGGTCTTCCAGGTTCCAAAGCTGCCCCTCCATCCACCATGACCTCTCTGGTGCTTACACAGCCAAATGGCAGCTGGTCCTTCCTAAGAGTCCCCTTTGGAGGCTATGTACTTCTTCCAAGAATTCTGTCATTGCTTCCAGAACTCCTGAGCCTCCATTTGGAGCTAATGATCCCTTCTCTACCTTCTTATCACTTCCTTTCTACCCCTTCCCCCATCCCACTTTTCAAGTTCCTCCTGTGTGTTCTGTTTCCCCGATTTGATCATAAGTTCCTTGTGGGCAGGGACTGTCTTTGTTTTTTTTTTGTATCCCCAGTGCTTAGCACAGTGCCTGACACATAATACATGTTTGTTGATGAGCCTCATCAGCCCATGTGGCTTTGATCCATGTTGTCCCTTCCTTAGCTTGACTGCTCACCTGATTCCCCAGACTTAGCCGGATCCAAAAATCCAATCTCCCTTCAAAGGCCAGTGCTTAGGTACCTCTGAGTAGAGGCAAAATATCATGCTGCAAGCCTTGAATGCCATTCTAGAATTATCCCTCTTCTTCATAAATACAGGACTAGGTTTGTTTCCTAAGATCCATGGCTAAAAGAGAAAGGTCCAGGCGGGTCGTCTTTGAATCAGGCAACAAGCTTTTCATAGGCTCTTCCATGAAACTCTTGCACCCTTTGACTAGGAAAGTCCCCATATTTCCCTGTAAACCAGGAGCTCTGGGTTAAGATGGCAGTTATCACTGGGACTTTTGCATTCAAATGACTAGCTGGCTACCCAGTGATTCAGGGGGAAAACAGGCAAGAGCCTATTCTGTTTCTACTTCACCTTTAGTTTGACCCACTTACAACAGTTTATTAATTGCTGCAGTAAACCACTATTCCCATTCAGTGGAGCATGTATCTGCAAATACAGGAAGGATGAAGAGTGGGCCCCCTTTGCCAAGTGGTAGTTGGGATGTAAATGGCCAGTGGCAAACCAGCTGCCAGTAGCCTGTCATTCACATAGCCTGCATGCATATTTCATGCCATCTCTCGGGTTCCTTCTGATCAATATTCTAGCATATTTATTGCACAGATGTACCTGGACCACTCTGAGCACAGCCTCAACCACTTTGCTGAATAAGATAGAGGTTTGTGGATCAATTTCCTCCAGGCAAAGAATGCATTGCGTTCATTCCAAATGACAGAATTGGAAGAATAGTAGAATTTCAATCTAGAGCTGCAGGGTCCTCCAAGGCCATCTTACTCCAACCCTTTCATTTTACAGAGGAGGAAACTGAGGTTCAGGGAGGTTCAGAGTGACCTGCTAAAAGCATCTCCTATCAACCTACAACATCCCCAAGAAGGTGTCCTCCATCTCGAGTCACTGGGAATTCCCTACCATCACTTCTCCTTCTCCCTCCCCCCCGCCACTCCCAGTACTCCACACCATGTTGGGATATGCCAATTTCTACTGTTTCCTTAGGCTAAGCAGAAATCTGCCTCTCTGCAGCTTCTGGTGCTGGTTCTGTCCTCCTGGGGCCAAGCAGAACAAGTCGAATTCCTCTTTTACATGACATCCTTTCAAATCAATGGAAATAATCACAATCACTTGCATTTATTAATGCTTTAAAGTTTGCAAAGCACTCTACAAATATTTTATCCTCTCAACAACCCTGGAAGGTAGATGTTGTCATTATCCTCATTTTTACAGATGAGGAAACTGAGACAGGCAGCAGTGAAATGAGTTGCCCAGGGTCACACAGCTAGTAAGCATCTAAGGCCAAATTTGAAAGGTCTTTCTGATCCCAGATCCAATTCTCTATCCATCTCCACCTCACCCTCCAAGTCTTTTCTTCTCCAAGTTCAATATCCTTCCTTCCTCCAAATGATTCTCATATGACAGCTAGCCATACAGATCTAGATGCCTTATTCCAAAAACAGGGCTAGACAAGCTCATGGTACAAACAAGTCAGCCAAGTTCCATGTGTCCCTGGGCAGAGCAACAAGAGAACAGATTTGGGGAATGTGGACCTTTCAGGGAGGAGGCTGTAATTCGGACTATTTCAAGGTCAGTCGACCTATGACCCTTGGCCCTTGACAGACACCTGAATGAAAAAGAAAGTATGATTGCCAATTACAGACATGCTGTAATGAGCAGAAAGTACCAGATAGCACAGCTCAATGGACAGACTGCTAAACCCAGAGTCAGGGAACAAGGTGGCACCGTGGATAGAAGGCCAGACTAGAGTCAGGAAGATCTGAGTGAAAATCTTACCTCAAACACTCACTAGTAAAGTAAGTACTAGTAATTAGTACTGGGTGATCCAATTAAATCTCTCTTGGCCTCAGTTTCCTCATATGTAAAATGGGGTTCCTAATGAGGAGCACTCATCTCCTAGGAGGTTGTGAGGCTCCAACAACACTTGCCAACCTTAAAGTGTTATACAAATGTTACCATTGTTGTGTTGTTATCAGGGAAACTTAGGTTAGAATCTCACCTCTGATTCTGTCTGTGCGGCTGACCCTGGGCAAGTTCCTCTTAGCCTCAGTTCCCTCACCTGTAAAATCCCTCACCTGTATATTCACCCTTCATTGCCAAAGAAGACTGTGCCATCAGAGAAATAATGACATGACTTGTACTTGACTTTGTTTTGAGTGAGGGAGAGCTGGGCAGGTCACCAGCCTCACTCCTCCTCCAGAAACATCTGAATCCAGTGACCAAATATTCATCAGGATGACTGGAGATGACCCAAGATGAGACAGTTGGGGTTAAGTGACTTGCCCAACATCATACAGCTAGTGAGTGTCAAGTGTCTGAGGTGCGATTTGAACTCAGGTCCTCCTGACTCCTGCACTGGTGCTCTATCCATTGCACCACCTCCCAGGGATAATACTATTCCCTAACTCAAAGAGGTGTTGTAAGGATCGAAGGAGATAATGGATAAAAAGCCTTTTTACCAGCTTTTTCTTTGGGCAAGACTTATGATGAAATAGGTATAGGGAATTGTGAGTGAGTAACTTCCCCTGCCCACACAGATCCACATCTGGGACATTGAGAGAGGTGACTTACCCAGGGTCACAAAGCTAGAACACATAAGAGAGGGTACTTGAACCCTGATTCCCTTGCTATCCATGCTGACTTCCTAGCCACCATGTAGCACTGTATCCTGAAAACCTTAAAAGTGCTACATAAATGTAGGTATTTTTGGAAAGAAAAGCAAGGGAGAGAAACACACAAACAAAAATGCAAACAAAAAAGAACACATTTCACAGCAACAGAGTCACAGCCTTTGTCTGGGAGCTTAGCAAATTATCCTGATTAGATCGGTCCTCCTTAGGGTCCAGGAACAAATGCATCCTCTCCCCTAGACAGACAGACAGGCAATCTGTGAGGCAATCATTCTAGATCTTGTCATAGAAGAACATAATTTCAGATTTGGAGGGGGCCTCAGTAGCCATCTAGTCTAACTCATATTCCAAAAAAGAACATTCCCCCCGCCCCAGCATCCGATCACAGATTTCAAGTTGGATAGGATCATAGAGACCCCCTAGTTCAGCCTTCTTATTTTACAGGAAACTGAGGTGTAAATAAGAGAAATTAAGCAACTTGCCCAAGATCCTACCAATAGTAGTAAGTGGTAGAGCTGAGATTTGAACCCAGACTCCCTGACTCCAGATCTAGTGTCCTTTCTACTTCACCAAAACACATTTGACACCTGGTCACCCAACCTTTGTTGGATACCCTTCAGTGAAAAGGAGCTCACCACCACTTGAAGCAACCCATTCTCCTTTAAGATAATCATAAGATCCTCAATCTAGAGCTGAAAGGGATTTGGGAGGCCACATAGCCCAACACCTCATTTTATAGAAGGAGAAAATAAGGTCCAGAATGGTAAGGGACTTTCCCAAAGACATATGAGTGGTAAGTATCAGGTTCGATGTGAACCTAGGCCTTCTGACTCCAATTCCAATCCTCTTCCTAGTAGAACATACAATTTAGGGGTTAGAGGACTGAACTTAGAATCAGGAAAACCTGGGTTCAAATCCCATTTCCAACATTTACTAGCTATCTGACCCTGGTCAATCAGTTCACATCTGGGTTTTGTTTGTTTTTTTGTCTAAAAATAACAGTACCTACTCTGGGCAAGTCATTTCACTGTTTGCCTCAATTTCTCATCTATAAAATGAGTTGGAGAGGGAAATGGCAAACCCCTTCAGTATCTTTGCCAAGAAAACCTCACATGGGGTCAACAAAGAGTCAAAAATGACTGAAAAATGACTAAACAACAATTACCTCACAGGGTTGTTGTGAGTCTCAAACAAAATCACATACATAAAGTGCTTTGAGAGCTTTAAAGTGCTATAAAAATGTCAGCCATTATTCATTCACAATTCTTTTCAGTGATATGAATTATCATTAGTGAGTCCTAGAAGCTGAAACTCCCAATCTGTTTTTGCAACTGCATTTGCTACTTTTGGAAACATCGGGGACAACTGATCCTGAGAAAAGTGGGGGGTGACAAGCCGACAAGCAGAAGACTGGGCCAATAGATATATTCTGCTGCCAAAGCTTTCATTCCGGATACAACCCACAAATTTCCAAGTCAAGTGGTTCAGTAGCCTCTGACCTTCCCTCCCCCTCTACATACTCTGCTATGGCAAGATTAAAGTTACAGGAACAATGAATGCTACCCAGAAATTTACTTTCTGTTCTGTAATCTTACTGTTCTGTTCATATCTGTTTTGTTTCATTCATGAGGCTCTATGTCCATTAGATGGTGGTAGAGGCTCTAGAAGTTAAACATGCAATGTGATCTTTCACAGGAAGAGTATTTGATCTGCAAACATCCATAATTGTTCATTCATTCATTCTCTCACTCATTCAATAGATGTTTCCTGACCATCTGTATGTATATAGGAGACACATTGCTGAATGCAGGCTTCATAGGATAGTATACTTAGAGGACCTGAGATTTAGAGCTGGAAAGGACGTTTGAGGTCAAATCTAAGGAAACTATGGCTCAGAGAGAGATGTTAAATGAATCTCCTGGGGGCATACATACAGTTTTTAAGTGTCTGAAGTAGGATTAGAACTGAGGTCTTCCTGACTCCAAGTCCAACATTCTACCCACTATACAACACTGCCTCTTCCTGTACTCCTCCCAAACCTAAGTTTGTTTGTTTGTTTTTCTGTCCTAGTCTTCCTCCATCCAACAAACTGCCTATACCCTAACTACAGCCACTCATTCTCTCATGATTTGGTACCTCCTTCCTTCTACCCTGCCAATCTTTTCTGGAAACCTCCATGTCTGTAATCTTCTATTCTGGGCTAGAAACTTCCCATTTCCTGGATGATTGGCATCTCACCAATTGTGACCTGGGGGGTAGGAAGCCCACCCCTCCTCAAATAGAAGAGTTGCTTAAGTTACCTTGCTACCTGGAGTACAGTCATTCCCAGGAGACTTAGGGCAAACTTGGTGAAACTATGTGGCCAGTCCTGGAAGCAACTCCTCTTGGCTATAGCATGGTGGACCATGGCAGACTATGACTTGAAGACCAATGCCTCATGTTCCCTGACAATATTCCTAATTAGGGCTCTCCTCTGCCCTTTCATTGTTGAACTTGAGAGGTATAGGTGAGGTCCTCCATTGAAGCGGAAATGTCAACAGATTGCTCTAGTTTGGAAGTGCTGGTCTCAGCCCCAGAGTGGCAGGTCAGTGGCCTGCCCTAGGATGATGGTGTCAGTCCCAGCTCCAATGGTCAGTGTTGGTGGGCTGCCCTAGTACCTTCTAAAGCACAGGGCCTCAAATCAGGACTACCTAAGTTCAAATCCAGCCTGGACAAGTCACTTATTTGTTACCTTGCCTGCCTCAGCTTCTTCAACTGTAAAATTAAAATAACACCAGCACCCATCTCCTAGGATTAGTGTGAGAATCAAATGAGATAATATTTGTGCTCAGCACAGTACCTGGCGCATAGTGGATCCTTAATAAATGCTTGTTCCCTCCCTAATTGATTCCTGAAACAACCCTGTCAGGTAGGTATAGTATGGTGATCCCCATTTTATAGATAAGAAAACTGAGGCAAATGAGGTTAAGTGACTTATCCAGGGCTACAGAGATAATAATGGAGGCAGCATTCCAACCCAGGTCTTCCTAACTCCAGATCTCCCATTCTTTCTACTATTCATGATGCCTCTCATAAGATCACTGGAGCCTTGTTCTCCAGCACTATTGGTTCCTATTAGTGCTTTCACTGTCCATCATTGTCATTATTTTGACAAACATCGGCAATCATGATCGTTTCTCTATGCAAAGAAAAGAAAAAGATCTATATATAAAATCACCAGTTTCTATTACATAAGGCTTCTGTGTTTTTTAAGTATATAATAAATTTAACATGACAGTAATAAGCATTTATTAAGCTCCTACTGTGTGTCAGGCCCTGCACCAAGGGTTATTTACAAATATTGTCTTATTTGATTCTCTCAACACTACAAGGTAGGTGCTATAATGATCCCAATTTTACAGTTGAAAAAACTGAGGTAAACAGAGGCTAAATGACTTGCCCAGTATCATATATCTAACAAGTGTCTCAAACCAGGTTTGAAGTGAGGTCGTTCTAATACCAAGACCAGTGTTCTATCTGCTGTGCCACCTAGCTGCCTCTGGTGCCATAGTTCCAAAATTGGCCTTTTTGCCTGTGTCCGATTCTGAATTTCCTTCTGTGTATTTTTAATACATGTTCCAATGATGTTTTTTTCTTATTTTCTCCTCTTTCTTTGGTATCACTGTCACCTTTTGGAGTCATGGTTGGCCATTTCGTTGATATTATTCTTAAGTCTTTCACAATTGTTTTCCTCCCTAGTATTATTGAAACTGTATCAGTTGTTCCCCTGGCTCCACTCACTTCACTCTGTATCAGTTCATACAAGTCTTCCCAGTTTCCTCTGAATCCATGCCTTTCATGTTTTCCTATGGTATGATTGTATGCCATTATATTCATTTACCATAGTTTGGTCAGCCATGCTTCAATGGATGGACTTCTATTTTGTTGCCAGTTCTTTGCTATAACAAAAAGTGCTGTTAGAAACATTTTGGTACATAGGGATCCTTTCCCTGCATCTTTTATCTCTTTGGGATATAGGCCTAGTTGTGGTACTGCTGGAGAGGAAATGCACAGTTTAATGACTTTGGGGGCTTATTTCCAAATCACCATTCAGAATGGTTGGACCAGTTCATAGTTTCACCAACAATACATGTGCTTCCAACACCTACCATTTTCCTAGTTTGTCATCTTTGTCGATCTGAAGAGTATGAGGTGGAACTTTAGAGTTGTTTTAATTCACAAAACTCTTATTTTTAGTGATTTGGACCATTTTTTCATATAGTTATTGATCATTTACACATTATCCCCCTCTTCTGTTTCACCACTGCCTGGCAAATTGGCTTCCTTATCCTCAGGAGTTTTCTGCTCTCTTTAAATCTTTTTTATTTGTTGACTGTGCCTTTACAATAGGTTTTGTCACCAGATAAAGATAAGCTGATTTTTATTGCATTCTGAGTGAGTACCATGCTGCTACAAATGCCCACGCCAAGCTATGGGGAAAAACAAAGAGGAATGATCCATGCACCAGTAGCCCTAGATTAACCATGTGCCTATGTCCAAGACTTCTCCCTCTGAAGACACAAAGAGGGGTTTCACAGTCCAACCCCATCACTCTAGATGGGGCCAAAGGAAGTGATTTCCCCAAGATCACAAATGTGGAAGATGATTTTAGTAACTGTATCAAAGATGGATGGAGAGGAAACTGGAGGCAGTGTAATTCAGCATAACATTAAGTGATAAGAATAGTTTTATCACATATTAATTCTTGGAATATTGGGTACAGAACTGGCCTTGGGGCCAGAAAAGTTGGCATTCAAGTCCTACATTTGATACATACTGGCTGTGTGACCTTGGATAAATCATTCTGCTACTAAGTGCTCTAGGTAGCCAGACTAGAAATTATGGAGAAGGTGCATTGTTGAAGGGAATGTTCTTATCCACAACTTCCCTTTATAATGAAATCATAAGTTCTCTCTCTCCTTCTCTCTCTCTCTTTCTCTCTCTCTCTCTCTCTCTCTCTCTCTCTCTCTCTGTGTGTGTGTATAAAATTCTTCATCAAGGGGGAAGGGGGTGGAGCCAAGATGGTAGAGTAGAAACACAAACCTGCTCTAGCTCTCCCCCATAGCCCATAAAATACCTATAAAAAATGGCTCTAAACAAATTCTTGGGGGAGGAAGCCAAGATGGCAGAGTAGAAAGATGCACATATGCTAGCTCTTACCCCACATCCCATAAAATACCTGTAAAGAAGAACTCCCAACAAATTCTAGCATAGCAGAAGCCACAGAACAACAGAGTAGAAGAGATTTCTATCCCAGAGAGACTGGAAAGACCAACAGGAAAAGTCTGTCACACACCAGACATGGAACAGAGCCAGCCCTGCCTTGATCATGCAGCACCAAAAGGAGCAGATCCAAGCAGGCTTCAGGGACAGAATCTCCAGCAGCAGCCCAGATCCCTCAACCCACAGGAGCCAAAGGTCAGTGAGAGGGTCTTTTTGGCTGGCCAAGAAGGGACCAGGGTATCCCCATAACTCAGGCATCCTCAGGAGGCAGCAGTAGAGGCAGCAGGGGATGGGGATCCCAAAGCAGGCAGTAGCTCACATCCATTGTTGAAGACCTCATTGTAGACCCCCTGAAGGAACTGAACCCTGTGTGGTGGCCCTGCTCCTACCTGAACAGCTGGTCTTAATCTCACACTGAATAGTAGCCCTGCCCCTGCCTAAAACCCCTGAGGCTTTGGAGCAGCTCATCTGAATCTCAGCCCCCAGTGCTGGCTTGGCAGAACTGGAGGCAAGGTAGTTGTGGAGACAAAACTCAGAAGTCAAGTGACTGGCTGGGAAAATGCTCAAAAAAGGGGGAAAAAATAAGACCATAGAAGGTTACTTTCTTGGGGAACAGGTGTCTCCCTCCCATCCTTTCACATGAGGGAGAACAAGGCATACTGTCAGAGGAACTCAAGGCATCTACCTCCAGGGTCTCCAAAGGGAACTTAAATTGGACTCAGGCAATAGAAGACCTTAAAAAACAAGTTAGCAGCTTACTAAAGGAGAATCAAAACAATGCTGAAGAAAAAAACAACTTTAAAAAGAGGTTAACTCAGTTGGAAAAAGAGGTCCAAAAAGTCAATGAGGAGAAGGAGGTTTTAAAAAGCAGAATTAGCCAAATGGAGGAGAAGGTTCAAAAGCTCACTGAACAAAATAATTTGTTAAAAGAGAGAACAAATTCCCACATGTACAAAAATATTTATAGTAGCTCTCTTTGTGGTGGCCAAAAACTGGAAATCAAGGGGATGCCCATCAACTGGAGAATAGCTGAATAAATTATGGTATATAAATGTAATGGAATACTATTTTGCCTTAAGAAATGATGAACAAGAAGACTTCAGAGAGGCCTGGAAAGACTTATATGAACTGATGCTGAGTGAAAGGAGCAGAACCAGCAGATCTTTGTACATAGCAACCACCACAGTGTGCGAGGAGTTTTTCTGATAGACTTAAGTACTTCATTGCAATGCAAAGACTTAAAAAATTCCTAATGGTCTCTTAAGGCAGAATGTCTTCCACATCCAGAGAAAGAACTATGGAATTCAATCACAGAATGAAGTAGATCATTTTCTTTTGTATTTTGTTTTGGTTTGTTTTATTATTTCTCCCATTCATTTCAATTCTTCTATGCAAGATGACTAAGGTGTAAATGAAAATAGGAATGTATTGTAGAACCTATATAAAACTGTATGTTATCTCAGGGAGGGAGTGGGGAGGTGGGGAGAAAGGGGGAAAGGAGGGAAAAAAATCTAAGATATGTGGAAGTGATTGTAGTGCACTGAAAACAAATAAAATAATAAAAATAAATAAATAAAATAAACAACAACGATAAAAAAAGAAAATTACACCTTTAAACATAGACTTACCCAAATGGCAAAAGAGGTCCAAAAAGCCAATGAGAAGAAGAATGCTTTAAAAAGCAAAATTAGCCAAATGGAAAAGGAGGTTCAAAAGCTCACTGAAGAAAATTGTTCTTTAAAAATTAGAATGAAGCAGATGGAAACTAATGACTTTATGAGAAACCAAGAAATTACAAAACAAAACCAAAAAAATGATAAAATAGACAATAATGTGAAATATCTCATTGGAAAAACAACTGACCTGGAAAATAGATCTAAGAGAGATAATTTAAAAATTATTGGTCTACCTGAAAACCATAATCAAAAAAAAAGAGCCTAGATATTATCTTCCAAGAAATTATCAAGGAAAACTGCCCTGAGGGTAGACCCAGAGGGTAAAACAGAAATGGAAAGAATTCACTGATCACCTCCTGAAAGAGATCCCAAAAGGAAAACTCCTAGGAATATTGTAGCCAAATTCCAGAGTTCCCAGGTCAAGGAGAAAATATTACAAGCAGCCAGAAAGAAACAATTCAAGTATGGTGGAAATACAATCAGGATAACACAGGATTTAGCAGCTTCTACACTAAGGAACTGAAGGGCTTGGAATATGATATTCCAGAGATCAAAGGAGATAGGTTCAAAACCAAGAATCATCTACCTAGCAAAACTGAGTATAATACTTTAGGGGGAAAAATGGAATTTCAACAAAATAGAGGACTTTCAAGCATCCTTGTTGAAAAGACCAGAGCTGAATAGAAAATTTGACTTGCAAATACAAGAAGCAAGAGAAGCATGAAAAGGTAAACAGGAAAGAGCAGCCTTAAGGAACTCATTAAGTTGAACTGTTCACATTCCTACATGGAAAAATATTATTTGTAACTCATTACTGTAACTCATTTGTAACTCATGAGACCTTTTCAGTATTAGGGTATATATAGTTATACCC
>CM053775.1:25816484-25832958 GCA_028658325.1 Potorous gilbertii
GGGTAACAACACAGACTTTCTAGAGTGCTCCCACCAAGCCCAGCCAAATACCTGTAAAAAATGGCTCTAAACAAATTCTGGAGCTGTAGAACCCACAGAATGATGGAGTGAAGCAAATCTCCAGCCCAAGACAGCCTGGAAGATTGCCAGGAAGTATCTATCGCCACACTGAGAGCAGAGAGCAGTCTAGTGTGGACCACAAATGCACAGAAGGGAACTGAGCAGGGCTCAGGGGACTGAATCTCTCACACTTATGGTGGTTTCCAGACTTTATAACCCCAAAACGCTGAGAATAAATTGGAAGGTCAATGGAAAAAATCTTTGGGATCAGTGTGGGAGAGTGGAATGGTCTGGTCCAAGCCCCAGGGAGGCAGAGGCGGGAGGGAGTGGAGGAACCTGCAGCAACCACAGCAGTAGCAAGGGTAGCTGCAGTCTCTGTTTCTGGAGCTCTAGGCCCACAGATCGTGGAGGGATCAAGCAACTGACAGTACACTCCCCACCCCCACTGGAAGTAGAGAACTACCTTGACAAAAAGCTCAAAAGTCAAGGAATTCATTATCTTCCCTTCTTTTCTTCTTTTTTTTTTTTGTTGGGGGGTGGTGGCAGTTGGGTTTAAGTGACTTGCCTAAGGGTCACAGAGCATACACATCTGAGGAGGAATTTGAATTCAGGTCGTCCTGACTTCAAGGCCAGTGCTCTATCCACTGCACCACACAATTGCTCCCAATTTACCCCTCTTCTAAACCTCCCTGTTCCTTTTGAGTGGATCACTATTCACCAGGTTTACAATCTCAGCATCCTCTTTGACTCACCCTTACTACCTCCCACCCTATACTTACCAACTCTTACCAACTCCACCTCCACAAAATCTCACCTACCAGTCTCATTAACACCACTCACATGGCTAATACCTTGGTATCAGCCCTCCTTACTTCTCTTCTGGACCTTACCTCTCTTCTGTACAACCTCCAAATTGTCCTTCCTGCTTCCAGGCTCTCCCCATCTCCAGTCCATCCAGCCTATAGCTGCCAAAATAAAATTCCTAAAACCCAAATCTGACCATGTAACTATCCTTCTCAGTGGTTGTCTATTGCCTTCTGTAATAAAATATAAACTCCTCAGATTAGCGCATAAAGCCTTTCACAATCTGGTTCTGGACTACCTTTTCTAGCTTATCATACATTATTCCCCTTCATGTGCTCCACATTCCAGTCAAATTGATTCATTTGTGATTCCTTAAACTTGCCATCGCACCTCTTGCCTCTGTACCTTTGCCCAGGCTGTCCCTCCTGCCTGGAATGCATTTTCTCCTCACCACCATTCTTAGGATCCCTAGCTTTCATCAGAGTTCAGCTCATGTGTCACCTCCTGAGGGAAGTCTTGCATGATCAATAGTTTTTACTGCATTCTTGTTCTCTCTCTCTCTCTCTCTCTCTCTCTCTCTATATATATATATATATATATACATATATACACATACATACTGATCTGTGTACATGTTGCATGCCCCAGCATAATGTAAGTTTCTTGAGTGCAGGGACTGCTTTTGTTTTACATCCCTGGAGCCTAGAACTGCATCTTGCACATGGCAGACACTTAATAAATGCTTATTGGAATGAAAATCAAAAGAAAATTACAGTTGAATGCTATGTGATTATAATGGCCAATTTGGGGCCCACAACAAAGATAGGAAAATCCATCTCCCTCCTTTCACTGGAGAGGGAGTGGGGTGGGGGACAGGGCCTATGGATGAATAATGTTGCATACACTATCAGGTATGGTCCATATATCAGTTGGATTGAACTCATTTTTCCCTTTGGAAGTCTCACTGGTGGGAGTGAGTAGGGTTAGTGAGCATATCTAGAAATGACTGTGATATGAAAGCAAAAGGCATCAATAAAATTCTAATTTAAAAAATCTTAAATAAATAGAAAAATAAATGCATATTGTATTGGTTCCACTGTGTCAGTACTACATCATAGGGCCACAAAATCATTAGATCATAGATTTAGAACTGTAAGGGACCTCAGAGGTCATTGAGTTCTGGTTCATTTTAAAAATTATTTTTTCAATTAATAAGCATTGATCATACTTGCTAAGATCAGATGTATATCATATTGATTTCATTTTAAAGATGAGGAACTGAAGGTCAAAGAGTCTAAGTAATTTGCCTAAGTGTCAAAGTCAAGATTCCAACCCAGTATGACCCCATGCAATTGTTTGGAAATAAAACCAGTCCTTCCCAGGTATAGTGATCTAAGCAATTCAGACAAAAGGCAAAATAACTTGCCCTTTTCTCTAGTTATAATTTCTTTCAACTGAAAAATCTGAATCCAAAATGGAAAATAATATTCTAAAAGGTTTAATCAGTGCTGACACAGTAGA
The DNA here is from genome assembly GCA_028658325.1 of Potorous gilbertii. Taxonomy (NCBI): domain Eukaryota; kingdom Metazoa; phylum Chordata; class Mammalia; order Diprotodontia; family Potoroidae; genus Potorous; species Potorous gilbertii. The sequence goes on from CM053775.1 coordinate 25,818,870, forward strand.
AGAATTAGATGTTGTTTTCCTGTCACTCCAACATAGCCGCACAATAGTTTTAAAAATAACAAAACATCACTGTTTTGGTAATTGAGTCTGTGGTCCACTATGAACATTGGCTATTATTTCCACTTTGAATGGCATCTGCAAGCTGTGAAAGATTTATTTCTCCTCTCTTTCCCCTTCCTGTATGTGAGTAAAGCATGATTGCATATTACTTATGATCCCGCCCCACCAAAGGGTGAAAGATAAGATGAAAGAAAAGCAATCTACAGCCAAAGCATCACTTGCTGATGAAACACAAGCTACATTTTGAGTTCTCCAAGAGTCACTTTGAGATGATACACACATGAACCTTGCTTTCATCTGGTGGGGGATGAAAGACAAATAACCAAAGCAATTGTGGATTTGGGGGAGAAGGAGGATACTCAGTAGCTAAGTGCCTAAAGGTAGCTGGAGTGAATGAAATGAATTTCAGTGGACTGATGCAGCCAAGTGGGGTGAGGTGGGATGAACAGAGTGCTGTACCCAGAGTTGGAAAGAGCTGAGTTGAAATGCTGCCTCAGACACTTGACAGCTGGGTGGTACTGGACAAATCATTTGACCATTCCCTGTCTCAGTATCCTCAGTTGTAAAATGGATATAACAATAGAGCTACCTCCTAGAACTGTTATGAAGATCAGATGAGATAGTATATAGCTATATAAATGTTAACTAGTAACATAATTCTGAGTACTGCAGGGGCTGAATAGAGTCGACGTTGGCCTGCTCGCTATTTTCTATGGTTGCTCTCCTCTTAGGGTAAGTGAAAGCAGCTCTCTCTTTGCCCCAAGCCAGGCCAGATGGCTGGAAAATACCTTCCTGACTTCTTGCCAATATCCAGGAGTGTTGCCCACCACAAAATTCATCCCTGTTTTTCCCCTAAGAAGGGTAGTGGGGGGGGGGGGAGGTCTGAGGCAGCAAAGTCCACAGCCCTGGAGGTCTGAGCTGACAGACTCCTGTCTATACTCCCTCCCCATCCAACCCTCACCTCCCAGAAACTATCTATAGATTGAAGCCAAAAGGTTTTGTATCCTAGGAAAGTAGGAGCTACTTTGCACCAGTCAGATTGCTGGACATGGTCTGAAGTGCTTAATCACAGATCATTTTATGGGCCTATGGGAACCTAACAAGTCTGCAGGTGTAAATTGGACTCTGTTTGTTTGTCTTTTCTTTTATAGACCTAGCAAATGGCCATAAAACCCTATTAACCAAGGTTCATCGATGTTCCCAAACTCCCAAACCATGTCACTATCCACTTCTACCTTTCAAATTTAGAAACTGTTAAGCTTGAATTCAATTCCATAGGTATTCATTAATAATAGCCCTTTAAACTAATAATAGCCCTTTATTTTATTAATATAGCCATTTATATTGTCCTTTAAAGTTAACAAAGCATTTCACATGCTATCTCCTAGCTAAACTCATCCTTTTTTTACAGAAGAGAAAACTGAGGCCTGGGGTGGTGAAGTGAATTATCTAAGGTCACATAGGCTGTAAGTATAAGAGGTAAAATTTGAACCCAGGTCCTCTGACTTCAGAGGCAGTGTTCTTTCTACTGATTTTTGGAAGAAGCCTATGAGGTAGATGCTCTTATTATCCCCATTTTATAGAGGAGGAAACTGAGGGCAAGAGAGGTTAAATGACTTGCCCACAATCATACAACTAAAAAATGTCTGAGGCTGGATTTGAACTCAAGTCTTCCTGACTCCAGGACCAGTGCTTTATCCACTTTGTCATCTAGTGGCCTCTGCATTATGGAATGATCTCCTACCATCAGCAGTGGCAATCAGACCCCACGCCCCACAAACACACTCCCAGGAACTCACTCCTTTCATCCAGAAATAGTGTTACTGTAGCTATAAAACCCAGCACAGAGATTGCCTACCACATAGGTCTTCAGTTTCACCCACCATCTTATGAGAGCATACGTTTCTTTGTGGGTGGGCCCACAGGACATATGTCACATCCTTTGTATCTCAAGAACAGCATCCATCCCTTCTGGGTGTTGTCTGGTCTGTGTGAGCCTGAGTGGGGAAAAGAAAAATTGAGAATGAATCCAGAGCTGATCAGATTGTCAGAGCCCCTGGCTACTGATGAAAATGAGCCTCAGGCTACAATGAGTAGCCCTGCATTGGAGAACTGGGTAGGACTTTGGTGCGCATGCAGACCTGCTAAAACCAATGGACTCCTTCTCAGAAGAATGATTTTAAATGCATAAAATAGAATAAATCTGATTACAAAGGAAATTAATGATATTAAAATACATTCAAATAATAAATTCGTGAAGCCCACATTACAAACTCTTGGTCTAGAAAAAGCAATCAGGGAAAAGGTAGACCTTCTACCATGATGGAGATTCATTAATTCTTGAGGAAGTAGGTAAAGGCAGGGGCATCCCCAGGAGGAACTTTCTAGAGGGTCTGGGAGAAGCTAGACCGGCGATATACAAGCCATCAGTAAACATTCATTAAGTGCCTACTATGTGCCAGGTATTCTCCTAAGACTAAGACCAAGATATGTGTGGCTGGGCTTAACTCAATTAAACATTTATCAATTCATGATATCATGATTACCAATTCTTGATATCAACTCATGATTATCAACTCTTGCATCCTCAATTCATCCTGTCTATTTCTTGTTTCCCACAGTCGTTGGCATGTTGTCTCCTCTTTCAAATTTCTTTGGAAAGCAGAGACTGTCTTTTGGCATTTTTTGTATCTCCCACACTTAACACAGTGCCTAGCAGGGAGGGGAGCCCACAGTCTATGTGACCTTCTAAGTCCTTGGGTGCAGTCTTTTGACTAAGTCCAAGTTTTACAGCACCCATCTTATATCTTTTACAGAATCTCTTAAGAGGATTTATTCTGTGAAGTTTAGATTCCGTCAAGGGGCCGCATTCGAGGACCTAGAGGGCCACATGTGGCCTTGAGGTGAAAGGTTCCCCATCCCTGGTCTAGAACATAGTAGGCACTTACTAGATACTTGTTGACTGATTGATCCCTATGATGTGCTAGGCCCTGTGCTAATGCTAGGACCATACACATACACACACACACACACATACACACACCACACTCACCCTCACGTTGGCCAATGAAATAGCAAACACAAAAAGATGGCTAACTCAGTACTCCAATACTAAGCCCTTGAGCCCTGAACAATAGATTTCCCCTTCTGTTGGCTGCCCTGGACTTGACCATGCTCCTGGTCTGATCCATTTCTCTTTTCCCCCTCATACTTTTTTGGGGCATCCCTTCTGCCTCTGGCCATTCAGCTTTCAATCAGTAATTATTACTATCAACCTCACATTCCACTTTACCCATCCCTCCCACCTTGTCTGGAACTCTGGCCATCATACTTTCCCCCAGCCACACTTTGAGCCTACTTCCTCCTGTGCTCCACAGCTAACACAGTGCCTTGTACTCAGTAAGCACATATTGAATGCTTTTTGAATGAACATATAAATGGCTTGCACCAGAATGTCCCAGATGAAACCTACTCTCCGCAGGGAGGCTTTAGAAAATACCATGGCCACAGATCCTGCAGGATCCCCAAGCGTTAAGCTGTGGAACAAGTTAATGAGCTTCACACATGGCATGTTCAGGAGACAAGGAAGCCCACCACCAGAGAAGGCTTTGAGTTGGAGAATGGAACTTATGAAGCCAGGAGGAGGAGTTGGGACTTGATCTAAACTGGTAATAGGGCGACACTACTGGTTCTTGAGCTGAGGGGTCTTGGGACAAAATCAGTGCTTTAAGAAAAGTAATTAAGCAGCAGCGTACAAGGCGAAACAGAATAAGAAGAGACTGGGGCAGAGAGTACAGTCGGCTGAGGTTTCAGAATAAATAAATACTCACTTTTCTTCTCCTGGAAAATTGATTAGACATAATGGTCTAAAGTGTTTTGTTTCCTTCTTTCTCTTCCATTCCAGCCAGAGGCTATAGAATCTAATTCTTTGCACTCTTTAGAGGAGGGTATTTATAAAATTCTCCAGTGGGAAAGGCAATATTATTGAGAATGCCAAGAAACAATCCAAGTCAAAGACCTCTGAGTTTCTCCTGTTTTGAGGGAGGGGTATAGGGTTTGGTTTTTGGTTTTTGTTAGGGGTTTTGTTTTGTTTTTTTTACTTCTTGCAAATCATTTCAATTCTCAGACATCTACTTCCTCATCTGCAGTATGTGATCATTTCCATCCCTCAATGATCACTTATTTACTTGGGACCTTATCAAGGATATTTTCCCTTAAAGAGACTTAGCAAATTAATCTTTTTTATTTCATATTTCATATTAAATGCATGAGTACATTCCATGCATTATTAAACGTGGCAGTGATAGCATCCATTAATATCTAATCAAAATCTACCATTGCGTGGCAGACAAGAACTATGCTCGCCTCTGTAAAAAATAGCAGCTCTCACACAAAAAATGGGATTTGCTCAAGGGAATTGGAAAGGGAAGAGGACATTTTAGAAGATTGTGTAATATTTCATGCATCTCTAGTGCTGACTTTTTCTGGGCAACATTTGCAGTAGTCATTGAAACAGAAAGTTTCATAAAGAGTTTCAGAGGTCTGACTGGGTCAGTTTACTTTATAGCCCAGAATTTCAATGACTCTATAGGTACTCAGATGATGTGGGGATGGCCTCCATTGGCATGAGACACAACCTGTGTACCCTTGCCCATGCTGTCCAGTTGCTCCTTAGACCCTCTCTATCCATCTCCTCCCATTCCATTCCCTGCAGCTGGAAGTATTCATTTTGTGGGTATCAGGACAATATTTAGGCTTCTCATCTATGTCTAACCTTGCCATGTGACTAGTCCACTTCTCTCACCATATGCCATACATTTCCAACTGAATGTCTCACGTCAACCTCAACATGTCCAAAATAGACCTTTCCTCTCAAGGATGCCCCCCAGCACTTTCTCTCCTATGCCGTAGAAACCTCCTCACCCAGGAAGCTCAATCTCCTATTGGAAGTACCCTCCCACCCCTGCTGCCTCTCCATCCTATTGGCTAGTTCCTCCCCAATCCTCCATTTTGAGGAGGCCCAGGGCAACCAGCTCTTTATTCCTCTCTAAGCTGCACTGCTGACTCATCTCCATAGGACTTTCTCCACCATGCTCCAGGCAAGGTACCTCCTACCCCCATTACCTTGCCCCCTCCAGCTCCCTTCCTCCATTAAAAAGTAAGCTGCTTTAGGGCAAAGACTGCCATTCTTTTAACTTGTATTTGGATTCCAGGTACTTAACATAATACCTGGCACACAGTAAGCACTTAATAAATGCTTATTGACTTGTCAATCTCATTCTCTTTTCTCCAAAACTCTCCTCTCTTCCAAACTTCCCTATTCCTAGCAAGGGTAGCACTGTTGTATTTTTTTAAGCACCCAGGTTTGTACCTTAAGAATCTTTCTCAACTCTTCACCCTCACTTGGTGGACTCATCCAATCCATCTCCAAACATTGTTATTTCTAGCCCTGTAACATCTCTTACATCTATCCCCTTCTCCCCACCAACATTGGTACCACTCTAGTTCAGGCCCTTATCACCTCCTGCCTGGATTATTTCAATACCCTCCTTTCTGAGGCTTCCCACAAGCAGCCTCTCCCTTCGCCAACTTGTCTTCTACCCAGCTAGGAATGTGATTGTCAGAAAGTATGGGTCTGAGCACATCTCTTTTTTGCTCAAAAAGTTTCAGTAGTTCCCTATTGCCTTTAGGATCAAATTCCAGCTTGTCTGTTTGGCATTTAAAGGCCTTCACAATCTAGCCCCAGTCGCCTATGGCCAAGCTACTTCCCCGTCACTCTCCCTCTCACAGTGGATAAGGTCAGCCACACTGGCTCCTTGCTGTTCCCCAGACATAACATTTCATCTTCCGTCTTCATGCCTTGGACCAAATTGTCCAACATGCCTGCCATGCCCTCCCTCTTTCCCCCTGGTCTCCTAGTCTCATCTAACTAACTCAACGTCAACCTCCTCCAAAAGGCCTTTCCTGATTCCCCCAACTGTTAATGTCCCCCTCCCAAAATGACCATTTATTTCTGTACCTGTCTTAGATTGGCTTATTGGTGCTCCTGTTGTCTCCTGTAGAATGGAAGGTCCCTGAGGGCAGGTGCTCATATGTATTCCTAGTCTACCATCCTTGAGGATATAATCTCTTACCCCCCTCCCCCCCACTACTTCTTGATAGACCAGCACTGGAAATAGGCTTCGATCTACACTCCCCCACCATGCCCTTGGTCTGCACGTAATGAAGAAGAGGAAAGTGAGAGGAGAGGAAGGAGAGACAATGAATGTAACAGCTTTTTCCAGGAGTTGGGTGGTGGCAGGAAAGTGAAATAGAGGATGATAGCCTAAGGGCATGGTAGGATCTAGAAAACATTTTTTCAGAAAGTGAGAGACTTTGGGATAGAAAACAGAACAGAAAGAGGCAATAGAGAAGTATTCAGGGAAAAGACTGCAAAATTGACTGGAGGACCTTCAAGTACATCTGCTGGACTGACTCTCTCTCTCTCTCTCTCTCTCTCCAAAACAGCCATTGATAACTTTTTGATTTGCCTAAACAATCTCATCCTTGAAAAGGTAGAAAAACCAACAGGGTGAGATTCTCTGCTGGGTCCAATAAGGAGAAACCAGTTGCCAGGGAAGAAAGGATGGCAATTTGGGGAAAAAGTAACCACCCCATCTTAAGAGCAGAAGAAATTCAGGAAAAGTGTTCCCCGCATCCTCCATTTAGGGAGGATTTTCAAGGGGTTCAGAGGAAGGATAGGCAGGAACCTACAGACAGGAAGTCTTCAAAGCCAGTCAGATTACTAGGGATGGGAAATTCTCAAGAAAGATATTCTAAACGAGAAATGATTCTGATATGGAGGAAAAGGGGGAGTTGTCTAAAGAGATGAATCAATGTGAATGCCCAGGAAAGATGATGTGGCTCTCTACTACCACTAGGATAAAATCCAAGCTCTTCTGTGGGGCATTATTTTAAATCTTTCACAATTTGGCTCCTGCCTATTGTTAAACACTAATTTCACATTGCCCCCTCTCATGTGCTTGAAGTTCTGGCAAAACTGGCCTGTTGGCTATTCCTCGTACAGAATCTCTGATTTCCTGCCCCAGCGCTTTGCACAGGCTGTTACCCATGACTGAAATGTCTTCCTTGCCTTCATCTGTTGGAATTTCTGCCTTACTTCAAGGCTCAGATCAAGTGCTATCTCTTATCGAAGGCTTTTTCTGATCCCCCAGTTGCTGTTTCCACCACACACACAGACACACACGCACACACACACACACTGAAATGGAGACTGGAGTACAAACCTCAGCCACTCTTTGGATTCTGATTTTTTTTTCCTTATCACTGCCCTCAAAAAATTTAAGTTCTATTGTGAGGATACTGCATTTGACAAATAAATAAATACAGATGAACTGAAAAGAGAGGGATTACTTGAAGGAAGTCAATGATTCTCAGGGATAGAGGTGAGAGTGGAGAAGCCCATCATAGACAAGGCAGATGACCTGTATGAAGGAAGGAATGCAAGGTCAGTTGGGGGAACATCTAAGAGGCTGGGTTGGAAAGGTACCTTAGGAACCAGACTGGAAACAGCTTTCAATGCCAAGCTGAAGGGTTTATAGTTTATCTTAGGGGCAATAGGGAACCAGGGAAGATTTTTGAGTAAGGGAGGAACCTGGTATTTACTGGACACCAGGCTGTTTTATGGCTTCCTTTCTGATTGCAAGTTATCTAAACCCTTCCATGGGGCTGGTATTTTACAGTTTTCTAGTATTCTAAATATAGTCTATTTTTAAACCAGCACCAGTTTCAATACTTACTGCTCCCCTCCATTATCTGACGTCCACCCATACCACTACTCTGTGAGTTCTCCTTGGGGGCCCCTGCTCCCTCTCTCCGGCCATCTCTGAAGCCAGATGAAGCTCTGGGTCAGGCTGCTTGAAGAAACAGGCCTTCCCTGACCTGCAAATCATCATCTCCTCTTCTGTCAATAGACTAAGTCTAGGAACTCAGCATGGTCCAAGACTCATTAAGAGAAAGCAAAGAGCTCTCAGAATCATTGAGAATGGAGCTTAGGCAAAATAAAGGCCAGTGTTACAGATCCCCAGGGACCAAAATTGGAAACAAACTGCCTATTAAAGGAAATCTGGCAGTGACCCAGCTGCAGTCTAAACCCAGCATATCTGTTATCAATATGTACATAGTTTATGATTGGAGACAATCCCAAAGTAATGCTGATGGCAGCAAGCACTTGGGTACAGCCAGCTGGCACCCCAAACTTTCCTAAGGCCCAGGTGATTTTAAGGCACCCGGAGAATTGGTCTGCATGGGACAGTGTGCCCAGTAAAATCCATGGTATGGATTGTGCCAACTCATGGGGGCGGGGGGCAAATAGGATGGTGAGTGGAACAGTGAAGACCCTTCAGGGAGTAGAATAGGAATGAGGGGGAGGGGGCGGAGAGGGAGGGTAATTCGGGTTGATCTCTCTCCAAAGAGGTTTTTAACTTGCCTGGTAGCTCCCTCGCCATAATGGTATTAGACCAGCAGATGGCAGCAGTGTTAACGCTGAAGACCCCGAGGGCTGGCCCCAGGGAACGAATGTAATGGCGGTTGCTAAGACACTCTAAGATTCACTCTCACTCTCTTTCTGTCTCTATCTGTCTGTTTCTCTCTCTGTGTCTCTCTGCCTGCCTGCCTGCCTGTCTGTCTGTGTGTATGTCTCTCTCTCTCTCTCTCTCTCTCTCTCTCTCTCTCTCTCTCTCTCTCTCTCTCTCTCCCTCCCCCCCCCTCATCAAACTGCATTGTCCCCAGTCAAGGGCAGTGGGTGGAGGTGCCCCCCCACAACATCCGCATCCCGCCGCAGCCACTGCGGCTGTAGCTACAAAATGGAGGTTGGCCCCACGTGACCGGCTGGCAAAGGCTCGTCCCCGGGGGGGAAAAACAAAGCGATCGACACCCCCTCACTGCCGCTGCCAATCACCCACAACTACCGCCCTCCCCTGCCTCCCAACCCCCTCAAGCCCCTCTCCCCCCAGTCCTGCCTCCAGATCAACAGTCAATGAAAATTGTTTTGCCCTTTTTTCTAAATGGCAGCCTTTCCATAAAAGTGACCCAGGAGACCCTCCTCCCACCCCCTTCCTCCCCCCTACACGTAACTAAGCAGCCATGTCGTGCTTGTACTGAGATGGGCCGATCGTACTTGTCAATGGAGAGCGAGGGCTGCAGCGACGTGTCGTGGACACCAGATGGTGCTGTGCCCACAGAATTGGCGTTCTTCCCTCCCCTCCTCCCCTCTGATGCCAGCTGGGCGCCTTGGCTCCCAAGTGAGCCAAGACACTGTGGGTGGGGGAAGGGTAAGGCCTGAATCCGGGTTTCAGGGTGGACCCTAGGCCCCCTGCCCTGCTTCAGACTGCGCAGGTGACAGTCCTGAGCGAAAAAGTAAAGCCAGCTAAAGCTGGAAGGAAAAAAAATTCCACAGGAGACATCAATTTGCTAAGACACTAATAAACCCCAAATCTGAAGAGGGTTCATAGGAGGTAGACTCCACTGCTAGCATCCGTAACAAACCAGTGAGGTCATCTGTATTTCAGTTATGAATCATCTCGCCCACCCCACCTAAAGCAAACTGGCACGAACTTCATTCCCCACTCTCTCTTAAGGCTCCCCTCCTCATCCCCTCCTTGCCCCCCACACACACTCCAGCATCAGAATCACTACCTCCGCTTCATCTGACTGCAGTATCTTGCCCTCCTCTGTTCAGCACTACCCCCATTCCAGCATGAAACACTCCTGAAAACCCCAAGATTAGCCCAATGAGCCCGGGCATCCTGTCCCTGAGATACTCAGGTGTGTAAGGAGTTGGTCTAGGCCAGCCAAGTACATCCCAGGAAGTCACTGTTCAAACCACCTCATAAATCATTGTACCTTAACCATCATTTCTGCTCAGAAAGAAAATTGCTTGAGGTCAAGTGATTTACTCAGAGATACGTATCTAATAAGTGTCAGAGATAACATTTGAACCCACTCAATTCACTGTACTAACACCCCACATCCCCACAGGAAACCAAGGCCCAGAGGATTTAAGTGACGTGCCCATGATCAGTAAGGAGCAGAGCTGGGACTTGAACCCAGGTCTTTTGATTAGAGATCCACCAGTCTTCCCACTGTACTATACTGCTTCTCCAGGAAAAGTCCTGGATTGGAAGTCAGAAGATCCAGGTTCAAATTCTGACTTTGCCACCTGTATGACCTTGGGAAGGTAACTTTAGCCTTTAGGTCTCAGTTTCCCTATCCATAGAAAGGGAAATCCGGAATTTTTTGCTGTTGTTCAGTCATTTTCAATCATGTCCATCTCTTTGTAACCCCATTTTGGGTTTTCTTGGTAGAGATCCTGGAGTGGTTTCCATTTCCTTCTGCAGTTCATTTTACAGATGAGGAAACTGAGGCAAACAGGGTGAAGTGATCTGTCCAGGGTCACACAGTAAGTGGCTGAGGCCAAATTTGAACTCAGGTCTTCTTGACTGCAGGCCTGTCATTCTATCCACTGCAGTGCCACTTTGCTGCCTCTGACTTCTAGATATTACCAGTCTGGACATAGCCACCTGGCAGCTGCAGGAACTTCAAACAACATGTCAAATACTTGAATCAAAACAACACTGCCATTATTTCTGAAATGTATCAGTATTAATTAACTCTTCCATTCAAATGTGCCCAGGACTTCGTAGACCAAAACATCCTTCCCTGGCCACCAGTCCATTTTGCATTCACACCCCCAACACTTAGCACACTGCTTGGCATGGCTCTTAGTAAATGCTTTTCATTCATTCATTCATCCATCTATTTATCCATTCTTCCCTAATCTGTCCCACTTCCCATCCTCCCTATCTCTGTTAAGGGCAACACCATCACTCCACTCAATCAAGCTCACAACCTCTGAGGAAGCCTCACTTTCTCATTCTCCCTCACCAGCCCCCACTCCCCTACCCCCACCCAAGTGCAATCAGTTGCCAAATCTTGTCAACTTTACCTCTCCAACACCTTTCACACTTGTCCCCTTCTCTCCATTCACAGTCACCACCCTAGGTCAAACCCAGATCACTTCTACCCCTGGACCACTGGAGCAGCTTCCTAACTAGTCTGCCTCTGACTCTAACCCTAAATGCCTCTGACTCTATCCCTCTCCAATCCATCTTCCACATAGTTCTCAAAATAATCTACTTGATGAAGTGTTCTGTTACTCCCCTGTCCAAAAACCTTCCATAGCTCCCTATTGCCTCTGGAATACAAAGTGAACTCCTTTTTGCAGCTCCTTACAGTCTGGCTCCAATCTACCTTTCCTGGTTTATTTTATACCACTCTTCTTCATCCATCCTATGTTCCAACCTTATTGAACTAACTCTTTCTCATTTTACTCAAGCCTTCTTCCAGGCCAGCACTATATTCCCAGCACATTATTTCCTGGTGAATTTCTTCACTTGACCTTCAGGGTCTCATGACCCATCTCCTCCTTGATGGCTTTTCTCCTCCCCTGCCCCTCCCAACTGTATCCCTCCTCAGATTCCCCACAGCTCTTAGGCAAACTCCCTACCTCAATCACATGAGTCAAGGTTGGGCAGGATCTGATCCTCTTCTGGAAACCAAAGATGTAAAAGATTATACATTATACACAGGAATGAAGGAGAACAGCACCCAAAGAAAATACATGGAAAGGATACAGCTGGGAGATAAAAGTACCTCTCCACTCACCCTACCCCCATCCTCAGTCTAAGCCTTCATTCCTCTAGAGAGATGTAGGAAGATGGAGATAGAAACCTGAGTCATCTGAAATGAGAAACAGAAGGACAAGGGACCAAAGAGGCCTTGTGGAAAGCAAAGTAAAAGTCATTACTGAAGGGGATGTGGAAAGCTGGGCATCTCCAACTGGTGGAGCTCTGGACTGGTCCAACCATTCTGGAAAATCATTGGCAATTATGGAAGAAAGTGACCAAGATAGTCACACCATTTGACCCAGAGATTCCAGTTCTAGTCACATGCCCCAGAGAAGTCAAGAACATCAAAAAAGTCTCACAGATGCCAAAGTATTTATAGCAGCATTTTTCGTGGCAGAAACTTTTTTTAAGGCAATGAACTTATTCTGACATGACTTGTCTTTGATAAAGTCACAGTGCTAACTCTTGGCGATCATTGCTTCATCTTCTAGATTTTTGCTAACACTTTAATGAAACATTTTTGAATTTTGTCGACAGAGTCAAGTTCACTGGCCCAGAGTAAGCGGGACTCAATCTCTCCTCATACCTTAAGATACAGTTCCCCTAGGACAAATACTTGACTTCATCAAAGTTAACTAGGTGCTCTCTCCCTCCCACCCTCCCTATTTATATTGGATTTTGGCTGCCTGTTAGGCATTTTGCCTGTCTTTCCTTCTGAATAACATTGTACTTGACAGATAAGACAGAATTGATCAGTTTTACTTATTTTCTGTTGTCAGTACTTATTGTCCCATCTACCCTAAGCACAAGCTGGATTGTTGGCATGGGTGCACATGGCAAGAGAGCTGGCTCTGATTCTCTTTATCCTTCTTGGACCTCCTCAATGAGGCTATCTCAAGGTAATTTGTGTTTTTGTCATTGAAGTGAATTTTAATTTTTCCTTTTAAAGTCCTAGTAATACTTTTTACTCTTTTATTACAGCCATTCCAGCTACTCAAGATATCTACACAAACATGATATCCCACAAATATAAGAGTCCAAGAGCCAATCCCCAATGATAAGTGGTAAAAGAATATGAACAATCCTCAAAAGAATTGCAAACCATTAATAATCATATGAAAGACTGCTCCAAACTATTAATAATAAGAACAACACATTACAACAACTTGGAGGTTTCATACTGTACCCAGCAAATTGGCGAAGATGAGAACAGATGGTAATAGTTCATGCTGGAGGGGCTATGGAAAGAAAGGCACTCTAATACAGTGTTTGGTAGAGCTGTGAGTTGGTCCAACACTCTGGAAAGTCAGTTGCAGTTATGGGAAGAAAGTGATTAATGTGTCCATACCATTTTACCCAGATATCCCAGTAATAGTTCTACACCTCAAAGAAATCAAAGACAGAAAAAGATCCTATATATGTCAAAAGATTTATAGTCGCACTTTTTGTGGTGGAAAAGAACTGGGAATAAAGTTGATGCCCATCATTGGAGAGTGGCTAAATTTTGTAGTTTATGAACATCATGAAATAGTACCATACTGTAAGAAAATTACATATAAGAAGAATTCAGAGGCATATGGGGACATTTTTATGAATCAAAGCAGAGTGAAATTGGCAGAACCAAGAGAACAATTACACAATGACTACAACAATGTAAACAGAAAGACCTGAAAGAAAGAAAACTCACCCAACGTAATTATGTAATGATCCAGCTTAGAAAAGATGCAAGAAAATGTACCTCTCTTCTTCTTTGCAGAAGTGGGGGACTATGGGTGTGGACTATTTCATACTCTGCTTCTTTTTCTTTTTAAATCTTTGTTACCAGAGATGGATCACTGGATGCAAGAAAGAGGAGGCATACATTCAGGAAGGACTGATATAAAAATGAAAAGCCTCAGTAAAAGTAAAATGAAATTGGTTAAATTTTATTAATGTCTTTCATTACATATCACAGTCATACCACTCCTAGAAGTGAGCCTTCCTACGGAACAGAGAAAAAGCAACTGAGTAAAACCAACCAACAGGTTGCCCAGATCTGCCATATTCCATCCAAAGAGAGGAGATGCATGATGTCATCTCTTCTAGCCCCAGGGTAATTTGAATAATTCCACCCAGATGCCTCATGGGCAGATAGAGGGCACAGAAAGTCAAATGGGGAGAGAAAGGGGGTGCCTCTCTGACCCCAAGACTGAGTGGGAGGTGCTGACATCATAGAGAAGCCTATATCATGAAGTTGGAAGAGAGGAGACTGATTCACCATGACTGGAAAACACTCAAGGGATACAGACCTTTGGGTGAAAAGGCTACAAGATGAGAAACTTCAATGCACAAAAGAGGATTTG
>CM053775.1:25833458-25859799 GCA_028658325.1 Potorous gilbertii
TACCAAATAAGTGTCTGTTATGTAAATTAAAATTCTATAAAATTCAAAAAAAAAAGAGATCGAATCCAATCTTCAATATGTAAATTGGATCTCTCCAATATGCAAATAAGCCCAGCACAGGCTGGAACACAACAAGGAAACTTAGAACTGGAAGAGATCTCAGCTGCTATCTAGTCTGCACTCCCCATTTCTCAATGGAAGAAACAGAGGCCTCCGAGGAACCCCAGGACACATAGGAAGCAGACCCCAAATCCAGTACTCTTCCTAGGGTGCCACACTTGACAACCCCTTACTAGTGGCATGATTAGGCACAAGAGCAGTGGGAAGGCCTTTCCAAGCCCCATACACAAAAATCAGGGCCCTCTCACTCAACTTACTTTTCCTCTATAACTGTCTGCCCATTGCTTCTGGTCTCCTCCACGATAATTTTCTCTTCCTCTGGAAGTAAGACCTGTGGGATGGAGTCCTTGCGGGCACCTGGAAAGGAGAAAAAGGGGCAGAGGCATCAGCTGAAAGGCTATACAGAAAGTCAAGTCCCTTCTGCCATTCCTAAACATGAGCTCTGGGGCAGGAGTGGGAAGGCTACAATCAACAAGCAAATGTGCCCAAGAACATCTAACTGATACCCTGACTCAGGAGGCCTGTGAAGGCCACACATCACACCCTCTTCAAAGGGCACAGCAGTACTTCCCATCTCAGAACAGAGAGGTGGGGAGCCACAGGTACAGAATAAGGCATGCCTTGTCAGACATGGACAAGTGGTTGGTTTGCTTTTCTTAACTGTCCTCCTTTGTTACAGGGAAGGGATCCATTGTGGCACTGGGGAAGTCACAGAAGAGACAGCAGTGTAAGAAAAGAGTATCGGAAACATCCACCCATTAAAAAACAAAAAACAAAGCGGATGGTAGACAGGAAGGTCACTTGCTATCACAAGACACTGCTACCTCACTGTAACCAATCATATTTAAACCCAACTATATGCTCAGCCTCTTCAGACCTCTCAGACAGAGAAGCCACAAGAGAAGACTTAACCAAATACCTGTTAGTATTTGTTTATACATTTTCCTAGACTGTAAGTGTCAGGAGAGCAAGAGACACTTCTTCTCACTGACCTTTGACTCTCTCTCTCAATGCCTAGCACAGTGCAATGCCCAGAGCGTATGCAGGACCAGTATTTTATGTCTCTTATGGCTTCAGGGAAGACGAACCCTTGAAAAACAACCTAAGTAGGAACTGAAAGGATGGTTGACTCACTTTGGCCAACACCACCGACCTCTGGCTGCTGTCAGGTCAAAAGCCAATGCTCCTTGACTTAATTCTTGCCCTTTCTCCAACAGCACCTTGCATAGGAGGCACTATTTCCAGATTTTCAGAACAGCTCTAAAGCTGGGTTTGATCAAGCCTCGTTCTCAAAAATGTGCATCTGATCAAAGATAGTATTTTAACTTCCTTTCCAAATGTGCCTAGAAGATGAGATTAGCATCTGTTCACAGATACAGACACTCTCTGGGCTCTTTAATTCCTAACAAGAGCTGGTGAAGGCATCTGCACACTTCAAAGAAAGAGCACTTAAAAAAGTTTGGGTTTTTTTTGTCTTTTTCATTTTTATCACCTCCAGTTTTTGCACTCTTTTGCCTCTCTCTCTAGGTGGAGCTGAGCAACGCATAAACAAAGGGCTGAGTTGCTACAACAGCCTTATCTTCAAGATCCAGTCCTGTGTATAGCCTACACTACTCCTGTTTCCTGACGACTGCTTCTGTCACACTATGCACCCAGTGACATGGCTCTGTATCTTGGGAGAGGTAGCCATCATGGAGAAGTTCCCCAGTGTTGGGGAGCCATGGATACATCCCTGGGGGGAGAAACACCTACCTGAGGCATGGCTTTGCTGAAGGCCTGCACTGGCACTGGTGCAGTAGGCCTCAATCACTCTCAGGATCTGGGCATCTTCTTCCAGGGCTGCCGTACCTGGCAGGAGAAAAGTAGCAATCACTTTGCAAACACCCCTCCAAAGAAACCCTTGACCTAAGCCATGGGGTTCCCTCTGGCTGATGGGAACAAGGGAGAACCCATAACTCAGGGCGACACCAGCACCAAGTCAGGCCTTCCTCTTTCCCTCGAAACCCTGGCAGAAGGGAAAGCATTTTTCATCCAAAGTATCACATCACAGGACCATAGATAGAGTGGACAGGGACCTCAGAAGTCATTCAAGTACTCCTCTATTATTTTACAGAAGAAAATATTGAAGCCCAAAGAGGTCCCAGGGCTGTATTCCCACTGTAATTGGAAGAGACATTAGAAATTATATAGTCTGACCCCCTCATTTTACAGATGAGAAAACTGAGGCCCGAGAGGGCATGCCCAAGATCACATAGGTAGTAAATGACAGAGGCAGGATTTGAACCCAGGTCTTGTGACTGCTCATTCCAGTGCTCTTTCTGCTGTACCATGTCCTTCTTTAAAATGTAGCTCCAAGGTCACCTTCCCACATTTCACTGCATCCATCTTCTAGCCCAACAGTACAACCCTTGACTTGCCTACCCCCCAGCTTGATATCATTATACAGTAGGTCCTGCCATGGTACTTGTGGCGGGAAACAAGGGTGATGGCCATGCCCAGGCTTTCGGTGTCATAACAATAACAGCCATGATAATAACTCTCTTGAACCCAACTCACGTTGTGAGAGGGGAGGCATGAGAGTAAGGAGGAAACTGAGGTACAGAGACATGAACAAAATGACTTGTTCTGAACCCAGCTCCTTTGAGTGTTCTTCCCACTGCATCACACCCAGTCTGGATAACCCTGGGTTCAAATCCCACCTCTGCCACTTACCACTTGAGCACATCACTTCATTCACTTCTCTGGGCCTCAGTTTCCTCCTCTGTAAAATGAGGACAAAAAGGACACCTACCTCTCAGGGTTGTCATGAGGATAAGGTGAGGTAATAAACGAAAAACAACTCAGCAAATGTGAACTCCTAGGAACAGGTAGGGACCGGGACTGACGCAGGATTTGATTGGACCTGCCAACCACATAACCAAATCTAGGGTTTCCAAGGAACATAAGATTAGATTCCACTGGATTGAGCTATCTATTGGGCCATCTGTTTCATGGCCCTTTAGAAACCCAGGAGTTCTCTGGGCCAGAGATAATACTCCTTAATGTAGGCCTCAAGGATGTAGCCAATGACCAGCCTGCCCCTGTCACTGTTTGAGAGACACTGGACAGACTTTTTTGGTCTGATTTTTAAGCCCAGCCCTCCCCTAGTGGTGGTTACATTTCTGTGGCTCATTTCTCAGGTAATTAGTAAGTGATAATATTTATATAGTGCTTACTATGTGACAGGCACTGTACTAAGTATTTTACAGTGATTATCTCATTAATTAGCTGGTGCTATTATGATACCCATTTTACAGATGAGGAGATTGAGGCAATTCCCAGAACACTAGAGTGTCCTCAGATTCCGAGAAGGTTTCACTCGTGAGGCCTAGCTCATCTCCCCCTAAGTGACTACAGAACACACCCCTATGCAATTGTGGGCTTGGGAGGGGCAGTGTGAAAGATTCCCCACAAAAATGAAGCCAAGTAACATCTAACTGGGTTGCCCATAAAGTATAAGGGAGCATCTTGGCTCAAAGACATCATAGCTCTCCCCATCCTCCTGTTGTTGTTCAGTCGTTTCAATCGTGTCTGACTCTTCATGACCCTCTTTGGGGTTTTCTTGGCAGAGATACTGGACTGGCTTGCCATTTCCTTCTCCAGCTCATTTGACACATGAGGAAACTGAGGCAAATAGGATGAAGTGATTTGCCTAGCATCACACAGTTAGTAAGTTGTCTGAGGCCAGATTTGAACTCAGGGAGAGGAGTCTGGCTGATTCCAGACTCAGTGCTCTGTGCACTATGGTGCCATCTAGCTTGCCCCACCCCTCTGGCCACCCTCTACCTTTACACAGTGGTATAAAATCCAAGCCTACACATATAACTAGCCAGCCTGTTCCAACTTAATATTCTGGCTGCAGAAGGTCTTAGGGAATGCAGGGCATCCACCAAGCCTGGGGACAGCAGGGATGCTGATGATGAGCATCGGTCCCCCACAGATTCAGAGGGGGAGTCACATCTGAAGGCCTCAGTCAGGGACTGAGCTGAGCTTCCTTAAGGGGCTTTGGAAGAAAGGAGACAAGCAGCTGCCCATGTAGCTAGACAGAGCCCATTGCCAGAGTACATGGACCATCTGTGGCTGGGTCGTGTTATAACATGCTGGGTATGACCTGTGTTTTATGGTGTCATATGCTTTTCTTGCTATATCATGTTCCTATTTCACATATTAGCATGAAATGATTTCTGGGCACTGTGTTCAACTCTGTAGGTGATGCTATATGTGGACCTACTGTGTGAGACTTGAGTTTGTCCATATGCACTGCTGCTACTTATGCCATTATCATAATAGCTAGCATTTCTATAGAGCTCTATGGTTTGCAAAGAATTTTACATACATTCTATCATTCATTTGATCTCTTCACCAATCCATTTTACAGATAAGGAAACTGAGGTTGAGAGAGATGAACAGACTTGCCCAGGATCACTTAGAGTCAGAAGCAGAATTTGAACCCAGACCTTCCAGAATCCAAGTCCATCACCCTAGCCACTATGCTACATTGCCTCTAAAGACCCCAAGAAGAGAAATGGCTTGCTTGAGGAAGTAAGGCATGAAATCAAGATTCGAATCCAATGCTCTGACTCCAAGTCAGGTTTACTTTTCCCATTGACGCCCACTATAGTTTCATTTTCAAGACCCACAGTTTAAGAAGCGCTGAAGGGGTTGAGAGTAGAGAAAATTTAAGAAGCACTGAGTCTAGTCCATCCCCCCATTTCATGGCCAAGAAGCCTGAGGGCAAGGAAAGCCTCATTGCTTTAGCTGTGGGTCACTGGGTAATAGGCTCCTAGAGCTGGAGTTGAAAGGGACCTCCTGGGCCTTCCAAGTCCAACCTCCCCCTTTTTACAGAGGAAGAAACTGAGGCCCAGAGAAAGGAGGTGACTTGCCCAAGGTCACATAGTATCAGAAGTAGGATTTGAACCTGGGCCTTCCTGAATCTAAATCCAGAACTTCAGGCACGATACCATGCCCACTCCCATAACTTTGAATGGAATTTTCATGTGACTACTTTGACAGAGCTTCCAATACATGCAATGTACACGGTTCAATACCAGTATCAGGAGACCAGCCATACTTTTCTCTAAAGAGGCAAGTAGGTGGCAGACAAGAGGACCTGAATTCAAACCTAGCCTTAGATACTCCCTAGTTGTATGACCCTGGGCAAATCACTTCACCACTGCCTAACTCAGTTTCCCCATTTGCAAAACAGGAATAATAACAACACTTACCTCCCAGGGTTGTTGTGAGGATCAAATGAGGTGAGATTTGTAAAGCTCCTAGTGTAGTGCCTGGCACACAGTAGGCACCACATAAACATTTATTCCTTTCCTCTTCCCATTCTCCCCTTCACATTCAAAAGTGCTTTTGAACCCTCTGCTTCCTCCGCCAGTACCTGGCCATGCCCACTCTTTGGTTCTACTCATTCCTAGAGTAGGTAGGAGTGGGCACAGGTGGCATTACTCAGAACCGAGGATCCCTAAGCCACCATTTGCTCGCCCACAGCACTTACTTTTCCTAATGACATATTCTTCCTCTGATGCTTTTCTCTCCGTTTTTCTTTTATGGAGAAATTTCTTCATCGTTTTAGGACTCTTGCTGGAATCCTGCAAGGGGCAGAATGTTCCTGATATATTAACTCCTTCCAAAAAAGCAGAACCTAAGGTCAAAAAGACAAATACGTGCAAAGAAAAGGCCCCTGTCTGCATTTTCCCAGTTATCTGCACTAGAGCGGGGGGATAGCTTGAAGCCACTGAAGAGAGAGGACACTCAAGTTCTCTCCCAGCACTCCCTGGGGTGAGCACCCAGAAGGGTGGCTAGAGAAGCCCCGAGAAGGCAATGCCCTGTAGGTCCCCCAAGGATGCCACTTGCAAATAAAGAGAAATGGTAAGGCTCCTGGTGAGGCCTGGATTTGGGATCATCAGGAAGCTTCAGGTAGGTTTAAAGGATTCATTCTGGCAAGATTTCTTTATTCCCTGTGCCAAGATAGGGAAACTGAGGCTTCACTGCCTCAAAGGCTAAGTGACTTCCACCAATGTGTCAGAGACAGGAACTGAATAAAAAACTTCTTGGTGCATAGGACTGGCTTTTGGTGGCTTAATCAATGTTTCCCCAGACTCTCTCTAAGTGACTGAATGTACATAGCCATATCTGGCCAAATTTTGAACCGGTACCTCCCATACTGACAGGCAGAAAAGGAACAGATTTTCAGGCCCGACTCATAAGTTGAAATCAGAAACTGGCACAAAGGAGATACCAAAGGTTTGTCCATCATTCCATAGGAAGAAATAGATGGGGATCCAAGAGTTGGAAGGGACCTGGAGGTCACGGAACCCCAAGTCCTGTCCCTGTAGGGCAGTGTATTATCAATCCTGTCTCTGAAATTTAACTATGACCTTGGTGGGCAAGTCCCATGAGTTCTAGATGAGTTGCCAATCTGTACTGGTGGAGAGAGTTTACACATGGGGAGAGATCCCTACCCTGATGACATAACAGGCTCAGTCACAGCTTTCCTTCCACCCCACCCCAAACTCCTCCCACCACCATTCAATCATGTGCTACCTTTGAAAGGTCCAAAAGACCCCATTTTCTCCCCCAATCACAGTTAACCCTTTCTGACTTGAAAATAACAAGGGGGGGACATGAGGGAAGAGGCGGCAGAGGGCGGGGGGAATGCCATGCAGCAGTTCTAGGCCATGGGCCAGATTAGCACAGATCTCCCAGGTACTTACCGTGGTAGGCTTACATTCTCAAGTACTGACAGAGGGGAAGCGCTTCGTGCATTAGGAGGAGGTATATAGTAGAGCAGGGGAAGCATTAGGAGGTCACAGTAAGGCCACAGGGACACTTGCTACCCTTACCTTTAAGATATAAGACATCCTCTAAAAAGGGATATGTAAAGAAAGAGAAGAAAAGCGTGAGAAAGGTTGATTGTTACACCAGCCAAGTCCATTGCGCAATCATCTTAAACCGTCAAGGGAAATGTTAGTGCTGCCCTTAGCCCCTCAGGAATGGGCATCGCCATCCTCACAGCTTTCCCTGTTAGTTTTCCATTGAAATTCATGCGCTAGCCCAATGAATGCAGCTCCGTGCAGAATCCCAGATGTTGAAGACACATTAACCCACTCCCTCCAGCAGGGGGACAAAAAGGTTCATGCCTGAAGTTTTAATAGATTAGTTGTGTGCAGAGGGATTTGGGAGTCTTTGCCTTACCAGGACCTAACCATTTTACCACTGATGTGCCTGGCCCCTCCAAAGATGCCTGCTCATCCCACGCAACTCCTGCCCATGGTCTCTCTCATTTTAATGGTTTAATGGACACAGAGTACTTAAAAGAGACAAGGACATAGGCTGCTGGGAAACTTAGGGCCACTACGCTCAGGTCATCTTCAAAAGAGGACCCCTGCATGATTTGGGGGAAGCCAGAGCAAATGGAGTGTTTCTTTGTCCCCCTCCTGGGGATCCATGTAAACTGAAGAGTCAATTCAGGTTCTGGCTTTGAAAAAGAGATCAGTGAGTCCTAGGGGGCCCCTACTTTCTTCTGATCTTTTCTGCTCTGAGTGCTGAAGCCACGCATCTGGCAAGGCAGCCAAACATCTGCCTTGAAAGTGGCATGGAGGGGAGCTAAACTGTGTTCTATTCCCTGACCACCACCCAGAGGGATGCTTTCCCTCACCTCCCACCCTAGCTCCCTATCCCAAGAAGGCTGCTTCCAGCTGACAAAAACAGGTGCACTCAACACTGAATCAGACCTGGAAAAGGAACTTTTACTTGTGATTGAGCATCTTTTCTGAAATCGGAAACCAAGACTAGAAACAGGTCAGGGAAATAGGCTCCGATGGGCTGGAAAAGGTAAAAACTGAACACAGGTTACGTCAGCTGGTGACTGGGGTTTCCTGGCTACGACCCGAACAGGAACAGGAGGGTGAAATCCCCACATCCCCTGAGCCCAGTAGGCTCTCTGGCTTAACTTTAAGAGGCTCCCTTCCCCCTTCTTCTGCGAAAGCCTTTACAGAGAATCTCCTCTCCTCACCGCCTGCAGTACATTGGGCCTTGACTTCCCAATTCTGACCTTCCCACTTCTGGCCTTCCCATCTGAATTCACTTCGATGCTTTGCCATCTCCAAAAACAGGTGACTTGTGAGCAATTCCACTACCCCCACCTTTGGAGCTGAGAAACAGTTGATGAAAAGCAGGAATGCTGAAAGAGGGCTCAGAGGAGCAATTCAGCTCCACTCAAAGAAACTGAGGCCTCAAAAGGGGAGGGGAGTTGCCCAAGGTCCAATAGCTCATGAGTGGCAAAGTCAAGATCTGAACTCAAGTGCCCTGACCTCAAATCAAGCACCTTTTCACCATCCTATGCTTCCCATTTCTTATTTGTAACTTGGAGATGAGCTGTTCAACATCATAAATCACTTTAAAGTCTGATAGTTCATTAAAGATTCCAAGTAGAGTTGAGTTGGAAGCTATTGCACTTAAGACTTAGGTACCTACAAAATAAGCAGGGCACACAAAATGGGACCCTGGCCTGTGGAGATCAACAGCCTGCGGGGAAGTCAGTAAATCTCACAGTGGAGACCGTAAAGAGCCACCACTTGGGTTCTAGCGAAGTGTGTGGGATCCCAAAAATGTTGGTCCAGTCCCCAAATGACCCTCTGGCAAAGGGAAACAAATGGCCCTGAAACTCCCTTCTCCACACTAAGAAATAGCCCCTTGTAGTGAGATTACCTCTTTGTAACCTAGAGCTGCAGAAGGTCTAAGAGGAGGTGCGGGTCTGAGACAACTTAAGCTCCAGGGCTTTTGGATTGGGGGAGGCTCCAGGGCTCCTCGAGGTTGGCCGGCAGCACTAGAAGACTGGGAAAATGGCTCATGAGATGCTGGCATTCTGCCATGTCAATACTACCATGAGGTACATGAGAAGAGAAAAAGTCATAGGCACAGAACAGAGAATAGCAGAGCTGCAGAGAGCCCAAGAGAGCACCTAGTCCACCACCAGCCCCCACCTCATTTTTCAGGTGGGCAAACAGAGGCCCAGAGTCAGGAAGTGCTTGCCTATGGTGGTTTCATTGGTTCACACTAGCCTAGTCTGCCCCAGAAAACAGAAAGGGGAAGATGAGTTAACCCATGTTACTTGCATGGTGGGAGAATGACCTAAAGTTGTGACACTAAATTTTCCCATCCCAGATTATGGGATTGCTTTGCCTGTGAACAATGTTAAATTAACCCATCTAAGAGATCCATTATCTGTTTTCTCAAAGCTTAACTGACTTTTTTTTTAAGATTTCAGGCAGGTTCTATTTCCTAAACCAGAGCAGATACAGGGAATACTGGCCTCCCGAGTTTGACTTTCGAGTCACAGCTTCTCCTTTGGTAGAGAAGTCATCTCACTAATCTGGATTTGGAGACATCAGAATTTGGGGGTGCCCCTCCAGGGGGCGATCTTTAATCACTTTTTAGTCCCCTTTGAACTCTCTACTCAAGGATGGCCTACTGAGCAAAAGAGTCAATTATAGGGGCAGCCAGGGTGAGGCAGCAGGGAACATGGCCCAAGCACTTAGAATTAAGGGAGGAAGGGAGCACGCTTGCTCCCAAGCAACAGAGGGAGGAAGTGAAAAAAAACACCCAAGGGGGAGTCAGAACATAATGTTCAAACACTGGCTTGACCACCTGCTCATTGTTTGAGCTTGGGCAAGTTGCTTGATCTTGCTGAGTTTGTTTCCTCTTCTGTAAAACAGGCCTAATGACATGAGCGCTAGCTACCTCTGCAGGGCTTCTGTAAGAAAGGGGCTTTGGGAACTAGAAAGTGCTATAGGGATGGGAGTTACTTTTGTTATTGGATTTTTGATTGCTCACAAAAAAAAAACTGGCTCATTTGCAGATGCTCCCAAGCAGAAACTCCTGTTGGAAACCATGAGCTGTTAGCTGTTGTTACAGCTACCGGTGACCAAACTACAAATCTCTAAGAACTAGCGTCTACATCACTACTGTGGGCTGTGCATTAGCATGTCTCATCGTCTATGTTAGGAAGTTTTCTGCCTGCCAAAAATCAGTATAAGGTGCAATATACAAACACAGGCCACATGCTGGCAGCTTTTCAGAAGTCTTCGACACACAGGGTAACACACGGGACTTGCCGTGGAAGCAGAGAGACTCATCGATACCTGGACCTCATCAGACTCCCCAGGGGCAGAACCTAGCCCAGTGCTTACAGACGGGGCACTCCACGACTGGGTTTTCACGAGCACACCACCTGCACCAGTGCCCCTAATCAGCCTGTGCAGGTGATCCAGCCACTCCTGGAGATCCTGGCTGCTGGGACAGAACACTGTCATCCTCTCGAACAGGGGGCCTGTAAGAGGGAGAACGTGGAAGGTGAGCCGACCTCAGCTGCTGGCCCCACCACATGTCATGAGATCACAGAAGTAGAGCTGAACAGGGCCCATGGCCCTCTGCTTTGAAGGTGTCATGTGTGGAAGACTCTCAGCCCCATGAATCCCTGCCCACGACTCCTATAGGGGCAACAGCCACAACTACTGGAGATCTAGAAAGGAAAGTTCTGGCCTTCCAAGTCCTTTTCACCGCCAAAAGGTTCCATGTCCAAAACTGCTCTCGTTTAATCAGTGAGGATGATGTTAAAAAAGGGATTTGACCATGTGTGTTGCCCCTGCACTCTAGAGACTGTGGGGCCTTTCCATCTGACATGGAGCTGAAATCTCACCTTTAGAATGTGAGCTCTGTGCTGACTCTTCTGCTGGCATCACCAACATCAGCACATAGTAGGCGCACAACAAATGCTTCATTTATTTAAACTTCATTTAGAAATTCTCCAAAAGTAATGTGTTGTAAGTCACAGAAACCGTCTTGTCACTTTCCAGCCACATCTTTTATTTTGTTCCTTATGTCCCTTTAAAGAGACAGTGAACCCTCAACAGAAAATGTCTCTCTGGATCACAGATTTAAATGCTTTCTTGGTTGTTACTCAGACTGATAATTTCATCAGTTTAGGGAAGTCCTAGTGTGAAAATTCCTTCCACAAACAGACGGACAACTTGTCTGTCATTTCTACCTGAGATCCTGAAAGCTAAAGGGGCTCACCTATGGTCATGCACTTTATATACACCCAAGATGGGACTTGAACCCAGGGTTTCTTGATGCCAAGGCCAGCCTTCCGTGCTATCTCTTGTAGTTTTGATTGTTTGGGTATAGAGAATACCTAATGTGGAAACATCTGCCACAAATCTAGTCCAAACACTATTCTGCAGTGTGGGGCCTCAGAGAGGCTAAGTGCTTTACCCAGGGTCACACAGCTAGTCTGAGGCAGGATGTGAATCCAGATGTTCCAGCTTTTTCCACCATTAAAAGGTCTCCAGATGAGCACTGTGGTCCCTTCTGAGTCTAAAATTCTATGATTCGGCAGACTCACCCCACCCCCCAAGGGAGTCCATTCCATTGTCAGAATAGTTCTCACTGCTAGGAAATCTTCCTTTCCTGCATGCCTCCTTCTCCCCACCCCCTCCTCCTGGCCCCAGGACATTTTTTTTAGACAAAATCAAATCTTGCATTCTCCCAGGGTGGGTGAGAACCAAGCCTATCCACAGCCTGCGTTTCCTTCCTGCTCCCAGACTTGGGACCTTTTAAGACCTCCCACCTGAAGATGGAAGGCAGAAGGGAAAGGACAGGAAGCTGCCCTCTGTCACCCTTGTTCTGCCTCAATAATTCTTAATTAAGTTCAATAAATATTTTATTAAGCACGTGCCATGAGCTGGGCACTCTGCAGAGTGCAGATGGTCCAATGAATGAATGAATCAATGACAAAGTATTGATCAAGGGCACACTATGTGCCAAGCACTGTGCTAAGCGCTGGAGACACAAACGGGGGAAAAACTCAACAACCCCAGAAGCCCTGACCTCAGGGAGTCTATTGTCTAATGGAGGAGCAAAGACAGGGGTCCTAACTGGGATGGGCTGAGTACATGGGAAAGGGTCAAACAGATTGCAGTGGCTGAGAACCCTGCTCTCACTGAGCCAGGACGGGGAAGGCTTTATGGAGAGAAGGCTGCCCCTGAGCAGGGTTTTGGATCAGGAGAAGAGGAGAGACTTTAGATTTCATTCCTCTCCCATCTTTCTGCCCATAAGAAATCCAGGGAAGACTCGTTGACTTTGCCACCATGCCCATGCCAAATGCCACCCCTGCCCCTCCAACGGTGGAGGAACCATGTGATACTGACCTGCTATTTCAAATGAATAGTCACTGCCTTCACTTTCATCCAGTCTTGTGAGCATCATTCCCGAAATTGGGAGTTTTCCCTGCCAGAATGAGAAGAAGTTACTGACGACTCCAGATCTCCAAGGGCCCACTCATTCTTGTTATGATTTCTGACTTTCTCAGGAGCTGACTGCTGAGTTTTTCATGTGAGGGTCATGAGATCACAGAAGTAGAGCTGAACAGGGCCTCATAGACCAACTAGGCCAAGCCATTTACTTCAGAAATGAGGAAACTAAGGCCCAGAAAGGGTGACATGCCCAAGGTCATCCAGTCATGCAGGGCCAGGGATGAGACGGGGGTGGGCATGGGTCTTCATGAAGCTATGCTGACTCTCTTTCATTTATCAATACATCTCTCCAATGTGAATTTTAACTTGCTCAAAGACAAGAAGAAATGGAGAAACTGCTTGCAGGAGGCTACTAATCAACCTTCATTTCATTTTGGACTGTCTGTCACCTCCTCTTAATGTACTGATCAGAATTTAGGGAAGCAGAGCTAGAACTCACAGGGGTGACTGAGGCCTGTCACAAGCTCTGAGCTGAGAGGGAAAGGTAGGGCATGATGCTTATGACGCTTCCTCCTCCTACGGAAAACCTGAACAATCTCATTCTCTGGCCCAGGGTTCAGGCTGCCACTCACTAGGGCCCAATGCTATCCTGCCCCCTTCCTGGGGCTGCCTTCTCACCAGAGTGGGCCGCCCCACATGGCCTGGGTTCCCACTAAAAGGGACAGCCAGGCTTAGTGTGAGGGCTGGGCTCAGGGAGGGGGTGTCCAAGTTACAGTAAGCTTGGTCATAGCTCTTCCCTGTCCCTGGCATTCCCCACACATCATTTTTCATTGTGTCCTCTAGGACCTTTCTGTACAGTTCAAATTCCCCTTCATGCTAGAATGTTCCCTCTCACACTCCTTTCACCTTCTGGTGTTTCCTGAGCCTGTCTTTCTCTTGAAGGCCCGTACTGCTCTTGGTACCTTCTCCCAGGCTGGCTGCTTCTTCTCTCCCACTCCCAGATGCAACGAGTCAGGACAATTGGCATCTCCTTGCTGCCCGTGGCTACTTTCAGACCCTCCCTCTGCTAGTGTCACTCAGTAACCATGTCTTGTCCTTCGAGGGTCACTCCATCTTATCCAGGCCCTGGCTGCTATCATTTATAGACCTTTGGGTCATTCTCCCCCTACTCCACAAAATTTAGTAATTGGCTCAGCACCTGTCCCCTTTCAACCACCCTGGCTTCTCAATTCCTCAGCCTCCCCAATCTCCATGACCTCTCTCTCCAGTCTACCTCAACCACACATAGGAGTGGACATACTTCAGCTTTGTCCCCAGCTAAATTTGCTCCAGGTGCCAGAATTCCTAGTTAGTTATTCCTGCAAGTCAGGATGGTCTGAGGCCTATCTACTAGGTGTCAGTGACTTGGAGTTCCGGATGTTTCTAGGGCCCTGAAAGAACTGAGATTACAGACCAAGGGAACTCTTACTTTTTTAAAAAGTCTAACAAGGTTCTGGAAGTGCACAGCTTGGAGAGTCTAATTAGGCAGGGTGGCCATCATTAAGATGACCTTTTTCTTTTCTAAATGTCAGTGATGTGAGGTGGGCAAGTGCTGCTGTTAATACTGTCTAGACACCCCCTTAGACCTCCCGTATGGCCTTCCTGGCATGACAGCCAGAGCAGGAGCGCACAGGATGCGATCATTAGGAGGAAATGAAATATGCCTTGAATTAAGGACTATCTGCCCTTAAGGGATGCATCTAACAATTAAGGAAGTCAGGCCCAGGTGTGTGGGCGGGTGGGCAAGAGCTCTGTGCTGTCATGATGACACCAGCGATGATGACAGAGGTTTGGCACATGCAGAGCAAGGGGCACCTGAAGACAGACACTGGTTCCAGCGGGGCTGTGCTCAGGAGCCAAATCAACCAACCACTGACCTGATAGATAAAGCCGCTCATCCGAGGACTCGCCGATATCATGAGCAAAACACTCGGAAATAACAAGAAATACCTTTCTTCTTTCTCCTAGAGTAGAGGAAGGGGAGAGAGAAAAAAAAAGAAACCATGAAGTTCAGAAAAGAGATATGGTTTGTTAAGAAGGCCTAAAATTCAAAAGGACGATGCAGCAAATACACCAAGCGCTGAGTCTGGAGTTACGAAGACCTGAGTTCAAATGAGGTCTCAGGCACTTACTAGCTGTGTGAACCCTGGGAAAGTCACTTTAGTTTAGTCTGCCTCAGTTTTCTCAACTGTAAAATACGGATAAACATAGCAACAACCACACAGGGTTGTTGTGAAGACCAAATGAATAACATATAAAATGTTTTACACACCTATCTATACTGCATATGTGTGTCTATGCATATATTATATGTACGAATGTGTGTACGGATGTGCTGCATATGGATGTAGATGGGTATATGTGTGTATGTATAAGCATGTAGGTCCATGTGGATGTCCAAGTTCATGTATGCTATATACCTGGAATATTTTCTAGTTGCTGGATCATAGGCTCCTAGTTCTGGAGCTCTGACTCCAAAGCCAGGAACCTGAGGCCTAGAGGAGGGGAAGTGATTTGCCCAAGGTCACATGGATCTTTGCTTTGTTTTATGGTTTCTCCCATTCATTTTAATTCTTCTATTCAACATGGCTAAGGTGAAAATGTATTTAATAGGAAAGTATGTGTAGAATCTATCTAAGATTGCATGCCGTCTCAGAGAGGGAGTGCGGAAGAAGGGAGGGGAAGGAAAAATCTAAGATATATGAAAGTGATTATAGAATACTGAAAACAAATAAAATAATTATTTAAAAAAAAAACTGAATGAAGCCACTGGCTCTTACACTTGCATTTTAAAATGAGCTTAACTTCTTGTTTTTCATCCTCTTCCCTATAAAGATAACAATAGCTTTTATAGCACTTTTATCTCCTATAAGCCTCCCGGCAGCTCTGTGAAAGAGAAAGCATAATTTCCCTTTTTACAGATGAATATACTGAGGCTCAGAAAGGCAAGTCAGTCAACAGGCCTGAAATGTGCCAAGCACCGTGTTAGGCACTGAGGACACAAAGACAAAAAGAAGGATCAGAGACAGGATTTGAACCCAGGTCTTTCTGATCTGATGCTGCCCCACCCCTAGGATCCCTCACTAAGGTTCTCTCTTTGCTCCAGTGTGAGGTGCAACCTTGCCTCCCTCTGGGTAACTCCCCTTGGCCTTTGGAAAGCACTACCAATGGTTCCTGTGGAGTCACAGGCCTCAGGCATCCTTAGATTTGGCATTTCAAAGATGGCCCCCAGCAGGTCCAGGAGACAGGCCTCAGCCTGGGACAACAAGGAGCCAGTAGGATACTAGGCCACAGCCATTACGTGTGCAAAAACACAGAGCAGCTTCCCTAAGCTTCAACAATAGGAAACTCCCCATGGTTAAGACCAAGCAGGTCGAGCTGTCATACTTACCAATGATTTCACTTTATATCATAAAAAATGATTTCTAAATTTGTGAGACTGGTAAAATGAAGACAGGCTGGGGAAAGGGCGGTCAGGAATGGGGAAGGAGAGGAAAGGGGATGAATTACATAGTGCAGGAAGCTCGTCACCAGAAGATCTGCATCAAATGCTTGGTCATGGTGCATTGGAATACTCCAGAACAGAGTTAACATTCTTTCAGCCAGTTATAGATCCAGAAACAAATAGAGTTGACTTAGGCAGGGTCCAACCAGAACAAGGATTTTTCTAACCTGGGATCCATGGACTCCTCACTATCAGGAGGGTCCATGAACTTGGATGGGGAATAAAAATCCATCTTCATTTCCACTGACCTCTAACTGAAATTTAACATTTCCTTCAATTATTTAAAAAAAGCCATGATTCAGAGAAGGAATGTATCCACAGGCTCTCCCAGACTGCCAAAGGAGTCCACAGAGAAGGTTAAGAAACCTCAGGCTAGAGAGGGACCATCAAAAACTCTCATTTAGTTACCAAAGAGTTAGTCCCCAATGGCCTTCTATGGTCTTGGAAAAGAGAGGCAAACTTGCATCTTGCTACATTTCTTTACCACTTTCCCTAATTCAGCCATTTTAGAAGAGTTCCTCTGTCTCTCTGTGTACATCCTCTCATCCTTCCACCAGTCCAAGGACCAAGGGAGTTTCACCTCAACTTGAAAGCTAAACCCACAGGTGCCCTAGAGTCCATGACAAGCCCATTCATGCCTTATCCCTCATTCAGAATCTGCAGTACCTTCTTTATTGTACTTGGAACTTTTCTACCCTAAAAAAAAGTTAAAAACCCAACTCCTTCCTTCAACTTGACCCCATCCTGCTACCCCTTCCACCTACCTACCAAGTTCTTTCCCTCCAAATGCCTTCTTTGTATTATTGATACTTCCTTTCTTAAAATTTTGTCCTAAACTCTTCAATCTGGCTTCCAACCCAGCATCCCCCTAAACTTCTCCTCCTTCATTTCCTCAATTCCTGCAATGAAGTCTCTGATTTCTCTTCCTCCACTTCCTGAACCAAAACTTTCCCATTCTTCAAGGTCCAACTGAATCCCACCTCTTTCCAAAAGCCTCCCATGATTCCAATTTGCATGGAACTATGGCATCTCTGTGATGCTGAGTGCCCAAACTAACTGGGGACTAGGGGATTCTCTTTCTCTGACACTCAACAGGTAAGTAGGCAGGTAAGTAGCTAGCTATCTAGCTAGATAGACAGATAGAGATAGGTAGATCTCCAAAAGATCTTGGAAGGTCAGCTTTGTAGTCCAGTGTCTACAGAGCTCTTATGAGAATTCTTTGACTTCTAAAATGTATTTCTGAAGGCTGAGGATCCCCACAGAGGGTTAAATGAGGCTGCTAAACAAAAGTCAGGTAGAATGTCCTAAGGCAAAAATTAAATCTTCCATTTCTACCTCAATTCTTCATTTCTACCTCCAGTCTGAGTCCATTGTCCCAAACAACTATCTGATTTAGGATTAGGAATTACTAAAATTTCCCCTTAGGCTTGGCATGTAAATGAATTTGAACAAAACCTAGATTGAAATAAAGGAAACAAGAGGTCATTGTCCTCCATCTTCCAGACTTGAATTTCTATCTCACGGTGAGCAGCAAAAATGAGTCTTGGCTCAAGTGCTATATTTGGCCAGTGAAAAGCCTCATGGTTCCCCTAAATATCATATCTATGTGTATGTATGTATATGCATATGTGCACGAATATACATATACAGGGTGTCCCAAAAGTCTTAGTAGTATTTTGAGCTACTTAAGTTATTAAAACTTAAAACTATATGAAGACTTTTGGGGCAACCTGTATTATATATGGTGCAGACTGAAATTTTATATCATATTTTTTCTAGAGGTTTCTCATGTGATTGTTTTCCCTTCTCAGATAAATTACCAACTCCTCAAGGGCAGACAACATTCCTCATGTTTATCCCCTAATTTCCAAGGTACCCAGCACAGTGCTCGACAGAAATTTTTGGTCCAGAAACTCCTTGTATTGGACTCTGATGGAGGAAAGAGTCATGTCAAGGTTGCCATCTCTTACCTCATTACCACACTGCACCATTACTTGTGACATAAAGATGACATTGCCCAAGGTTTTTATATCATCTCCTTCCCAGCCCTGAATGACTTCAGAAAGAATTTGCAACTCCAGCTGCTTCTTCTTTCTCAGGTCCTGACACTGGGCCTGTAGAACCAAAGAACAAGCTCTTTTGTTACTGTTCTCATTCAAAGTGGGGCTCACCTTCTGGGGAAAC
The DNA here is from genome assembly GCA_028658325.1 of Potorous gilbertii. Taxonomy (NCBI): domain Eukaryota; kingdom Metazoa; phylum Chordata; class Mammalia; order Diprotodontia; family Potoroidae; genus Potorous; species Potorous gilbertii. The sequence continues at coordinate 25,851,612 of CM053775.1, forward strand.
AAGTCAGAGGGGATTTTAGGTGACAAGACTGGCAAGAGGTTGGACCACTCCAATGCAAGCCCTGGTAGGAAGCTGATCATAGAATTTCAGAGTCCAAAGGAAAATATATCAGAGGTGGATAGTCCAATCTGTACACAAACAAGCAACTTCTCTATTTTCTTGACAAGTAGCCATCCAGACTCTGTTTGATCCCATATAATGAAGGTGAGGTGACCACGTCCTGAGGCATATAATTCAATCTAAGGCCAGTCCACAAGGTTGCAAATGTTTTCTACACTTTAAATAGAAGTCTACTTCTTTGCAACTTCTATACAATGGCCCTCTCTAGGGCCAAGCAGCATATCACTAAATAATCCCTCTTCCAAGTGCCAGCTACCTTGCAAATACTTGATGGCTATCAGCTCCCCCCTAAGACCTGTATATTACTAGTTCCTTTGCTCAGTCCTCATATGTCTGATGACTCTCCTGTGGATACTCTCTGTATCATCAGTGTCCTTCATAAAACAGAGTGTTCAGAACAGAATGTAACACTCCAGATGTAGTACAACGATGATTGAGCCCAATGGTGTTACCACCATCATAGTCCTGGACATCATGTCTCTCTTAACACAGCCAAAGATTACATTTCCTTTCTTGGCCAGGGTATCATGCTATTGACCCACATTGGGCTCACTTATAGGTCTGACATCTCTAGGTCTTTTTCAAATGAACAACCATCTAGTCATTCCTTCCCCATTGTATGCTTACCAAGTTGATTTTTTAGAACAAGTTTAGGATTTTACATACTTTACATCCACATTAAATTTCCTCTCTGTGATCCAATACATTGCCAGTCCTCTCAGCTTTGTGCTACCTAGCACATTTGATAATGCCTTTATCCAGGTCATTGATTAAGAAATTAAATGGCACAGGGATAAGCAGAGATCTGTGGGTCACTCCACTGGAGATTTCCTTCCACTTTGCCTTGGAACCATTCATGAGTTTTCTTTTAGTCCAGTTATTCGACTGTTTCCAGATCCATCTAACTGTACTTCTCTAGCCCACATCTCTCCAGATTTTCCACAAGACTCTCATGAACGACTTTACCAACTGCTTGGCTAAAATCTCAGTTTTGCTCAAGCAGCTTCTTGAAAATGAGAGAAAACAGACAATAAGATGAAAATAACCGAAAGACTGAAAAGAAAACCTAGTCTTTATGGCATCACCATTCAAATCAATCTTGTAAGGAAAACATATGTTTTGTGGCTTACACTTTAATTAGGCCAGCAGTAGGTCTCTCTAAATAATGCAATAAATTGTCTTAGGAGAAGATGAAGAAAATTACTTGTAATTTAGAATGAGCTGGGGCTGGCAAAGAATGCTAAGGACAACAAAAAGAACTTTTTTTTAGATTATGAGCCAGAGTTAAAGGACAATGGATAGGAGCATGAAGTTGTCTACATAAGGAGAAATGGATTTAGACTTAATGCAAGGAAAAAAACTTCCTAATGATTTCAGTTGTCCCGAAATGGAACAGGCTGCCTGTGAGCCAGTAGGCTCACCCTTCATTGGTGGTTTGGAAGCTAAGGCTGGGGAATCATGAAGAATGATGGGAAAGGGACTCTTGTTCAGATACTCACTGACTTCTGAGATCTCTTCCAACTCTAAGGGTCTGGGATAACCCCAGTTCCATGATGACAAAGCAAAAAGGCTCCAACTCCCAGTTTGCCAATTGTGTTTTATAAATACACAGAGTGTCAAAATTCTATTAAATTTTAACACTGGAGAACAATTTAACGGCATCTCTTCCATAGTAAGTGCACATATGAGCTCATGCAATCGTTCTAAAGGAGGTAAATTGTTTTCCATTTCATGCTTTCCCTCAAACCTTTGCTGTCTTCTTCAATGAAACCATCACATCCTTTCTCAAATGGTATGAGGCAAAGGATATACTCAAAAGTTCCTTAGCCTTAGAGTCTGTTAAATCAGTTCTGAATGCTGTCTATATCACTTCCTAACCATGTGGCTAAAATGGAACAGAGCAGAGAAAAGGAAGATGCAGGACCACTAAATGCTTGGAGTAAGTAACAGAAGGGAGATTCTTTCTGTAGAGGAAGGAGCTGGAACATCTAAGGAGGAAGGGCTTGCTCACCTCCCAAGGAATGAGGATGTGGTAGGATCTCATCAGGTGAGAATTCATCTACTATGGCTCAGAGAAAAAAAAAAGATGAGTTGTGGTGACTGGCAACTCCCAAGTGAGGGGAGAAAGAGGTGGTTATTTGTCAAAGCAACAACAGCAGAGAGCTCTACCATCCTCTGGGACATGAAAGAAAACCTTCCAAGATCTATCAAAATGGATGACAAATCCCCAGATTCAGGGATTAAGGTAGGTACAAAGGATATAGCCAAATGAAGCCTAGAAATTATTGTCAAAGATTATAAAGTCAGGAGCAAGAAATTGAAGACCTCAGAGACACAAGCAGTGCTGTCATCAGTGCTGCCCATCAAGGGAAAAGTTTTCAGAAGAGAAAGGAAGGTTTGGTAAGTGAACATCTACTTAAGAAGATGGCAAGTAGCAGCAAACATCAAAACCATTTGATACTGGCTACGAAACAGAGGGGTAGACCAGTGGAATAGGTTAGGTACTCAAGACACAGCAATCAATGAATATAGTAATCTACTGTTGGATAAACCCAAGGACCCCAGTTTCTGGGATAAGAACTCACTGTTTGACAAAAAATGCTAGGAAAACTGGATAACAGTGTGGCAGAACCTAAGCATAGACCAATGCCTGACACAGTACACAAGAATAAAGTCCAAATGGATACATACTCTAGGTATAAAGACTGACACTATAAACAAATTAGGGGAGCAAGGAATAGTATATTTGTCAGATTTACGGAGAATGGAGAAGTTTTTGACCAAACAAGAGATAGAAAACATTATGATGTGCAAAATGAATAATTTTGATTACAGTAAATTGAAAAGTTTTTGCACAAACAAACCCAGGATTTGAAGGGAAGCAGAAAACTGGGAAAGAATTTTTGTAACTAGTATCTGTGATAAAGGCCTCATTTATATTATATTTATATATTACATTATAGATATATGATATATGTGATATATGATGTGATATGACATGATATGATATGATATAGAAATGAGTCAAATATACAAGAATACAAGTCATTCTCCAATTGATAAATGGTCAAAGGATATGAACAGGCAGTTTTCAGAGGAAGAAATCAAAGCTATCTATAGTCATATGAAAAATGCTCTAAATCAATATTGATTAGAGAGATGCCAATCAACACAACTCTTAGGTACCATATCACACCTATCAGATTGACTAACATGACAAAACAGGAAAATGATAAATGTTGGAGAAGATGTGGGAGAGTTGGAACACTAATGCATTGCTGGTGGAGCTGCGAGCTGATCTAGCCATTCTGGAGAGCAGTTTGGAACTATGCCCAAAGGGTTACAAAAATGGGCATACCCTTTGACCCAGCAATACTGCTTCTAGGACTGCATCCCAAAGAAATCATAAATATGGGAAAGGGTCCCACATGTACAAAAATATTTATAGCAGCTCTCTGTGTGGTGGCCAAGAACTGGAAATCAAGGGGATGCCTATCCATTGGGGAATGGTTGAACAAGTTGTAGTATATGAATGTAATGGAATACTATTGTGCTATAAGAAATGATGAACAGGAAGACTTCAGAGAGGCCTGGAAAAATTGATATGAACTGATGCTGAGTGAAAGGAGCAGAACCAGGAGAACTTTGTACATAGTAACAACCACAGTGTGTGAGGAATTTTTCCGGTAGACTTAGTCCTTCACAGCAATGCAAAGACCTAAAACATTCCCACAAGACTCTTGAGGCAAAATACCACCTACATCCAGAGAAAGAACTATGGAATCAGAACACAGAATGAAGCAGACTATTTTCTCTTGTGTGGTGTTTGGTTTTGGTTTGGTTTTTCTCATGGTTTCTCCCATTTGTTTTAATTCTTCTATGCAACATGACTAAGGTGAAAATGTATTTAATAAGAATGCATGTATAGAACCCATATAAGATTGCACTCTGTCTTGGGGAGGGAGGGGGAGAAAATTCAAGACTTAACAAAGTGATTTTAGAAAACTGAAAACAAATAAATTAATTTTTTAAAAAAGATGGTAAACATGTATTTAATAGGAATGTACGTGTAGAACCTATATAAGATTGCATGCTGTCTCAGGAGGGAGTGAGGTGGGAGAGGGGAATGAGGGGGAGGGAGGGGAAAAAAATCTAAGATATATGGAAGTGATTGTTGAACACTGAAAACAAATAAAATAATTTAATTTAAAAAAATATGTCAAGTGAGAATGAACTTTGGATCTCTAGACCAAGGCTCAAAATATAGAAATGTGAGGCTCGCATCCAGGAATAGGATATACCTGACAAGAAGAGATGAGAAAGTATTTGCATACAGTCTTACAAATCTAATTAAAAGAACTTTACACTAAAAAGGAAGAAGGTAGGAGAAAACCGTTTCCATCAATTTCAATTTCACCGGTTTTCAAACTTTTACAGTGGCAGAACCCTTTGATTTCAACAAAACTTTCGCAGAACTCTTGCAGTAACTCTCTAAAATGGTTCTTGTTAATGACTATTAACAGATGATTTAGGGCTCATTTTAAAAAACAAACTTGGGGTATTTCAGAATTCCCTGCATCACGGCTTGAGAAACATTGCTCTATGCCATTGGAAGAAGCCACAATGTGGGAAAACTAGGATTAGAGATAGTCAGAAATTCAAAGGAGACAGATCCAAAGGAGATAGGAGCAGCAAGAACCATTGCTTCACACAGTGAGACACAAAAATCCAAGGAATGAGGAACAAGCACAGTAATCTAGAAACGTGACCTCAGCAAAGTTACCAGGACTTTCTGGGAGAGGTTTTGACAAGTGGAATATGGAACCAAAAGGATAGAATCTATTCAAAAGGATAAAGATACACAAAGGCACGAGGAGGACAATTTATATGAAGAAGATGCAGTAGTGTCAAAGAAAAATCTAGGAACCAGATTTAAAAAGCATGGTAAAGAGCATATGGGTAATGATGAACAGAGGCATAAAGCAAAGCACCATTGTCATTTGAAGTATACTATAGACCACCTGGGCAGAAAGAAAAAATGAATAAGGCATTAAGGAAACACATTCTTAGCCTGCCACAAAGCCAGGATTGTAGGGCTTCAATCGTATAGACACCCACTGGAGTTCTCTCTACTGAAAGTGGAACAACTAATAATTTCTTGACTTGCCTTAATGACAAGTTCATTATTTTAGAAGGCAGAGAGGAAGCAAAAAGGGGGAACGTCTATTCTGGATCTGACTCTCACCAACAAGGAGGAACTGTACTGAGAAATTTTTAGAGAGAAGTGATCATTTCATCACAGAACTTATAACAGAAAAGGAGAGGAAGGTTGATCAGAGACTGATGTTTACCCTAGTTTTGGAGAGAGGAGGTTTCAAAGTAGGATTCCACAGATTAAAGTTCTACAGGGGAAGTCAGCCCAAGGGTGATGGGAATTTCTCAAGAATGAAGTTCTAAAGCCACAAAAAGAAACAATTCTGATGAGGAAGAAAAAGACTCAAAGGACCAACAGGGATAAACAGGGAACTCATCATCCAACTTAGATGTGAAGAAGACATGAAGAAAAGCTGATAGCCAGGACAGGTAGAAGATCAATGAACAATAAAGCACAGCGGAGTGCCAGGATCAATAAGGCTCCAACAAGCTGAGAGAGCTGGGGATGGATGCTAAAGGGGAACAAATAAGGATTAGATTGTTTTTTCTCTTTTTTAGTGCTGTACTTGGTAAAAGAGGAAGATCAAGGAAGGAACTGGACCTCTTTTCAAACTGTTTGGGAGGATGGTAATGACAGATGACTGGGAAGGTAAAGCTGCCCAATTATGCCTTTGCTTCTGTTTTTTTCACCAGAATGATTTTTGGGCTGAAAAGAGCAAAGGGGGAGGGAGGAGAATGTGAGGAGCTGATACCTGGTATAGGGAATAAGATAGTAAGGGAGTACTTAGCTAAGGCCCAGGTGGACAACAATGTCAGTCTGGAAAGAAATGGTAGCTGTGCCCTCATCAGTGATCACTGAAAGATGGTAGCAGAGATGCTACAGGACTGGCTGGCAAAGGGCTAATATCTGCTCCACTTTTTTCTTTTTTTTATTCTGTTTTAAATTATTTTATTTGTTTTCAGTTTTCTACAATCACTTCCATATAGCTTAGACTTTTTCCCCTCCTTCCCCCTTCTTCTCCCCTCCCTCCTCACTCCCTCCCCGAGACGGCATGCAATCTTATGTAGGTTCTACACATACATTCCTATTAAATACATTTTCACCTTAGTCGTGTTGCATAGAAGATTTAAAATTAATGGGAGAAATCATATAACAAACTAAAACATAACAAAAAAGAAAATGATCTGTTTCATTCTGTGATCCAATTCCATAGTTCTTTCTCTGGATGTAGAAGGCATTTTGCCTCAAGAGTCTATTGGGAATTTTTTAGGTCCTTGCATTTCTGTGAAGGGCTAAGTCTACCAGAAAAAAGTCCTCACACACTGTGGTTGTTCTGTGTATAACTTCCCTCTTTTCAAAAAGGATGGAGGACAGTCTAGAAACTATAGGTCAGTGCATCTCACTGTGACACCTGGCAAAGACCTAGAATGTGTTATTAAAGGGTCACAGACAGCCAGCTGGGCTTCATAAGTAAGAGGCCACAGCACATGGATCTCCCTCCTTTTTGGTTTTTTTTTTTTGGAAAGAACCACTAGTCTGATAAATCAGGGAGATGCTAGAGACAGAATGTACCTGGATTTTTAGCAAAGCAACTGATAAAGTCTCTCAAGCTACTCTTCTGGAAAAGACAGGGAGATGTGTGCTACACAATTGTATAATTTACCAGAATCAGAACTGGTCAAATGGCAGGGTCCAAAGAATAGTCTTGAATGGTTCAATGTCAGCTTAGAATAAGGTCTCCAGTGGAGTGCCCCAGGGATCCAGGTGTGGTTCTGGTCTGTTGAACATTTTTAATCAATGCCTTGGATAAAGGAACAGATGGTATTCTCAGATTTAAAACAACACAGACATAGGCATGATAGATGGGGGAGGGGGGAGAAAGAAAGGAAAGAAGCAAGGGAGGAAGGGAAGGAGGGTGAAGTAAATAAAGGAAGGAAGGAACAAAGAAATGAAGAAAGGAAGAAAGAAAGAAGGAAGGAGGGAGGAAGAAGAAAGAGGGAGGAAGGAAGAGAAAGAAAGAAAGAAAAAGAAAGAAAGGAAAAAAGAAAGAAGGAAGGAAGGAAAGAAAGAAAAGGAAAGAGGGATAAAAGAGAAAGAAAGAAAGGTCAGCAGGTAGGTAGAGAGGGAGATAGGCCAGCAGGTAGAAAAATATAGATAGAGAGAGAGAAGGATAGATAATACATTGGGTGCAAAGGTTCTCACAGGCTTGAACAATGGATTGAAGCCTAATAAGATGAAATTTAATAGGAATAAGTAATTAATGCCTTACATTTAAATAAAAAAATGAAAACAACTTCATGGGATTTGGGAAACATGGCTAGCAGGCAGTCTAACTGAAAAGTATCTGCTGGTTTCAGTGGCCTATAAGATCAAGATGGATCAATAATATGTTAGCCAAGAAAGCAAATGCAATCTTCGTGTGCATTAAGAGAGGCATGGCACCCCAAACTGAGGACCTGGACCTGACAGTGGGTGCTATACCTTGCCCTGGTCAGATCACATCTGGAAGGAGCATTGTGCTTAATTCTAGGTACCATACTTTAAAAAGAATACAAAGATGTCCAATGGACAGAGACTGGGATGGGTAACAGTAAAAAATGCCTTGACATCAAATCATATGAGGATCAGACAAAGGAGCTGGAGTAGAGATGACTTAAGAGGACCATGAGAGCTGTAGTCAAGTACTAGAAGGGCTCACACATGGTAAAAGGAGAGACTTATTTGACCTGGCCCTGAAAGGTAGAACTAGAAAAAATCTGTGTGTGTTCGTCCTTCATTGCCAAAGAAGAACATGCCATCAGAGAAATGATGACATGACTTGCACTTGACTTTGTTTTGAGTGAGGGAGTGCTGGTCAGGTCACCAGCCTCACTTCTCCTCCAGAGCCACCTGAATCCAGTGACCAGATATTCA
>CM053775.1:25860299-25917629 GCA_028658325.1 Potorous gilbertii
GGACATTTCATTGGAGAAAGGGCACTAACCTCCAAATCTAAAGCAGAATGCTGCTGAAGCAGATCAAAATGTCATTGGAAACATTTAAAAAAATAAATAAAAATATGATAAAACATAGATAATGCTAATTTATGATTTTCTAAATCAACATGTGGCCTGGAGGAATCAGTTTCTATTTGAATTTGACAACACTCATCTAAAGGACAAGCTCTAATACTAATTTGCTATGTGACCTTGGACAAGTTCTTTCTGCCTCTCTAGGTCTCAATTTTCCTGATGTCAGAGGAGGGAATTGTACTAAGTCATTTTTAAGCCCTTTCCAGTTCCTACCCCTCTCCTGTTACTGTGACCTCTTAAAGGTCACCATCATCAGAGGAATGGAAAAGTAAAAAGAAATGAAATTAACTGTTGTTGCTGGCTGGTCAGCAGCTTGAACTCATCACTTAGTGGGGGAGGAAATATATTCCTTTTTGCCTAAAATAACATTGTTGTATGATATGTTTATTTTTTTACCCCAGCTCTCTCCCTAGAGTCACGATAATCCAGTGGTACTAATACCTGTCATTCCATAAAGCAGACACCTTAGTTTCCTGATGCATCTGGAAAAGAGATTTGGAGCTGGAATGGGGTGTCAGAGGTCATCGAGTCCAACCCACTCATTTTACAAAGGAGGAAACTGAGGCCCATGGAGGGTAAGTTACTTGCCCATGGTCACACAAAGGCAGGACTTAAACTCAGGGCCTCTGAGGCTAAATAAAGCATTTTTGCCACTGTCCTATAAGGTCTGATTTTAAAAAGTCAAAAGAGGAATAAATGATATTTATGAGGAATTCAGAGAAACACAGGAAGATTTCTATTCAGAATGAAATAAGCAGACCTAGAAGAATGATATACACAATGACTACAACAATGTAAATGAGAAGATCACTAAAAGGAGACTGAAGTCCACAAAATGAAAAACCAATGACAGTCTTAAAGAACATAGTAAAACATGCCTCCCTCTTCTCAGCAGACAAATAGGTGACTACAAGGGCAAAACATTGGATACAGGATATGTGCTTGGATACCGTCATTGAACTCAACAGTTTTTTGCTTACTTGTTTTTCTTTGTCACAAGGGAGGGTTCAGTTAAAAATTTATGTTTACATGTAATTAAGAAAAATAAAATTAAAATTAAATGGTTAAAAAAACAAGGAAAGGTTCAGTTCTGACATGGGAAGGGCAAGGAAATGGGTGTTTATCAGAAATGACTAGGATGTAAAAAATGAAAGGCATCCAAAAAGCTTACTTTAAAAAACCATTTAGCAGGGCGATCTGGTAAGGATGTCAACAGGATCATGCATTTATTACCTGTGCTGAGTTATAACATTCACAGCTGAAGGATGATTGGCGCAATAAGTGAGATACAGAAATTTAAACTGAGGCATTAGGGACATCAGGCAGCCTCCGACTTTCTGCTGATTCTCTGGAAGTCTGTTCCAAAAAGAGAAAGAGGGGGAAAAAAGACATCACATAAGTAACAAATACTTGAGGATGATTTCCATTAAAATAATAATAACTAACTTTTTATAATACTTATTATATGCCAGGCACTGTGCTATGCACTCCACAAATATTATCCAATATTATCATACCAAACCTGTGAACTAGACATTACCCTTATCTCCATTTTACAGATGAGGAATGAGGAAGACAGAGGTTAAATGACTTGCCCAAGGTCACACTGCTAGTGTCTGAGACTGGATTTGAACTCAAGTCTTCCTGACTCTGGGCCCAGTACTCTATCCACTGTACCACCTAGCTGTCTATTAAAAATGGGTAGTGTCTAAAAGTTCTAAAAATTTTGCTAAACAAAGTTTAAAAAAATAGAAACTCTGTTGACTTTACTTCAACAAAGGGTCAGATACATACTTGGTGTTGGTAGATAGATTGCAGTTTTTAAAGAAAGACCCAAAGTAAAATATGAGAATGCTTCCAGCTAAATACAAACCTCTAAGAACAAAACACTAGAAACAGAGGGTGCTCACCAGTTGGGGAACGGATGAGTATATCATGGCATGTGAACACAATGGAATGGAATGTGTGGTAAGAAACTCCAAATGTATGGGATATAGAGAAACATGAGAAGGAACTGATACAGAGAAAAGTCAATAGAACCAAGAAAACAATATACACAGTGCCTACAAAAGGGAAAGAAGAACAGCAAGCCCTAAAAATTAGTCAAACCCAGATTAACTGTGGTGACCAATCTTAGTCTCCAAAACAGGTGATGAGCTAACACTTCTCTCCTCCAGAGAGCAGGGGACTACAGGTGTGGAATGGTGTAAACACTGTCTCATATATGGTCAGTCAGTTCTGCATAACTATTTTTCTTTGATTCAAGGGGAGGATCAATAGAGTGGAGAGGGCTAGAAGGGATATAGGATAATGAATGTGGTACAAGAAAAAGAAAAGACATGGATACATAAAAATATTTGTGTGCCTAGAAATGAAGTGAGCTCCTTGTAGCCTGTCCCACCATCTCCCATGTGCATGAGGGATGGGAGGTGGGGAGTGAGGAGAGGGGAGGGAAGGAGGGAAGGAAAATCACTATGTGGGCTTCCCATAGGCAAATAACTTTGAAATGGGAGAAATTAGGTTCAAAGAACCACCTCTGAGTAGAGAGGTGGAGAACTCTGAGGGCAGAATATTATAAATACTGTCAGGTATGGGCACTGTTACAATTTCTTTCAGTTAACCATTTTCCTTTGTTATAGGAGAGGATTGAGCTGTGGTACGGCAGTGGTATATAACACCAAACTAAAGTGATGGAAGAACAAAAGGCAATAATAAAGCTTACTTTAAAGAACAAAATAAAATGAATATTGTGGAAAACCTTAAGGGGAAAAGTAAGAGAAAGAACAAAAAGTGACATGTGACCTAAGTTGGGTGATGAGAAGGCAGCAGGGCGAGGAGAGCAGAGAGGATGGCTGGTTCAGCCTTTGACTGTCCATCATTTGGAACCCTGGCTGCCTGCCCACCTGCTGCTTTCTACAGACCTCCAGTGGCCTCTTCCAGTCCATCCCAAAGGACAGAGCCCATGCTCCCTAAGAACAGTCAGGAGCTACAGTTCCCATAACCAGCCTTTGCCACACCACAGCCCTTGGAGTTAAAAGTCCCACTACAAAAGTCACACTCTTGATGTCACTTCAGCAACATATACTAAATAATCAAAATAAATCCCATACTCCCATGTTGCATTACCAAAAGGATATACTTTTTCTGCTCCAAGCTTCCTTGGAATTCAATGAAAATGCCAGAGACTGATCACAGAAACCCAGCTCTAGAGCTGAAAGGGACCCCAAAAGCCAGTTAGTCCATCCAGCCCCTTCATTTTACAAAAGAGGAAACTGAGGCCCAGGGCAGTGAAGGAACTTGCCCAAGGTCATACATAGGATCCTAGTTCTAGAGATAAAAGGTACCCAGAGGCTACTGAGTCTAACCCCACCCCCATTTTACAGAGGAGAAAACTGATGCCCAGGGAGGGAAAGGGACTTGCCCAAGGTTAGACAGGTAGTAAACTGTAGTCAGAACTCAAACTCAGGTCCTCTGCTCCCAAACCAATGCTTTCTTCATAGCACTAAATGATGCTGAGCAATCAATGAAAAAAGCCCAAAGTTCCCAATATGAGAATCATAACTAACAATGGTATGTAGCTCTTACTATGTGCTAGGCACTGTACTGAGAGTTTATAGTTATTATTTCATTTGACCCCGATAGCATCCAAGGGAAGGTTAGTGCTCTGATTACCTGCATTTTACAGATGAAGAAACTGAAGCAAGCAGATGTGAAATGACCCATACAAATAGTAAGTGTCTGAGACTGGATTTGAACTCAGATATTTCTTACTCTAGGCACAATGCTCTAGCCATAGCAGCACCACTTAGTTGCCCAATCTACCCTCTATTGTCCAAGATACAAAAGTCTGTCATTGGGTCTCTGATAGGAGGATGCTGAGGCAGTCTCCAGCAACCTGGTATCTTTCTCAGGTGGACCAAATTCAGTAAACTGAGGTGACCTTCCAATGAACACTGATCACAGGTACTTCCTACAGCCTTGGTGGCCACTACCAATGCTACAGTCATCGTTGGCATCATTTTATCCACTGTGGCCAAGTAGGTAACAAAAGCAGACATGAGCCTGCAGGGTCTTTACTATAGCCCACCCCACTCCCATAGGCCTCCGCACCCCTGAGTTCCATAGCCAACCTCCAAGGCTTACTTTGCACACTCCTCCAAGGCCTGGCACAGGGTCTGCTGAAATGTGCATACTTCCTCAAAGTTGCCCAATAAAGACGAAAATTCCACAGCGCTCAGCCTGCAGGGGAAAAGATGTCTGATTAGAGTTTGAGACACACTTTCAGTTTCCCAAGGGCCCAGCTGAATGATTGAGAGCACTAGCCAAATGACCAGAAGCCAAGAGTTCCTGATGGGTCACCCTTGCTTTTATCTGTGTTCTCTTTGAGGCTTTTGGGGAGCAGACTACTTAACCTATTTTCCTCAGTGTTCCCCTTAAGTAGAGGAGGGTCAATACTTCTAAGAAGGAATAAATGGGCTGTACATATTTGACACATTTAATATTTTCATTCTGAGGGCTCTGTTGGTATCCACTGGTATCCTGTGCTGCCCAGAGGACACAAAGGTTGCTAGCACATTGGGTGAACCCCTTGAGGAAAAGGTCTGGGGGGATAGAAATAGTGGGTGTGGATCAATGGGTGGCAATCTCCATCCTTGAAGAGAAAGTTCCTGATCCCCTTGGAGGATCAGAGTATTTTCAAAAGGTTTTCTAAATCCTAGTTCTTCAGAGAATAATCCTGCTTCAATATCTCCTCAGAAAGGTGAAAAGCAACCTCTGTAGAAATCAAACCCCTTTAGCATGGAAACTTCTTGAGGGCAAGGTCTGCTTTATATAGCGCCTGGTACCCAGAACAGCAACAGACCAATAAAGACATAGTGAGTGGCTGACTGATCTAAAACAGGGCCTTGTAGCCTTCAGCAAGAAGACTGCAAAGCAAAGCATTTAGGCCAAACTACTAGGCCAGTAGTTATGCTTTGGGGGTGGGGGCATTGGGTGGGGTTAAAGTCTCTGTTGATTAGCACAGATAACTCTTGATGGGAAAACTCCCTCCACCACTGGAGAGAAGCAACTGTTGGACAAGTCAGACTAACAGTCACTGAGAGGGCCTGATCCGCTATCACACTGCCTGTCAAGACACTCCATGGAAGAAGGGAAGAATTCCGGAAACCAGTTCAACCAAAAGAACAGAAAACAACCGTCCTCACTGATTAGGTCAATGAAAAATGGCAGGCCAGCTGCCTCAACCTGTAGATGTGTTAGGGTAACTACTTCTTCCTTTCAGCTTAATTCCAATTAATAACCTAGAGATGATTAATGTTAGTTTGCAAAGAGCTACCAGACCTTCAGATGAGCCATTTCTTAATCATGTGAATGGCCTAAAGTGTGTACCGTCCACAATATCACTAACTTTTCCCATTTTCATGTATCAGAAGACCTGTATGTATAAACAAGGGGTAGTAGGGAACTCAAAACTGCAGGTTCCCCATCCCTTCTGTGAAGTTTGGATCCAGTCAAAGGGCCACACTTGAGGATCTAGAGGGTCATGTATGGCCTCGAGGTTGCAGGCTCCCCAGTCCTGGTGTAAACCAAAGCTGTCATTTGACAGCTCCCCAACAGGAAGCTAAGGTGACTTTGGCTTTTCTTATTATTAAGCTCATTGATCATATGCTCCAACAAACCAGTTCTTTAATTACAAAGTTAATTAAAGTGTTCAATTCCAATTTCAGTCTGTGGTCCTTTATTCTTCTCTTGACTTGAAAGTGAATTTGATTTGTTGTAGGAGCTGTTGGTTTTTTTTTTTTTAGTCAGGCAGGTTGTGGGGGGAGATCTCAGATTAGCTCAGTCTCAGGCCCCAGTCAGCATAGTCAGTGGTGGGATTCTTGAAAGTCATTAAAGTAGAAATTTGGCTTACTTCTATGTTGCAAGATGACTTCCTTATTTGCTTATTTTCCCCAGTGGGGTGGGGAAAGGAGAGGAGAAGGAAAAAAAATGCCTGATAATTGGATAAAAAATTTTTTTTTAACTTTGTAAAATAACCCAATCTTATAAGGTAGGCAACGTTAGTATTTTAGATCCTCTTTTTACAGATGAGGAAATTGAGACACCAAAGAGTAAAGTGATTTGTCTATGAATACATGGAGGTGGTTTCTGAGGCTGGATCTGAACCCAGGTGTCCTGACTTCCAGTCTCATACTCCAAGGCACAGAATGGAATGTTTCACTTTGACTGGGCAAACCTGGCCTTTAAATTGCCCAAGGCTGCATAGCCATTCTGATTCTGCCTGATGCTTGTTAGGTCTCCTTAGTTTTAAAAATCCAAGTCATAAAAAAAGAAAATGATAAATGTTGGAGAAGATATGGGAAAATTGGAACACAAATGCATTGTTGGTAGAGTTGTGAACTGATCCAACCATTCTGGAGGGCAATTTGGAACTATGCCCAATGGGCTACAAAAATGTGCATACCCTTTGGTCCAGCAATACCACTACTAGGTTTGTATCACAAAGAGATCATAAAAAAGGGAAAAAGATCCACATGTACAAAAATATTTATAGCAGCCCTTTTTGTGGTGACAAAGAATTGGAAATCAAGGGGATGCCCATCAATGGGGGAATGGCTGAACAAGCTGTGGCATATGAATAAATGGAATACTATTGTGCTATAAGAAATGATGAGCAGGTGGATTTCAGAAAATCCTGGAAAGACTTACATGAACTGATACCGAGTAAAGTGAGCGGGACCAGGAGGACACTGTACACAATAACAGCAACACTGTGTGATAACCAACTCTGATGGACTTAGCAGCAATGCAATGATCTAAGACAATTCCAAAAGATTCATGATGGAAAACGCCTTCCATATCCAGACAAAGAACTATGGAATTGGATCACAGAATGAAGCGGACTATTTTCTCTTGTGTTTTGTTTTGTTTTTTCTCAGGCTTTCTCCCATTCATTTTAATTCTTTCATTCAGCATGACTAAGATGAAAATGTATTTTGTAAGAATGTATTGTAGAACCCATATAAGATTACATGCTGTCTTGGGGAGGGAGCGGGGAACAATGGGGAAGAGAGGGGAAGAAAATCTAAGATTTATGGAAGTGATTGTAGAAAATTGAAAACAAATTAATTAAAAAACCATGATTGATGTGGAAATAGGTTTAATATGATTGTACATGTATGGCCTTTATCAAAATGCTTGCTATCTTGGGGAGGGGGGAGAGAGAGAAAAAAAAATTTGGAACTCAAAATCTTATAAAAATGAATGCTGAAAACTATCTTTACATGTAATTGAAAAACATTATTAAGTGGGGGGAAAAGTCATTTTAAATAAATTTAAATTTATTAATTTAAACATATTATTAATATAAATTTAAATTTCAAAATATTTAAAATGACCAAAAAAACCCAAGCCCATCTGCCTGCACTTCATTGGTGTGTGTTTCTATCCTGATATAAAACAATTTACTGTTTTACAAAAAAGAGGAAGTGTGGTACAGTGGGGAGAATACTTGCATCTGAGGCCAAAGGACCTGGGTTCTAATCCCAGCACTGACACTTGCAACTTTTATGATCTTGGGCAAGTCTTTTCTCCTCTCTGGGCCTCAGTTTCTCCCTTTGTAAAATGAAGGGGTTGGATTTGATGGCCTTGGAGGTCCCTTCTAGTGTAGGTCTATAATGTGTCTAGATCTATATGTGACCTCAGGGAAAAGTGAAGGGAATAAGCATTTATTAAGCACCTACTAGGTGCCAGGCATGATATTGTACAGATACATCTCATCTGGTCCTTACAACAACCCTTGGAGGAAGGCACTGTTATTATTTCCATTTTACAGATGAGGAAATTGAAGCAGGCAATGGTGAAGTGACTTGCCTTGGGTCCCACAACTAGTAAGTCCCTGAGGTTGGATTTGAACTCAGGTCTTCCTGACTCCAGGGGCCCAGTACTGTAGCCCTTGAACCACCTAACCGCCCAAAGGCAAATCACTTCCTCTCTCTAGGCCCCAGTTTTCTTTTCCATAAATTAAGTGAGTTGAATTTGTTGACTCCTAAGGTCCCCTGCAGCTCTAAAGCTATGACCAGAGCAGAGTGACCCAATCAGCTAACAGCCCTCTAGCCTCTGTATCCCTCATATACACACATTCCTACTACAGATCAGGGCAGGAGAGCCTTGTGCGGTGTCACAGACAACTCCATTCTGGGCCAGTGACCTCTGGAGCCCCAGAAAGCCATGGGGCAGATGCCCAGACAGAAAGGAGTCAGGCAGCCATGGGAAGGCCAGTGAGTCCCTTCGACCACAGTTCAGCACACTAGGACAGCTTAGGGGTAGGGGTGGAGTGGTGGGGCAGGGGCAATGTCAAGGAGACAATAACGGCCCACTGGCTGCTGAGTAGGCAGGCAGCAGCCACTGCCTTTGAAGGACACAGTCCCTGACTGGCCTCAGAACATGAGCACAAAGGTTGAGTTGCTAAGAATATACATTTGAGAAGCCCTTTTGGGTTGTTCTTTGTAGCCATACCAAAGATGAGAATAGTGCCGACTTCACTCATCGCTTCACAATTTGGGGAATCACACGGCTCAGATGGACAGCCCAGTCTGGTCTTCCAAGTGGGTGACGGCCTATATGGCATGATTCGAGGGCTGAAATATCAACCCCACCACCTGTCCCTTCGCCATGACAGTTTCATTCCTTCAAGTCATAGGATCATGAAATGTTAGAGCTGGAAAGGACCACAGAGATCAGCTACTGGAACCATCTCACTTTCCAGAGAGAAGAGAGAGAAACTGAGGCCCAGAAAGTCAAGTGACCTGTCCAAGGTCACCCAGGTAGTATGTAACAGAGCTAGAATTTGAACTCAGATCCTCAGACTTCCTCTGACTCTAGATCTCTGGTCTAGAAAGACTGTGAGCCATAGTAGAAGGTGTACCAGCCTTAGAGTAAGAAAGAGCTGGGTTCAAATCCTGACATTTACAAAGTGACCACAAGCAAGTCATGTAACTTCTCTGCAGCTGTTTCCCCATCTGTAAAATTCAGAGAATAAGGCCGGTAGTCCCTCCCTTGGAAGGATATACTGAGAGGCTCAAATGAGATAATACAAGTAAGACCCTATGCAAACTTGAAATTGTTGTAGAATTAACAGTAGTATTATTATTAAAGGATATTCAAGATTATTCTTATTCACAAAGGCAAGTAACTAGGCAGGGAGGGGAGTTATACTTTAGTCAGCTAATCAGCTAATACTTTAATATTAATCACCAATTAAAACTCCAGCAGGAATGGGCAGTCACCAAGAACAAGAGTGAAATCAGAGAGGTGTTGGGGTACAACTCAGAGGGAGAACGAGGGCGCCAGAAGGGAAACAACTCAGGTCATCTCTAGAGAAGTCAGTGAAATTTG
Organism: Potorous gilbertii; assembly: GCA_028658325.1. NCBI lineage: Eukaryota > Metazoa > Chordata > Mammalia > Diprotodontia > Potoroidae > Potorous > Potorous gilbertii. The sequence goes on from CM053775.1 coordinate 25,869,813, forward strand.
TCTCTGGTGACCTTCCAAGAGCTCCATCCATCAGTGATCTCAAAACCAGAATGAGTTGGAAAGCTTTGGGAAGGAACTTTCCCCAAAATCTGGTTTCAAGCTAGCATGTGACACATTTGAAAGCTAAGGGTGACAGAAAGGACAATACCTATGGGACATGGGTAGAGAGAAGGAAGAACTACTCAACTCTCACGGAGCTGCTGTTTTCTCTGCCAAGGAAAACTATCCTCAATCTGAGAAGTAAAGACTGGAAATAATTAACAAGAAGTCCAAATCAAAGATAAAGGAGAAAAGAGGAAGGGAATAATCTAGCAGCTCTCAGTGAACACCAAGATGAACATCAGATCAGGATGAATGACCTCCCTGGGTTCTAGAAGTGTTAACGGTGATTACTGAGCTACTGTTGGCAGCCTCTGAAAGATCACAGAGAATAACATTCGTTCCTTGAGAATGGAAATGAAAAATATCATCACCATTCTTCCAAAAAGGGAAGTAGGCATCATCCTCAAACTACAGGTTGGTAGACTTGACTTCAATTCCTGAAAAAATTCTGTAAGAGATTATTAAAGGAATAGTTGAAGATTTAAGAAGGAAAGCACCAGCATCAGGTATCAGCCTACGGCTTCATCGAAAAAGAAGTCATGTCACCTAGCCTATGGTCCTTTTTGAATAGATTCATAAAGGAAATGCTAGACACCACGGATTTTTTGGAAGGTGTGTGACAAAGTCTCCAGTGGCATTTGGTGTAGCTATGATGAAGAAGAGATATGGGTTCAGTTCACAACTAATTATTTCAGGGAGGTATAAAAACTGCTTGACTGAGTACACCTAAAGACAAGTCATTAATGGGCCAATGCCAACCCCGAAGGAGGTTTGGTGGGGCATCTGACAAATTTGTTCTTGGCCACATACCATCAGACATTTTTATCAATGACCTGAACAACATACACAGGGCATACTTATCATGTATACAGGTGGCACAAAGCTGGGAACAGGGTGTGTTGGTAAATGTTTAACAATTGGCTCTGGGGGCAGGAGAAACCCATATACCTATGATATACATTTAAGATTAATCTGAATTATTAACATTTTCTTCATCATTTTCTTAAGTCTAAACATCTACAAAACAACAAATTAAGACTCAATTTGTAGCACTTGTCAAATTCTACTAAATCGCGCTCTCTCCAATACTCCAGTACACTCTTGGTTGGAAGGGACAGCTAACACAATGGAGGTCAGACAGATTCTACAAAAGACCACAACACGCTAGAACCATGGGCCAAATGGAATAGCTGAAACTGACCAGAGATATAGAGAAAGTCCTATAATTTGGTTAAAAAAAGTACTCTACAAGTACGGCACAGGGAAGGCAGGACTAAATAATTACAGTGGAAAAGACCTAGAGGGCTTAGTGGTCTGTAAGTTCAACCAGAGGGAAAAGTATCCTATGGAAACCCAAAAAGGCAACATGGCCATGAGCTTTGGAGGAAAAAGGAGGCAATGGTCTCAGCATTCTCTGCCCTGCTCACTGATGATATTGGCTTCAATTTTGGCCATCCCAATCTAGGAAAGACTCTGCCCAGCTTGCAAGCCTACAGAGATGGATAAAGGGCCTGGAGGGGAAAAGGCTTAGTGGAAGCCTGGAGACTGCCTTCAATGACTGGAAGGGCTGTCGGGTAGAAGAGGAATTAGATTTGTCCCACTCCATTCCAGAGGGCAGATCTAGAAACAGTCAGGGTAGGGAAACTGCAGGCTGGCAGACTAAGGTCTAATGTAAGAAAAAGCCTCCTCTGTCCAGTGGAGCTATTCCAGCATGGCCTGTGCTGCCTTCAGAGGCAGTGGGGTCTCCTTCTTGGAGTACTTCAGGTAAAGACTGAATGACCCTTATCCAGGATGCTATAGAGAAGACTCAGGCTCCAAGTAGAGGGGAGACCAAATGGTTTCTGAGGCCTCTAATTTTTAATCCTCACCCCAGTCAGAGAAAATGTACCTGTGACATCATTTTTATAGACAAAATAATTTGCTAAGAAAGAAAGAGAAGATTCAGATATTACTGAAAGGCCCCAGAGCTTTAAAAGGTCTCCCTCTGCTCTCTGAGATGACTTGAAAAAAATCTCATTTCGCTGCAGGTATGAAAAAGGCAATCTTCCAAAATCCCAGTGCCTTGCCCTGGGCCATGGGAGCTTTGCCATGCCCTCTGAACCTTGTAAACACATCATGCTGTCAGCAGCCTGATTCAACCGGAGCCGTTCAAGATAGGAAAAGCAACTCGGTGGCTGATTCACTTGCATTTCTCCCCAGGCACAGGCCAGGCTACACATGTGTGGCCACCTTCTCTGACTTCTCTCTTCCTTCCCTCGTAGCCTCAATCATTCCCTGGTCACACTTCCTCTATTCTCTCAAGATTTTGCTGGTATCCGGCTATCTCCCTTGTCTATCCCCGTCTCCTACCATAATGTAGCTAGATGGCACTATGGTGGAGAGAGCACAAGGCCCAGACTCAGGAGGTCCTGAGTTGAAATCTGACCTCAGATGCTCACTAGCTGTGTGACCCTGAGCAAGTCACTTAAGTTCATTTTCCTCATCTGTAAAAAAGGAGAGAATGAGAGCACCCTCTGGGGTTGTTATAGGGTAATGCCAGGTATGAGGCAGTGCCAGGCACGTAGAGAGTGCTATATAATGTTAGCTATTACTATTCTCTGTTGTGAGAATCAAACCAGAAAACCTCTTCCTAGCCTGCTGCAAGTACTGACTAGGGTTCTTCTACCTTCAAGATCTCAGATCCACTGAGTTTACCATGTTCCCATAATCTCCACCAAGTCCTCTGATTTATCACTGCTAGCCTCATTCCAGTGTGAGAGAGAAATAGCAATGGAGCAGGACAGCGGGACAGTTTGGGAGCCCAGAAGGCCTCAACTCACCTGTCTCTGACATGGAAGAGCTCTATGGCCTGGGCAATTCTCTAAGACTCCAGAAGAGTTACCATTCTCCATTGCTGGAGGGAGTTTCCCTACCAGGAATTCCCTATATCCATGATGGCACAGGGTACAAGAAAGAAAGAGTAGGGAAGTCCAATGAGAAGAGCCCTGGATTAGCTATCAGAGCATGTGAGTTTGAATATCCATTCTGCTACTTACTACTGGGGTGGGCCCCAGTTTCCTTATCTGTAAAATGAACTAGACAGTCTCAGAGGACCCTTCCATTGCTAAATCTAGGAACTGGAAGTTAGAGCCCTCCTGGAATAACAATCTCTAGTGTTGGGAGGGAAGTCCACAAAAGTGGGAATGAGGGAAAATTCAGGAATATGGGATTGGACAAGGGCTGACAATTAAAAGCTATTTATGTTGCACCTTAGGGTTTACAAAGCACATTACAAATTGCTCCTTTTACTACCATTTAGGGACAGATGGTTTGGAGTCGAGACTTTCAGCAAGGGGCAATGTTTAACCAAACAAGAAGGCTTTAATCTTAGACCGTGAGGTCCTCCAGTCCAGGCCCCTCTTTTTTATAGATGGAGAAACTGAGGCCTAGAGAAAGGAGGGGATTTGCCCCAGATCATTCAGGTAAACAGCAGAGGCTGTACTAGGTTTCCACATACATCTCCATATAGGACTTCGGGCCTCAAGTCTCACTCTCTCTACCACATCAGGGAAAGAACTGGTAAATTATAAGAAGGGAGAGCAAAACATGCATTGTCTTCCCTTTAACGAAGCCATGCAGGCATACAAAAAGCTCAGCTCAGAGAGGAATAGCAGCCGGGGAAAGGTTCTGTCCTCAATTATGCAGACTGATTGCAAATCATTGGTCAGCTTTTCACTGGACTCTGCCAATATCTTAATCTCTGACAAAGCTTGGCCAAGGTAAATATTAACACATGGCTATACAAAGAGTCTGTGTTTACAAACGCTGGACATCTACACACTGAAGAGGGCTCAGTTGGGTCTTTCAATGGTTCCCTCACATGGCCAAGAAACAACTGAAGAAAACAAGCATGTGGTAAACGCCAACTGTTTGCAGAGCCCTGTGCAATATGGGGAATGATATAGGCCTCATCCTCTAGAAGCTTACATTGTACTATGGAGGATGAGACCCAAGTACAAAGAAGGAGTAGATAAGGAAGAATATGAGAAGTGCTTGGTGAAATGTGACAAGGAAAAGGTCACTTTCACAGGGAGGTGGAGTGGGGAAGGATCAGGAAATTCTTCATGAAAGATGGAGTCTGGGACACAGGGACACTATAGGCAGAGAGATCATATATGTGAAGGTACAGAAGTGAATGGGGGGGTGGGGTTAAGTCCAGTTTGACTAATCTACATGAGATGGGAGGTAGGAGAAAGCCAGGTAGACTGAAGAGGGATTGTGGAGGCCCTTAAATGCCAGGTTAAGAGTCTGTCTCTCACCTGGAGCCTCAAGAAGCTGTAGCATGCACAACAGCCACACTATGGTAAAACCATCTTGGTAGATGGGCTAAACCAGGTTGAGAGTAGCCAACAGGCTTCAAATCCATCAATGAGTTAAGCGGATGTCCACCCCAAGCATGTGAAGATTTCTCTGGGTGGAATGGGTGGATGAGAACAATTTGTTCCAATGGCCACAAAGGCAGCTGAAGAAGGCACTGTGGAGCCCTTAGAGCTTGATCAGACATGGAAGATGCTAAGGTCATCCACTATATCCTGGGCCATCGCCGATCATCTTGACTTTCATCCTGCCACTGGACTTCCATGACTCAGTATGAGAGAGTGAGGCTGTCAACTTTGTGCCACTCTGCCTCATTTAAATCCAATTCATGCACCAATCAAGACATCACCCAACATGATGTCATCAGTCTTCTTCAAAAACGAAGGATGAACAACAAGAAGGAGTTTGTATTTTATCCCCAGATAAATGGGGAGCCACTGAAGCTTCTTGAGTAGGGTTGTGCCTCAGGAAGATTCTTTTGGAAGCTGGAGAAAGGAGAGTTTGGAAGCTCTAACTCCAAGCAATTAGGAAGGTATCACCTAGTCCAGGTGAGGGCTAATAAAGGCCTGACCTAGGATAGTGGTTCTGTGGGTGGAGAGGAAGGGAAAAGATGGGAGAGAAGCTGCAGAGGCAGAAATGAAAGAAATGGACAACTGATCAGACTGTTGGATGGGGGAGGAAAAGGAAGACTCCAGGATATCTCCAAGAAACCAGAAGCAGAGAGAGCCATGAGGAAGAGGTGGGAGGGATTAGTTTCCTGCCAGCCATCTTTCTAAGTAACTGCTTTTTACCAGTGCAAAGGTGAAGGAGAAATTCTGCCAGTGAATGGGAGCTGTCTGAGGTCAGTCGCCTGCAGTTCCTCCGGGCAGCCCTCTGCTGGGGTTTCCCACTATCAGATCCCAGCAGAGAGGCCTTCCTGGAGAGCAAAGGTCAGAGTCAATCTGTGTCCTGCCCAGTTCACATGCTTACAGGGATTATTGGCGAGAACCACAAAGTAAAGTAACCAGGGAGCCCATTTCATTTCTGGAAGGTAAAGCCAGACACACCATGGAAAAAAGATCCAGGATGAACATGGCACCCGGCAGAAAGGGAAATCAGATCTTCTCTTCCGCAGCCAAATTCTTGGGGAGCGACATCTTAGAGGATTTCTGCTGCCCTGACCATGTTCTTGGCAACTCATGCATGATGGGAATTCTGTTAAAGGGCATTTGCCAGCTCCAAGACACCAGTGTAATGGCTACACTGGCTGGCATTATTGGGTTTTATTGAGTGAGGACCTTTCAATGGAAATCTTACTTGTCATTGGCCTGGAGTGGTCGTAAGTAAGTCCCAAGAAGAGACTGTAATTCCTTAGCGTAGTCCTGTTCAGTTTCCAGGATGTTTTGCAAAACCTACAGAGAGACAAAATTGAATGAGTATGGCCATGAACCATCATGACTCCCAGAATCCCAGCACTGGAAGGCTCCTCGGTGACTACTTAGGCCAACTTGGACCTGAACTTGGATCCCCTCTGCCACACTCCATCCAGCCTGGGTTTGAAGGCTTCTCTCTAATGTGAGGACAGTGTGATGTACTAGAGAGGGTGCTGGACCTAGAGTCAAGAAGCCTTGGGACTGAAATCCCGCCCTGGATACTTCCTAACTGTGTGATGAACCAACTACTTCCTTTTCTCCATAAGGATCAAATGAAATAACCTATGTCAAGCACTCTCTGCAAACTTTTGCTATGTAACTGTCAACTCTACCACTAAAACTCACTGTATGGCCTTAGGCACATCACTTGCCTTCCCTGGGCCTCAGTTTCCTCTTCTGTAAAATGAGAGAGCTGACCTAGATTACTCCTAAGGATTCTTATAGTTCTGAAATCCTGTATTTCCTGGTTGGGTTGTCCCAAAGAAAAATGCGATAAAGATGCTGTACCTATGAAAGGAAACTACTGGTATGAGAAAAGTCAGCATCCAGACACTTTCTGCTCCTTGCCAGGCCCATGGGTAGCACACATGGAGAACAGAGATGATGGATGGAGCTCTTCCAATGAATTGGGTGCCAAATTTGAACACCTTCTTTGAGGTATCTCTATGTTCTTCCCTAAATTAGTCTGGAGGTGACATAGCACTGGATTTGGAGTCTAGAGGTCTATGTTCAGATCATGGTTATGCCACTTATGACTTGTGAGACATTGGGCAAGCTTTTTCTCCTCTCAATGCCTGAGTTTCCTGATGGGTAAAGGGAGGGGGTTAGACTTGTTAGTCTCTGAGCTCTCTCTCAGCTCTAACGCCAATGATCTCTTTGATTTTCCATTGTTTTGACTGAAGCCCCAGGAGGGGAGCTGCTGGGGACTCACAGAGTCTTTGATGATGAAAGGACATGAGAGAATGTGGGGAGCTGCCTACCAGAAGACCTCCCTCAGTGTGGGGCACGTGGCAGGGCTACTAGGTTCAGAGTGTTATAGTTTGGTCTCCACAGCATCTCTTCTTTACTGTGCCAAGTAGACTAGGCCTCTAGGCCTCTAGGCCCTGCTCTCTGTTTCCCTAATGCTTCCATTGAAAGGATAGCAAAGCATCCTTCTTCCCCAAATAACTACTACACACATGCTGGGCAGGCCAAGACATAAATCAGAGTCTGTGAGTGATAACGTGACCATCAGCATGTTGGTAGGAAATGTTTGCAAACGCTCTTGGAAAACGGAAGTCTATGGCTACAGAGACAGCATCAAGTCTGACCCTCTTACTTTATGGATGGAAAAACAGGAGCCCACAGTCACCCAGCTAGACAGTGACATTGTCAGGATTTGAACCCAAGGTTCCTGACTCTTAGTGAAGTGTTCTTTCCTCTATACCAGTGGTTCTCAAAAGTGTGATCTAGAGATCCCTGGGAGTCCTTAAGGTCCTTTCAGGGGCCCGTGAAGTCAAAACTATTTTCATAACAATATTTAAATGTTTCATTTCTAATATAGTAAATATTGCTAGATATATCATACATAAATAAAAGTTCTCTGTGTGGGTCCTGAGATCAAAAGAGACTGAGACTCAATATTCTGTACCTCGCCTTCCTCTATCTTGAAAGTAAGTTTGTTTTCACATTGGAGTTCCCCAAATGGAAAATGGCAATGAGTAAATCTAAAGAGATGTCAATTTCCCCCAGAGCAGGTGGTGGAAGGTATTCATGCTCCCTATGGCTAATGACAAGCACAAATGGCCAGTGTGATTCATGACCATGTGATGATGGGCTGCTGGCCAGATGGATACATATATAACAATCATCTCATGATCAATCTATTTAACAGCTTGTACTCTACAAAGAACATGGCATTAAATTCTGAGAAGTACCTCTTAACAACCAAGTAGGGAACTGTTCTGCCCTGATGAACAAAAGGCCAGATTTAATCTTTAGTATCTGTAAGAAAGCTTTCCAAACTATTAAACATTACCCATGTATGTATCTTATCTGATCTCAACAGGAGGTCAGCAGGCCAGGTGCTATTATTACTCTATTCAACAGATGAGGAAACTCAGATCAAGAGAAGTAACATGAATGGGATCACACTAGTTAGTGGCAGATCCAAAGCTCAAATCCAGGTCTTCTCCCTCCTGGCCTAACATTCTTTCCACTGTAACCTGGTACCTACAGCTTAGAAAGGACACTCAGTTTGGAATTAGGAGCCCTGAATTTGACCCTTGGCTCTGCCACTTTCTACTTGTGGAACAACCCTGAAGTCTCTGTTCCTTTCTGGGTCTCAGTTTCCTCATATGTAAAATGAGGAGGTTAGATTAGCTGATCTCTCAGGTTCCTTTCAGCTCTAAATCACAGGATCCTAAATCTAAAAGGGACCACAGAGACCAAGGAGTTCATTTTAAAGAAGAGGTCCAAAGGTAAGTGACTCAGCCAAGGTCACATACTCAATAGGCATGGAGGCAGGATTTGAACCCAAGTTCTCTGACTCCTGAGCCACTGCACTTTGCCCTGCACCAAGCTGTTCCAACAGCCAATACAGAACAAGAAAGGGAGGAGTGATCTACAGAAAGGAGTTGAGTTGGAAGAGCCATATTTGAATTACCACTCTGAAATCTACTAGCAGTGTGACCTTGGGCAAATCACTGAATCATTCCAAGTCTCATTTTCCTTAGCTGTGAAATCAGGACACAACTTGTACTATGCCCCTCCCAGGGACATTAAAAGAATCAAATGAGATAATGAAAAGCTCTTTTTAAACAACACATACGCCATCTTTTTGTTATTGGGAAAATATATCATTTGTTAAGGTTTTTTTTATAATCATTTCTATGTGGCCCCAAAGTCTGCCCCCAGCACAGCCTCCAAGGAGTGAGTGACCTGCAAGATCCAGTCAAGCAATGAGTCAGACCCAGCAGCTGAGATGCCATTTTATAAAATGACTTCATCTGCTGGCCAGCTTGCCTTTGGAAATGACCTTGGGAGTGGGGGTGGGAGTGAATGCCTTGGATCAAATACTTTTCAGTTTGAGCCCACTCTTCCCAAGGACCCATGTGGAGTGGAGAGAGTGTGCCCCAGATTTTTTTTTGGAGAGGTGAAGGAGGATCTCCTTTTATTTCTGTTCTTAGTAAATTTCTTTGATAAATATCCCTGTGCAAAAACGCTAATTGATGTTTATTGGCTAAATGATACTGTGACATAAATCAATGAAATAAAGGAAATCCTAACTGTAACTGGCAATTCATATTGGGGAGAACACCCTCGAATGGACACTCAAGCTGACAGTCTTAAGAAGATATCCTCTATACACCTATTATATAGTATATGGTACCCAAAAAACTGGAACAAAGCGGGGTCCCCATTGATTAGGGAATGGCTGAACAAATTGCATTATATGAATATGATAGAATATTATTGCCATGTCAAAAATGACAAATACAAGGAATTCAGAAAACCATGGGAAGACTTATATGAACTGACACAGAGTGAAATGAGAAAAATCAGTATGATATACAAAATGACTATAACAATTTAAATACAAATAACACTAAAATGGCAGTTGGACTCAGATTAATTGCAGTGGCTAATAGAGGTCTCAGAAAACAGATGATGAAATACATTTCCCTCTCTTTGGAAGAGAAATGGGGACTATGGAAGCAAAAATATTATATATTTTATTTATAATGATATAATAATAATATAATTAAAAATATATATCTTATATTATAATAAAATAATTTAAAATATATATTTTATTTATATTATAATATAATTTAAAATATTATATATTTTATTCAATATATATAATATGTTGTCAGACATACACACAAAAAGATACACCTAGAATCTAGAGAGGAAGATAGCAGCCATATGCCAAGGACCCAATTGGCCCAGTGCAAGCAGGAATAGGAATATGGATTCCCAGAGTTTACATTGACCACATCTACACCTAAATTTTGTGAAAGACAAAGAGCACTGGACTCTCCAAGAGAAAGAGTAGATGTTTTAAGAGATTAACCCATTCATAAACAAAGGCCAACACTTCAAGAGAAATTCATTGATCTCATAAAGACCAATAAAAGGCCAAAACATACTGAGGAACACTGAGATAGCTGCCATCTCAAGAAGATGCGTAATGTTAATGAAATGCTTTGAGAAAGACAAATCAATGTTTCCCAGAAGCTCCATGTACTGTGAGCCATGTGCCAGGGGCACCATCCGTCTGTTGGCATCATTGATTCAGTCTTCTAGGTCCCAGGCCTTTTGCCCAGACAATTCCCAGCTCCCACATCGTGGATGAATGGCCACACAGCCATTTGGAAGCCCATGTCAGTGTCTGTGCCCCAAGATGCTCAGATGGGTGGAGTAGGAAAGACACAGAAAGGATGGGTAAGAGTGAATAAAGAATATGAGCAAGAATCAATGGGTCAATGTATGACACAGTCTAGAAGCCAGGGCAGAGGGGGTGGAGTAAAGGGAGAGAGTGAAAGAAAGAGTGGGGGAGTAGAAAAAGAGGCAGAAGAAATTAGAGGCAGCAAATTGGCTCCAAGAAGATGGTGGGCACAGCAGAGGGTGGGCGGGCAGAAAAACAATTACAAGCTACTAATTATGCTTTCTGTATGAAGTATGGCACAACCTTCCTCCTCCATTCCGCCCCCACCCTACCTTCTGCCTTCCTAATCACATTTGGGTACAGGGGACACACAGATCCTGTAGAGATGTCCCCAAAGAGTCAGTGAAAAGGAAAGGAGGAAGAAAGCCTATCAGTCCCTTCTGACATCTTCTACTGAAAAGGCAGAGGAGTGAGGGCTCCCACTTCTTTCACAGAAGGGTTGGCTCATGTCCAGAGCTCAGGGCCGGTATTTCATGGCCCGTGCCTGATTCATAACAAAATAAGACAGACCTGAAAAGAGCCGCTTCAAAGGCAAACAGTATCCGACGACTTCAATTTGACTCACTTCATAAGCTCATGCTGAGCTCCTTTTCTAGGCTAGGCTCTATCAGAAGTGGCCAGAGATCCAAAGACAGAAACCAAATAAGCCCTACCATCAAAGACCTTATATTCTATTGGGCTATTTGGTTCTTCTTTGGTCTCAACCTGTGATTTCATTGGGGTAGGGGATCTTCCAGAGTAGAAATTCCCTCTACCAAGCAGACTAGCAATTAGTCTGCAATTTGAAGACTTTAGGGAGTTGCCTGAGGCACTAAAAGATTAAATAACTTGCCCAAGGTCACACAGTCAGTGCCCATCAGAACTCAAACTTGGGTCCTGGCAGTGCTCTACCCACTCACTATACTTCTTCACCTTTGGGGAGTACGAGACACAGAGAGCTAAGGAAAAATAATGCAATCTGAAAAGGGTATAATTGGGAAGCAAAACATATTAAAAAAGATAAATGAACACAAGGAAGAGGGACCAGGAGAGAGCTTATATAGAAAGTATCTGCTCAGCAGAACCCTGGAGGGAAAAGATGGGGGCTGCTAGATGGCACTGCATTGGAGTCAGAAGGATGTGAGTTCAAATCTGCTCTCAGACACTTCCTAACTTAGTGACCCTGGGCAAGTCATTTTACCATTTGCCTCAGTTTTCTCATTTGTAAAATGAACTAGAGAAGGAAATGGCAAACCACTCCAGTATCTCTGCCAAGAAAATTCTAAATGGGATCACGAGAAGGACATGACTCAAAAAAAATATACTCTTTTAGGGCAGCTAGGTGGTGCTGAAGTAGATAGAGTGCCATCCCTGTAGTCAGAAGGAGTCATCTTTCTGAGTTCAAATCCTGCCTCAGATACTTCCTAACTGTATGACTCCAGACAAGTCACTTAGTCATTTTGTATCAGTTTCCTCATCTGTAAAATAAGCTGGAGAAGGAAATGGCAAAAAGAGTCAGACACAACTGATTTGAGTCAATAAAAACAACAAAGGAGAAGATGTGAGGAGGGAAATAAGTAGGCCCAATAACGAAAAAGAAGCATAATTTATTACAATTTTGAAATCCCTCATCCACTAAAAGTCTTGTAGAGAGGATGGAGAAAAGTGTAGCCAATGCACTAGGATCTGGACTTCAATTTCCTTCTCTGTCAAATGTCAGGTCCCTTACAGCCAGCTCTAAATCTGCCATCTTTCCATGTATCATAGAACATGCTGAAAATGCCTAAGGAACTGAAATCCAGAAAGAGTAAGAACAGCCTAATATTCACCAATCACTTCGGAACTCTTGGCAAAGGGCAAAATGCCCCAAAGCTGAGCAGCTAAAGGGATCTGGGAACAACAGGGAGGGCAGCAGAAGCTGGAGACCTGGACGAGCCAACTCAACTGGCTGGCATCCTCCAAGTAATCAAGACTCAGCCACTTGTTTCTAGAGCCAGCAAGTGGATCCGGGATGACCTCCTGCCTCCTCTCCACCTCTCAGAGACTCTAGCGTCCCTCAAAAATCACCTCAGGTGCTACCTCCAACAGGAGATCTCTCCTCTTCCCCCTCCCCATTTCTTAGCATACTCTGCCTCTTGAAATGATTTCTCATTAGTTTGTATAGCCTTTGCATTTTCTTATTTGGGTGCATATTAACTCTCTCCCCTCCCCAGTAGAATATAAACTCCCTAAGGACAGGGTCCATTTTGCCTTGGTCTCTGTAATCCCAGTGCCTAGTATAATGTTCGGCATTCAGTAAGTATTCAATCATAGCTTGAATTTCAATTAGTTTCTCAACAGTATCCTTTTACCTGAACATTAGTGCCCTTGCTTTTCTCATGCCATGTTCAAATCAAGTCCAGAAAACTAGAGGGTTTGGGCAGCTAGCTGTCTGGATCACATATTCTGAGGAGCTCCCAGGCCAGCGTGGACACGTTATCCCAGCTCTCACTGTTTTCATCATAGCTATTCTTCATCCTACTTGGCACCAGTCACTTAAATAGTGGCTTCCCAGGGAACTTTGGGCAAAAACAAATGAAGAGCTGGAATAGCTATGTGGGCACCATCCATGGAAATGGTCATTAGCCAAATGCAGTATCATGAGGGCACAAGATGGTGGAGCACTTTAGGAGAACAACCAAGAAACATTATCTGTAGCCCACTCCCTTCTGCCCAAATAGCCAATAGACAAGACTCTTGATCCTCCAAGACATGCTGGGTCTAACAAGAAGGAAAACCCGACCTTCTACATTCCATAGGCCACAATGGTGCCCCAAGTAACAGGAAACCAAGAAGCCACTATCCAGTCAGTCCCTGCTCCCAATCATCATTCTGTTGGCTTCATGGAAGGTTGACCAGTGACATGGAATCACGCAAGCTGACTTCAAGAAAGAGATTCAGGGGTCTTTCGGCCTAGTCTGGAATCAGTTGCAGTTCTGACCTGAATGTTTCCACCTCCCTACCTTTGTTCACTTCATTCCCCTTACCAGAAAGGCCTTTCTTCCTTCTAAGCCCACACTGCAGTGGATAGGGCAGTGGGCCTGCAGTCAGAAAGACTTGAGTTCAAATCCAGCCTCAGATATGTGCTAACTGTATGACCTTGGACAAGTCAACTAACGTCTGTCAGATGCAGCTTTCTCAACTGGGGAAAATACAATGAGGATAAAAATCACACCTATTTCCCAGGGTTGCTGGAAGGATCAAATGAGATATTTTTAAAGTGCTTAGCACAGTTCCTTAGCACAGTAAGTGCTTGATAAATGCTTGTTTCTTCCTTCCTTCTTCCCTTCCTCCTTTCCCTCCTTCTTTCCTTCCATCCTTCAAGGTTCAGCTCAACCCAGCCTCCTCCACAAAAACCATCCCAGGCCTGAGTGATCATAGGCTTATAAAATACTGAGCTGGAAGGACTTTCGAGGTTATGTGGCGTGGCCCCCATCATTTTACATGAGGAACCTGCGGCCGAGGGAGGGCTTGCCCATGATCACACAACTAATAAAGGGAGTACACCTTGGCCGTTCTAGTCATCTTGCATCGGCCCTAGAGTTCTCTCTCAATATTTCCATCCTGCCTCCCTCACTGACTGGTCCTTATCCTCAAACAGCTTGCAAAAGCCGCTTTCTGACGGCCCCAGTACTGAGCCCAGTGCCCAGCACACACTAGGAGAGCAATAAATGTTTGTTGACAACTGTGCCTTCTGGCATGTAAATGAGCATTAGCTCTGATAACCCTGAAGTGCTAAATGCTCCCCTTCCATCAGTCACCTGGAGAGCAAGGCCAGGTGGAGCAGCTCGAATGAAACAAGACCCAGAGAGAAAGGCTGGTGCATTACCGGAGTCTGGCTATATATAACCTGAATGCGCTTTCCGTGCTAAGTCTGCTGTTTTCTCTGTAACAGCTTAAATGGTGCATCCTCTAATTGAACCTGGCAGCTTAAGACATATGGGCTCACTTTCCTTGTTTCCAGTCTTCCTGGCACAGAACATCCAACTACAGTGGGCAAGGAAAAGTCCGAGCTCAGAGGAAGGTGATTGGAAGCATGAGGAAAGGGGAAAACAAAACACTCTTTGAGTGACAGAGGCCAATGTCCCAGGAAATACTCAGGGGTTCCCATGTGGAGGGGGGCCCAAGCTAAGGTCAGCAGCCCCAAAAGCTACCAACATAGAGGAATATTTCTGTGTTGCCCCAAGTCCCAGAAGGATGCTGGGCTCTCGTTCTCACGCTCTAGATTCCAATCAATTAACCAGGGGTGGCCAAACCACAGCCTGGGAGCCATACCATCTGGCCATGTCTAGGAGGAGATAAAATCACAATCCATTTAAAGTCAGTCAGACTCAGCGTTCATGGCCAAGTTGGCCATGCACTGGCTTCTGGGAGGAAGGGGAGATCTTGTTTTTCTGTCTCAGGCTTTCAGAACTGATCATGGGAGAGAACTGTACTCATTAGAGTATCCAGACTTTGACATGGAGTCAAAGCCATGTCAATGTACTCATGGAAAAGGAGCTAGCATCCTCCCTCTCTTTCTCCTCTCCCCTTCACCCTGGAGAGAATTTGTAGGAAGAGGGGAAGGGAGGGAAAGGGATGTTCTGGTAAGATGGGGAGGAATTCCTGTGCCCTTGTGAGTTTCCTTTCATCCCTTCCCAGGATGACAAAACCTAACAATGGTGGAAAGGCATTTCCTGAGCTGGGGGAGACAGGAAGCAGGCTAACTTAATTAAAGAGACTAAGAGTAAGAGGGGTCTAACTGAAGAATGAGTGGGAGATGGGTGGTAGACTTGGAGGCAGCATGGTGTAATAGAGAAGAGTATTTGATTTGGAGTCAGAGGAACTAGATTCAAATCCCACCTCTCTCATTGACTCTTCGTGACCTCAGGAAAGTCACTTCACTAATTCCTGGGCCTCAGTTTCCTCAACTGTAAAATGATGGAGCTGGACTAGATGGCCTCTGAGGTCCTTTCCAGATCTATCTAGATGCTGTGATGAGATAATTGGTAAAGATCCGTTAAGCCTTGATTTGAATTTAATTGGGGGAGAGATGAGGACAGGGGATGGGAGACGGATATTGGAAAAAGAGTAATCCTAGTTATGCCTAAAATAAAGGCCTGCTGTCTGTGCAGTGAGAACAAGCGGCTGTTGGGATGAATATATTCCAGGACGCCTTTTTTTAATTCTTCAGAACTGGAAAAGAGAGTTCTCTTCAGTCTCTCACTTCAACTGCTGTCTATTTTTGTTCCTATTTCCATTCCCCTCACTCACCACAGAAGGATCAGTTGAAGGAACCAGGGACATTGCTGCCTGGAGAAGAAAAGATGCAGGACACAAGGAAGGCTGTCATGTCTGTTTGGGCCCAGGGGGCAGAAGCAGGAAGAATGGGTAGGAGCTGGAGAGTGGCCCTTCAGAGGGGAAGGGGCAGTCTCCCCTGTCTTGGGGTCTTCAGTCCAAGGCTGGATGAACACTTGTTGGGGAATACAGCAGGAAATTACCACCCTAATGTGGCCTAAACCAGGCAGATGGCCACAGGGAAAGGCTGAGATTCTACCATTTTATTTCCTTTAGAAATGATCTCAACACTCTCAATCACACACACACACACACACACTCACACACACACAAGCACACACACTCAAAGGAGAGACAGTTTGAAAGTATTGATGGAATGAAGACATAGGAATATACAAATACACCACACACACACACACACACACAAGCACACACACTCAAAGGAGGGACAGTTTGAAAGTATTGATGGAATGAAGACATCGGAATATACAAATACACCACACACACACACACACACACACACACACACACACACACACACACACTAGCACATTATGGCCCAAAATATCTTCTCACTCATACGCTCATGGGAGCTTAGACTTACAGCTAGATGGGGCCATTGAGCCCAAGCCCCTCATTTTGAAAATGAGGCACAAGAAAATGAAAAAGCATCTGAGCTCCTATCTCTCTCCAGCTTAGGGAGTATATCAACAAATGATTTCACTACTTAGCCTCTTGATCTTGTTAAGATGGCTGTCTCTGATGCATCTTTTCCATGTGACGCTGTGTGGGCAACTCTCTAAGACTATAAGTTAGAGAGAAGGAACCACCTTGCCTTTGGAAAGGCCTTGCATTAGTAGAGATGGGTTTCCTCACCCAGCATTTCCTATCTCCATCCATACCTCAGTAGCCTGTTCCAAAGGGAAAAACAATGACAACAACAACTCATATTTCTATGTTATAATATATCTTCCCCACTCTCCCATGAAGCAGGTAGTACATTATCTCCATTTTACAGATGATTAGACTGAGGCTCATAACTCTAGACACAAATACACAGTTAAGTATTAGAGACAGAATGTGCACCCAGTTTCTCCAACTCCAAATCCAGAATTTTTCCCACTCCTCACTGTACTGGAAACTGCAGAGTGGCCCCTGCTAAGGACTTCAAAAACTCAATTCAAGGCTCCAAAGACACTGGTGTCAGCCAGAGGCAAGTGTGCACTATGTCTAAGTATCTTCATCCTGAGATACCTTGGCAACGAGTCCACTTTGGAAACCCTGTGGATAGTTCAAGCAGATAGAACTTAGAAAGAATTCCATCCATTTCTGGCCTTCTACAGGCTACCCTAGTCCTGAGAGATGAAAACAAAATGGCAGCCATTAGCATCCAGATCAGTCCAAATCAGAGGAATTAGAGACATTGGGAAAACCAGAAGAAAACCTCTGGAGGGCACCCCAGTGGCATTTTCACTCATCAGATGGCTGGGTCCTACCACTAAAAGGGGATTGAGCTGACTCTGTTATCTGGAAGCTAAAGGAAGAGAAAAATTTCACAGAGAAGGAGAGAAGGAGAGGGAGAGAGATTGGAGGGCCCTGCCATTAGCTTGCATGCTCTCCAAAAATGCTGTTTTCTTTTTTGCTTGCTTTTTCTTAATTTTGATTTCTTTTGAACATTTTTTTTTACATTTAGAGTTCCAAATTCTCTCCCCTTCTCTGGAACCCCTCCCATATCCACTGAGAAGGCAAATAATATGATATTGATTACATATGTGAAGAGGTGCTAAACAGATTTCCATATTAGCCATGTTGCAAAAAAGAAAAGAAAAGAAAGAATGGTAAAGAAAGCAAAAAAAAGTCTGTTTCAATCTGTACTCAGAGTTCATCAGTTCTCTCTCTGAAGGTGGATAGCATTTTTCACCATGGGTCCTTCGGAACTGTCTTGGATCGTTGTATGAAATGTAACATGTGACTTAAAGTAGCATAAAATGCCACATTTTCTTAATTCTGATAAAAAAAACTATATGATACACCTCTGGCCTTTCACTGTAAAGGTGGGGGGATATGGGTGCTAAATGCTACATATACTGTCAGGCATGCTAACTACGTCTGCCATGTCTGCAGGTTTTGTTGAACTTTTTCTTAGTCCCAAGGGAAGGCACACTGAGTGGAGGTTGGAGGGGTTGGGGAGGCTGGGGTATATCTGAAAAAGGGTGTGATGGGAGAACAAAAGATATCCCAAAAACTTTGAAAAAAAAACTGTTTCAGAAGAGATAGTATTGGCATCAAGTGTGGCCCTTACGTTCAATTCATAAGAGGATTAGGCCCCTGTTGGGGGCAAAGGGGAATTATAGGCACTTCCCTTTGTTTTATATGTTGGATAATCCACACCTACTGGTGATTCTACCTACTTTGTAATGTATTTTGAGTAATCTATTTTGCTCTCAGAAACCTAAAAACAAAAATATCAAAATGTTTGTCTGTATTTTAAGCAAGTTACCTATGTCTCTTTAAAAACACACCTATACTATAATTCTAAACTGTTTTTATGAATGCTATGTTCTGTTTAGGTTTGTTTAAAGGTAAATTAACTAAAGTGAGTTAATTTTTTCTTTTCTTTTTTGGGGGGGGAGGGAGAGGGTAACATAAAAGAATGTTTATAGCACTTAAATTGTAGTTATGGATCACTCTGGGGCATGAAACCATCACGCAGAGTGAACATACCTCTCCTGCCCAGGGGAGGGTGAGAGAGGAGGAGCCGGTGCTGTGAGCCCACCCTGGATGATGTCCCTCTGAGCTCAGATCTGAGCCACAATAGCAAGGTCAGCTGGGGTGGGGGGCAGGGAAGGAGCACCCAGAAGGCCCCTTCATCTCTCTTCTAACTTCAGGAGGAACAGGATCTCCTTGCTGAATCTCACCAGAATGCTGGGGCCCTAACAATTTCATCTTTAGCCATTTTTCAGGGGCTCTTTGCAGGGTGTCTTTCTCCTGGCCTTGAGGTTTCAGGGTGGTGGGTATGAAATGTCTCCAGGTATTAGTAAGAGAGCCTTATATAGCACAGTGCTGAATGTGTCACACTGGAACCCTGTGGGGCCAGGCCAAGCCAACACCCTAAAGCCTCTCGTTTGTCATCTCAACACTTCAACTCTTGCTAAGCCAAGGGATTCAATTTACACGTCTTCAATGCTTCAAAGATATCTCATGGCAGGGGCTAGGGAATATCTCCCCCTCCAGTCCAGATCACAGGCCCCTTTTGACTTTGGAGACAGTCTTTGATGTTCACAGAATTATAGGATTTCAGAGCTGGTCATCAGAGGTGAAAAAGTCTAGTGTGGACTGGAATAAAAACCCTCACTACAATACCCCCAACAAGAGGTCATCCAGCGTTTGTTTGAAGGGTCACGGAATTCCAGATCTAGAGCTGAAAAGACTTAAGGGGCCATCTTATCTAAAGATCATAAGTAATAGTGTCAGAAGTGGGATTTGAACCCACGTCCTCAGACTCAAAGCCCACTTTTCACTGGACCACACTGCCACCCTTTCTACATTAGGACCAGCCCTAATCATTAGGAAGTTCTCCCTTACAACTGGCTGATTGCCAGCTTTTCTGTCCCATCTTTTCCTTTTGCCACACTCCAGAAACACACAGTTCCCATCATTTTGACCTTCTTATGCCCTCCGATCCCACAACCGCCCTCTCATATGCTTTCTTTATGTATTTTTTTCAGTGAACAAAAATCTATTTTCTTTTCCCACTCCCTTCCCTTAGTGGAAAAAGGAAACAAAAACACAAGTCTTGTACTAAATATGCATAGTCAAGGAAAATTAAATTGCACATTGCCTAAGTTCAAGAAAGTATATCGAATTCCATACACTAAGTCCACCACCTGTCCATCAGAAGGTAGGCAGCCTGTTTCATCTTGAGTCCTCTGGAATTGTGGTTCATCATTGTGTTAATCAGATACCTTAAGCCTTTAGAACTGCTTGTCTTTACCATTTTGCTGGCATTGTATAAATTGTTCTGGCTCTACACTCTTCACTCGGCATGAGCTCATCTGAGTTTCTTACATCACATTCCTATGCCATCATTTGTTCAGCCAATCCTCAATTCATAGACCTAAGCTTTCTAGTCACCTGCTTCTCTTTCAGTCTTAGCTTCACTATTTGTCTGCCAAAACAATTCTAATTTCATGTAATCCAAAGTACACACTTTATGTTCTACAATCTTCTCTATCCCTTGTTTTGTCATGAATCGTTCCTCTAGCCATAGATCCTAAGGGTAATTTCTTCCTTGGTCCCCTAACTTATGGTATCATCCTTTATGTATATGTCATGTACCAATTTGGAGCTTATCATAGTATATGGTGTTCAATGTTGCTCTAACCCTACTTTCAGCCACATGGATATCTAGTTTTCCTGGCAGTTTTTGCCCAGTAGTGAATTCTCCCCGCAGAAGCTGGGGCTCTCTTATCATTCTCAAATATTTCAAGTGCTCTTGAACTCTCTCTTCTGCACCTGCCTCTTTGGTCATTCTCTCTCCCTCATTTTGGGGCTCAGAATAAGACTATAATTATAATTACAACATGCTCCTATGGAGCATTTGCTTCCAGGTAAGATCTGCTAAGTAGAAAGAAATAAGACAAGAGAGACGGGGGAAGGGTAGATCAAAGTTAGGGAGAGAAGAAGTGGGACTGCCTTGGTTTCAGAAGCAGAGGCCTAATGAGTGACCGAAGGGGTTACGGAGAGAGGAGCCATCCCCCTGCAGTCAACCAGGCGATGAATCTCTCAGAATTCAATGGGCAGGTCCTTGGACAAAACACGCAGTCTACTACTGGGACCATTTGATTTACACAGATTAGATTACAGGCACATATTAACTGAACGTTTGAAGACTCACCACACTGTAGTAATTCTTGGTAAGCTGAAGAGTGTCGAGTCCTTTTACAGCCTTCGGGGAGCCAGGTTTCTCTGTGAAAAATACATTGAAATGATTAATGGAGTGACACAATCCTTGTACATCATTAAATTCATTGATAGGCTATAAAAGGTTGATGTCTAGAGTGATCAATAAGAAATAGACATTCTTAAGGAAGCCTAACCCTAACTTTATTAAATCAGAGAATTAGAGAACTGGAAAAGACCTTAGTGAACTCATCCAGGAATGAGGCCTTCGCGTTGGAGGTCAAGAGAGTTGTCCAAGGTCCTACAATTAGTAAATGGCAGAGCTGGAACTAGAATCCCAGATTTCCTTACTCCAAGCTCACAACTTTCAATGGTAGCAGATATATAGTCTCTCAATTTCATTCAAATGAAATGGACAAAAGAAGCAAAAACGTTAGAAGTGGAGTTATTCTTAATTGTTTTCCATCGAGATCCCCAGCAATGTCTCAGGGACCTGAGATATCACAGTTCTGGGCAACTCCCTCCAATGCAAATCACCAACCAATAGTGACAGGGAGATAGCCTTGTTCATTCATCCCTTGCACCCCATCCCCACCCCAGTTCACTCGAGCTGGACTTCTTGTACTCAGGTCCAGGGTTGTGTGTCTCTCCTGGGTTAACAGGAAAAACATCAACAGAAAAGGAATTCTGGCCACCTTGTTTCTTGAAATCTCTTTGTTCCTTTGAGTCTCAACAATTCTGTCTCTTCCTGGTGTTTCTCAGAGCATTTGATGTCCAGAAAAACTAAGAGACTTGCATATAATAGCACATCAACTGAGTGGTCAATGTAGGGCTTGAAGTCAGGTCTTCCTGACTTCCAGTACAGAACTCTACCTACACCACTCTGCCTCTCCAAGATGGGTTTATATAAAGCTACAGAAAAAACAAGAGTGATAACAAATGGCCTTTCCAGGCTTCAGCCTGAGGAGACCTGGATCTGTAACTCACTGAGAATGTATTCATGGGTCTAAAATGAAGAAAGCACTCTCCTTTACTTAGGATATTCATATGTCATTTGGAATAGTCTCTAAAATACATACTTTTTTTGGACAAAGTTAAACTTTACTCCTATGAAATTCACTTCCATTTCTTTTTTTTCTTCTTTTCTTCACAGGGCAGGGGTCGGGGGGGTGGAGGGGTTTATAGAGACATTTTGATACAACGGACACTAGCCAACAAAAACTCAAACAACTCTTGGGCCCACAAAGTACCTTCTTTGAAGAGAAGAACCCCTATGGAAGGTTGTGCTAAGGCTTACACACATGCCAATTTCCCCTTGCCCAACTCACTAACTGGTCCCTTTGCTTCTCAAATACAAAGTCCTGCCCCTTTCAAAAGAGCTGTTTCCTTGCAGAGGGGCAGTTATGGCAGATGAACACTGAGCTTTTTCCAATTATCCTGCCTTGAATTTTCCCCTGTTACCCTAAGGCTCTCCTACTCACAGTTGAACTCCTGAAGAATCTCACAGAATCACAGAGTCAGAACAGACCTCAACAACCATCTGATCCAAGTCTTACATTGAGAAAAATGCCTTCTTCCATGTAGTGGACAAGTGGGCATCCAGCCTAGGCCTGATGGAGGGAGCAGTGAAGGCCACTTGGGGCAGGCCCTCATTGGTGGAAAAGCTTTGTCTCTTATGGCCTCCACCCACTAATTCTGCTTCTTCCCTCTGGAACTGGAGAGAATGAGTGAAATCCCTTGGCTACAGGGCAGCCTCTCCAACACTTGAAGGCAGCTCTCACATCCCCTGAGTCTTTAGACTTAACATCCCCAGTTCTTTCGACCTAGTCTCAAAAGGCCCAGAATCAGGGCCCTTTGCCAAGTTGAATGCCATTTTGTGGAATCCCTTCAGCTTATCAATGTTCTTCCTAAAATGTGGAGCCAGAACTAAAGTCAATACTCCAGACATAGGCTGATGAAGGCAGAATATCAGAGGACCTCACTGTGGCTCACATAGCCACAGACTGAGCTTGCTGCCCAGCAAATGCTCTAAACCTTTTTCTAACAAACTGCTTCCTAACCTTGCCTCACCTCCTGCTGCCTACTGGATTCACATTCACCCAATTTTTCTCAAGGGTGACCAAGTAGATTTCATTCATTCATAGCTTTTTGTTGGCGACATGATCTAATCTAGGATCATGTTCTCTCCTCTCTGCACCTTCCGGTCAATACAAGACCCTCAGAGTATATCACCAAAACCAGTCCCCAGAGGAGGAAACAGCTGCAATAACAAGCTGTGGCCCCAGGAGAGAAGGGGAAGATGGGAAGGAATGTCAGTTGAATCAACAAGCATCTATTAAGCATTTAATATGTGTCAGCCATTGTGCTCTGCACTTTGGATGTGAAGAAAGGCCAAAATACAGCCTCTGCCCTCAAGGAACTCACGTTCTAATGGGGGACACAACAAGTAAATAACTAGGCATATGCAGACAGAGTAGGCTTAGAGGGGAAGACACTGGAAGATGGAGACACGAGAAAGTTCTTCTGCAGAAAGGAGGGTGGGAGATGAGAGGGCAGAGCATTCCAGATGTGGGGCACAGCCAGGACAAAGGCATAGAGGGGGGAGGGAGATGGGAGCATTGTGTAGACTAGTGGACTTGAAACAAGCAGAGGGAGAAGTATAAAGACTTTTAGCATAGGTAAGACTATGAAGAGTTCTAAGTGCCCAACAGAGGAACAGACAGTTGTTGAGCACAGCAAGACGTGACGGACGGAGCACAAGGTCTGAAGCCAGAAACAACTAGGTTCAAATTCTGCCTCTGACACTTTGTAAGTAAGCCTCATCTATAACATGAGGATGACAACACCACACAACCACCCTACTGAGACCACAGACCACAGAATGAGATGGTGAAATGTTCGAGCTGTATAAGGCCTTATGGGTCAGCCCTTCGTTTTTTTGATGAGGAAACAGAGGCCCAGAGAGGAGTAGGGACCAGACCAATGACAGAAAATGAGTAAATGGCAGGGCTACGGTGAGATCCCAGGCCTTTAGACTCCAACAAGAGTCTGGGCCTCTTTCTGTTATATCACATGATGACTTGTCTTGTCTCCTTCCTCACTCCCTACTCCACACCTACTTCGGACAGCTTGCAGCAAGGTAGTGCTGCAGTGGATAGAGTACTGGGCCTGGAGTCTGGAAGACCTGAGTTCAAATTCAGCCTCAGAGGCTTACTAGCTGCTGTGACCCTGAGCAAGTCATGGAATCTCTTTTGTCACAGTTTCTTCATCTGTAAAATGGGAATAATAACCACATCTTCCTCTCAGGGTCTGTGACAGTGTTGTGAGGATTAACACAGCGTCTGGCACATAGTAAATGACATAGAAATGTTAGCTATCTACCCGGATCCACTGCTCTCTAGAGCTGTGTGGGCCATCACCACCCCTCTCCCTAGATGAGCCTGTTTCACATTGTGTTTAGGGTTTCCTAAGGCCTGCTTTTGGTGAGTATGGCTTGTCGTGTCCACTCTGTCACCTCTGGCCCCTGCCTCAACACTGCCCTAGGACTTGGGGTTCTAGGGAACAAAAAATAATGCAGAAGAGAGTCCTGCTCTCACAGGGCTAGAGGGCCTGTGGTTTACATCAGGGAGTAGTAGCAGACATGGGCAGAAAACCATGCAAACAGTGGGCAGCACACAGACATAGAAGAACCGATTAGAAACCAGTCAATTCAATGGGTCAAACACTTATTAAGCACCTATGTACAAGGCACTGAGCTAAGTACTAGGGATATAAAGCTGGAAAATGACAGGGTCCCTGCCTCAGGAGCTAGCATGTCAACGAGGGGATACTTGGATATGTATTTAAGTAAGATGGAAGGCAATCTGAAGGAAGGAACACTATTAACTGAGGGAAGGAAATAAAGAAAGGTTTCCTGGAAGAAGTGGTATCTGAGCCATACCTAGAAGGGAGATGAAAATGTGGAAATTCAAAGATGAGGAGAGAGGGTGGCCCAGGCATGGGGGATGGCCTGTGCAAATGAAAAAGTAGAAGATAGAATGTTGATCATGGATTATTGGTTTAGAGCTGGAAGGGACCACAGAGGCCAGATAACCCAACCCCTTCATTTTATGGCTGGGGAAATAGAGGCCCAGGGAGGGGAAGTAACTTGCCCAAGGTCACAAAGTTCATAAGAGGCAGAGCCAGGGAATATTTTGTCTAGAACACAGAGCCTAAAAAATAATACAAAATAAGGGCCAGAAAAATAGGTGGCAACCAGACTAGGAAGGACCTGAAATGTCAAATTGAAAACTTTTTATTTTATCCTAGTGGCAAGAGGGAGCCACTGAAGGATTTGAGTAATATAGTGACAGAATTAACAAAAGGCAAATCAAAAGAAATGCACTGGTGCTCAACTTCCACATGGTATTATGTGCCACAGTGTGGCATGACCTGGGCAGCATGGAGAGAAGGAATAGGTGAAGATCCAGGGAGGAAATGAAAATCATATCACTGCGAAGGGTTATTAAGTGAGAACTGGGAGGTCCTATGCATGTTTGCATGAGCACTCTGGTACATACATGTACACATGCATACACACAAACACTCCTTCCAGATCACATCTATGGGACACAGAAATTCATCAGTTCAACTGATTCAGGGAAAATACAGCCAAAATGGAAAGCAGAGGCAAAACAACCAGTAGAAATAGCCATCAGAAAACTTCCTGAGGCCCAGTGCGAAGCTCCTTCCCCAATAGACTTTCATTCTCCTCTCTTCCTCCCCACCCCCACCTCAACCCTTAACATGGATTCCTGCTGCCTGCTCCGTGGTTAGAGGGCGCCAAGGACACTTTGGGACTTGAGTAGCAGCTCTGGGCATGAAATCAATACGGCCTATACCCATGGGGACTGCAAACAAACAGTCGAAATACCAAACTGGGAGCAGAATTCCAAGTCTTGCTTACGAAAAACCATGACCAGTGGGGAAAGTAATCCCAAAGCCATCCAAGCACCCATTTCATCATGTCACACATCGACAAGCAGGAGGGCAGAGTGGAAACCCCTCCACTAAGCAGTGGCTCTGGAGGATACAAATGCATCACCCGGGGCCTAGCATAGGAACGAGCCTGCCCCAACTTAGCTAGGCTGCTCCTGGGATAAGGGCCTCCCACAGTCCAGCCCCACATCTGCCTTTCAATTACTTCATTCAGTCAGCACTTATTAAGCCTTATCTCTGGCAGGCCCTCAGGCCTAGATCCCTCTGATTCCTGACCTCCCTAGCTTCCTTTAAGACCAAATCCCTGTCTTCTCCAGGAAGCCTTCCCCAAAGCCTTCTCTCTTTTAATCATTTCCCACTTCTCTAGGTTGTGACTTGTTTGTATCAATTAGTTTGCTTGCTGTCTCCCCCACCTGCTTACAAGCTCCTTGGGGCAAGAGTACCTTTTTGTAAACCTAACAATGCCTGCACATAGTAGGTGCTTAATACATATTTACTGACTAACTCCAATGCCAGGCACTGGGCCTCACACACAAGAGTGGTCCATTTTACCACTTCATTAATTGTCAAAATAATCCATTTTGTCGATGTCTATATTTCCTTTCTGACAAATAAACAAAAAAGCCTTTATCGAGCACTTAAAGCATGCTGAACATTGTGCTAAGCTCTGTGGCTACAAAGAGAAAAAGAAAAAAGCAGTCTCTGACCCCAGCAAGCTTCCAAGTAGGAGCTAAAACGCAGAGTCGCATAAGTATGATCCCAGTCAGGATGGGTTAAGGGACAGAAGACAGGGTAGAACAAAGAGACAGAAGAGATCCCTGCTTTGGCTTGGGCTGTATCAGAGGAGGCTTCATGAGGCAGAAGGTGGAGCAGTCCATCAGCACCAATTTCATTCCTCTCCCCTTTGTCTGTCCCAAAATAATCCAGAGAAGAGTAACTCCTTTTGTCTCTTGCACGTTAAATGTCATTCTGCTGAGGATCTGTAGCCCTAGGAGGTGTGGGAATGGCCCCTACATAAATGCTGCCCAAAGGATTGTTAGGCTTTCCTAAGAGCTGCTTCCTAGTCCCGTGGCCTTTATGCTCTGCCAGAAGATTGAATGATATTTGACATTTACACAACTCTTGAAAGTTTGCAAAGTGCTTTACATATATAATCGCAGTTTGAGAAGGCACCGATGGGCATCCTGAGATTTTCCAGTACATGATGATGACATTTGAAACTTCCAACAACCCAGTGAGGCAGCTACTACAGGCATTCATTTATCAGCCTCCTCATTTTCTAGATGAGGAAACTGAGTTTTGCAGAAGTTAGATGATCACACGGCTAGGAGGGTCAGAGGGAGCATTCAAACCCAGGGCTATTTGAGTCCCAAGTCAACACTCTCTCACTGTACTGCAAAGTCCTGGCCAAGCCTTTCTATCACTATCTTTTTTCTTCCCTGCTGGAAAGTAGATGTTAGAAACCTAATCCATCAGAATACAGATACAGTATTCGCTCTTGACTGATACCAAAATACGAGGCAGCTAAATGGCAGTAGACAGAGCCCCAACCCTGGAGTCAGGAAGACAATTCCTAACTGTGTGACCCCGGGTAAGTCATTTTAACCTCTGTCTGCCTCAGTTTCCCCATCTGTAAAAATGGAAATAATAAGAGCACTTCCCTCCCAGGGTTGTTGTGAGAATCAAATGAGATAATTGCACAGTATTTGGCACCGCGCTTGGCCTTTAGTAAGTGCTATATATTGTTTAGTCTTTCAATCCTGTCTGGCATGATCCCATGGACACCATGGTCCATGGGGTTTTCTTGGCACAGGTACTGGAGTGGTTTTCCATTTCCTTCTCTGGTGTGTCCCCATAAAAATGTCAGCTTTCATCATCATCATCATCTGTAAAATGGGAATAGCATAAAGCACTTTGCAAAGTGTAAAGCCCCATAGAAATGCTAGCTATTAATAATGCTAAAAATATGGTCATTAATCTAGCTCAGTAAGAACTGAAAAAGAGTGTGCAATTTTGAAAATTCCCACCAACCTTTACTTTCCTACATGGTGAATCTTAGCTATCTGTGTATTTTACTATGGACTTAAGAGTCCTTGGCACTTAGAACGTGATTCAGTGTGTGTGTGTGTGTGTGTGTGGACCAATGGCACCAAAGGAATCATGTCCATTCCCTCTGTGCATGTCTGTAATATTCTGGATGGTATCTCCTCCTGGCTGGGCAAAGAAGAGGGAGGGCCCTGGCTGGGAGACCGGAGCAGACAAAGGCCTCGGTGGGAGCCCAAGCCCTATTCCTAGAGGCCTCTCCAAAAAGGCTGGGATCCTAGGAGGAAAAATGTGCCCCACTAGGAGGTACAAAGATCTGCAGCCTGGGCTTGGGGGGGAGGGGGGCTGCTCCTTTTTAATAGACACAAAGAAAGGATTTGCCCATTCATCAGCCCAGGGGGGAAGACAGCATCTGCTGTGCTGAGCCCTACAGAGGTGACACTCCCAGGCTTACCCACTGCAAGCCAGCAGTAGGATTTGGGCTCCTGATTGGAGACCTGAGAAAAGACCTAGAATATCAGGTCAAAGGGCAAAAGGTCAGTTTTGCAAAGAGACTTTTAATCATCAGGGCTCCTCTGGGGGTATGCTCATACACAACAAGGAAAAACAACACAAGGAAGCACAAGAAAATTTCCTATATGAAAGGATATAACTCCAAAGTGCTTTAAGATTTGCAGAGCATCTGCCATACATTCTCTCTGCTTTGAGCCTCACAATAACCTTATGAGGCAGGTACCACGAGTATTATTCCCATTTTACAGATGAGAAAACTGAGGTCCAGAGAGCTAAAGTGAGTTGTCAGAATCTCACAGCTAGTAGGTAACAGAAACAAGACTTGAACCCAGTTTCCTGACTCCAAACCCAGTATTCTACCCACTGAGCCACACTGTCTCTGGGTAACAAGATACTCAGAAAGATATAGCCCCTGAAATCAGCCAGTCCTAACCAGGGCCTTGCTGTTTTGGTTGAGGGGAGTGGGCCTAGAGGTTGGAGACTGGCAGAAGGTTGGGGATGAGAGAGAATTCAAGAGGTATTTCTTGGGCACATGAGGCAATGAACCACTCACTGTGTATCGTAACTCTTCTGCCAGTCCTCATCTCTGAGCCATAAACACAGCAGGAAGGAGGGACCTCTCCCCACCCAAACTTCATAATGTACTTAGCATCAGTAGGAGACGAGATTTTTGTCTTGGAGTTGTATACTCTGGTGTCTTATACTGCTACTTTGATTTGAAGAGGTGGTGATGCCTAATAGATACAGCACTAGACTTGATTGGGATTCAAATCTTGCCTTTGACACTTCTCTGAGCCTCAGTTTCCTCACTTGTAAAATGGGGACAATAATCCTTGCATTTTCTACCTTCTAAGAGTTATTGGGAAGAAATCACTACAGAATCATGAGCAATTATCACTATGAGCTCCCTAAGGGCAGGGGGCGGCTCATGGGAGTTCAGCTTTCGGTCCCTCTCCCCAACTGTACCCCTGCCAGAACCAAACACAGAGCTCTGTATACAGTAAGGGGCTTCAGAAACGTTTACTGAATTTAGCTGAGCTACCAATGGGTAGTTGGGGTGGGGGGAGCTATCCCTGCCATGATGCCTAGCACTGTGCTCAGCAGGAACTCGGAGAAAAGCTGCTGAGTTGAACCAAAGGCCCCAGATGGCAAGCCTAGTGTTGCAGAGCAACAACAAACTCTGGGGTCAGCTCCTGCCTCCCCCTCTTTTCCTATCATTCCTCCCCCTCCCTTTTGGCCCAGTCGCTGAGCACCCACTTGACCAGCTCACTCTTCTCCTCAGGCCAAGGGCCAGGCAAAGGTGGAAGGGGAACGGCGTGGGGGGGGGGGCATCAGATCACAGTAATTCTCCAGTTCAGCCGCCATC
This sequence comes from Potorous gilbertii, assembly GCA_028658325.1. Lineage (NCBI taxonomy): Eukaryota > Metazoa > Chordata > Mammalia > Diprotodontia > Potoroidae > Potorous > Potorous gilbertii. The sequence goes on from CM053775.1 coordinate 25,899,211, forward strand.
TTGACACCTGCATGTCGCTAAACCAGACACAGGCTTGTCCCGTACAACCATCTGCTACCAGTCAATGAAGATGACTGAGCACCTACTGGTCAAGAACAGGGACAAATGCAATTCTATTCCAATAGCTTTTACAAACAATCCTTGCATTTACTGCCAGGCCCTCAGAAACACTGCAGGGCCTCATTCCCTCACTCACAGAACAGGCCATTCATTCACCTTGGAAGACATGCTTCAGTACTGATGTCACTCGGAACATCTCACAAAATTCGTCAAACAAGTCCTTTCCCCCAATGGAATTCTCATCCCCCATTCGTCTCCCCCCTCCTCCATCATCATTGGCATTTCCTGAAAAAGTCCTGAGCTTGCAAATGAAGCTTCTGCAACATGGGAGGGAGAGAGGAAAGACCAGGACGACATGGCATGCCAAGTATTCATCTGAAACCATCTATGTAAGGTCGCCAAGGGGATCACAAGAAACAGTAGCAATTTTTATAACAGATCAATATCACTGTGAAATCCTGGCACCAGACTTAGCGAACACATCAGAGATGATGTTATTGTCCTCTAGTTATTATTCAAGAAAAGATCAAAACATCTAAAGGATGGTGCTGAGTAATAATAACTAACATTTAGATAGACAGATAGGTTGGTAGCAAAAAGAGAGACAGAGATGGAAAATAAAGATAAATCGAGTGTGCATTTATTAAGCACTTACTGTGTGTTAGGCACTGTGCTAAGTACTAGGGCTACAAATACAAACAAAAAAAGTCTCTCTACTCTAGGAGTTTCCACTCTAATCAGGGAAGTCAGGAATGGCTTTATAGAAGTGAGGTAGGGAGCCTGGTTCTGGACTCACCTCTCAAGAGTCTAGCAGGGTTCCAGGGGGCAAACCCTGAGGTTCTTGTGGGAAAGAGGTGGGCAATATAGCTCCCAATAATGAGGAATTTGTGCTTTCCAGTTTGCAATGACCTTGACCTTCAGATGCCAGGACTATAACTGGCAGAACATAAGCTCCTCACAGCAAGGACTGCTTTGTTTGTTCATTTCTGTAGCTCCAGGATCTAGTACCATTTCCTGACACACAGTAGGTACTTCAGAAACATTTGTCAGGTAAGATGGCTCCTTGTTGTGCTCCAATCAATCACCACCTCTGACAAATGGCTTCTCTGAATTGAGCCTCCTGCTAAAAGAAAACCAAAGGTGATATAACTTTTGGGCTAACAGGGTGCAGTATGTGTATGATGAGAACCTGAGCCACATTAAAGGTCAGAAAGACCTTCTGCCTCCTCAAAGTCAGGGCAATTATGTTCGATCTCTTTCCAGGTGAGTGTATCTGACTGGGCTCCAATGCTCCCTTCAAGGAGCAGAACAATTCTTCTGGCTATTGCTGCCATCATCCATGATGGAGAGGAGGTGGAGGACAGAGGCCAGAGAGCTGGGTTTGAGTTCTACCCCAGACACACACCATCACTATGACCTTCCTGTAGCCTGGGCACTGACTCTCTAAGAGTTACTCTCTAGGTAATCAGCATCATTCACTCCCCAATGCCAACAAGTCAGGGGCTTGTGGTACTCCAATGATGTGTTCTGCAAGTTACCTTTGGACAAGGCTTCACAACCTTGGGTTCTTGGCAGTGAACTCAGAAAATCCCAAAATATCAGTTAGGGTATCAGAGGCCGTCTCAGGGTCCAGAGTCATATGGATAGTTAGTGTCTGAGGATTTGAACCCAGAACTTCCTAACTCCAAGAGCAGAACTCAATCCATCCCTCCATGCACCCTCCAAACACCACTTTGTCACTCAGTCTTTGTCTTTCTAGAACATGGCACCCAGAACTGAACCCAGTGGCCTGGCCAAGGAGGAGTGGCATAAACTATTACCTCTGTAATTCTGAACACTACCCTTCTGTTAATGTAGTCTCTGGCAGCCACATCACATCATTAATTCATACTGAACATATGGTCCACCACACCCTGGGTCCATGTCTAACATTTACCAATATTCAATTTCATCTCATTAGACTGGTCTATTAGTAATGCTGGACAGAAGAGAGCCTTGTGGCACTCCGTTAGGGATTTCCCTCCAGTTTCACTTCCACCCTTTAATTGCCTCTCTGAATGCCTAACTTTTTGCTATAGCACACCTGGGGTGGAAACAGGAGAACATTTCTAATCTCAATACTCTGGGGATCTGAGATTACATTCTTGTGGGTACATGCTGCTCCAACCCAACAGATTGCAACTCTTCCATTCTACTGCATAATGACAGTTGCTAATGATGAAAAACTCCTCATCCCATGGCCAAGTTGCTGCAGAAGCTCTCTGGGCTTAGCTAGGCTGGTCTCTGAATGACAGACACAGTCTGGCTTAGAGACTACCCTCAGTGAGTTCTGAACTGAGTTCAGATTCAAAGCAAATTAAGATAATGCTTGTAAAACATGTGGTAAACTTGAAAGCCCTCATGAAATGTTAGCTATCATTAGCATCCTCATCCTCACTTAACCCCAGTTGCCTCATCCTGGGTCATCTCCAGTCATCCTGATGAATCACTGGATTCAGATGACTCTGGAGGAGAAGTGAGGCTGGTGACCTGCACAGCCCTCCCTCACTCAAAACAAAGTCAAGTGCAAGTCATGTCATTATTTCTCTGATGGCATGGTCTTCTTCGGCAACCAAGGACAAACACACATTACTATCATCACCGTCATTATTCTATCAGCACATATCATCATTAGTAGTAATATTTATTAATTATCACTATTCAGGAAGCTGGGGAGAAAGTGGGTAGGAGCTCAGGATACAGGGGTCAGCGATGGCCAAGGTGGCAATCCTCAAGAGAAAGGAGCCAAGGCCCCAGGGGAAGGCCCCAGAGAGGTCTCAAACTGAGCACAGTGCCTGGCACACAGGTGGTACTTAATAAATGTTTATTGATGAACTGATTGAGCCTAGCTCCACACTCTGAACAATGTGCCAAAGTACATACTGAAGGGTGATTTCAGAAAAACCTGGAAAGACTTATATGAACTGATGCAAAGTGAAGTGAACAGAACCAGGAGAACACTGTACACAGTAACAGCAACATTGTGCACTGATCAACTATGACAAACTTAGCTCTTCTCACCAACACAATGATCCAAGATAATTCCAAAGGATTCAGGATGAAAAATGTTATCCACCTCCAGAGAAAGAACTGATGCAGTCTGAAAGCAGATCAAAGTATACTATTTTTCACTTTATTTTGTGTTTTTTTTTCTTTTGGTCTGTGTCTTCTTTTACAACATGACTAATATAGAAATGTGTTTTGCATGATCACAAATGTATCAAACTGCTCACTATCTCAGGGAGGGAGGAGGTGAAGGAGGAAGGAAGAAAATTTGGAACTCACGATTTTTTTAAATGACTGTTAAAAATTGTCTTTACTTGTAATTGGGAAAAAATAAAATAGTTTTTAAAAAGAAAAGAGGAAAAAAACAAAAAAACAAAGTACATGCTGAGGATTATTCCTTCCAAAGGCTCAAAATGGGGAAAATATCAAGAAATCTACAAATAGGGGATCAAAACTTTGGGGAGCTTTTTAGGTCTGAACCAGTGATTGATTTCATGAGAGCCAGGAACCCCCCCTACTGAATCGGAGTGGCAGCTTGGCAGCCACTTAGAGTCTTAAGAGAGAGTTAATCGACTGGGGCACTAAGAGGTTAAGTGACTTGCCCAGGGTCACATGGTCAGTCCAAGTCAGAGGCAAGATTTGAACCCAGGTCTTCCTGACTCTAAATTGGGCCCTCTCTGCACTCACTATACCAGGCAACCTCTCAAAAAACAAAAAAAAGTTACTGCCAGTAAATACAGACTGCATCACAGGCATACCTGACGTAGTGCCAGATTTATGCCTGAAAAGTCATGGGGAGACTGAATATTCCCAAAAGGTACTTGCTTAGAAATCCCAGAGAAGCAGCAGGTCATTTAAATGTCTGTCCCAAACTGGTGTGGGCCAGGAAACAGTTGCCTGTAGCCCCTTCTTTTGAAGCAGGGCCTGGCCAGATTAGCACCGCAGAGAGCTACTTGGTGACAGTCTCCAGAAAGCAAAAGGAATGTTGAGAGGGGGACCACAAGGACAGGGGCTCACTGTGTAACAGGAGGCATTTAGGCAAGCTTCCCAAATCCAGGGATCACAAAGTATGGCTGAAAGAGGGGTCGGATAGCTGCCTTTCTCTAGGGGCAGTTAGGACCGCCATTTGTCTGAGAAGATCGCTAAATAGGCTCACTCAGATGGGCCAGATGACCCCTCAGCCTAGTCCATTTCAGACACACAATTCCATTCTCTCTGACACATCGATGAGGCATTTGTTCTTGAGGCCTCCTTAAGAGCCCCTGGCTAAACAAGGAAGTTAGCATAAGACCTCTAGACATATCTGCTTATCCTATTCTGCCATCCCAAGAGGCTGAGGGCAGCAGGCAGGCACCATGGGGCAGGCGCTGACAGGCCGGATGTGCTTCAGTCTCTAGGCAGACCGAAGGAACCGATTTAAGGTGGAGCCATTGCTTTCTTTCTGTTATCTGCAGCCTTGATGTTCCTAAAGCACAGCCTGGCATAGAAAGCCCAAATGAGAGGCTTTGCTGGCTCTCTCTGCTCTATTATTAAGTTGCCTTTGTTAAAGAGAAGCATGTCCAGTCACAAATTTGCTGTTGGTCAGTGATGCTCACAAAAAACCTTTAGGAGGAAATTTCAGAAGAGAATAATATACACAATGCTGTCAAAAGCATAAGAATTTAGAAGAACGGAATGACCAAAGGACTGATGATGAAACATACTTGCCTCCTCTCAAGAGAGAGGTGGTAGACTATGGATACAGAATGCTGGCTATACTGTCATATTGTGTCATATTATGGTATGTGTCATATTATGGATACATAGTGTATACTATGTGTCACTTTGCCTTGTTTGATTTTCCTCTGTGTTACAAGGAACTGCTCCAAGGTGGGTTATTGGGAAATGCCAAGGACATTTACCAAAAAAAATGTAAATGCTTAAGAAAACACCAGTGAGTCTTCCCGTCAAAAAGTTCTACCAAACCTTACTTACCATTAGGCTTAATTTCTCTGACATAATTACTAGGAAACCAGCCGGTTTTCCCATTGAGCGTGCCTTCCCACCAGCCACCTTCTTCCACTCGAGTGACGTAAATGATGTCACCTTTACAGACTGAGAGCTCATCTTCATTGGTCTGCTTAAAGTTGAATCTTGCCTTTACTACCAACTGGTGGTTCCCATTTTCAGTCATCTCCTGGTATGAAAGGACATATGGCCAGTTCAGTGATCATCAAAGCAAAAAGGAGAGCAAGAACCAAAAAAAAGCAGAAATAGGTCAACCTCCCCCAATGGATGACCAACGCCAAGCTGCCTGGGATCCCTTCCAGGTCACTGGAAAGGACATGGGAGGAGGCGGGAAGCCAATCCCATTGGTCGCTGAAGTGGATTGGAGGGCGCAGAGAGGGAAAGGAGGTCTAATGTTTTAGAAGAGAAAGCCTCTCTGGGTTTGTGGACCACAAGGTTAAAACAAAAAAGATACAAGTCGAGAAAGAAGGGGAGAGAGGCTAATTCCAAAGGAAAAGAACGGTGTTATCCTGGAACACAAAGGCAAATGAGCAAACTAAGGCCAACCCATGGACACAAAATATTTTGTAAGAACCAACAGAGGTGGGATCTGAACCCAGGATTCCTGACTTCAGAGTCAGCTCTCCTCCCACTGCACTGCCATCAGTCTTTAAGGTTTGGAAGATACTGTCACTACTTTTTCGTAGTGGAGCCCAACAACCCTGGGAGGTCAGGACTATTACCATCATCTGCATTTTCCAAATGAGAAAGCTGAGGCACAGAGATGAAATGCCTTGCCCAGAGCCCCAGAGTGGCAGAGTGGGGAATCTGAAGTCAGGGCCTTCTTGATTCCAAGTCCAGCACTCTCCTGGCTGGATTATATGAAGTTAAGGATACCAGCTTTAGGACCTACCCCTCCACTCCCCAGGGGAAAGGAGCCAACTCAGATATAATCTGACTAGGTGAGAGAATGCTCTTGAAAACTTTTGCCCTGTTTCTAATGTGGAACAATGGTAGCTGGGAAGTTTCTCCCCCACCTAAAAGATCCTCTAACTGGAAAGAAGGGTCAGAGTTCAACTGAGGATGTCACCACAGGCTGAGATTTCCAATTGGAACATACCTAGCAGGAGAGCAGCAAAGAGCAGAGTCGCAACCAAGGCAGGGCAACAGGGGCTTTACCCCAAGGCATTAAATTTGGAGGATGCTGACAACACTTGCAGGCCTTCAACACACTGAGGCAAATTTCTTTCCCACCCACCATTCTTGACAGTAGCCTCCCCAATAAGCAGCCTCACACTGGTGTCCCACAGTTTCTGCCTGCCCCCTCCCATACCCCGAGCCTCATGCAGCTAAGGGTGCCTTTCATGTGACTTGCCCCAGGTATAATACATACCGCTGCCTTCGATTGCCTTCTTAGCACTGGTGCTGAGTTAGAAACCGCTCCTGAGAGGTTTATCTGGGAACTGGAAACAGCACTAATGGAAGAAAAAGTTTGGCATGATCCTTCTGAAACCTGGTGATCTGTGGGATCAAGAAAGACAGAGATGTAAGCACCATCTACAAGTTGTTTCTTTATATGACAACACAGAATAGCTAAAGCAGGGAGAGAAAGGAGTCGTGTAATCTGGTCTCATCCTTTAAAAGAGGAAGCTCAAAGCCCAAGAGAGGAGCAGACTTGGCCAAGGTCATTCAAGTAGACCTGGGATTCAAACCCAAGGCCTAGGACCCCAAACCTTTCCATGTAACAGGAACTCACTTATCAATGAATGGCAAGCTGGCTCTGAGCTCCTTCTCAACTGGCCATGCTGTGACCATGTCCTGGACAACTATTGCTCCGGCTTCTTTTAGGGCCTAGGCTCCTTCCCAAATATCTTGGTCACATTTCCTTTGTAAGGCTGAAGATCACACAGTCACATTTCCCCCTAGAGTCACATCCTGACAGCTCCTCCCCACCGGTTCAGGTCCAATACCCTGTTCTGTCACCCAGGAGGGTTAAGGGGGAGGTAACCTGGCACCCAAGTAAATATTGTGAGTGGGAGATGGTGTGAAAAAAGACCTAGAACCAGAAAGACTTGGGTCTAAATCCTATGTCTGAAACTTACTAGGTGAGTAACTGGGGAAAAGGCATCCTGCCTTTCTGAGCCTCAGTGTACTAAGCTGTAACGTGGGTATTATGCCCCAGCATTGTTATGAGGCTTAGATGAGGCAATGTATGTAAAGCACTTTGCCAAACTTAGCGTACTCTAGAAAGTTTAATTATGATTATAAGCAACTACTTAGTTGAGAAATATTTCCAATTTTCCTTTTGATTTTTCTTTTTTGCCTTTCATCAAGTCATTTTCCCACATCCACATGTAAGAAACTGTGTGGCCTGCATGGTCTATGATGTTTCCCTTCCACCCGGAAAGCTAAAGAGACCCAGAGATTAAAAGACACAGGTGGGGGGAGGGGGGGAGGGCGAGTGTGAGTGTGTGAGTGTGTGAGTGTGTGAGTGTGTGTGTGTGTGTGTGTGTGTGTGTGTGTGTGTGTGTGTGTATCTGGCAGCCACTGAATGGGTGATTACCCATTAAAAACCCCATCAGGCCAATGCAGGATATACTTTTCCTCTAAACCTCTTGAAACTTGAAAGCAAGGCTACTGTGTGGCTCTGCCTTCCCCACTGGCTGACTGTGTGCAGAAGGTGGGGGCTGGCCTTGGGACAAATTGAAACAAGGGTGCTCTGCTCCTCCTCTGCTCCAAAGGCCCAGCATTCCCTAGGAGATAGTTCAGTAGCCAAGTGACTTCCCTGAGACTGTGGGTCTTAACATCCACTTCATTGTATTCTTAGAAACAAAGAGTGGCAAGGAAGGGCCTTAGAAAACTGATCAGAAGAATCTGGCAAGAGAGGGTATCACTTGTGCGGCCCCCACAGGGACACTTGTCATAGCCAGTTCCTGAAATCAGCTGAGCTTTCTACTACAAGCCTTCCAACAATACCTTAGGCTGAAGAAAAATAGCCAAGACATTTTGCGATGTCCTTTCACATTGAACGTTGCCATTGTCAATTGTGCCAAGGACTCCTGAACCCTCAGACTGGGACACCCATTAAGGGGTCAGCTTGGGTGTCCATCTGGTCTTCCCAAGACCCTATGGGTTCCAGGAGCAGGGGAAAACTTGCCCAACCCAGAAGCCCCCTGAGGGCAGCACCATGCCTTCACCTTGAAATCTCTCCCCTTCTCACTCAGCAACAGAAATACAGTAGGTACTTAGTGAATCGAAGCTGAATCACAAAGCAATAACAAGAGGAGACATTTTTACAGTGCCTGAAGCAGGGTCAAGCACCCATGACTTCATTTGAGGCTCATAACAAAATGTTGGTCATTTTATTCATCCCACCAGAGACTCCACAGGATCACAGACCTTGAACTAAAAGGAACTTTAAGGGTCACTCAGGTCCAGAGAGAGGATGTGATTTGCCTGAATTCATACACGGGATCCCAAATCTTGAACTAAAAGGGAACTCTGATTCATATAGTCCAATCCCTCCATTGTACAGAAGAAGAAATTTGGGCCTTAGAGGTAAATGAAACAAAGTTACATGGTGGCTGCCAGGCTGGACTTTGGTCAAGAAAACCTGGGCTTCAATCTTCCCTTAGAGACATCCTAGTTGTGTGACCCTGGGGCAAATCACTTTACCTCTCTGAGCCTCAGGTTGCAATCTGTAAAATGGGTCCAATAATAGCAACTACTTCAGAGGATCATTGAGGGCTAAACCAGATCATATATGGAAAGAGTTTTGCAAACCTTAAGGTGCTATAAGGAAATGTGAGCTCCTGTCATTGTTACACATAAAGAAACTGAGGCTGAGGAAGATGCTTAAGTAACTTGCCCAAGGTTGACCAATCAGGAAGGGTTAACAGTGGGATTCAACTCCAGGTCTGTAAGAAGCTAAGGCCAACCCTCTGACCCCCTTGGCCACCCAGCTGTTTAAATATCAAAACTGAGCTTTCAATAGACACAATCTCCAATTACCCATATACAAGGAGAACCCCATCATATTCTGGAAGGAGTTAGATGAATTTTAAAAGGGGAAGTTTTCCACACAAAGTTTATCATCATATTCAGATCTCTTAGGTAAATCAACATGGTTGGTGAGAGAGAGAGAGAGAGAGAGAGAATTGGACTCAGAGACAGAAGACCGGCTGCCAAGTCCCAGTTTCTTGCCCCAGGTAGTTATGACTCTCAGCCTCAGTTTCCTCATCTGTAAAATGGAGATATTAGCACCTATCTCAAGGGACAACTCTGAATATCAACAGAGAATGTATGTGAAGCACTTTGTAAACTTAAAGAGTTAAGGCAGATGATATTATGATTAGAATTTCTATTAAGTACTCAGAACAGGCCAGGACAGGGATAGGGAACCTTAGGTTCTTAAGTGAGGCCCTTTGACCGAATCCAAACTTCACAGAGCAAATCCCTTTGAGAACCTAGAGGATCGCATGTGACCTTGAGGCTGCAGGTTCCCCAGATGTTGTGGAAATATACAGATAATTCTTCCACTCACTGAATGGCTGAAAGTTCTGATGATGTTTTTGAAGTCTTTGGACCTTAAGTCACCTATGAACCTCCCAACAACCCTGTTTTTGAAGGTTTTCTATTTACAGATGAGCAAACTGAGACAGAGGGCAGTGAAGTAGCTTGCCTTGGGTCACACAATAAGCAGCTACCAGAGACAGGGACTAGAACCCTGTCTTCTTCCCCCTAACCCCAAGCCCAGCACTGTCCACTCACCGGTAACCAGAGCTGAAAGAAGCTGGGGAAAGAAAAGATACTAAGAATCTGTCTCTCTAATGGAAAGAGGGGAGTTGGGGCCTCAATTTGCAATCCATGAGAAAGGAGACTGACTTTTACCCTTCTCTCCCCCCATACACTGACCCCCACCCAGTCCGTAATGCCACCCATCTGATTATTTGGCAGAAGGCAGGCCTCTTGTTCTGGACATTATACAAAGATATCAGGGTATTTGCAATATGTCTGTTTCAGCCTTTATATCTTTATACCTTAATGGTGTGCAGCATGGCGTGCCCATATCAGAAAGGGCACTGCTCTATGAGCAAAACAGAATTGAAACAGCACAAAGGAAATGTAGGATGCGTAAATTTGGAGTACCCATCCCAAATACTCATATAGACTACCTATGCCCAACCTGTGATAGAGCATTCCGAGTTTGTATTGGTCTGATTAGCCACAGTTGGACACACTGAAACTTCACTTTATCATGATGATGTCATTTTGGTGCTCTTGGAGAATGAAGGAAAGCAACCAACCTTAATATGAAAACTGTTCCCACCAAATGTCCCTTGGGCGAGCAGGAGTCCGTGGAATACCCGAGAGATGCCCATGGCACAGCAGACACAAATAAGAAGCCTTCCCAGTCACCCCCCTACACACACACACACACACACACACACACACACACACACACACCCTTCCCAGCCTTACCTTCAGTGGCTTTGTTGACAGCTAAAAGGGTACTCAGCACTCGGGAGAAATTGCTGCCTGTGTAAAGGTCACAAGGATCAAAGACCTACAGGGGAAAGAAAAGGGAGAGGTGAACTGTGGGACTCCCTGGACTCAAGCTACCAGGCCATGGTGGAAGGAGGAAGGAAGGAAGGAAGGGAGTAAGGGAAGAAGGGAGAAAGGGAGGAAAGAAGGAAGGGGCATCTTCTTCCAGATCAGCAACCCAATTTGAAAAGTCAAGAAGCAAGCCTCAGTGTATACTGTGGGACCAAAAAAAGAGGCAGCCCACCTGCCCACCCGCTCACCTGATCTGCCAGCCAACCTGTCCACCAGCCTGCCTAATAAAGGAGAACGGAACATGAAAAGCAGGTGAGAACGAGCCCCACCCCCCTACCTCCAGGTGTACAAGAGGCAAGCCTCTCCCTGCCCAGGCTATCTCCAAGCACTTAGCTTGCCCTGCCATTGTAACCACCTCCCATGTGTATGACACCCTAAAATTCACAGGGTCCTTCACAAACATCTGAGCCTGGAGAGGGAGGCCCTCTTGTTATCCCTGTTTGACAGAAGGGCCTAAAGCTCAGAGAAGCTAAGGGACTTGGCCAGGGTCACACAGCTAGTAAGTGGGATTAAAACCCAGGGCTTCCTGACTTCAGACGCAACACCCTAGCCACAGCACCACACTACCTCCCATGCTTCTGTGGCTGTCACTGTTTATAATTAGCAACAGATAAATAAGGTGACACTTCCAATAAAAGAGGCTGGCACTTCAGTTTTTATCCTAATGGGTCATTTCTTTATTTGGGGCTCTTTGTTGTCTGGCACTGTCCCACAGGCCCCCACTTCAGGTTCAGGCCTGCTTCCCAAGTCCTGAGAACAGGAATGGCCTTGCTGCCCCCTTACACAGCCCATGTGCCTAGGTCCTGACCCTCCCCCCATACTGCCCAGGCCTTCTGCCTGACACCCACTTTCTTTGCCCCTCAGTCGCTGGCCTGGGCTCTGAGTTCTTGTCGTAACCGCCTTCCTGGACTTGGGCTCTTGCTTGAAATCAGTGGCTGAAACCAGAACTTCTACCTTAATGCTTAGGTTCCATACTTAAAATATTCACTTTTTCCAAAGGGATCTGTTAAACTATCCCTTAAATTGTTACATCTAACATGGGCACTAGCACTTTCATTGACTTATGAAACTAACAAGAGTCTTCTGTGAAGCAGGTAGTACAAATACTGTTACTATCATCTTCATTCTACACATGAGGAAACTGAGGCCCAGAAAAGTATGTAAGCAGGCCATGGTCACAAGGCCAATAAGTGATTGAGCAGAGACTGGAAAGCAGATCTCTGGACTCCATTAAACCATGCTGTTTCTCGGTATGAATGAAAGATCCAAGATGATTTGGATCAGGGATTAATAGGAGAGGGCAAGAGGGCCCTTGGGGCATCAGACTGAGCAGACACAGGAAAATACCCCATCTAGTGGGGAATAGGGCTCTGGGGAACTTGAGTAGGAACCATTTGGCTAGCAGCTGGCCATGTCCACACGTAAAATGAAGTGGGTCTGGCCAAAGCACAAATGAAATGGTGGCCCTAAAAAAAGCAGAATATTTTTGGGGTGGGGTACAGCAGCAAGACAAGAGAAAGCACTGAAGGAAATGTAGATTTGCTGCAGAGAATCTGATTTTAAGCTCCAAGAGGGTAGCGACTAGTCCTTATTCATCTTTGTATCTCCTACAGTGAAAGAGCACATACTAAATCTTTGTTGAATGAGCCTGTCAACAGGCAATCACAACATGATGTAACGAGTCACCTATCAGCTCTATTTCTCTGGACAAGCATTAGCAGAGATTATTTTCAACTCAAGCTAGGGGAAAGAGAAACCACAATGATCCTGAAGTCCCACCCTATCTTGGTAGGCAGAACTTGACAATGAGCCATCTTTTTTGCAAAGGTTCCCCCCACCAACCCCGGTCTTCTTTGGGGGAGATCTATATGCCAAGGAGAATCAATCTCTTCTTTTCTCCTCTATAAAGTAGCAGGTCTGTCCACCAGTATGGAACTCACCAAAGCAAAACCATTCTTCTTGGTCTCCAGAAACCCTCCCATACCTCTGAGAGGAGTTCAGCTAAAGCTTCTCATCCTTTTGGTAGGAACTCAGCTAAAACATGTATGCTATTGCCCACCAGCTCCACATTACTAACCCAGAATAAGTCAGGGGCCCTGTCCAGGCAAACTTTCTCCCTCTCTTCCTAACTACGGCTTCTAAAAATAGACCTGAGGATTCTGCAGCCCTACAGCACCGACGTTTACAATAGCCACAAAATTTGAGGAAATTAAATCCAATTAAACCAACATTTTAGTAAGTGAATCCTCAGTTCCAGGCATTGTGCTTGGCAAAGCCAAAAACAAAAACACCACTTTCACCATTCTACACTCTTAACCACAAGCACTGAGAAGAATCAATGTGGAACAATGCTGGAAGAGCAATGAACTTGGAGTCGAAAGAACTGGGTGGAAATCCCAGCTCTGCCATTAACTAACTGGGTGTCCTTGGGCAAGTAAGACTGCTATGTATATTTTTGTACATATTTTCTCGCTGTCAATAACCTCCCTGGGGGATAGTCCCAGGACTGGAATGTCTGAGTCAAAGGGTATGAACAATTTAGTAATTTTTCTTGCATAATTCCAAACTGTTTTCCAGAACGGTTGAAGCAATTCACAGCTGGACCAGCTGTGAATTAGCACGCCTGTCTTCCCACAGTCCCTCCAACAATGAGTTTTCCCATCCCTGCTAGCTTAATGGGTGTGAGAGGATTGTTTTAAGTTTCATTTCACTGAGTAACAATGATTGTCAAAATTTCTTTCATGCGGTTTTGATAGTTTATATTTCTTCCTTTCAAAGCTATTTACTCAAATCCTTCCACCACTGGTCTAGTAAGCAGCCTTTACTTGCAACGCTTAAATTAAGAAAGGGACATTTATTTCAACCTCCTTAAAGTCTCTCTCCATTTCAAAGGAGAGAAGCAACTACTAGTAAAGGTCTTTTGATGGTGTGCGGAAGCCATGGGAGCCCATCAGAACTATCAGAGCCAGTGGCCAGGCTGACTGCTTTCTGACTGTTTAAGAGCAGGCTGTTTGTCTGGTCCCGTGACAACAGCCCCAAACTTCCCAAGGAAATTGCCAAATTTCAATTGCAAGAGCCCAGACCTGAAGAAATACCTAGAATGAAATTAACTACATCTGCTCTCGCCAAGGTTACCAATGGTGTCTTCATGGTTACTCTGATGGCCTCTTTCTCAGTCCTCTTCCTTCTGGACATTTCTCAAGTTCCAAGCCACTGCCTCTTCTGGCTCTCCCTGCTACCTTCTCGGTCTTCCTCGCTACCTCATGACTCATCTCCCTTCCTCTTAGCATGGGTATCCCACAAGGCTCCAGCTGGAGTCCTCTTCTCTTCTCTCTCTATACCTCTGAGATCTCATCAGTTCCCATGGACTCAATTATCATTTCTAAGCAAATGACTCTCAAACCTATATCTCCTGCTGAAATGTTTCTCTTGACTTCCGTTCCAAAGTGCCAACTGTCAGACATCTCTACTTGCATGACCTGCTGTCATCTCAAACTCAACATGTCCAAATTAAAGCTCATTAAATGATGAAACATGCCTTCCCTCCTCTCCCCAAAGCAGGGGAGGGCTACCACAGGGGCAAGATTTTCAATATGCTGTCAGACGCTCTCACTACAATGATTGTTTTTGCTTAATTGTTTTCCCCTATTAACAAGGGAGGGTTCAGTGCTTGGGTGAAGAGCACAGAGGAGCTGTGATATAAAAAGAAAAGGCATCAATTAAGCTTTTTCTGAAGTAACCAGTTTGCAAATGTAATAAATAATATGCATGAATATATTCTGTACACGGACATCTTATATAACGTATAAGACGTAAATGAAGTAACATGTAAAGTAACATGTAACAAAGTAACATGTAAACATGCAACGGCTATCAAACTTCAGATGCAGGGAGAATGGGCAGGAGAACAAAAGGATTTGGGGGCTGGTACTTAGGTCCTTTATTACCAGTCAGGCTTTTTCAGGTGTCTTTTATTTTGCATATTGATTGGACTGTTTTTGTTTATTACATTGTATTCGAGAGGAAGAGGGGACTCTAGAATGAGTGCTGTGATGGCCCAACCGTTGACCACAACTGGGCCTCCATGTGCTTCAGGCCACCCCCTAGGATTTCGGGGCTCTCTTGGTTGGTAAAAAGAGTTCTTACACCCTTAGCAACTCTTCAAATAAGTCTTCTTCTATTTCTATGTACCTTAAGTTTCTAGAGAGAGGGACTACAAATTCCCTCTGTGAATACAGATAGACCCATCACTGCCCCATAGAGTCTAAGAGCTGCCCAGAGCAGAGAGGAACAGGCAATTGCCCAGGATCATGCAGCCAGAAAGGGACAAGTCTCCATCCAAGTCTTCTGAGCTACTAGGCTAGTTCTCTACCCATGATGCCACAGTGCCGCTCATTATGATTTTTTCCAGTTTTAAGGAAATGTGAAAGCCTTATCTGCTTATCTATCCTTTGTCCCTTCAACAATTAAGGGAACACAGTCTGCTTGGTACTCGGAGCAGGAGGAATAACTGCAGAGATCCTTCAATCCTTAAAATTGAGTGATTGCTCGATCGATCATTAGGGCTTCCTGGAATGGGGAGCAAGGACTCACGGCTAGGGGCTCCCCGGGATGGCAAGCTGAGCAAAGTCCCCAGGTGCCTGCCCTGTTTGACTGTCCTTATCACAGTGCTCTGCACTGGCACTTCTAGGGTACAGGAGAGGAAGTGCTGGCCGACAAATTAGGACCAGTCCCTTAAAGCGCAAACTCCCTTGCTGGGAGACCCTGAGTAAGTCTCTTGTATCTCAGAACCTCAGTGATGTCATCCATAAAATGGAAATGAGACCCTACCAACCTCCTAAGATTGGCTTGATGAAAAGAATTATCAGAGAGGAATGAATTCACTGCCCTCATTTTATGGAGAAGAAAAACTGAGGCAAACAGAGGGGAAGTGACTTGCCTAGGGGTATACAGCTCATAGGTAGAACTGGAACTCAGGTCTTGGTGACTCTAGGCCCAAGACTATCCATCCCAGGGTTTCTCAGTATATAGCAAAGTGCCCTGCAGACCTTAAGAGCCTACATTGGGGGTTCAGAACCTGGGGGCCCACAGAAAGATGGCAGAGGAGTCTGTGGGGATTGGGGGAAAATGATTATTGTCACTAACCTTTACCTGATTTCTGGCATTTCCTTCCATTATGAATGTAGGTAACAAGACATGATGCCAAGGAGTCCCTCCCCATAGGCTTCCCCGGCTGGGTCAGGAGACCCAAGGCACCAAAGAGGCCAGACACAACAGGTGGCAGCTATTATCTTTGTCATTAATGAGATGACCTTGTATAAGGAAGGTCACCTTAATCAGCCTCAGTCTCCTCATCTGTACTATGGGGACAATAACATTTACACTACTTTTGCCCCAGGTCTTATGGGGGAGGGAGCCTTGCAGAGGCTGAAAGCAGGGGAGAAGTAGAAGTCATCGTTGCTACTGGGACTCCTGCGGGAAGGGGGGCGCGGGGGTGACCGGGGAAGAGGGGGGGCCGGGGGAAGGGGCTTGAACACAAAAAAAGGGAAAGAATCCCTGTGGACCAGGCTGATCTTTGAGAAGCAGCCTGTATTGGAGGAGGCTCCTAAGATGACAAAATAGGAATAGTCCTGTCCTTGGACAACCTACCCAACAATAAATAGGCATGAGAGAAAGGAGAGCCTCTCTCCTTGTTAACCAGCCAGACCAAATGAGCTGCTGCAATCAGTCCCCGCCTCACAAACACATGACTTCCAAAGCACCTGCTGCCTTCAATCCCCCTCCCTCCCTATTCCCCCATCAGAGCTCCAGGCCCCTCCTCTTCCCTCCTCCCAGTTCCCAGCCCTCTCCTCTTCTCTCCCCTCCCCCCAACTCCCAGCCCCCTCCTCTTCTCTCCCCTCCCCCCCCCATTTCCAGCCCCATCACTGAGCCCCCACCCCACCTCTTGCCAGGACTGGGCTTCTACAATTGGCACTCCAGCTCCCAGCGGCTCCCAGAGCTAGAACAAAAAAACACCCTACCAAGAGTCAGCTCTTAATGTATCTGCCCATAAAAACAGCATGCTGTTTCTATGGGGAGTGTATTTCATAAGGCCAGCAGACCAAAGATTTAGAGCTGGAAGTGGACTCTGAGACCATCTAGTTTAGCTCACTCCTTTTACAGATAGGGAAACTGAGGCCCAGAGAGATTCAGGTGACTTGCCCAAGGTCACACACAAGGATTTGAAGGGACCTCAGCTCAGAAGCCAACTAGTATAAATCCTTGAATTCAGAAGGAGGATACAGAGTCAGAGAGGTATTGAGTGACTTGCCCAAGGTTCAGAGGCTACTAAGCAGCAGAGATTCTTGGGTTAGAATTCAGGTCTTCTTGACCCTTAGTCCAGTGCTCTGTGTTCTATTTCCCCATTCCCAGGCTGAACCTGAGAAGAACTTTGCAGGGCAAAGTAGACAAAACCAAAGGAACACATTAAACATGATCACAAAAGATACAGGAGAGTTACAATAAAAGATGTAACTGTAGAGCAAGCATCAACAGAATGACCAACCTTGACTCCAAAGGAGTGATCATGAAGAAGCCCTCCTCTCCTCTTGGGTGTGAAATGGGGCACAGTCACCAGAGAGAAGTGACCTATTGGTTTATTTTTCTTTGCTGCCATACTCTGTTATATAGGTAGGCTCATGGGGGAGGAAGGTTTTTTTTTTGGGGGGGGGTCATTGGGACTTGACAACAATATAAAAGATAAAGTATCAATATAACTTTTTTTTTAAAGAGAAAAAATGCTTTGCAAGTTTCAACCAACTTACAGTGGACTTAAAGAGACTCCTAGAAGCTGCTTTTCCCCTTATTGGCTTTCTCTTGTACTAAATGTGTTCTAAAACCAACATATGCTCAACTTTTAGACAAGATTTATACCCTTCTGAGGCCAATTTCCCTCTACCATTCTCCAGCACTGGCACTAGCCCCCTACTCAGTTTCGGGGCTGGAAAGGCCCTTGGAAGTCAGCAACTACAAGCCTACCTCCAATTGCCAGAAAAGACAACTGAGGCCTAGGGAAGGAAAGGCTCCAGGGTCCATGAAATCACAGGCATTAAAGAGACTTGAAACAAGGTGCTCGGCACCCCAAAGCCAGGGCCCTATCCACTAGTTCGCTCTGCTGGCCAGCCAAGCCAATGGCCCAGGACAGACTGGGCTAGGTTCCAAAAGGCCTGCCATGTCCTGCCCATCTCCCATTCTGACAGGTGGGGGGAGGATGTAGGTCCAAGAGATGGGGCTCCTTCAGCTCTCCTCACCCACAGCAATGTGTCTAGCTCATCTAGTTTTGGCTTGGTTGGCATTCCAAGATGGGGGATGGGGAGGGAGGGGGCTAAATGGGATACCAGGCCCAAGGGCAGAAAGAAGGGCAGAAGTGATGGCTCCCCTTATTCCCACTGAGTCAAGGTGGCAATGAGCGCTACATTTCCCAGCGCAGAAGAAGACTTGGCTTTGCCTGATCCAGGAGACAGGGGACAATATAGTAAAGGGCGCTGGACTAGGGCTAGAAAGACCCTGGCTCAGGACCCAGCTCCGCCATCTCCTCACTGTATGACCTTGAACAGGTATCACTCCTCTCTGGGGAGCTGTCCTCATAAAAGAACAGAGGGCCAGATGAGACAAGCTGTCAGCTCACCTGGGGCTCCAGCATCCTAGGGTTTTGGAGACTCTTTCACTAAAAG
>CM053775.1:25918129-25937148 GCA_028658325.1 Potorous gilbertii
TGGAGATGACCCAGGATGAGGCAACTGGGGTTAAGTGACTTGCCCAAAGTCCCACAGCTAGTGAGTGTCAAGTGTCTGAGGTGAGATTTGAACTCAGGTCCTCCTGACTCCTGCACTGGTGCTCTATCCACTGCACCACCTAGTTGCCCCATGTGAACATAGCAAGTTTAAGAGGAAAGATGAGAATAGCAAGAAATATTTGCCCTTGCAAGCAGAACATACTTCTAGGTAGAGACATCTGTGTGTAAATTTACTTTCAGGATGCTATTTCACGGTTATGGACACTCAGACAGAAGCCACAACTCATCAACGTCTTAAATGGTTCCATGAGCTTCTAAAGACAGAAAAATGGCCTGGTGGCCAATGTGATAATAAGCCTCTCTTATTGAGAGTAGATGTAGGTTGGTACTACTCCAATCTTTTCAAGTCTAGGAAGATTTGCCATGCCCCTTAACTATGCTATTCTAACTTTTGAGATTTCCTCTGGGGAATAATCCCACATGGATTTGGAGATGTGATAGGCTAACATTAAAAGAACAGGCAAGATGCAAGTCAGAAGATGCAATTCAAGGCAGGGAGAGGGAAGCTTATTCTCCTGCACTGTGGAATCTAGAGATGGCTCCAGAACTATAGCATGATCTCCCTGTGAAATTCGGTGGCCAAATTTGGAACCCTGAGAGTATGAAAAGCTCTGAAACCACTACCCTGGCTCACCAATCTGTGCACCTCAGGTCTTACTGAATAAAAGACCTTGCAAAATGTAAATATATACAAAAGATGCATAATTGCTGGGACCTGAAAACAGTGCAAGATTAGTTTTGCTAACCTTCAAAAGCTCCTGTTGGAATACCTTCCCCCAACAATTAAGGACTAGCTACAAAATAAGGCAGGGTAGATGCTGAGCATACAAAAATACATGACATCCCAAATCCCGCCATGTGGAGTGTAAATCAGTATGCATCCCTTCCACCCTGTCAACACGTCTGGAAATAAAAACCATAGCAATAGGCTGACTGAATCTGTCATGCCATTAGTACGAGTGGACTCTCGACCATAAACTCTTCAACTTTGTCTTAGAAAGTTGGTTAGAGCAGGGAGAAGTGAGCAGAGACATAACAGCTCTTTTGAACTGTAGTATCTAGAATTCCCAACTAGAGATAGGAAAAAGGGCCACTAGCTATACTTCTGAACGCATCAGCTATTGACAGTAAAAACATGTTTTATTATAAATGGCCAAGTCTTTCAAATAAACCGGGCAAAAAAAAAAAAAAAGACTTTTCTCCCCATTCGTTCCCTTCAAGTTATTGTGGATCGAAGACTTAACCTTTCATGTCAATGTACAAAGGAGACCTGGGTCCAACTATTTGTTATGCTTTCCCTAGCAATTCCTTTACTACATAAACTACACTTACCTGGTTAAGTACTCCCTGCTAGATTTCTAAGGTCTCTTATCTACTATCTATTATCATGCTACTCACCAAATCAAAACACAAAAGTCGGTATCTGGATCAACAGCCCTGGTGGAGCCTTCTCTAGTAAGTTAGTACTACTTATTAGATAAGGTTGGGGGTGCTAGATTAGAGTCCAACAACCACTAGAGTACACCTTTAATTTGGGGAGCTTCGGCCTTCAAGTTCAGTACATGCCAGATTGCTATTTCATTGCTGCAGGTCTGGGATATCAGTATCTTACATGGTCTTGTGCCTTTTCTTTTCCTTCACCTTTGCAACTAGCTCTAACTCCAATGAATTAAAAATGTGCTGAGTCATAAGATAGCATGGCACTTCGGATTTAGAGACCAAGGAAACCATCAACAGAGAAAACCATACATTTATTTAAGAAAACCAAGAATGTACAATATAAACACTTTAATGAGATGAAAGGCTCTGAACACAAACATTACAGCTAGTGATAGCACAGTCACATTACATGGCGTTACTAGAAATTGCCAAGTATGTTCCAAATAAATCAGTGGTCAACCTGATAGCCAAAAGGTTTTCCATTCCCTTTAATTCCTCTCAAAATTGTGGATCAAAGACTGACCTTTTAAAACCAAACAGTGAAAAAGAAACCGGGACCCAACTATTTTTTCTGCTTTCTCAAGCTTCCTATCTTAAAAGATATACAATTCTTTACCCTTTACTACATAAACTAGTCAGTACTCCCATGTTATATCTCCTTGATATTTTTCTAAGGTCTACTACCACGCAGATCATCTACTCAAGAAATCAAAAATTATTTATATATATATATGTATATATATATATATATATATATATATTTATAAAGAGTAATTAGTGCTCCCCCTCAAAAGCACTATATTAATGCAAGCTAAGGTTGTTTAATCTTAAAGTAGAATGAACCAGAAAAAAAATCAGTAAGCAAAATCTATGAATTTCTGTCCCAAGCAGCTATTGAAAGCTTCTGGACAGTCTAAATAGGAGTTATATCAATATATTTAGAACATAAGTTTGCAGACAATTTGACAAAGATAAAACCAAAAGTTGTTATGTAGATTAAATTTTTCCTAAATGTAAGCTTAGGTTTCACTACTGAGCTCTGGAAAAAAAAAATCCTATCCTATGAATTCTCATTTTATAGTTAAGATAGTACTCCAAAGTACATAAGGGAAAGCGGACAAACTGAATCAAATATCACATTGTCAATCTTTACTGATTTAAAAAAAAAAAAACAAACCCTCCATGATCTACTTTTTTAGCAGTTGCCTGTTTCTGCTAGCTTCATTTCCAATTTATAGGATATGTTAGGGAAGAGGGAGATATCACATAATGTAACAGTTCAAAACAAAAAAATATCATCCCCAACTACTTAAACACTGTTGGGCAACTTAAATAATTGGTATTTCCAATTTGGGGATTTTATGGTAAACCAACTTTTCATACAGGTATTATCTGAATAGTTCAGTTGTCATTTAAGCATTTAGTAATGAATTTCTTCCTAACAATTATTTCCCTATAGTTAGCCCTACGATCTTCCATTTATCTAAACCTCAATCCAACCATTCTTGTGTTTGATAAAATCAAAGAGATTAAATGTCAAAGTCCTAAATTTCACTAATAAAACACCCAGCATGATTCCACCCCCCAAAAAATCCAATTGTAAAACCTTACTGTCTTGTGGGTATGTAACAAATCAGCTGTTGCTCAAAATGACTACTTTCCCTGCTCTCTCTATATACCCAAACTTTTAACATTTCCAATAAAGACTATGTATGTTAGGGTAAGGGTAATGGTAGCAAACATCGGTTGTCTCTGCTCAGCTCAATTCAGAGGAAATCATTCAAGGCAAAAACTGTAGTGCAAGCCCAAATCAACTTTGAGATGCATATGACTTCAGTGACATTTCAGCATCCAGCTTCTGTAGTGACTCTGCAAAATGGAAGAATACTTTCAATCATCACTAATTTGTTTAGTCCCTACAACTCAACCATTACTCTCTCCTACCATCTCTTTCACAGGTTATAGTTGAACCTAGTCATTGTGGCACAATGGAAAAGAAAATTTATTGCTTTGAAACCTGGTTCTATCACTTAAATATTGTGACTAACCCCCTATTCTTTATGTAATCCCCTTTAAAACGAGCCTATAATCCCAATAGACCAGAACCTCTTCAAGTTGTCAAGAAGACCTGCATTCAAAGGTCCTCTGGGCCTTATTTTACAAAATGATTATTTGCCAAAAGGTTGTGTCAAAGGTCAAATGAAATAATTTCTCCATCATCCCTTTTGTAAGATTTGGGTTACTCCCTGTGCGTTTGCTTACCTTATATATTAGCTGCTTTTTTCATCTCTAGTACATAACAAGAGACAGCATTTAACAATCAGCATTCCTGACAGCAATGATCACCCTGCAAAAATTACAAAACAGAACTTATCTCATGAAATTTTCAAAGAAAACATTGAATTTGCCAGCCTATGTAACTGCCCTTGATTCCAGAATGTTCAAGTCAAGTTCAGACTTGCAGTTTACTATTTCAAGTGTTACTCTTTTTTAAGTGGTGGCAGATTCACTGGTCTGGACTGGCTTAATGGTAAGTTGCATGGCTTATAGATTCTCATTCCTTTCCAATGGTGGATTGCCATGTTAAATCCATTAAGTTGAATTATTTGTGAAGGAATAGTGCAGTGTAAAGATTGGATTTTTAGTTGGAGGTCTTCAAAGTTTACTACATTCAAGAGCATCATTTCAACTTCACGGTTGGACCTGGCTAATGTTGCCTCAGGTTTTGTGTTTTGCTTTAAAAAAAGAAAAAAGAAAAAAAGAAAAAAAGAAAGAGACTACTCTTCCCCATACAGTGTAGTTTCAATGAAACTAAAACAATTCAGTCAGGCATCCAACTAAATGTTAAGTTTGCAATGGCTTGCTTGGAGAAAAAAAACCCAATTTTAAGCCAATTCATGATGTCTTAAAGATTAATTTTGGGGAAAAAAAAGTTGCATATGCAGCTTTGTCTTCAAAACACAGGAAAAAAAACCCCCTCCCCAACCCAAAATGTAAACATCTGTCTATAAAGAGTTGCATTGTAAATGCCTTTAAGCCTTACACATGCTTTTAAAAAAATCCAAGAAGAGAATGATGAATTTGGAAGACTTCTAACTCTAGTGAACATTGCTTTTCCAAAGGTTATCTAGAAAGCACTTCCATTTGCCATGACGTACAGCCATGTCTCGCTGTACTATGAGGAAGATACTTTGTTCAATTTTGACTTAGACGGAAAAACTAGTTTGCTTTGCTTACCATCTTTGCTGTTTCACAGGCATTTGATGCTTTATATCTGAAGTGGAATGCTGAAAGAGTCACTTGTTTTTAGAAGTCATAAGCCTTTGAGAAGTTGAAGATTAAATCTATTTTCTCCTTTGCCTTTGGAATCAAGCTGTTCCTTTAAAAGTGAGACACTACAGAGTTGCAAAAATTTGAAACAGTAAGAGTAAGCATCATTTTGAAGCTTCGTTGTTGGAACTAGTCAAAACTTTTATTTAGAATTCTGTAGTTGTTTAATACATGTAAATGCTTTTTTTTATTGGGGGGCATGGTCTTGCAGATTCACAAGAAAATGGTAGAAAGGCAAAGTATAGTCATGACTATCCATTTGTGGTTTCAAGTTTACTGAAAGATTTTTTTTTTTTTTACTGAATTTTTTCCTCACTAAGCATTTGATATACTGGGAAATCTTGCATAGGTTTCAGTTTCAAAAAGGACAACCTGAAATCTTAAAGGAGCAGCAAACCCCCAACCACCCTCCAAAACAGCTAATTAGTTTAGAATGATAGGTTTGAACAAGTAGAAGGATCCATTTCCATTTTAGATGGTTGGATGTTTGTGGAAGGTCTTAAGAACGGTTTGTGTCTCAATTGTCAGGAAATCGGATGGGAAGTAGCTTTTCAGGGAAACTTTTACTTTGGAACTTACAATACTGGTACACAGAGCTCAAATTTCACACATTTAACATCTGTTTTTTGGAAAGAAATAAACAAATCTGAAATGAAATTAAACATTGCTTTAACTTGTTCTTCACAAAAGCATAAAAATCATGGAGGGGAACTTAACAGGCAATAAAAAAAGGAAAAACAACTGTTTCCTTTTTAGTAGTCCTCTGGCAGTAAAGATAGAACAAGCTCCATTTGCTTTGTTTTTTTGAAAGGGGGTTTTGGTCCAAAAACTTAAAAGTTTTTCTTTTTAATATCTGCTTCTGCCTCCTCCTCTATCAGATCGACTTCCTCCACGGCCACCTCTTGGTGCCCCACGGCTTGAGCTGCTGTAGGAATCACGTGGAGGAGGGTATCCCCTATCCATAGAAGGGGGAAGCCCTCTATCTTGTCGGCCAACACGATCTCCTCGACCACTTGAGTAGATATCACTTCGGCTGCTTGAATAACTTTCTCTGCTTCCACCATATCCATCTCTGCTGTAATCATCATAGCGACTGCTTCCACCATAAGATGGCGGGGGCCCTCGAGCAGGTGGAGCACTACGTGAGTTACCTGCAGGGTCAATGGTCAGGTAATATGGCAACACTATAAATCTTACATATACACAATAGTTAAATCTGAATTTAAAGAATTCCTGTATTACATGTTTACTTTTTTTGGAATGGAGGTGTAAAATCTGCCACTGCTGGTAATTTATAGTGGGGATTGCTCATCTGCTGAAACAGTGAATGGTTTACGTTTGTTTGAAAAAACTGAAGAGTATTTCAAGAGGCATCTTTTAAGGACATTCCAGAACAGCTTGTTATTTTACAGTAGAAACTCAGCCATATTGTCCAGTGGTAAGTTGCAACTGTAGATTTGCTTCATATTGTAATGGTAAATATTTGATCTTGTCAATTAGCATTTTAAATGGTACTTTCACTGCTGGGGGGGAAAACACATAATACTGCCAAATTTACCCTCAAAAAGCAAGCAACCCTCCCCCGCAGCAAGCAAAAAGCCTGAAGATCAATTCCTTAGCAAAATTTCAATGCCCTTAAAACTCAAAAAATACCTCAATCTATCAGTTCACCCCACAAAGCAAATAAAATCCCTCAAAAGCAAGCGCAGCCTGAAACTTGTTTGCATGGTCTACAGAAGCACGGGTCAACTTAAGAGACCCTCAAACTGAATTCTTACCATAACTCTCATAGGAATCTCTGTAGGAGCCTCCACTGGGGTGATCTGAATAGTCTCTATCACGACCACCATAACCATCACGATCACTAAATTTAACAAGAAACCAAAGCATTGATTGAGTCAGCTCAGAAATATCACATTTTATAGTTGTCTCAAGTCTTCAAGCAAGTTTAAGCTATTAAAGATGAAAATTCCTAGTACTAAGACTTTTGGGACATTTATGTGCTTCCCCAAGCCACAAATGCAAAGCACTATACCTGTAGCCTCTAGATTGATATTCATCACGTGAACTGGAATGACCATAATCTCGGTATGTGTAATCTCTTGGCGGTGGAGCATAATCTCTGTTGTCTCGAGAACTCTGATAATCTCTGCTTGAATAGCTTAAAGAGAAGAGAACTACTTTATTATCTGAGTTTCTAAAACCAAAGTTTTTCAAAAGTTTTCTGGGATTTCTTTTTACCTGTCCTTAGTATTATATCCATCATCTCTTGGTGACATATAAACATCTCTTCTAGATGGCATTGGGTCTCTGCGTGGTGGACCTCCATAGTTGTCTCTCCCACGTGATACTGGAGCTTGAAACAAACAAACTTCATCTAAAACAGTGGCAAGTATACCAAACTGACAGCAATGCTTCTTAAGTTGTTTCTAAATTTTTACATTTCCATTTAGGTGTTTTCCTAATTTAAAAGCCAGTTTCATTAAAGTTCAATATCCCTAAATCCATAATACTAAGCATTATAATTATGAGGTAAGAGCTCCCATACAAAACTATCTGCATTTCCAGGAAAGCAGATATAAAATAATTACATATAACACAATGCTAACTATTTAATGCTCTTGTCTAATCTTGGATCTAATCTAATTCCAATTTGTTACATTTATCAACCCAGGTTTTTCCACATATTACCCAGATTCCAACCATTTACAAAGAAATGTGGCCTACTTTTGGTAATTAGTCAAAAAGCACTTGACTAATTTCCCTCATTTGGGACATTAGAAGGGTTACACATTGCAAGACCCTGATAAAAACGTATTTATGTGGAGACTGCACTTTTGAAACCTGGCTTCAAATCCTGCCATTGATAACTTACTTGATGTGAGACTGTGGATAATAAGCAGTAAGGTAAATCACAGACTTCTGAATTGTCAGTGTTCCTCATCTGCATTTTACAGATACAGCTGTGATGTAGGACTGAGCCCATATGTGGTGAGAATAAGTCAGTCAGAGAGGAAATCCTATCTATTTGCCTCCATTCTCTATGGCAAAGGAGACAGCTTCAGAAGGTAGCACTCATTTCCTCAATCACACCAATTCCAGCTACCAGATCCAAAAGTGACAAGTTTACTATACATGAAAAATACACTGGTATCCTCAATGGAGAAGGCTTCCAGTTTAGCCAGACTAAATTCCTAGGCAAGTGTAGAAGTCTTTCTTTCAGAAATAAGTTGCTAATGGATAGTTCCTTTATCAAGAACAAATAAACTGGGACACAATGTGCCCCTTTTGGGTAAGATTACTCTCAGGAGATACCAGAGGTAGGATAACCTTGTGTTAGTTTCACAAGAATCAACCTAGTCAACTGAAAAATGGTTACATTAAACCTAAAGAGTAACTATAAAGGTTAACATATGGAAGAATGTAACTCTTAACAGAAGAGGGCTCCATCCCCAGTGTCTTCTTTATGTGAAGGTACAAATGAATAAAGGGAATCCAACCAGTTAACAATGTAACCATTGTTAAGAATAGAGGTCTTCAATTTGGCAAGGGGTGAACAATAGCTACACTGCAGTATTACTGTTAAGAAATGATAAGCAGGGATTTTCAGATAAAGTAATTTACACAAAAGGATACAAAGTGAAGCAAGGAAAACCAGAGCATTGTACACATAAACAGCAATACAGTATTACGACCAATTATGAATGACTCGGCTATTCTCAGTAATACAATGATCCAAGACAATTTCAAAGGACTCAAAGAAAAATGCTACCAACCTCCAGAGAAAGAAGTGTTAAGTCTGAATGCAGATCAAAGGATACTACTTCTCACTTTCTGTATTTTTCCCCCTTTGGGGTGCGTCTTCTTTCACAATGACTAATATGGTAACATGTTTTGCATGATTGAACACGTACAACCTCTATCAAATTTATTACTCTCAGGTAGGGGGAAGGTGGAGAAAAATTTGCATGTCAAAAAAATGTTTAAAATGAACACAATTGACTTCACATGTGACTGGGGAGAAAATAAATTTTTTAAAACCAGAGAGGGTCCTTAAAGGCAGCAGATCACAGTAAGTATTTTTTCCTTATACCTAGTGTCATGCCTGGCACACAGTAGGCATTTAACTCAAGTGTCATACTTGTGGTCAACTGTACAAAGTACAGGATGGAGGAAGATGTGACTCAGGCCAATGTGATTCAAAGGGGATGTGGCAGGCGCAACTGAGATCTTAGAGGCTATTAATAGAAGCACATTGTTTAAGAGCAAAGTCAAAACAAGGATCCATTGAACCATCTAATATGTTGCCTACTCTTGGTGGGGGTGGGGTGCTGCCTATGTGGTGGTAGTCTTTCAAATATTTGATAAATTTTCACATGGAATATTTGGTTTGTTTTCTTTGGCCCCTGAGGGCAGAACTAGAAACAATGGATGGAAGTTAGAGGCATCCTTTTGTTCAGTAAGGATAAACAGTTAAAGTTGTCCAAAAATAGAATGTTCTACAAGTACATCTACAAGTCTGCTCGGGTATACAGACATGATTCCTGCTTAAGTAGATATTCGGATTAGAGAAACCAGGATCACTTTCTATTCTCAAGATTCTAAGCCAACCAACCTCCCAGATTTCTTGCTTTTAAGAGCCTCATTCTGTGAAAGTACCATATAGATAAGTTATTATTTGAATGATACCCCACTCCAAACTATATTATTTGCGAAACGAAATTTACAGCTAGGCAACCTATAGAACTGACCTCTTCCTCCCATTCCACTACTGCTGCGCACTGGCCCTGAAGGTGCAGATCTTTTAGGTGGAGGACCCCCACCACTACGTGGTGGTGGGCCTCTTTTTACTGGAAGAGGTCCCCTGGAAGACCCCATGTTGAAGTTAAGAGAATATCCGCTATCGTCTATATTAGGAAAAAAAAATAGTGTTACACCAGTTGACAATGACCATAGGTTATGATAATAGCACAAATAATGTCCAAGGAGTCTATGTTGTCTGTCCACTATAGAACCTGGCTATCAAGCAAATTAAAAACTATTCTAAATTAATAGGTAGGGTTGTAGATATTTTTATACTAGTTCAGCTATTTACTTGGCATGCAGCGGTAGAAAACCATTTTTTTGGCTATCTCATTGAATCTTAGATCAAAAGCATGCTTAAGTAAAAAGTAAATGTAGTTTTAAAGGAGTGTGTGTATATGTGTGTGAGAGAGAAGACTCATAGGACCATAAAAGGAAAATTCTTGTTTCTCTGTGGTGAAACGCTAGCCATTTTTTCCAGCTGCATAATAAAGCTGATTTATCTTTCTTATCCAAACACCCATGCAGATGTGTATTGAGCCCTTAAGTTTGAATTGGTTGTGCAGAAGGGAGCAGTTGGTTGACGCTGGACTTTATCGGTTAGATAAGGAACTTGCCCAAAAGGAGCAGTTTAGGCTTATGCCTATACTTTGGTGGAAGACTGTGAGTCTGATACACAAGTAGAACATGTTATGAATTTTACTGCAAATGGTCAAAGTCAAAAATTTTGCCCTTGTACCATTTAAAAGCTAGCTTAGAAACTATACCCATGTGTCCTCCACGTGATGGTGGCCCCCGGGTTCCTCCGCCACTTCCTCCTCTCCCTCCTCCTCTAAGACCTCTTGGAGGGCCTCTGCTTCTTGGTGGAGGTGGTGGTCCACGCCTACCACCACTCTCGAATGTTGGTTTGGTAGCTTGTTCAACTTTAATTGATTTTCCATCCAGGAGCTAAAAAGAATGGGTTTATAAGCAGTGGAGCATTAACACATTAATGCAAACCTCTTTTCTGTGGTGTAATGACACCAATACTCCTGCCACCCCAATGCTTTTTTACTGAAGAAAAAAACAGCTTACAAATGGAGGTTGGGACAAGGAAATCCACCCAGAAAACAGCCCTGTGCATTTTCCATACATAGCTCCTACATTGGCTCAACTTGCCTTTCAATTTAGGTAGTCTCAATAAACTGTGCTCCTACACTGTGAATTGATATAGTCTAGTTTAAACATTTGGTTTAATCATCAAGAACCTTTCAAATGCAGAACACTGGCTGAGGATATAGAAGTAATTTCATCAATATCCTTCCCTCTCCACATAAAGTCTAGAATGGACTATATAACTTTAAGCAAAGTTTCAAACATTCTAAAATCATTTGTAGTCTGTAGCAGTTTGGTCAACCTCCATCTCACCATACCTGTAGGATATATACACATCCCACAGACCACACTGGAAACATGAAATCTGAGGTCTGAGGAAAATATACTAGGTTTTGGTTATAAATAAAATGATAAGAAAACTTCTAATTTTGGTTATTTATATAACTGACAAACCTAGACAATTGAAATACAAGTGAAATTCAAAGTATCCTGTACTTTACACAAACTACAATACAATGCTAGTTATAATATCAAATATGATGGTGTACAATTTGCCAGGAATATAATCTTACCTTCCCATTCATGTCTCTGGCAGCATCCTTTGCATCTGCAGGACTTTCAAAAGTGATAAAAGCAAACCCCCTGGATTTGCTGGTTTCCCGGTCTTTCATCAGCAGTACTACATAGGAAAGAGAGAAATATGACTTCTTCTAATTTGGCATTAACCCACGAAACTTAGTCCTCCCCCCTCCCACTTTTTAAAGGCAGAAAATCATCATCAATCAGCTCAGAACTTCTTAGAGGAGAAAAACATCATTACTTCACATGTTCAATGCTATTAGATTCATCATTGCCCAGCCTTTGGGGAGGGAGACAAGGGATAAAATATTTTCAAGTAGTTAATCTCACCTTCCACTATTCGTCCATATTTCCCAAATACAGCTTCAAGAGCTTTCTCATTTGTCTCTGTATTGAGTCCACCTACGAATAGCTTCCCAGGACGATCTGCTTCAACCATTCTGATTTTGTTATATTCTGTCCACAAAAGAAAACAAAAGGATACAATTTAGGTTCAGGAAATTTATGACCATCAAAAGTAAATGCTTTAGGGAATAACCTCTTCAGAAGCTTCTTAGTTAAGAGTCTAAAAACAGTTTCTAGTCCACCAAGTCATTTGCACAAAACTATCCCAACATAGGTAACAAAGTTGCTAGGAATCATAACACCCTTCCTCTAACTGCTCTCAAGTGTTAAGCCTCCTTTTCCCTCCCTAGCCCCTTCCTCAGGCCTGGCTCCCTCCTCTCGGGAGTTCTAGGGGCGCCTCCCTCTGCTGCCCCAAATTGAGCCGGATTAAAAGGCTTGGCCAAGCCGTTCAAGGACACACCAAGGACTCAGGCAGGACTAAGCCCAAGCCCCTGCAGGGCTGGATTCGCTTCTGAGTAATTGAGCGGGAAGCTGAAGTTGCGCGGGGGAGGGGGGAACTTCTCTGGAGAAGCCTTGGCCCCACACTTCCCCGGCCCACAGCCTCGCAGGGCCCGCTGGGAGAGGAGGGCTATGAAGGAGACTGCTGGCTCCCTCCCAACTCCAACTCCCCCTCCCCCCAAGTGGGGCCCTATCGCCGGCGCGGGCTACCGCGTGGTTGACAAAATGGCGGCAGTCCGGGAACAGCCCGGCACCTCGCCTCGGCCCACTCGGCCCACTCCTCCCCCCTCCCCCTTCCCCCTTCCCCTTCCCAGTTCCAGAGGCCAGGCAGCGGCCTCAGAGGCCACACCGGGCCTCCTGCCACTACACCGGCATTTTCGCTCACAGGCCGCCGACCTCCTCCTCCCACCCGTCCCCGTCCCCGTCCCCGTCCCCGTCCCCGTCCCCGTCCCCCCATGCTCTCCAAGCAGGCTGAAACCGCGAGTCCGAGCAGCAGAGCCCAAGGCTGTTCGGACAAGCCGCGGTTAGGCCCAATTCCCCCTCCCCCCTTCCTTTCCTCCCTCTACCCACCCTAAGTGCCACCTAAAATGGCGCCCACTCCCTCCATCTTTATAAATAAAGTGCAGGCCACCGCCGCCCAAACCAACCTAACTGGGGGGAGTGCAGCGAAAGCCTCCCGCTGGGCATCTTCTACGCACCGATTAGGCAGGAGGGCGCTAGGCTCTCCGGCTACTTTTGGCTTCACACGCTTCGGCTTCCCGCCGTCACCACAACGCGTTCTAAACTGGGCTTTGTACGCACGCGTTCTAGCTACCCTTGGTCTCCAAGGTCCCCAAGATGCCTAGACGACGAGCGAAGGAGAGACGCAACTACGCAATGAGAACGAACAAAGGGGCCGGCGAACTTTATACAGCCCGGGAACGAGGCTACAGTACCCGGATGAAAGCGTAGCACGAGCGTAAGGGGCAGAACTAACCCCTTACAGACCCGCCTCTTTGCCTAGGCCTCGACCCGTCGCCCAATCACTTTTGGCTTGGGGCCGAGCTTGAATCCCATCCGCCCGCCTACTTACTCCAAACCTTAGCAACACACCCACCCCCACCCCAGCCCCCACCCTTCCCCCGTCCGTGCGCCGGCTTGCGTGGAGAAGCCCGCTCCTGGTACCTAACTTACTCCACGATCAAGACACAACCTAATTTTCTAGACGGGCTGTCTGGCTGTTGATTCTGCCCGCTTTTCACTACACCACAGGTCCTTTTTCGGGGGGAAGTGGAAGAGTGAAAAGTCTTTTCATTCATAGTTTATAGTTTGACATGGAATGGATTTTTTTAAATTTGTTTTCAGTTTTTTACAATTACTTCCATATAGCTTAGAGTTTTCTCTCCCTCCCTTCCTCCTCCTTCCCCTAGACAGCCTGCAGTCTTATATAGGTTCTACACATAGATTCTTATTAAGTACATTTTCACCTTAGTCATGTTGCATAGAAGAATTAAAATGAATGGGAGAAATCACAAGATAAAACAAAACATAACAAAACAAGAGAAAATGGTCTGCTTCTTTCTGCAATCCAGTTCCATAGTTCTATCTCTGAATGTGGAAGGCATTTTGTCTCGAGTCCACTTTTCTAAGTCCTCACATTACTATAAAATACAAAGTATACCAGACAAATTCCTCATGCACTGTAGTTGTTACTATGTACAAAAATTTTCCTGGCTCTGCTCCTTTCACTCATCATCAGTACATGTAAGCCTTTCCAGGCCTATCTGAAGTCTTCCTGTTCATCATTTCTTGTAGCACAATAGTATTCCATTACATTCATATACCACAACTTGTTCAGTTGTTTCCCAATTGACGGGCATTCCCTTGATTTCCAGTTCTTGGCCACCACAAACAGCTGCTATAAATACTTTTGTACATGTGGGACCCTTTCCTATTTTTTATGATCTCTTGTGGATACATTCTTGCAATATTCCTAGATCAAAAGGTATGCACACTTTTGTAACCCATTGGTCAGAGTTCATGGAATGGATTTCTGAGACTTATCTAGTCCAATCCCCACAATTTACAGAGGAGGAAGTGGAGTTCTAGGTCTCTTTCTCATGTGGCCTCCTTAGGTGCTCCCCTAAAGATCCTCAAGGAGAAAGAAGTCTTTTTGATGAAGGCTCTGAGTATATGGAAGAAAAATCTTCCTTCCCTAGAGAGTTATTTGGGAAACAATGCTTAGTAGTTGCTGTTTTGGGGCTAGATTTAAAAACTAAGGTAAAAAACTATAAACAATAAGGTAGTTTCTGAGTTTACCTAATGTAGGAGATTGAAGTACACAATGTGAATATAAAGAAATCATTTCCTTTCATTTACCATGAAAGAATTCACCAGCCTCATTACTTCATTGGCACTGGGAGCAGAATAGATTTCAGAGCCTCCCTTAGATTTCCTGTAAGAGGCTTTTTGAACTTTTTAGAAGTTCACAATAACTGGGAGTGTAATTTACTAGCATGGTACCAGAAGAAGTCAGTGGAAAAAAGTACTGGATTTTGAGTCTAAGGACCTGAATTTGAATTCTAGTGCTGCTACTTACCCATGTGACTTCACCTCTTTGAGCCTCAGTTTCCTCATCTGTAAAATGAGAGGTTTAAATTAGCTGGCCTTGGAGGTCACTTCCAGCCCCAGATCTCCAAGCTAGATCTCATCTTGAATTCTAGTGGCACCAGGAACAGCAAACCATGAAAACTGGACCATGAACTGAGTGGTCACTAAGAGTCATACTCAGAAAACACTTACGCCAAACTGCAGATCAGATTGATAGCCTTCCTAAACAATCTCTGATTTTTAAATATCATAGGAAATCCTCTTAAAGCTTTTATAATATTAGGTCCATGTTAAGTCAATTGAATCAATTTCTAGGAAGGTAACAGTGTGTGTGTGTGTGTGTGTGTGTGTGTGTGTGTGTGTGTGAGACACACACATACACACAGACACACACACATGTATGTATGTGTGTGTATGTGTATATGTATATATATGTGTGTATCTATAATACATATATATACACACACATATGTGTGTGTATGTGTATATATACATATATTGTGTATCTATAATACATATAAATCTCTGGATCTGTTTCCTTGTCTATACAATAAAAGGGCTCAAGTAGATAACCTTAAAGGTACCTATTAGCTCTAAATCTATGATCCAGAATCCTTTGTATATTGAATTAAATTCATTCAACAAGCATTTAACGAGCAATTAGTGTGTGGAGGGAACTAAATATTAGGTTACAAAAGAAATGAAAAGATTCAACATCACTATTTCCGCTCCCCCGCCCCCCAATTTCTCTGAACTTTTCTCTCACAACTACCTAAGACTAGGCTATCATAAAAGCCTCCTGATTGCTCTCCCTGCTTCCTGTCAGGCTCTCTTCTCCAACCTCCACACAGTTGGCAAAATCAAATTGCCCAGGCTCAGGCCTGATCATGTCACTCCCTGGCTCAAAACCTTTGAATGGCTTCCTGTGGTCTCTAGAATAAAATTCATTGGGATGGCATTTAAGGCCATCCCAAATATAGCTGCAGCCTGCCTTAACCAGCTTGATTTCTTATTACTATATATAACCAACTTCTTTCACCAAGGTCAACGATGGATGTGAGCAGGCTGCCTTAGGAAAACAGTGAGGATTTCATCAAGGGATCTTAGAAGAGAAAGTGAAGATCACTCAGTCATGAAAAGACAGGGATGACAGCCAGGGTGCTCCACTGATATCCTTACAATGGCAAGAAAACACAAGGAAAGAATATTGACACCATATTAGGTGAAACTTCTCTGGAAAACTGGCAAGCTTGGATGAGGTGTGATCTGCATTGTTGCAAGGGAACTCCAGAATTGATGAAATCACAAATCCATGAGTGTCCAGCATTTCCAGTTTGTCATGGAACGCTGCCAAAGTGACCCAATTTTAAAAGTGTTGAGAGGTTGATTCATAAGATCTCTAAAGGAAAGAAAGATACCATGGGGAAGAAAAGAGCTTGGACCTTATTCGCACCCCACCAAAAAGGCAGTTAATCGAACATCTACTATGTACTGCCCCACACATGCCTAATTTCCCGTCTGAGGAAAACATTGTCATGAGCCTAAGTTACACATGCAATGTCGAGAGGCATCCATTTCAGGAATCAGGAGTCCCTCTGTGCTCTCCTTTAATTAGAACACACCTGGTATATTGTGTTGAGTTCTAAGAATCACAGTTTAAAAAGGATATTGATAAGCTTGAAAATAACCAGAGGAAGACAATTCGGATTGTGAAGGGCATTGAGCCTACTTCACATGAGAATTGCTGGAAGGAACTAGCCACGTTTGAGCTGGCAGACAGACTTGCTAACTTTCTTCAAGTATCTGAAGGACAGTCTGGTGGAAGAATAATTTAGATGCTAAGATTTGATCTGTTTGCCCTAGAGGAAAGAATCAAGGCTGATAGGTGAAAGTTATAAAGAAAAGCACATTTGAGTTTGAGGTCAGAAACACCTTAGTCCAAGGTGAAAATGTATTTAATAGGAATGTAGGTGTAGAACCTACATAAGATTGCACACCTTCTCAGGGAGAGAAGGAGGAAAGGGGGTTAAAGAGGGCTGAAGGAGGGAAGAGTGGGGGAGGGAGGGGGAAAAAATCTAAGATATATGCAAGTGATTGTAGAACACTGAAAACAAATAAAATAATTTTTAAAAAAGAAACACCTTAGTCTGGATTAGATCAGGCCCTTATCCCCTAATGAGATCTCTAGTTGAGGCTTAAGTGATCTCTGAGTACAGACTGCAGATTCATTTTGAGGGCAGTTTAGATGAGTTTAGATTAGATAAGGTCCCCTGGAACTTTGACTAATGATTCTGTCTGATATTTCTGTCTGATATTTCTGTCTGATATTCCTAGAGGAGTGAGTATGGGTTGAAATTACTCCTTTTGGCTCAGCTCTCTAGACTAGGTAAAAACCCTTACTGAAGGAAACTAACAAACCGAGGGTAACCAAAGCTTAAATCAATTCCAGTCATTATGTTAGAACTGGATCACACCCTAAGCAATTTATATTAAAGAGAGAAGATATCCCAGCATGGGGGATGGTGAGATCCAGAACACCTGTATTTTACAGGGTGGAGCAAGCCTAGAGCAATGGAATCACAGAGGTAGCAGAGAAAAGAAATACTGAGGAGACACAAGGAGAAATAAAGGGGAGAGACAAATAGCAGCTTTCCCAGGAGTGTAAAAACAAGGACCCAGACTGAGGAAATTCCAAGGAAGGTCTGCTCTTTCCTCGACTTCCCCTCTCAAAACCTGTCTACTCAGACACAAGACCAGAATTTGTTGTTTTCATACGCAAATGTTTCCAGTAAACAGATTATTGCTTCTACTGCAAAGGGGCGGGGGTAGGAATGGGAACCCGTTAATAGTCTGCCCCGGGGCTTGGTATCTTTCCTGGCCTTTTAATACGCAAATGAGGCACTCTAAGATTAAAACACTCTATAAGGTTCCACATCATGTCCAAACTTCTGGAAAGGGGCGCACTATTTATAAGGAGTAAATGAAACCATTCCAAATCCGCATGGGGTTCACTATTCCATATCTTTGCCTTTTTACCTGCCTCTTGCATCCCACAAATCAGCCAAAAACTGAAATCACCCTCAGTGAACCATTTACATTCTACAGATCACCTGGGGACATTAGGATGTCTGAGAGGGTGCAAAATATCTTATCTGATACTAGAATTTCACAGTTGCATAAGCCAGTCAATAATAAATAAATGCATTGCTACATGTGAAAATAAGACCTATAGGACCTTCCTCACAAGTATTTTTGGAGGCTCCACTGACATAATGTACGTAAAGTGCTTTGCAAGCCTTACGTTTAGGTCCAAGACCTTGAAGAGTGATCACCAGAGTCCCAGAGAGTAAACACCACCCAAGTAGGTAGGAAATCCATCTCAAGGCTCCCAAAGAATAAATGCCTCCTTCAAGGGGAGGGAGGAGCTGCTCTCTGGAGGGCTATATACACCATCCTCAGATTCACAAGAGTAGACTCCCTCCCCTGGTGCCTTGTATAGTCAGGACTCCACTCCTCCACTGCCACAAAGGTGGATGCCAGGAGGAACTGCTTATTCCTGGATTGAACGCATCTAAAGTCTGAGACTCTCTAAGACGCAAGAGGGCTGCTAGGACAGGTTCACTCTGAGTTGGTCAGACAGCAAAGACACTAAAAAGGGGTTAATAATCTTCCTTTAGTTTTCTCAGGAGAGGATTGCTGATAATGAGAGCATAACTGCTACAGTGTTCCCTAATTACCCTTCTCGGAGGGGCCAAAAGAAGGGAGGCAACTACCACTGTCTCCATGGAGTGAATCAAGACAGGCACAACTTGTGCTTCCCCTAAATACTCCCAAGCCTCAATAGGGGCCAGTTGAGGCAAACACAGATTCCCCCCAACCCTTGATGGTGGCAGATCAAGGCAGGAACAGCATTTGTGCATTCAATCCTAAGGTTCCCCCCAAGCTTCAATGGGGGCCAGTTGAGGCACATATACACACAGAGCATCCCAGCTTGTGAATTCAACCATAAGGTTCCTCTAAGGTAACCTATTCGTTGATCAATGGCCAAGTGCTTTATAGGACATCAACCAAAGAAGGCACATTGCCAACAATAGCCTGACAAGTTTATATTACCTCATCCCTGTATCTCACTACATAGTCGCAGTGGATGTTTATATAATTTAACCTTATATAACTCCACGCAAATGTGGTGGAAACTTTTTTTTATTTGTTTTCAGTGTTCTACAATCACTTCCATATAACTTAGATTTTTTTCCCCCC
>CM053775.1:25937648-25949787 GCA_028658325.1 Potorous gilbertii
CACCTGGGGCTCCAGCATCCTAGGGTTTTGGAGACTCTTTCACTAAAAGCTTCCAGGGTGCACTTAAGTGTCTCCTCTACCAAGCCTCCCCCAACCAGAGCTGGAAGTGACCTGCAAGGCCATGAAAGGCAACTCCCTCCTCTGATGGAGGAAGACACTGAGGCCCCAAGGAGGGGAAAGGACTGAGCCAAGATCACAGATCACAAAGCTCCTAAGTGGCAGGGCCAGCCTATTCCAGCCTCCTCCCTCCTCCCCTACAGCACTAGAGAGGCACCCTAAGAGGACTTAATTTGATTGTTCTTTGTTGTACGTTGTATGTTCATCTTTTCTCCCTAACTGAACTATTTTTGGGGGGTGAGGGCGGGAAATAAGAGGCAGGATAGAAATCATTCTATGTCTTCAGTATCTTCTTTCATCCCACCAGTGCCCAGCATATTGCTGGCACCATGGAACCCTCTCAGTGAATGCTTAATTGTTAGCCTGAGGAACTCCCAGAGTGGAAGCTTCCATCATTAATGAAGATCACAACCTTTCTATGACTAAGTTTCAGGGAGTTGCCTGAGGCACAGAAGGTGATATGACTTGTCCAAAGTCATACCTAGCACGAGTCAAAGGCAATATTCGAGCCCAGGCCTTCCTGAGTTGAAATCTTGTACTTTAGCTACTATACCAGGTTGCCTCCTGATGAATGAAAAAGAGCATTCCAGGTTACATTCCGCCTTCTAGAAACACACCTAGCACTTAAAGCAGAAAGCTTGGCTCTGCTGGTCCAGATGGAGCCCACAATTTCTATCCTGTTCCACTTGATACAGGACATTTGACTCCCTCCTATTCCCACACAAACTCTGGAGTCAGGCTTAGCCCAGGAGAGGGTGGAAGGTAGAAAGCCATGGACTTGGGCTTGGGGCTGGGCTTGGGTTTGGGACTGGGCTTGAGTTTGGGGCTAGGTGTGCGATACTTTCCCTAATCTAAGAGTGTCATTGTCAACAAACAAAGCAGGAGGAGCCCAGAGTAACCTAGCCCCAGCTGTGGCCCTCTCCACAAAGCCAGGCCAGCCGAGCCCACCATGTCCCAGCAAGGGAACTCACCCTAAGCAAGCCAGCAGGAGCCACGGACGGTGTCAGAGGCTGCAGCAGGTCCCTGTCACTACCTCTAGTCTTCAGGGCAACTAGAGGGTTGCTCTGAAGCTGGGGTGGTTTTTCTTTCCCCCTTTGGAGCTGGCAACCAATAGAAATGCACTGGGCAAGGAATTCTTGGGCTTCCTGCAGAGGTCTATATAGAAGCTGCTTTTCCAAAACTGGTCTGTCATTTTTAGAAGGGCCAGTCAGTGCCGAGGAGACATAATCCAAACAGCCTGAGGAGGGGAGAAGCGGGCTCAGATAACAAGGAGCATCAGGAATGCCATCCATTGAGCTCTGGGCCTCAGCGTGCACACACCACACCTTCTGTAGGCTGCCTCTGGAGACGCTTCCAACAGAGCTCATTACCCAGTGTCAGATATAGCAGAGGTCAGAGCTGAAGAGGCCAAGCTAAGTCACCCCAACCCAGAATGCTTGGTGGAGTGTGCTCAGCACTGGGGACAGGAAGGCCCAACCCAACATGGGACAGAAAAACATCTCCTGCCCTGAAGGAGCTTCCAATCTATGGGAGGAGATATAACCATTTGAAGACAGAGACAGAACCAACTATCAGGGAAATAAGGAAAGAGATAGAGATAGAGGCGCCTGAGCTCAGGCCTGAAGAAAGGGAGTGGAGGGACGGGAAGAGAGACTTGAGTTCCAACCCTGATTTGGACACTCCCAAGCCAGGGGACCCTGGGCAAGTCACTGAACCTCTCTGGGCCTCAGTTTCCTCATCTGTAAAATAAGGGAGTTGGACTCAGTGGCCTCTAAGGTTCCTTCCAGCAGGTATCTATAGGCCAGAATTAATGTATGGTAGGCACAGAGGCCAGCCTGTGCGAACGCACTGAGGTGGAAGATCAACTAGCACATCTGCAATGGGCCTGGAACACAGTGTGCAAAAGGGAAATAATGTGAAGTTAGGCTAGGGGCCAATTGGGGAGGGAATGAAAAACCATCGAAGGATGGCTGCCGGGCTGCAGCCTGCTTTTGCCTAACTCTTGTTCTTTGGCACAAGGGAAGGCTCACTCCGTGTGTGGTCAGGAGGAATGTCATATCTGGAAGTGGCTGGTGTAGAAACCAAAGGTATTGATGAAATGAAAGAAAATGAGAAAGGGTGAGAAAGATTTATGAAGGAAGGAAGGAAGGAGGGAGGAATAAGATGGGAGAGGGGAGGAAAGTGGGGAGAGGAGGAGGGAAGAGGGACAGGAAAAAGAAGGAGAGGAGAGGAGACAATTAGCTGGGTCTCTGAGTGTTCTATAGCAGGTACAATCTAATTTGTCAGCAAGAGCTGAAACTGAGATTAAGGATTAATTAGGCTAAGCAGGTAGGGTCCCCAGTGACAGGTTTTCACAAAGATGGCAGCACAGTGGCACTGCCAACGTGGCTATGGGGCCTTCATCTGCAGTCAGTCTGAGGGTGGCATTTCTCCTGTCCTTGCTTTGTATGCCAACTCCAGATGGCCACCAATGGCGATGCACAGCTTAGCTGGGCTGGTTATCAAATACCCCGTCACAGGATCGTCCATTCAGAGTGGTAAGGAGCTCCCAAGTCCAACGGAGCTACCCTTTTACAAATGAGAAACTGAGGCCAACAGAGTCAGTGACTGGGGTTTCCATTTTATTTTCAGAGGCTATGAGTTTCCCATGCATGACCACTAGAAACTGCCAAACCTCAAGGCACAGTTAAGAAAAAAAATCGGCTGATTATCCATGAGATAGAGGAGAAGGGGAGAGAGAACAGAGAGGAGGCAGGAAGGCCGAGTAAATGACAGTTTTACTGAATGCAGTAGGAGAGGACGCCCAGCTTTTCATGTTTTGGGTTTCCAAACCTGCCTTATCTCAAAAAGTAAAACTTCATCTATCCAGAACCCCCAGGAAAAGTCATTCTGGATAGCTGAAAGTTGACCCCTTTAAGCATCAAACTGTTTTTTGTGGGGTAGTGGGCACCACTATTTATGACAATCTTCCTCCTAACAGAACCCATATTCTCACCCTTGTAATCCTGGATTTTGATAAGGGAGCATTCACTTGTTTTTATTGGGCTGGGCTCGACACCTCCCAGGCATCTCCATGTCATGCACAAAATGTCCCCTAACCACTCTACCTGCCCCCTTTCAAACTCCAGCTCTGAATTCAAGCCCCAGACTCGGAAAACAATAGCAAAATCTGCACCGACTCCAATTACTGGCCAAAACACTCGGGGTTACTGGGTTCCATTCCGTAGGGCGTCTTCCCTCATTGGAATATAAACTTCAGGACCGCCTGCCTTTCTTCCCTAGATCTGTATCCCCAGAACTTAGCACAGT
Organism: Potorous gilbertii; assembly: GCA_028658325.1. Lineage (NCBI taxonomy): Eukaryota > Metazoa > Chordata > Mammalia > Diprotodontia > Potoroidae > Potorous > Potorous gilbertii. Next base: position 25,941,075 of record CM053775.1, read on the forward strand.
ATCTAGCACATAGGAAACATGAGAGAGACACTTATGCATCTTTCTCTAACATAGCCACACTTCTCTGCCTTCTTAAACAGATTACACAGAAGGAGCATAATTTAACCTTTAGTTGATAGCTTAGAAATATCATCATAAGGCAGGGAGGGAGTTCAGATCTGTGATTTCATTGATGTAAGGAATTACACACAGATTGGCAGTTGTTCTGCAACTGAGGCATCCACCAAGAGATTAAGTCACTAACCCACTACCACTATTTCATGACATGACTGAAACATGGGTCTTCTTGACCTTGCTAAGACCAGCAGCCTCTCAGTATCATCATAAATATTAATTATTGTACTGGATCATAATACATGGCAACCCCATCCAGTGGTCATTAAGGTACACAAGATTGTTTGTCCCCAAGCCAAATGGCCCCATATTGCTGTGCTTTCTGAGTTCTCATATCTGCTTTTTCTAGTTTCCCATTTCTTCTTTATCAGTTAGGTCTTCAATCTACTAAAGTGTAGCTGCCTCAGTAGACTGTCACAGTCTTTGCCCATCGAATCTGATCCCCTACCAGCTTCCTCCAAAAAAAAAAATCTGCTTTGATTCGCCAAGCTTAGAAATCAGCTCACCAAGCTTAAGAGAATTATGCACAAAATACAAGTAAATAAGCTCTGAGTGAAATACCTAAGGAGCCCTCCTCAGCAAGGGAACTGCAGGAACTTTAGGGTATGGACTTTCACCTGGGATCTGAAATAGTGAAAGCCACTGAGAGTTGAGAGACCAATAAGTAAAGTACAAAGCCTTAAATAAAAGTATTTAACCAGGGGAGGGGAACCTCTAGGTCCCCAAGTGAAGTCCTTTCACAGAATGGATTCAGCCAAAGGGCCACACTTGAGGGCCTAGAGTGCCACATGTGACCTCATGATGGCAGGTTCCCCACTCCTGATTTAAGCACAGGGATGAAAAAGTATTATGCTAAAAGTGAAAAAGATCCTGATCCTCCAATTTCACCCCATGGAGGTTCTCAGTAAAAGTAGTTATATTGTACTTGAGTTAACTATCTCAAATGGAGAGTTGGCCTCCTTGGACTCTAAGAGAAGGGCAAGGGAGGCATAACATCAGTAAATGAAATTAGCAGATTAAACTCAACTTCCTTTATCATTCATCCCTCCTGACCTCTCTACCAGAGATGGAAAAGCCACAACTCATTCAAACCTGGGATTAAATATCATAAATGTGGTCTAGTGAAGTCATATGGGGTCTCAACCCACAGTTTAAGAAGTGCTGAAGGGGTCTCGAATGGAAAAAGCTTTAAAAACCCTGGTCTCGTGAGAGGTACCCTTGCCAGGGACATCAGGGTTTGAATTCTGACTCTATCAATAGCTAGCTGTGTGACCTTGGGCAGGTCAGTAAGCCTTGTCAGTTTCCCCATAGGTAAGCTGGAGAATCACAGAATCTCTGAATGGAAAGGGACCTCAGCAACCATCTGATCCAACCCATGTTGGAACAAAAATCCGTACAGCGAAGTGGTCATTCAACCTTGGCCTCAGGACCTGCATGGAGCAGGAATCAAGGCAGCTCATTCTACATTATATGAACACCTGAGTTCAAAGCTTACTAGCTTGTGTGACCCTGGCCAAGTCGCTTCACTGTTGATGGCCTCAGTTTCCTCATCTGGAAAGTGGGGATAATAGCACCCACCTGCCAGTGCTGTTGTGAGGATAAAGTGAAATCACATTTGTTTAGCACTTTGCAAGCCTTAAAATGCTATAGAAATGCTAGCTACTGTTATCCCCATCAGCCGCCCACTCCCCCAGGCAGCCCATTCCACTTTGGATCATCTCTCATTGTTAGAAAAGTTGTTGAGGTTTTTTCCTTATGTACAGTTCAAAATCAGCTTCTAGGTAATTTTGACCCACTGATCCCAGTTCTGCCCTCTGAGGTCAAGCAGATCGAGACTAATCCCTTTTCAAAGGCACCAACGCCTGGCCTACATACTTGATGGCGGTTCAATAAAATAAAATAAGATAAAATATAAAGTAAGTAACCACCAACAAAGCAGGAAACACTCTGATAAGATAAGAGTGTGATCCAAATGCAGGGGATGGTCAGGAATGGAATGTCCTTTGGTGACAAAGGGAGGCTTTAGCCCCCACCATCACAATCTCCTTCCCAGTAGTCTTAACTGTTCGAGGAAGCTCGCTGAATGAGTGAGTACAAGAGCTTATGTAAGAAAGGGCTGCAGCAGTGCCTGGTGGGTAGCACAGTACTTTGTTTTAAGATACTTCTCCGGGGTAAATGTCAGAACTGAAAAACAAGGGGCGGGATCGGGTCCTCCCCTGCTTTCAGGGGTGCTCTTTGCCATCATCCCACAGACAATATTGCATCATTTTCTTGGACCAATTTGGGGCCTCGGTAGATGTCAAAATTAGGAATCTGTGCCTGGAGAGCCAATAACTCCATTTCCAGGAAAACCCAAGTGAGAAAGACAATCTGGCCCCCGACACTGTGACTAAAGGGGTTTCAACTTGTTCTCAACTCTTTACGGAACCCAAGCTTCGATGCCGGTCCACTGAAGACATTGATGGGGGAAGGTAAGGGAATCTCACTGCCACTTAGATATGCAGAGTGGGGCTGGCCTTAAAAACAAACACCGTGTGTACGGATAAACGTCCTACCACTTCGGAGTTTCTCCTCCCCAGGAAACATTACAAAGGGCGCACCCACTCATCCACCCCACCCCACCCCCCAAAAAAGTGGGTTCCCCGACATGGCGGGGAGTCGCTTCAGGGCCATGTACTGGGGAGGTCGGACGGGATAGCTCGGAGAACCTGTTGGGATCCTAAAGAGTTCGGGAAGGAGCACCTGGAAGTGAGCCCCGAGGCCAGCGCAAAGTCGGGATTCAGTGGCCCGTCGTACGCACCTCGGACAGGTGGGCTGGAGGGTCAGTGTCCCCTCTCGGGGCCACTACGTACCTGGGGCAGCCTGGGTGCCGAGAGGTCCTTCGGGCGCTTTGGTTCAGGGACTGCTAGAGTGTTGTGATCTCGCCCTGGAGAGAAGTCAAATGAAGATACTTTCTGCGGCCAGACTTGGTCCCGAGTTTAGCTCCTCCCTCCACTGCCCCCTGATCGCAATCTCTCCGAGCGCCTGCCCCGCCGACTGGTCGAGCGGGGCCACAAATCAGCTGGTCGCCAAGCCAAAGAGGAGCTCTCGAGGGATGCTCGGGCCACTCGGACGCTGAGCACCCCCCCTCCTCTTTCCACCACCCCCCAACCCCTCTGCTCCGGAGCTGAGCCGAGCCGTCTGGGTCGCGTGCGTCCGCGTCCAGCCGGCCGATCGGCCCCCGCGGACTCCAGCCGCTGCCACCTCCGAGACCCGGCCCCCAAATCGCAGGGCAAGCCTGGCCAGCGCAAGCCGGTGCCAAGGCTCCGAGCAGCGAGCGCTCGCCCCGGGCAGTCTGGCTGCGCCCCCGAGCCCCGGCCCCTCAGCCTCTGCGACCGAAGGGGACTTCTGCAGAGACAGCGGACCCCCGGGTCTCCTTCCGCCGCAGCCGAGCCAAAGGAATTATTTCAGTTTTCCCCAGACCCCAGCAAGCCAACCGCCCCAAATGGGAGGAGAGAGAAGAAAAAGCCGCCCGCAACTTCCGACAGCGCCGCAAAGTCCTCGGGGCTGCGGAGCCGCCCCCGCTGCCCTAGCCCTGGCGGCGGCGGCGGCGGAGGCAGCGGCGCACGAGGCGCCGCGCAGTGGCCGCGGAAAGCGCGCGGGCTGCGGGGCGGGGGGGCGCCGGCGGCGGCCTCGCCTGCACCCCGGCCCCAACACCGGCCCAGCTCCCGCGGTACAGCGCGCAGCCCAGCGGCTGGAGCGCGGCCACGCAGGGGCGGCGCGGGGGGCCCAGCCCGGCCGAGGAGGCGAGGCGGCCAGCCGCAGTCTGCCACTTGTCCTTGCCCAGCTCTCCAAAGGCGCCAGCGTTTGCCCCCTCCCCGCGGCGGCGGCGGCGGCGGCGGCGGCGGCGGCGGAGGCTGGGACCTGGGCGGAGGGCCCGCAGCGGCCGGAGCCCGAGCCGAGCCGGTGGGCTCCTGACGGCGGCGGCGACGGCGGCAGCGGCAGCGGCGGCGGCGGCGGGGAAGCGATGACCCGGACCTGGATCGGAGGAGTAGGAACTGGAAGTGACAGCGGCGCAGGGCAGAGCAGCAGCAGCAGCTTCGGCGGCGGCGGCGGCGGCAGCGGCAGCAGTAGCAGCAGCAGTTACGGCGGCGAAGTTAGCAGCAGCCTTGGAAGCAGCAGCAGCTTCGGCGGCAGCAGCAGCAGTTTCGGTGGCTGGGGCGGCAGCAGCAACAACTTCGGCGGCGGCAACAACTTCGGCGGCAGCAGCAACTTCGGCGGCGGCAGCAACTTCGGCGGCTGCAGCAGCAGCAACTTCAGCTGCGACAGCAACTTCGGCGGCGGCGGCAGCAGCAGCAACTTCGGCGGCAGCGGCAGCAGCAGTAGCAGCAGCAGTTACTTGTGCGGCTGCGGCAGAGACGGCGACCCGGGCAGCAGCTTCGGCGCGGGTAGCAGCAGCAGCAGCCGTGGTGGCGGCAGCAGCAGCAGCAGCAACGCCTTCCCCATACTGCGCATGCTGCTGCTGCCCAACAGAGAGAGCCCCCAGCCTCCTTACTTTGGCTGGACCCCCTCAGAAGAGCAACCCTAGAATCGCAGCCTAGCTGAGAGCTTGGCAGCCCGCGGAGCCCCCTCTTTCAATTAGGCACCCTGATCCCTACCATGGGCTCCCGGGGACCCGACGGCTTCTGGCTCGGCAAAGTTATTGAAGAGGGGAGGGATCACAGAATATGAGGAGCCGAGGATCATTGAGAGCAGGAACTAGTCCAGTTTTTGCCCTTGAAACCCTAGCCCAATGCTTAACATACAATAGGCGCTTAATAAATGCTTGTTGCTGTGCATTGGGTTTGCTTTCTTTTCCCTAGCCTCTATCCTCTGCACTTAAGGGGATAGTTGTCTATTAGAAATCCTGAGGGGTTTAACATCCAAGCCGGTCCGGGGGGGCGGGGGGCGCGGGCGGGGTATGGAAGGGGAGTGACTAGTGCCTACAAAACTGAGAATATTTACCAGGCTTCGGTATTCATAAATTAGAAAAGGCAAAAATTGAGAGCACTTAAGTCAATGAATGCGATAGGAGACATCCTCCTGAGCACTCTGGTTACTTATGGAAATTCCATTAGGATTTGTTTTGCTTAACTGTCCTTTGTTACTAGGGCGGGTTCTACTGGGATGAGGTGAGGGGGAGGGAATGCTGGAAAATGAATTTTTTTTAAGAGCATCAATTTTTAAAAATCCATTAGGGACGTGAGATTTTAAGAAAAGGAAGAGAAAGAGACACTAAGATAGACCCTCTAGTGTTTCTATTGGCACGAAATGGAAGTAAATATCCTACAGGGCAATATCCCTTTTCTACACTCTTTCAGGAAATGGGGATTGGAGGAAGGAACAGTAAGTAACCAGGGCCCGGAAACTGCCTTGTGGTAGTCCCCTCCCCACCCCCCTCCCAGCTGCTAGTGCTTTCCATCCTGAGATTACTTTCCATCTACTCTGCATTACATTGATTTCTATAAGGACTCTCCCCTTTGAATATAAGCTTCCTGAGGGCCAGGGTTGTTTTTACCTTTCTTTTTGTTCCCAGCACCTACCAAAGTTCCTGCTAGGGAGCAAAGTAGAAAGTCTTTTTTTTCTTTTGTGCATTTTTCTTTGTAGAAGATGGTGGATTTCAAATTGAGTTTTCTTAGACATAGTATTCCTAATGTTACCAGCTAGACTTAAGGAGTCGCCAGTATTAATCATGAATGTTAAAGCTTTTATTAAATGCTTAATAAATAATAAATGCTTGTTTACTGACATGCGTAATTCCCAATTTAGACCTATGGACCCTCTTTTAATTGGCAAAGTAGGGGCTTGACTGTTTCCAAGTAGGCTTTTGCACTATTTCCATGAAGACCCACCCCTGAAGTTGGCAAGTCAGTCCTGGTTTAAGGGTGGGCATGCTGGAAGACTGCCGTAGAAACTGGGCAGATGGAATGTCCCCAGGGAGGCATTCAGCTTTGGAAGAAGGCTCTGCCAGGGAGAGAAAGCACAGTGCATGCTAGGAAGATCACAGGTCTTGGAAATCAGAGGGCCTAGCTTCAAACCACACCTCTGATCCTTATCCCAGTGACCCAAAACAAGCCTCATCTCCCTGGAACTCAGTGTCCTCTTGTGGAAAAAAGAGAGACTTATACTAGATCGCCCCTCAGGTTCCTTCAAGCTCTAGACCAGTTCTGTGTGTGACTTGGGGGAAATTACTTCCCTTCCCTCGGCCTTAGTCTTCTCCTCTGTAAAACAAAAAGAGGCTGGTTCCAGATCACCCCTGAGGTCCCTTTCAGCTCAAATTCTGTTCTCCTATGATCCTACAATCCAAAGTCACTGCCCCCTCCCTGTGCCTCAGTTTACTCCTCTGTAAAATGAGAGGATTGGACTAAGTGGCTTCTCGGGTCCCTTCTAGTGCTGCATCTCTGACTTATAGAATGTTGGGCTTCTACGCAGGAGACCAAGGTCTGAATCCTCGATTTTGACAGGCCCTGTGTGAGTCACTTTCCCCTCTCTAAGCCTCAGTTTCCTTCTTGGTCAACTGTGGATCAGGATACTTGTATTGCCCATTTTGCAGGGTTACTGTGAGGGCAGTGCTCTGTAAACCCTAGATTGCAAGACCAGTGAAGGTTGTTATATTCTTATTAATTACTCTTTTTCACAAAACACATTGACCATTGTAAAAAATTATGTTTCCTGAGGTATTTTCATAGGTTGCTCTGACCTCAGAGGGGAAAGGAAATCCCTACCTGTTCCACATTGGGACAGTGGAAGCAGGTAAGGAGACTGACTGCTAGGCACTTAGGAAGCATGGCCTCCTGCCTTACTGGGTGAGGAAATATATGAGTGCTCCTCCCAACACCCACCTACCATACACACACACACACACACACACACACACTCACAAGCTCCCTGAAGCCTAAATGGTAATCAGATCAGACATATGCATTTTTGCATTCAGCCCCTTAAAACCAGATGCCGTCTATGGGTCATACTGATGCTACTAGATGGGGGGCTGAGGGTCTTTCCTGCCTTCTTGGTTCTATGAAAAAAGGGAAGTCTATTTACAACATAAGATCCCTTCAAACCCAAATCCCTATGATTCTCTCATATATTCCAGGCTGCTTTTTCCCCCTCTCTAAGTACAGCTCTGTGGTCCCCATTGGCTGAAAATTAATACAGTATAATACAAGGCTTCAGTTGTCTGGAGGTCACTTATCCATCAACCTCACTGTAAAAAAAAAAAAAAACCAGAGCTGAGAACAGGAAGTAGGCAAAAAAGATGTCTCTTAGCAGCCAAAACAGATGGCACAAAGTCCAAGCTGAAAACTCAGAGAATGGTGCCCCAGACCCTCACTCAGAACCCACTAACTTTTATTTTAGACAGAATTTTTAAAATCTTGGTGGTTAGATTTTCCATCTCCTAGCAGAATAAAAGCCAGCAAGCAGATGGAGGGAGAACTACTAGAGGCAGACATTGACGGCAGCAAAAAATGACAGTTGACAGTGAGGGATTAGGATAGAGTCAACAGGAACAGAAACAAGGCCTGTGGTTTCATTGGTATAAGGAACTCCCAGGTGAGGAAAGTCCCTCTTCCAGCGCAGCCAGCACCTTTTCTGAAACAGAGTTTTAGAGAGTTGCTTGGACCACTAAGAAGTTAAGCTACTTGCCCAAGGCCTCCCAGCCAATGTGCCCCAAAGATGGAATCCAGGTCCTTCTTGGCTTCCAGGCCAGTTCTATGGCCTCTATTATAAATTATAATTAATATAAGATTATAAAAGAGAACCAACATTATAAAAGGCACTAAGTATAACAATTTGGGGCCATCTATTGCAGGGGTAAAGAACCCATGACCCTGAGAGCTTCATTGTAATCATAATTATGGGGATGCATGATGATCTTGAGCCATAAAGAAAAGGTTAGATCATGTTCAGCTTCATCTGTTTAAGAAGGAAAAGAAACATATAATAAATACATCTTAGAAAGGTTTTCATTCAAAATGGTTGACAATAATCTTGACTACCTGGAAAATTCGTATAGAATGGTGCATCCCTACATAATTCCAAGTAAATAAGCTGTTTGCATCTGATTTCAAGGGGAAAATACCATATCGAATTCTAGTGCACCATTGAGGTCCTTAATTTTCAAACCACCTCAGCTAGAAAACACATACACACATACATCAAAACGGACGGTGGGGAAACAGACATAGACTAGTTTTATCATAATGGAAGTGAGCCTACTGCTATGGGTGGAATTGAGTGGAAGGGCATGGTTAAACATTCAGGGCTTAGAATCCCTTGATCTTGAGGCTTGAAGACACTAGAATGGGAGAGTTAGATGTGCAAAGATAAGCAGACAAAAGTTGCCTTCCTATCTAATACTTTTCATTCTAAGAAGGTTCCCTAATGGGAATCCTATTGCATTCCAAATGTTGCTTCTGTCCAGAGTCAGTCAAAAGCAATGTTTTAAGTCAAGCAAGATTTGTATCCTGTTGATGTGTGGCAGCCCATCTATCTTCCTTTCTCCTACTGTGGAGATTCCCAGTCACATAACCTCCACCAAGGGGTCAGGCTTTCTGTAGCCAAGGTGACACTCTTCTCA
>CM053775.1:25949887-25974440 GCA_028658325.1 Potorous gilbertii
TCTCCATACCCCTTGGTTTTCAGGAAACCTTCCCATACCTGCTACTCAGTATAAAATATGAAATAAATTTTAGAAACTGAAGAGATAAATTATCATCAAGAAAAATCACCCCTTTGCCAAGCTTTCCAAACCCCCTGGCAGTACACATGCCCAGTTTGGGAACCCAGGATCCAGCCCAACCCCTTCATTTCATAGTAGGGCAAACTGAAACCCAAAGGAATTCTGTCTCCACAGCTGCGACCTGCTAGACAATCGCCCCATCTTTGTTGTCTGAATCAGAGGTGTCAAATTCTGACCAGAGGGCTAGAGGCACACATTGCTCCTGAGTGTGGCCCAAATCAGATTAAAATGGAATTGGGAAATATCCAACAAATGAAATAAAAGTACAATAAAACAAAGATAATACTACATTTTAAAACTAGGTGAATGTGAAGGCCACAGGGATCCTTATGTGCAGATTAATGATCCTCAGTTTCTGTCTGAGTTGGACATCATGGTCTAAACCATTAATGTTCCCTGAGATTGAGAAAAGCAGCCGTAAAGCACATCAATTCCATATGAGTTTACTCTTAAAACGTTCATGCTGGACTGTGAAAGACAGTCATTTTGTTTCTGCTATTGTCTTTTCCAGGAATTTTTGAGAAAGACAGCCTCCCACCAAAGTGACCATCAATTTCTCCTGTGGGGTGAATAAAAAAGGGCCTAATCTTCAACCTTGCAGTGGCTGCTGGGAAAAACAAGCAAGTGAGATTTCCTCTACTCCAATACCAAATCCCCTCTTTATAGGCAGAACAAAGCCAAAACCAAACCAATAGCACTAATGATGCTTATACTGAGGTTGCGTGGGCCAACTGACTTACCTCCACCTGAAGGCCTGCACATCCTTTGAGGAAGTCCTTAATGTTACTGATGCAGTCAGCTTCCGTTTGGGGCTCCTGATGGTACTACAGAAATGATCAAGAGAACCTCTGTGAGTTGGGTTTCCCAAGGTGGCCCAGCATGCTTCATGTTTTATGAGAACTAGGTAGGTTTTTGGTTTTGGTTTGCTTTTGGGTTTTTTTTTTTTAAGGCAAAGGGGAAGGCTGCTTTCAAACCAGGAAGAGAAGTAACCATTGAAGGAAATGATGTAAAAATCTAAACGGCCTTTTGCTTCAAATATCAGTTTCAGAACAGAGCCCCGAGCTAAAGGCCCCCTGATGGGTCTCCCAACTCTGAGTCCAAAATTATTTGGACTACATACATTTCTTCATTCTCTGTCCCCCATCCCAAGGTATTAGAATGTGTCTGATTTTTTAAACTGTGTTCTTGTTTTCAAATATATGAAAAGTACATTTTCTACCTTGCTGTTTCTACCATCTCATAGGAGCCTTCATAGTATCAGAGACTTAGGGTTCATGGGACCTCAAGGGCATCTAGTTCAGCCCCCCCTCATTTGATAGAGGAGGAAATGAGGGGAGGGGAAAGATTGTTCCAAGGTCACAGGTAGGATCCTAGCTGGAAGGGACCTTAAAGTCCTTGAGTAGTAGAACTCCTTTCATTTGATAGAGGAGGAAATTGAGACCCATTAAGGTCAAAGTTCTTGCCCAAGGCAAAATCACAGTGGATCACAGATTTAAAAAGGAAAGGACCTCAGAAGCCATCCAAGCCAACCCTCTCCTTTTACAGATGGGGAAACTGAGGCCCAGGGAAATTAAATGACTTTCCCAGTGTCTCATAGGTAATAAGCGACCAAGTTGAGATTTGAAACCAGGATCTCTGGTCCCAAATAGAAATCTTTCCATTGCACCCCACTTGGACACTTGACCCAACAAGTACCAGTTCCAAATGCATCCTGCACGGTATTTTAATATATCATTTTTCCAGCCTAGAAAGTAGTTACAATCTAGCTGTAGGAACTCAAGTCCAAGTCATACTTGGCTCCCATCTCTATTCCCCAGTTCTCAGTTTATTTGGGCATACCCCCTAAATACTGGAGTTCTCCTTTAGAAAACTGCCTTTACCTTTGGAATCAAGATCTAGGCTCAGGGGGAGCATCAAAAACTTTAACTGTGCTAATCTAAAAGGGAGGATGGGGGGGGGCATGCCTACATTTTAATCTTCCTGGAATTATGTGTTCCATTTAAAATACCCATTTAGTTTCAGTTGTTATCGGAAGTCACACAGCCTAACTTGGTTCTCCTTGTTGCTAAAAGTAAACTTTTAAAGAAATACATTCATTTCAGCTATGCTATCAGCCCTAGATTTAAACATTTTACAATTTCATAGATTCTGATTAAATTGTATCCTTAGTTCATGGAAAGGTCAGTTGACATCTCACTCACTCTAACAAGAAATACTTTTCTGGTGGATGTTGCCCTTGTCTCAGTGCTAGAATGGCTGTACTGAAGTAGTTACCAGGGGTCCTTGAACCATTTTCCATCCCTCTCAGAAATGAAATAATGAAGAATCATTGCTAGCTAGTAGAAAGACACAAAGTATTTGACTCACAGGTTATGTGGGCTAGGCAGTTTGAAGTCAAGAAATATTGCTTAAGCAGCTACTTTGATGTGCCAAGCACTGTGCTATGTGCTACGGAGAGGCAGACAAAAATAAGAAACAGTCCTTACCCACAAGAAGCTTGTATTCCACTGGGGGGAGGGGGAGACACCAAAATGTAAACAGATAGGAAAATAAACCACCTAATGAGGAAGAAGACCAACTAAAGGGATAAAGAAAGGCTTCCTAGAGGAGAAGGCAGGTGAGCTGAACCTTGAAGGAAGAGCTAGACATTCTGTGAGACTGATGTAAGCAGGGAGGGCACTCCAGGTCTGGGGGAAAGCCGGGGCCCAGACCTAGCAGCAGGAGGCAGTGGGCCCTGGGTGAGGAAGCAGTCAAGTAGGCCAAGGAAGCAGACCATGGCCATTTCAGTTACCTTTTCCACAGCTCCAGGAAGAAGACGATTTAGCAGTTTGCATAGCACTACCCCATTTTTCAGAGACACCTTCAAGAATTCCTCCGGATCACAGATGGTCTTCTTGGGGGAATTTAAAACTCCCAGAGAGATGAGCCATGTCACGATGCGTTCCTCGGGATTCATTGCCGAGGACTGTGCACCCGAAGCAGCTGCAAGGTCTTACCCACATCCGTGATTGCATCGGGTGCTGTCTTCCTTTTTTCCGGGCTCTCTCTTCGGGCACTTGCTGCGCAAACAGTGGAGATAACTCCTCTGGCCACAGCAGGACCTCCACTCCAAAGGTGGGATCTTCTAACCACAGAGACCACACTCAGTTATGCAAAGCTAGAAAGAGCAAGGGGAAGAACCAGGGACAAGCATGATTGTATTTTTCAACACACATCACCCCACCCCCCAACTGAAAAACAAGCTCATACTGACAGACACTTGAAGGAGCCAGGGCTGTAAGGGAAGGAAGTGAAGAGGATGCTGGGGAGGGAGGGGACAGAAGGAAGTAGGGACACTTGGAAAAAAGAGGTGAGCCAGCCTTGCAGGGAACCTTGCAAATGAGAAAGTGAGTGGGCCAGCCTGGGGACAAGCTGTCAATAGTCTAGCCTCAGTGAACAAAATCTGGCTTCTGTCAGGAAGTGGGTGCCAACTGGCTTGGATGTCCAACAGATCAGATCCGGGCTTTCTCGGAGAATCAGTGGAAATGGCAGTGGGGCTCCAAGAAGGGAGAAGCAGCAAATGTATACCAGGAATGACTGTCCAGCCACAATTTCTCACCCAAAGATGCTGGGTGCCACGACTTCTTGGGATACTCTTTAAGAGGTCTGGGGAGGAGGAGCCAGAAGTCGAAAGGCTGGCACAGAAGCGGGAAGGATGGCATTTTCGTTCATGGCAAAGAGCGAAATAGGAGAAGGAGAACATCTGCCACCCTGTTTACTTACATCCTTTCGTATTTCTTTCTGGACCTGATGCCCATTGCACAATCCAGCTGCAAAACCCACGCCAAAGGCTTGGACACAGTAACATGGGCCAGAACACGTTGCTTTAAAAATAAGTGTGTCTGGGGGTGGCCGGGAAAGAAGGGATTGGGGGGATTGAAGAAAATAATGACAAAAACAGGAAGAATTGGAAAACAAAATAGCATTTGCCAGGAGTTCTACACCACACACTGGGAAATTGGGGGTCTTCCAACTCTACCTCACAGGCTGGTTGGGAGAAAAGAACTTTGCAAACCTAAAAACACTAGTCAAATGAAAGCTGTTGCTATTATTTAGATTAGAGGAGTCAGAGCTGAACGTGGCCTTAGGAAGCTCTCCGTTCAAATCTTGCCTCAGACATTTACCAGCTATGTGGCCTTGGGAAAGTCTCTTGACCCTCTGTGCATCACTGTCCTCTCTTCTAAAGAAGGTCTGATGGGAGTGGGAAGGCCTTGGACTCAGTGATCTCTAAGGTTGCTTCTAGCTTAAAGCCCATGATCCTCAGTGGTATTTAATAAATGTCTATTGGACTACATTGGATTGGATGAGATTGGCAACATGGTAGACTCTCTCCAAACTGTCGCTCCCTCATAGGTGGGAAACAAATACCATAGCATTGTTCTTTGCAAAAGCTAAAAGTGACTGCTCAGTAATTGTTGTTGTCATCAGAAAAAGATGGAAACTAAATTTCTCTCTGCTCATGCCATCAGCAGCACTCGGGTTGAGTCCATGATACCTAGATGACCAGAGCCTCCTACATAGTCTTTAATCCATAGCCCACTCAGCTGCCACAGGGACCTTCCTAAAGCTTGGATCTAACTATGTCTGACCGGGACCCACACCGGTGGCTCCCTATTACTTCCAGGAGCAAATATCAAGTTCTTTATTTGGAAGTTAAACCCTTCACACTCTGGCCCCTTCCTACCTGTGAGTCTTCTTATACTCTGCTCCCTGGCACACATTGGATCCAGCTACACTGGATTTAGGGTTAGACCTTCTATTTCCTCTAATAGAACCCTCCATCTCAAGCCTCCCTACCTTTGCACTGGCTGGCCCCCATGTCTGGAATGGCCTAGAATGCTCTCATTTGGCCTCCCCCCTCTTAATTTCCCTGGCTTCCTTCAAGATTCTGCTTACAGCCCCCCTTCTTTCTGTGTGGTTGGTCTTCCCCAGTCCTCAATGACCCAAGAGCTTTCCGCTCCAAATTACCTTCCTTCAACTCTGTCTTTATCTTGTATGGACTTAGTGTCTTCTCCCCTAGTGGAATTGAAGCTCCTTGAGGACAGAGACTGGTTTGTCCTTCGTTTATAACCCAGAGCTTGGGTCAATGCCTGGCATACATAATAGGCCTTGCTGTAATAATTCTTGTCTACTACCCTTAGGAAGAGATCCCCAGAAAATTAGCACAACAAATCTACACTGAGGAGAGCCCCTATGGCACAATCCAACCCCTTCATTTTTGAGGGAAGGAAACTGAGGCCCAGTGAAGTGAAGGGACTTACTCAAGGTCACACAGATTGGAAGTAAGACTGCTAAGATTCAAACCACAAGCTGTTGACTCCAGAGTCAATATATCTCCCTCTATACTATATCATAGCAGTATTTTCCTTTAAAAGTACTGCTCTGAAGAATAAATTTTAATTATCTATATGGTTTTGAAATCCTTCATAAGACTGATGCTTTGTATATAGCAAATATAACTTTGGGTTTTTAAAGAATACTTGATTTTATGTATTTAATAGGAATGTATGTGTAGAACCTATATAAGATTGTACACCATGTCAGGGAGGGAATGGGGAGGGAGGGGAGAAGGAGGGGGAGAGAGGGGAAAAAAGTCTAAGATATACAGAAGTGCCTGTAGAATACTGAAAACAAATAAAATTATTTTATAATAATTTTAAAAAGATTACTTGATTTTAACATTTATTTTTTTTAAATGTAGAATTCCACCTTATCTTCTTCCTTCCAGGTCCTGCCCCACACATTAAAAACAAGCAATGATATCAGTTACACATGTGATGTCTTGTAAAATCTACATGCATAACTGTGTCCTTGACAAATGATCATCCCCTGTGAAATGACTATTTGCCTCTCTGGGCCAATCTCCCGCTTACAAAGAGTTTTTGCATATGGTATCTCAGCAGATCTTTACAACACTATCAGGACTAGCATTATTTTAAAATTCTAGAAACTCCACAACCAATCCTAAAATTATTCAGGTGGTTCAACTAAAGCTCAGGCAAGCACAGCTCAGTCCCACAACAAAAAACTGGCAGAGCAAAAAAGAGGAAACACTCACCACTTTGAAATATTCTTGGCAGATACATCATATTATATTATTCGTCAGCTTTAAGGAAGCAGTGAACCAAGGCCCATGTATGTGAGAGAATCAACACTAGCGTTGACACAAGTCACAACAATAGCGTTGACACTATTTACACAATAGTAGTTTATAGAACATCCTCAATTTAAAAAAAAGAAAAGCCCTGTGAGGTTGATGTTTCTTGTTCCTCAGTCATGTCCAATTCTTTATGACCCCTTTTGGAGTTTTCTTGGCAGAGATACTGGAGGGCGTTGCCATTTCCTTCTCCAGCTCATTTTGCAGATGAGGAAATTGAGGCAAACAGCATGAAGTAACTTGTCCAGGGTCACCCAACTAGAAAGTGTCTGAGGCTGGATCTGAGCTCAGGAAGAAGAGTCTTCCTGACTCTGGGCCTGGTACTCTATCCACTGCAGGGCCACCTAGCTGACCCAATACTATTATAGTTTATAATTTGTAGCTGGGAGAATATAGTCTTATAAAGGTTGAGTGACTTATCTACGGTCACCATCTAGTAAATAATTGAGTCAGGATGCAGACTCAAATGTTCTGACTCCAAATTCATGGCTTTTCTCATGTAGCATACTGGTACTTGAAAGTAAACCGGGAGATTTTAAAAATTATTTTATTTGTTTTCAGTATTCTACAATCACTTCCATATATCTTAAATTTTTTCCTCTCCCTCCTCCTCCTTCCCCCCTCCCTCCCCACTCCCTCTCCAAGACAGCATGTCATCTTATATAGGTTCTACACATACATTCCTATTAAATACATTTCACCTTAGTCATGTTGAATAAAAGAATTAAAATGAATGGGAGAAACAATGAAAACAAAACATAATACAAAAGAAAATGCTTCATTCTGTGAGCCAATTCCACAGTTCTTTCTCTGGATGTGGAAGATGTTTTGCCTCAAAAGTCCATTGGGAATTTTTTAGGTCCTTGTGTTGCTGTGAAGGACTAAGTCTACCAGACAAATTCCTCCCACACTGTGGTTGTTGCTGTGTACAAAGTTCTCCTGGTTCTGCTCCTGTCATTTAGTATCAGTTCATGTAAGTCTTTCCAGGCCTATCTGAGGTCTTCCTGTTCATCATTTCTTAGAGCACAATAATATTCCATTACATTCATATACCACAACTTGTCCAGCCATTCCCCAATAGATGATTTCCAGTTTTTGGCCACCACAAAGAGAGCTGCTATAAATTTTTTTGTACATGTGGGACCCTTTCCCATTTTTATAAACACTTTGAGATACAGTCCTAGAAGTGATATTGCTGGGTCAAAGGATATGCACATTTTTGTAGCCCTTTGGGCTAGTTCCAAATTGCTCTCCAGAATGGTTGGATCACCTCACAGCTCCACCAACAATGAATTAGTGTTCCAACTCTCCCACATCTTCTCCAACATTTATCATCTTAACAGGGATTTTTTTTAAAAAGATTGACTAAATACGCCATTCATTAATGGTTTGTTTAACTTAATGGTTTAATGAGACAACTAAGTTGCTCAGTGGTTAGAGCATTGGTCCTAGAGTCATAAAGACCTGAGTTAAAATCTGACCTCAGACATTTCCTTGCTATGTGAACCTGGCCAAGTCACTTAATCTCTGTTTGCCACAGTTTCTTCAACTAAAGATATAATAGCACCTGCCTCCCAGGGTGGTTTGAGGATCAAATGAGAGAATATTTATAAAGCATTTAGCACCGTGCCTGGCACATAATAGGTGTAATCTAAATGTGTGCTCCTTTGTCTTCCTCTCCCCTCAGTGAAAAGGAAAAAAAGAAGGGAAATCAAATTACCAAATCAGGAAGGAAAAATGGAAATTTACAAGTGATGAAGAAGAAATAGAGGCAATTGTTTAAAATATGATACCCAATTGTATGCCAACAAAACTGAAAATCTAAATGAATATTTACAAAAATATGAAAACTGAAATGAAATGGATGAATATTTTTAAAATACGAAATACTCAAATTAACAGAGTAAGAAGTAGGGAATTTAAACAACCCAGTTTCTGAAAGATAAAAATGAATTCCCAAAGGAAAAAAAAACCAGGTCCAGATGGATTTACAAGAGACTTCTATCAAATATTCAAAGAATAACCAACTCTCAAAATGTTTACAAAAATAGAGATAGAAGGCACCTTACCAAACTCCTTCTATGACTCAAATATGGTAATGAATATTGATGTAAAATAGTGAATAAAATATTAGCAGATGATATTTATGTCAGAAATGCAAAGTAACTTTAGGAAAACTATAAGCATATGTGAGCTAGGTGTATCCACATGTAAAATTTGGCATGCTCATGAGTCATCTAAATGTGGAGATGGGGCTCTTGGGGGAACATGGATAGGTATGATTTGAGAAGAGAGCCAAGAGCCTGGACCTCCATCACTGTAGCTGGAGGGAAAGGTCAAGATGGTCACAGGGGTACTACTGAGGCTGGGCACTCTCTTATCTAATATCTGAGATGAGTATCAGGCTAGAATCGTATCTGTCTGCCTCACTTCAAATAGAATATTTATACTAATAGCTAGGATTTATGTTAAACTTTAATATTTTCCAAGTACTTTTCATATACTATCTTTTTTGACTCTCACAGCAATCCTGTGAGGTACTCTTATTATTCTTGTTGTATAGATGACGGTCACACAGTTGGTGTCTGAGGCAGGATTCGAACTCAGGTCTTCTTGATTCCCAAGTCCAACACTTCATATAGTCTAAGGGTTATGAAGTTCAGGACATAAGAGGCATTAGCCTTGATTGCTCTTAACAGGAGAGAGTATCCCTTAGTCTATGTTTACCAGTTTCTCTCCTTCTCACCAAATGCTGATTACACAAAAGACTATCATAAATAATGAATATCAAGTAAACCCATTTATCTAAGTAAAAAGCAAACTGAACTGGTGAAATTATACAGATTAGAAAATACATAAGAATAAATGAACTCTTCAGTTGGGAGCAAGATAATATTTCAGCTCAAACTAGACAAGAGAGAATGGTCTCACCCAATGGAGTCCTCTCTGGATTACAGGTTATGGAAATCCAGACATGCTGAGGTGCCAGCTTCCTTACATATCAATTGCTCTCTGTAGATTGAGGTGCTGATAGTTTGAGACCATTATCTCTCCAACAATGTCTGGGACTAACTCAGTAATTCACTTATGCAGGTGTGTGGCATCATGCTCAGCATTCTCTCTGCCATTCAGGAGCCGTGTTTCCTTCTGCATAGTTATTATTTTGTTTTATTTTAGCTAGCATTTATGTAGAGCTTTAAGGTTGCATTTTGTATTTTCTCATTTGAATCTCATAACAATCCTTTGAGAGAAATGCTGTTATTATCCCCATTCTAAAGATGAGGAAACTGATGCTAAGAAGTGTCAAGTGACTCACCCAAGGTCACATAGTTAGTTGGTGTCAGAGGCAATCCATGTTCTCAGTTTTTGCCATCATCTCTGTATGAGGTCCTATGTATCCAGGTGGAAGAGATATATAAGGAATTGAGGATGAAGACAAATTGAGGATGGACTCTTCAGAGTCCAGAGTGACTTCCTTTCCTCCATGCCTGTTTCCTGAAGCTGGAAAAGAAGACCATTTTTATGCAACCAGCTCTGTGTTTCTGACACTAGTACAAGAAATGTGTACATGGCCCCTGGATTCACAGTTAGAACAAATGACGAATCTTTTATTCTGGTGATTACTGGATAGAAGTGTTCTTGTGTTGGGTTTTCATGTGCTCCATTCTCTTGACTCTCTGCCTCTCCAAGAAAAATGGTGTTATGCACTGTTCATCTCTCACCTGATTAGCTCTGTACTGGTGGTGCCATTCTTTTGGTTTGCTCAAAGAAGAGAGTCTCAAAACCAGTGGAACCAAGGCTTTTGGAGTAGATTGACCCCTTAAGGTCAGAAGTACCTGTCTTACTTCAAGAATTGTTGGCAGTAGTTTCTTTGACTGCATAGCTACAGCAACATCAGATGAATGAGGGCCATGTACCAAGTTCTGACTTAATCACCACACTCCAATTTCATCTTCATTCTCAGAATTCATGCTTATCTGTCCATTCTTTGAAGGCATAGCTCGTCTTGCTGATCTGCCAACTCAAACTTCTCAGTTAAAGTGTGTGTGTGTGTGTGTGCGTGTGTGTGTGTGTGTTCTCACCAACAACCACAGAAGTTATTCACTGTCATGGAGGTTGTCCCCCTTGGTTACTCTCATCACTTTCGTCTAACTCAGGTCCACCATTGCTCCCAGTATCCATTTTCCCCATTGTTGTTCTTTTGTGGGACACAAAAGTGAATGGATCTTTGGCTGAGAGGGAAACGATATCTCATTTCAAAGTAGGAGAAAGAAAATAGGCTCAGCCAAGGGGAATCTTCTGGATTACAAGCTCCAGAAATTCAGATATGTTAGGGTGCCAGCATTCTCTACACGTTTACAGCTCTAGGGAGATCTTGGCACTTATCTCTCTCCAAAGATTGTCAGGAAGCAACTCAGTAAGTCCCTTATACAGGTACACAGCACTATGTTCAACATTCTCTTAGTCAATAATCATGAACCATATATGTAGCAGCTTACAAGCTGCCCCAGGCTTGAGTGGAAGCCAAGTTGCACATCATACATGATATTAAGAACAAAACCAAAAAAGCATTTTACAATTTATTTTTATAATTTTAATACATATTTTACATCATATTATATATAACTACGTTGCATTGTTTTATTTGTTATATATAACTTCATATGTTTTATTTTTATATTATTTTATTGACTTTTATTGCTTATATCAATAGATGCAGAAAATATGGCTCATAAAATACAACTCATTTTCTAATTTTTTAAAAAACCTAGCCATCATAGGAATAACTCAATCTTTCCTTAATGTGACAAACAGTATCTAGCAAACCCACAAAAATCATCAGTCTTTCTGTATATTACTCGGAAAATTCAGCAAAAGAAGAAATTTTTAAAATTCCACCCAAAATAATTACCAAATGTAAAATATCATTAGGGGTCAACCAATAAAGATGCATTCAGGAGATTTATAAATATAACTACAGTACATGAAGACTTAAAGGAAGACAACTATTTTGGGGGACAGTAACTGTTTATAGCTGACTTTTCAAGTAGGGGAAGAAAGACAATACCAACTAAATTCATGTACAACTCTAGTGACATACTCATCAAACTACCAATGGGTCACTTTATGGAATTAGACAAAATACTAACAAAATTCATTGAGGGAAGTGCTTCTTAATCTAGGCTCCCTGACTTTGTTTTTTAAAAATATATTTTGATAACTATATGTATATTTCAATATAATCAGTTTCTTTTGTAATTCTATGCATTTTATTTTATATATTTAAAAATGTGAATCTGAGAAGCTGTCTCTACACTTCCCCAGACTGCCCAAGGAATGCAGGCTAAACAAAAGGTGAAGAGTTCCTCATCTGCAGGAACAAAAGGTCACGAACTTCAAGAAAACTCATAAAAGAGCAGGAATGAGGGGGTCTAACTGTCCTAGATTTTAAGGCACATGATGAAGCAGAAATAATCTAAATTATTTGATATTGATTAAAAAATAGAAAAGTTAACCAACAGAACAAACTAGATAAAAGAGACCCAGAAACAATGGAACATGGTAGTCTAGAGTTTAATAAATCCAAGGACAGTTTCTCTATTCAATAAAAGCTCCAACTAGAAAGCAGGTCTGCAGAAATTAAGTTTATATGAACATCATATGCTACAACATGCTCTAAATGGATACAAGGTGGTGAAATGCAAGGTATTTGTATGAAATATACAAGGTTGTCCCAACAGCCTTTTTTTAAAAATAATTTTTAAAATTTATTTATTTGTTTGTTTTCAGTTTTCTACAACCACTTCCATATATCTTAGATTTTTCCCCTTCCCTCTCCCACCTTCCCCCGCTCCCCTCCCTCCCCAATATGGCTTGCAGTCTTATATAGGTTCTACACATACATTCTTATTAAATACATTTTCACCTTCATCATGTTGCATAGAAGAATTAAAATGAATGGGAGAAACCATGAAAACAAAACAAGACAAAATATAACACAAGAGAAAATGATCTGCTTCATTTTGCAATCCAATTTCATAGTTCTTTCTCTGGATGTGGAAGGCATTTTACCTCAAGAATCCACTGGGAATTTTTTAGGTCCTTGCATTGCTATAAAGGACTATGTCTACCAAAAAACTTCCTCACACACTGTGGTTGTTGCTGTGTACAAACTTCTCCTGGTTCTGCTCATTTCATTCAGCCTCAGTTCATATAAGTCTTTCTAGGTCTCTCTGAAGTCTTCCTGTTCATCATTTCTTATAACAAAATAATATTCCATTACATTCATATACCACAACTTGTTCAGCCATTCCCCAATGGATGGGCATCCCTTTGATTTCCAGTTCTTGGCCACCACAAGAGAGCTGCTATAAATATTTTTGTACATGTGGGATCCTTTCCCATTTTTATAATCTCTTTGGAATACAGTCCTAGAAGCAATGTTGCTGGGTCCAAGGGTATGCACATTTTTGTAACCCTTTCTGCATTTCCAAATTGCTCTCCAGAATGATTGGATAAGCTCACAGCTCCACCAACAATGAATTAATGTTCCAACTCTCCCACATCTTCTCTTCCTGTTTTGTCATGTTAGCCAATCTGATAGGTGTGATGTGGTACCTCAGAATTGTTTTGATTTGCATCTCTCTAATCAATAGTGATTTAGAGCATTTTTTCACATGACTATAGATAGCTTTAATTTCTTCCTCTGAAAACTGCCTCTTCATATCCTTTGACCATTTATCAATTGGGGAATGACTTGTATTCTTGTACATTTGACTCAGTTCTCTATATGTTTTAGAAATGAGCCCTGTATTACAGACACTAGTTGCAAAAATTCTTTCCCAATTTTCTGCTTCCCTTCTAATCTTGGTTGCATTGGGTTAGTTTGTGCAAAAACTTTTCAATTGAATGTAACCAAAATTATCCCTTTTTGTACTTCATAATGTTCTCTATCTCTCGATTGGTCAAAATTTCTCCAGTCTCCATTAATCTGACAAATACACTATTCTTTGCTCCCCAATTTGTTTATAGTATCAGTCTTTATACTTAGATAATGTATCCATTTGGACTTTATTCTTGTGAAGTGTCAGGCATTGGTTTATGCCCAGTTTCTGCCACAATATTATCCAGTTTTCCCAGCAATGTTTGTCAGACAGTGAGTTCTTATTCCAGAAGTTGGGGTTCTTGGGTTTATCAAACAGTAGATTGCTAATTCATTGACTACTGTGTCTTGAGTACCTAACCTATTCCACTGGTCTACCCTTTTATTTCTTAGCCAATATCAAGTGGTTTTGATGATTGCTGCTTTATAATATAATTTGAGATCTGGTAGGGTTAGGCTACCTTCCCTAGAATTTCTTTTCACTAGTTCCCTTGATATTCTGGACATTTTGTTCTTCCAGATGAATTTTGATATTATTTTTTCGAGGTCTAGAAAATAATAATCTGGTAGTTTGATTGGTATGGCAGGTCCAAGCAGTCTTTGACCAGTTTTAAACTTTAATAGCTTAGATTCTTGGATATACTTTGTAGAAAAGATCATACTATAAAAAAAAGGAGAATGGAAGGGGATGCTTCACATAACTATGACTGTGGAAAGAATCCTTAATTCAAGAGAAGGATGTGATCATAGAAGAGAAAATGGTAAATATGGATTCTCAAAAACAGAACAGTTTTTCCCTAGACAGAATGAATCCAATTAGGAACCATTAATGGGAACAAAGCAAGGATCTCTGATAAAGGTCCAGTATGCAAAATAGAGGGAATTAATATTGATTATTTCAGAGACATTA
This sequence comes from Potorous gilbertii, assembly GCA_028658325.1. Lineage (NCBI taxonomy): Eukaryota > Metazoa > Chordata > Mammalia > Diprotodontia > Potoroidae > Potorous > Potorous gilbertii. The sequence goes on from CM053775.1 coordinate 25,963,997, forward strand.
ACAATTTTCCAACAGAGAGGCAACAAAGGATGGGGCCGGGCAGTTTTCATAAAGACAGCAAAAACCATATTAAAGAATGCTTCTAATCACAAATGACAAAAGGGAAACCAAAACTGGAGGTTTCCCCTCCTACTCTTTAGATTAGCAAAGGTGGCCGAAGAAAACTGTAAAGGTTGGAGAGGATGAGAGGAGATAGCTGGGCTAATAGACACCTACTAGAATGGTCCATTGACCCAACTCTTCTGGATAACAAGGGAGGGAGATATGGACCTAGTGATGTGTTTGTGTGTGTGTGTGTGTGTGTTTATATATGTTATTATGTTACATAATAACTTTTCTTTTTTTAAACAGAAATCATCTGCTTTAACACATTTTTTTGCATTTGAGCATTTTTTTCCCCAAATACCAATCAATATTTGGCTTCAGAGACAATCACAATCTGCTGAGGTTATTCAGGTGTTCTTTGAATTTGCTAATGGGAAAATCAAACAATCTCTGCATTCAGAGATGCAGAAGTTAGATGCTAGCCTAGTAGAGAGCGGGCTCAGAGAAAGGCACAGCCACACTGGTCTACTGGATGACAGTTGACCTCACTAATGCCATCAACTGTTGTTAATGTTTGTAGCCACTCTTCAACTTGAGGTGAAACAATATTGCAGGGGTGCTTAGTACCATGGAAGCACACTTATAAACAGGAATAGGGAAGAGGTGGCAGGTCCACAAAAGCATATCTTTAGGTGGACCAACATAGGAATAAACTTATCAATCAATAAATTGATCAACAACTCTTTATGATGTCTGTGCTATGCTCCAGACACTGTGGCAGGTGCTAGAGATACAAAGACAAAAATGAGATGGTTCCTGCCTTCAGGGACCTTACATTCTAATAGGAGAAAACCTGAACACTTGGAAGTAAAATACAAAATTCATACAAGTAAATGCAAGGTAATATTTTGAGAAGATAAGGAAAGAATTCAAAGTAGAAGGTGAAATTAGAAAAGAGAGCACTCAAAGAGGCAAGGAAGTAGTGCATTCCAGGCATGGGGGTAGCCTGAGCAAAGGCATGGAGAGGGATGATAGAACGTTATGTGTGACGATCAGAAAGAATACCATTTTAGATGTATCATGAACTCCATGAAGAATAATGTTTAATAGGCCTTGAAGTGTAGGCTAGAGTCAAGTTATGATCTACTTTAAATGTCAAACAGCTAAGTTTATATTTGAGCCTTAGACACAATAGGGAGTCACTGATGCTTACTAGGCAAAGGCCAGTGCTTAAGACATGTCACTTTGTCAGCTATGCACAGGGTAGACTGAAGGTAGGAGGGACATGAGGCAGGGAGACCAGTTAGGAAGCTGCAATAGTTCAAGTGAAAGGTGATAAAGACAGACCTGGCATGGTGGCTATGTGAATAAAGAGAAGGGGCTGGGCATAAGAGATGTTGTGAAGTAGAATCAACAAGATTTAACAACCGAGTCAATATATGGAGCACAGGCAAGCGAAGAGTTGAGAAGTTGAGTTCAAGTGTTGTCACTTACGGTGTGGGCTCGAATGAATGAGAAGTTGGTGGCAGTGTCACCAGTAACAGGAGAGTCAGAAAGAGGGAATGGTTTGGGAGAAAAGATAATGAATTCTGTTTTTGAGAATTTAAGAAATCTACAGGACATCCAATCAAAATGTCTAGACAGTTGATGAGTCAGAACTGGAGTTCAGTTCAGGGGAGATACGAGGCCTGAATATGCAGATCTGGGAGTCATCTGCATAAAGATGAAATTGAACCCTTGAGGGCCTATGAAATCACTGAAGAGGGAGAAAAGAATAGGATGCAGGCCAGAGTCTTTGGGGGATACCGAAAGTTAGTGATATAGATGAATATTCAGTAAAGGAGACTGAGATGCAATTAGACAGATAGGAGCAGAGCCAAGTGAATGATGTGTCATGAAAATCAAAAGGGGGGGTAGTATTTCAAGAAGAATAGGTGGTCCACATTGTCCAAAATTGCCGACAGGTCAATAAGGAGGAGGGTGAAGAATGATGGTACATGCCATCGAAGCTCCACAGGCCCAAGGAGTCAAGGGGCAGAGAGACCAAAGGGCAGAATAGATAATTGGAACTGAATTCATTGGGTCCCATGGGACTAGGATGGTGCTAGCATGTCAGAGGTATGGGGGTGGAGCTGCTGGGGGAAGAGGCTGAACTGGAGCAGGGCTTAGGCTGATCACCAGAGATTGGAGAAACTATAAAATTAACATGAAGGTGAGAGTTTGACTATAACATATTAATGCTGTTATTGTGAAATGGTGTTTACTTGGGCAATTTTACATGGGCTCTGACTGTACAGTGGAAACTTGTGAAAGCAGGCCTCACCCTTCAAAGTAGCTGCTACCGATACCAGAGCAAAAGAGTTTAAAGGGACTTAAGAGGAATGAATGAATACTTGGAAGATTACTGAGGGCTATTTGCTCTCCCAGAGCAGAGATCAGAAAGGGAGATTTGAGCATACAACCTTGAAGATGACATTGCTTTTAATTCTTTGTCCCTCCTGTGCCTGCTCTAAGTCCTATTCTATTGCCTCATTATGGTGAGGGTGGCCAACACCAACAGACCCCACTTCGAGGTTCTCAGACCTACTATGGTCCTGGAGACCCACACTCACTCAATTCACTGAGGCTCTATATCAGTTTGGCCACAGGCTCTTTACTAAGTTACAGAGGGGCTGTGATCTGTGTCAATGAATGGGGAGCTATACCTAGTAAATCACATATCCATGAAATCTTAGGGGGAAGAGGGGGGACCTGTACCTGTGATTGGTACAAGGAACTCCTGGTAACTCCTCTACCACTCCTCTACCAAAGCAGATCAGAGCCTGCTCAGCAATTTATAACCTTAGAAAGTCAGTTGTTTGTCCAAGGTCACAAAATTATTATGAGTTAGAGGCCAGACTTGAACCCTCATCTTCCTGACTCTAAAGCCAATGCCAGCTCTCTCTCCATTATGGTACACTGCCTTTCCTTGATAAATTATACCCATTAATTATCAGCAGAAAGGAAATATATGTTGTACACACTGAGTCTGAGATAGTTTGGAACACTAGCTCCTGTCTCCTTTTGACGAATTTCAGCAGGTAGACTAGACCTTACCCTTCTGACCAGGCAAAGAGAAAGCTGAGGCAATGTTTAAGAGGTCAGGGCTTTGCTGCTGTCTTTTTCAGACTTCTACATTCTTACTAATCAGTGTGAGGTCAAAAACACAGTACAATATCTGACTAGATTGTACCCAGTTTAAAAAAACTCTTACCTGAATGATCAGGAGGCATTTGGGGGAATTCAGAGTATTTTGGAAAGTGGCTAATGATTGATCAATTAAATCAATTTCACAAGTACAGGATGAAGGAGAACAGGCTACACAACCGATTCTGGGGGAAGATCTCGGGGTTTTAGTAGTCTGCAATCTCGAAATGAATCTACTTTAAAGGTGAAAGGGAGCTTAGTGATCACAGACTCTCAGAGGCCATCTAAGCTACCGAATGTGTAAAGAGAAAAAAACCCCTATTTGACAAGTAGTCATCCAATCAGTCCTGAAGACATGGTCCCCTATGAGTAAAAGATTTTTTAGTATCTTCCGGTATGCTTATTTATAAACTATATACATGTACTCCTGTGCTAATAATTTTGTAGTTGTTATTGCTGGTCAGTCATGTCTGACTTGCTGTGACCCCATTTGGAGTTTTCTTGACAAAGATAAAGGAGTGGTTTCCTATTTCCTTCTCCAGCTCATTTGACAGATGAAGAAACTGAGGCAAACAAGGTGAAGTGACTTGCTCAGGGTCACACAATTAGTAAGGGTCTGAGGCTGGATTTGAACTCAAGAAGAGGAGTCTTCTTGACTTCAGGCCCAGCACTATAGCCACTGCAGCACCACCTAGCTTACCAATGCTAATAAATACATACACTATAAAACTTGTACAAAAATAAACATTCAAAAAGACTTAGCTAAAAAAGGAAATGATATTTGATTCTAGACTTAATTTTAAAAATTTATTTATTTATTTTTAGATTTTAGCATTCACTTTCATAAGACTGTGTTATAAATTTCCCCCTTCCCTCTCCTCCCACCTCCCCAAAATGGCATGCAATCTTATATAGGCTATACATGTACAATTATATTAAACATATTTCTACATTAGTCATGTTGTAAAAGAAGAATCAGAACAAAAGAGAAAAACCACAAGAAAGAAAAAAAAAGCAAAAAAAGAAAATAGTATGCTTCCATCTGCATTCAGATTCCACAGTTCTTTCTCCGGATATGGATAGCATTTTCCATCATGAGTCTTTTGGAATTGTCTTAGATCATTGCATTAGGGGCAGCAAGGTGGATAGAGCACCAGTGCAGGAATCAGGATGACCTGAGTTCAAATCTCACCTCAGACACTTGACACTCACTAGCTGTGGGGCCTTGGGCAAGTCACTTAACCCCAATTGTCTCATCCTGGGTTATCTCTGGTCATCCTGATGAATATCTGGTCACTGGTTTCAGATGGCTCTGGAGGAGAAGTGAGGCTGGTGACCTACACAGCCCTCCCTCACTCAAAACAAAGTCAAGTGCAAGTCATGTCATCATTTCTCTGATGGCATGGTCTTCTTCGGCAATGAAGGACGAACACGCCCAGATCACTGCATTGCAGAAAAGAGCTAAGTCTATAATAGTCAATCATCTCACAATGTTGCTGTTACTGTGTATAATATACTCCTAGTTCTGCATGCTTTACTCATTATCAATTCATGTAAGTCCTCAATTGATGAACATCCCCCCAATTTCCAATTCTTTGCCACCACAAAAATCGTTGCGATAAATATTTTTCTATATGTGGACCCTTTCCCCTTTTTCATGATCTCTTTGGGATACAGACTGAGTAGTGGTATTGCTGAGTCAAAGGATATACATATTTTTATAGCCTTTTGGGCATAGTTCCAAATTCCTCTCCAGAATGGTTGGATCAGTTCACAATTCTACCAACAAGATCCTAGACTTTAAAGGTCACTAGAGTTTACTGGGGAGGCAAGTGATGAGCCCAGGCTACAATTCAGGAAAATCATTTGAGAAGTTGAATAAAGGATTAATTGTGATGAAGAATTAAAGCAAGTGAGACCAGTTAGAAGTTTCCTGCTAAAGAATCTAGGCTAGAGGTGATGAGGGTCCTGTGGTAGTGGCTGTGGGAATGAAAAGAAGGTCACAGATGTGAGAGACATGAAAGTAGAAACAACAAGATTAGAAAGTCAATTGAATGAGTGGCATGAGGAAGACTGAGGAGTGGAGGAGTACAACAAGGTTATTGCAAACCTGAATGACTGGAGGGACGATGGTGCTCCCTCATCAGTAAGAGGGCAAGTTCAGAAACAGCTGTGAAAAACTTCAGAACTCTGATCAATACAGTGACCAACCATGATTCCAAATGACCCGTGATGAAGTGTGCTGCGTGGAGTCAGGATGCAAATGAGATTATATATATGTAGTGTATATATTGTGTTATATTATTGTATAAGATAATATCTATTATATATTACATACACACATATGTATATGTATACACTATATACATATATGTGTGTATACACATGGCTAATATTGGTCCCAAAGGTATTCTTTTTAAAATGGATGGGAAGAGATAGGAGAGAGAGAAAATAGATCTTTGTTCAGTAAAAAAATAAAATTTTATTTAAAAACAAGAGTATGGGAATTCTGAAGAGAGGTACATTTGGGGAGAAAGAACATATAATGAAAGTAAAGGTGCCACTCTCTATCTATCCGTTCATCCATCCATGCTTGCTCATCCGGTGTGACTCAACTCTGGCCCACGTAAAATGGAAAGGGAGGAGGTGAGGCTCTTACTCACCCATCACTGCCCTCCAGAGCAGAGTCTACTCCTGTAGGGCCCCTGTTATAGCCACCTAGGGAGTAGGGGGTAAAGATGGAATTTTCCCAGTGGCACCTGCCATACTACTGTATGTAGTGGTTAATTAGCAATTATCAGTCAGCACCAGCTTTAGAAGAGGGAAGGTGGGCAGCTAGCACATCAGAGAAAGAGGGGAGGAACAGTGGGGCGTCTGTGCGGGGTGAGGATGACAAGGATAAATGTTGTGTGAGACACAAGCTCTGACTGGCTATCACAGGGAGAGTGGGATATGACCTGTCTTCTGATCCTCTGATTGGTTGATTACACTTCACTTGAAGTCAGATCATGGCCTCCCTGGGCTAATAATACAATAGCCTTAGGAGGACACAGTTTGCACTTTGGTGACCACCGCTTTAGAGAGAGGAGGGAGAAGCCCACTACCATCCAAGACAGCCCCTTCCCAATTTCGTATTGCCCTAATTGTTAGGAAACATTTCCTAACATGCAAACTCAATCTTCTCCCCATTGTTTCTAGCTCTGCTCTCTGGGGCCAAACAGAGCAAGATGATTCCCTTTTCAACAGGGCAGTCCTGAACTACTTGAAGATAGCACTCCTCTCTTTTCCTCAACTTCTTTTCCTCCAGACCCTTCACTGTCTTAGTCATGTTCCCCTGGATACTCTCCAGTTTATCAGTGTTCTGAAAATATGGTGTCCACTCCAGTACTCGAGATATGATGTCATTGAGGAGAGTGCATGCAGCAAGACTCCAATCCCCCAGACCCACATATTATGCCTTTCATGAAGTAGTCTAAGATCCCAAATCATTTAGTCATATTATACCACTGATGCTCATTAAAGCAAGTCAGGAACTCATTAAGTGCTCTGCTTTTGATAGAGAGAGAGTGCCAGCAGATGTCCAGATAATTGAAATCATTCATCACCATTATATCATGCCTCCATACCAGGCTTGGGATTTGTTTCCTGAACTCATCTATCTATTTCCTGTTTCTGTTCATGTTATCTTTCATATATTCTGATGACATTCTTACTTCTACTTTCACCTCAGTTGGTCTTCGCTTAAAAGCTCTCTATTATGCTTCCCCCATTCTGGTTCCTAGATTTCTTTCCACGAGTGTGTCTGGGAAAGACTGTTCAAAGATACAATATAAGCAGGAAGAAGAGAGGGGACAGAATTGTCTTCAGGAAATTAGAAAGCTACCTTAACAACTCCAAACTCCTCCCAGAAACAAAGGACCATGTTTTTAATGGCAATATTCTATGGCTGCAAGGCATGGAGGACCACAGGAACTAAGGATGATTATCTGGCAGCAGTCAGTGACAAGGTAGGCTCATGCTAAATATGAGCTGGCTGCAATATAGAACACCCAAAAAGTGGTGTTATGGGTACAATCTGAAATTGTACACTAGGAAAAGAAGATGGGTCACTCACACAGTTGGGGCAAGGGATGATAAGTGGAACAGCCCCAGTGTCTTACTGGCATCTTGAATATATCATAAGAAATCAAAGCCTCCAGTGCACTGGGCAGACCTATTGAAGGGAATTTAATGGAAAGATGGGTCATACGGGATGAATAGGGGTGGATGAGTTGGAATTTGTATTGTTGGAAGGAATTCTACAGACGTAGAGACCCAGTGGATTATACATTGCAAATCCATCCCACTCCCTCCCCTTTTATCTGGTCAGTTTCTCTTGAATCCCATGTATCCTTGCAGAGTACTAATCCAGTTAGATGTCCCATCTCCCCAAGTCTCAATGATACTTATGAGAGCAAATTTGCTTCCTTACGTTAGGAGCCCTAGGGAACTAGGTGATACAGTGGATAGAGGGCCAGCTGTGGAGTCAGGAGGACATGAGTTCAAATCAGACCTCAGACACTTATTAGCTGCGTGATCCTGGGCAAATCACTTAACCTGTTTGCCTCAGTTTCTTCATCTGTTGTCACTTGTCTTTCATTCTCAAAGAAGACCATGACATCAGGAAGGTGAGGTCATGACTTGCAAGTGAATTGGATTTAAATGAGAGAGGGCTGTGCAAAGTCACCAGCCTCATTCTCTCCTCCTGAGCCATCTGGGTCCAGTGGCCAGATATAGATCAGGACTATGAGAGATTGGGCCCTTGTTCTTCAGTTATAAAATGGGCCAGAGAAGGAAATGGCAAATCACTCCAGTATCCTTGGCAAGAAAACCCCAAATGAGATCACAGAGTGTCAGACACAACTTAAAAACAACTGAATGATAAAAATGAGAAGCTCTAGTTCGAACACTTTGCTTGTTACCCATACTCAGTGCATTTGTGTAAGGTAGCTGAGACTAGAGGTTTATTCCTGTCTCCTTTCTTGAATTGTGTCTCCTGAAAATTTATATCTATCTCTACTACTATTCCTCCTTTTCAGGTGAAAGTCCTTTTGATTAGATTTGTGAACCTGCCAGTAAATGCATTTTTACCAACCCTAACTAGCCAATAGGCTCGTAGGATCATACACTGAAAACTGGGAAGAGCCTCAGAGGCCTACCCTCTCATTTCACAGAAGCAGAAACTGAGCCACAGTGAGGGGAAGCAACTTGCCTGAGGTCACACAGACAGCAAGTGTGAAGATAGGATTTGAATTCAGATCCTCTCATTCCAGATCCAGTATTCTTTCCATTGTACCACTGCCTCTTTCATGACAACATTTTGAGCCAAATCGTGTCCTCAGATAACGTTTTCTTAACCAAATAAATGTCAGACCTTTTCCAATGTGTCAGTCAATTTTGCTAAATTAGGTTGGTTCTTTCCCCCCCTTTTTCATTCTTTCTTATGAGGGATGACTTACTGAGAGGAGAAGGTGAGGAGGATATTTGGGAAATGTAGGTGATCTAAAAACAATAGAAATCAATAAATATTTATTTTGTAAAATGGACTGTTCACTATTCTAAGGAGACATCATGCTTTCCCACCTCTGTGATTTTGCTTCTACGGTGTTGTTCTCAGGCATGCTCCCTCATCCCAGTTGTCAAAATCTTTCTCATCCCAGCTCCCAGCTGTCAAAATCTTTCTATCCACCAAAGTCCAGCTGAAATGTCCCTCCTTCATGAACCATTCCCTGAATGAGATCTCATTTCTTTGCACTTTATCACTTTTACATTTCTCCCATTGCAAGTAGTGTTATGAATATTTTTGTCATGTTATCCACTACAACTAGACTCGGAGGCAGAAGTTCATCTTTGTTGAAACTATGAGAAACATTTATTGAGGATCTAGGCTGAAGGACCTATATTAAATTCTGTGGGGTTTTACACACACACACACACACACACACACACACACACACACGCACACACACATACCCCACACAGATCTAGAGTGGGAAGGGACTTCAGAGGCCATCTAGACCAACCTCCTCATTTTACAGAGGAGGAAATTGAGGGCCAGAGTAGTGCCTTGCCCAAGTGTCACATGGATAGTATGTATAGCAGAGCCAAGATTTGAACTCAAGTCTCTCCAACTCCAAATCCAGTCCCTTCTTCCTAGGTACCCCATATTCATTCAACAAAAACAAAGACCAGCAAGATAAGCCTTAAAACAATGACCAAGTTTTAACACAGATGACTATTGCAACACCAAAGGGGAAGAACAAACAAACTAGCAGGAACTCAGAAAACACCCACAACGAAGGAACTTTAGCTGTGCCCGAAAAAGCCAAAAACTGAGTACATTTACTTACATGACTTTAAATAAGACTAAGGACTAATGACAGCAAAAAAGAACCGGGCTCTGCTAATGAAAGCAGCACTAAATGACTTAATACTCTTAGGGGAAAGGGAAGGAATCCAGCTCATCAGTAGTGGATGAAAACGGCAGAACTGGCCCCAAACCAAGAGTCCTGACCCCAGGCTTCATCCTCCTTCACCTCTGAGGCATTTGCCACTGTAGGACTGCCCTCAGATCCTCACCTCAGCCCTGCTCTGGGTGTGCCAGCTCTCCTCCAGATCTTTTCACCTCTGAAATATGAATATATGAAGGTGCATGTGTGTGAGTATATATGTCTGTGAGAGTATACGTGTATGCATGTATGTATATACATGAGTGTGTATTGTGAGTATATATACATACACATGTGTATGTATGTATATATGTATGTGTGTACACATGAGTGTGTATATGTGAGTATATATGTCTGTGGGAATGTGTGTATACACACACATATGCATGTGTATATATGTGTGTACGTATATGCATGAGTGTGTATTGTGAGTATATATGTCTATGTGAGTATATTTACACACATATATATGAGTGTGTATATGTAAATATATGTCTGCATGAGTGTATATATATATATATATATATATATATATACACACACCTATGTGTGTATGTATATGTACATAAGTGTGTATATGTGAGTGTATATATATACATGTGTGTATATGTGTATATATGTCAGTGTATGTGAGTGTGTGTATTGTGTGTATATATACATGAGTGCCTATATGTAAGCTTATATGTATGTATGTATACATATGTATGTGAATGTGTGTATATGTG
>CM053775.1:25984589-26031485 GCA_028658325.1 Potorous gilbertii
GATGGAGGGAAATATAGTTAGTCTTACACAACACGACTATTATGGAAGTCATTTGCAAAACTACACAGTTATGGCCTACATTGAATTGCCTGCCTTCCCAAAGGGAATGGGTGGGGAGGGAGGGATGGGGAAAAACTGGAACTTAAAGTTTTAGGACCAACTGTTGAGTATTGTTCTTGCTACTAGGAAATAAGAAATACAGGTAATGGGGCATAGAAAGTTATCTGGTCCTATGGGACAAAGAGAAGATGGGGTAAGGGAAGGGAGGGATGATAGAAGAGAGGGCAGATTGGTGATATGGGTAATTAGAATGTCCAGTGTATCGGGGAGGGGGGGAGGGGACAAATAGGGAGAAAATTTTGGAACCCAAAATCTTGTGAAAGTGAATGTAAAAAGTTAAATAAATTTATTTTAAAAAAAATGCTCTCCCTCCTCATCACCTCCTAATTTCTTTCAAATTCCAGCAACGGGAAACCTTTCCTAATCTCTCTTAATTCTAGTGTTTTCTCTCTGTAATTATTTCTAAATTATCTTGGATGTAGCTTTGTTTGTACATAGTTGTTTACATATTTTCTTTCCTATTAGACTGTAAGCTACTTGAGAGTATGGAGTATCTTTTTGCCTTTTTTTGTATCCCTAGTGCTTAGCACAGTGCCTGACACATAGTAGGTACTTAATAAATGTTCATTGACTGACTGGAATGTGGTGGAGACTTGAAGTAGGGGAGAGCAACGAGCAGGCTATTACAATAGTTCAGGGATGAGGTGATTGGTGTCAGTGGAGACAAAAGGGTATATAAGATGGATGTCAGGAAGTTAGAATTGACAGGATTTGATAACACCTAGGAATTCAGGATGATACCTAGGTTATGAGTCTGGATTACTGAGAGGACGGTAGCACCCTCACATAGGAATAGTAAACTTGGATTTGAGGGAAAAGATAATAGATTCAATTTTGGATATGTTGAGTTTAAGGTAGCTATAGGACATCCATTTCAAGATGACCAATGGGTAGATGTGAGACTCAATTAGGAAAGATGTTAAGACTAGATAAAGAGATCTGAGATGGAAACTGATTGCCAAATACAGAGGATGAAGGGAGGAAAGGAGGGCACAGGACATAACCTTGGACATACTTACAGTTAGTAGGCATGACTTAGATGAAGAGCTCGAAAAAGATCACAAGAAGGAGCAGTCAGACTGGTAGGAGGAAAACTTGGAGAGAACAGTGTCTAGAAAACCAAGAGAGGAGAGCCTGTCCAAGAGAAGAGAGTGATAAATAGTGCAGAGAAGTCCGGAAGGATGAGCATTAAGAAAAGACTACTAAATCTTATCATTACATCATTGATAACTTTGAAAAGAGCAGTTTAAGTTGAATGATGAAGTCCAAAACCAGACTACAGAGAGTTTCAAAGAGAGGGATAGGAAAGGGAGTGTAGGTAAGTGGTTGTAGATGACTTTCTCAAAGAGTTAGCCACGAAAGGGAGAAGATATAAAAGATAGCTAGTGGGGATGGAGGGAATCCAGTAAGGATTTTTTGAGAATGGGAGAGGCATGGGAGTGTTTGTAGGCAGCAGGGAAGGCGGATTAAATCTTAATGAGAGAGTAGGGATGACAGCAGGGACAATCTTCTGGAGAGGACAGGATGGAATGGGAGCACCTGTGCATTTGATAGGTAAGGAGAATGGTCTTATATGCCCTTCATGTGAAACATGAAGGCTCAAGTCAGGTGCTTCTTCTTTTCTGATGTCTGATATGTAGAGCTCTTTCCTATATAGACCATACCTTTATGATCCCCAGTCTTCCCTTCTCCCTATGTTTAGAGCTGCCCTGTCTCTCCCAGGCATTTACCCATGCTGGCCCCCAGAAAAGTCCCATTTATCACTTTGGTCCTATGACACTAACTTCCTGCCCCCCTTCAGTGTATCACTGAGTTCTTTTGGAACTACTCAAAGACATTAGTTAAGGATCTTTCTGAACTACCACCTCTAGTCATATGAGTCAGTCTGTTCTTTTGGTTCAAATACCTTCACAGGTCATTGTGTTCTGGACTTCCTGTAGTTTCTTATTCTCCCTTCATCTATATGATCATGTCTGTTGATTTATTAATCTGTAAGCTAGGCTTTTACTCAGAATTTTTGGCCTTTTTGTCTTTCAACTTTTTTCTGGCATTCCCAGTTATTCGTCTGCCCCCACCAACCCCCTCAAATGTAATCTATATGATCATGTCTGTTGATTTATTAATCTGTAAGCTAGGCTTTTACTCAGAATTTTTGGCCTTTTTGTCTTTCAATATTTTTCTGGCATTCCCAGTTATTCGTCTGCCCCCACCAACCCCCTCAAATGTAATTTCTTTGGTTTCCCACCTCATTTTGGCTCTTTCCTCCCCTCCACTTCAGTGTAGATAAGGCTCCTCCTGTGGGGATGATTCTTACTGGAGTCTGTGGCCTAAGTAAACTTTCCTGAGGGGAGGAGAAGAACTCAGCTGAGTTTCCATCCTTTCCCTCTGGTAAGGAAGCTCATTCTTCTTTTACACAATTCTGTATTTCCTGTACCTTGTTTCCTCTCCTCCATTTATTCCCTTTTCCTTTCCAATGGCTGAGCAGAATCTGTGTCTGATGATTCTTCAGAGAGTAAGGGCACGGGGTGGGTGGTGATGCTTTGTGCAATTTTTTTTTTTTAGTGTAATCTTTTGATTACTTTTTCTCTGAACAGGACACTTGTCCCTACAGTATTTCCTTATCCAGTTTTGGATTATTTCCCACCTCCCCTTTCTCAGGACAATAGTACCCAATCCAACCATGCCAAGTGGCCCTTTCAAATCTTTTTACAAGGTTTCTTCAATCCTCTGATCTATTTTTCCTTCCTTAACTCTCCCCTCCCTACCTTATAGGTCACACACCTCTTCCCTCCAGATTCCCCTCCTATTTTTGCAGTCTCAGGGCTTAAGCCCCAATTTTGTCCTCTTGGCCTATTAGAAGGTACAGATCTTTGTTCTTGTTTTAAATGAGCTTGTCAATCAATGCACCAGCTAGGTGAAAGATGCGGTAACCCCTACGGGATTACCAGCAGAGAACATCTGTCCAGCTCTGTTCTTTCCTCTTCCAACTCCACTGGTTTCCTTCTAACTTTCTTAAGTTTTATATCAAATGCAGTTCATGTAAAGTGTTCATCGTGAATTAATCTCTACAAACATGCTTTTGTTACAACAGAGGGGCCAAGCACGGGAATATCCTTTCCTCTTCCCCTCCCTGCCATTACCCTGGCTAGAATTTCCCTACCTTGACATTCTGCCCCATAGCCCCACCCCACCACGTTGGTTTGTTCTATGGGAGGCGATTATTGGCAAAAGGAAACCAGTCGATTGGGGGGGGCATTGTGGAGGGATGCTCCACACACCCCTCCCAAAAGTCCAGCAGGGGTAAGGGAGAACTTACAGGAAGGGAAAGGGAAGCATGGGCAGGGGGAGGGAGAGGAGGAAAGAAGTGGAGGCGATGCTTTGTGCCCCCTTCTCCTTTCTCCAGTGCCCGAAATAAAAATGGCGCCACGTGCCAGGCGGAGGGCACGCTCAGGAGCGCGCGGGCCATTGTGACCTTCTGGGTTCTAAGGGAGCTCCGAGGCGCGTACCAGCGGGCCCTCGAGCTCGCGCGTGCGCGCTCCCTCGCCTCCTCGGGCCTGGGCCTGGGCACGCCCCCCTCACCTCGCCCCGCCCCTCCACGGGCACACTGTACCCCCCGCCACTAGTACACTTATACACACTTACTCACACTTCCACACGCACGCATCGTGCGCGCGCGCCCCGCCTCTCCCCCGGACTCTCCTTCTACCTCCCGGCCAGGCGCCCCGGGACCCTTCCTCTTCCTCCTCTTCCTCCTCTTCCTCCCTCCCGCGCGGTCCCAGCCCCGCCCCCCCATTCCCCCCGGCCCATGGTCATTTCGCGCTCCACCACCGCTGCCGCAGTCGCGCCCCAACCATGAGCACACCCGGTAACCACGGGCGCCGCCTCCGCCGCGCTCCCTCCGGGATCGGCATGGGGTGCTTGTTGCTCGTGGTGTTGCTCGTCGGGGCGGCCCCCAGGGGCTCCCGGGCCTTCTACCTGCCCGGCTTGGCACCAGTCAGCTTCTGCGAGGCTGGCAAAGAGACCTCCAACTGCAAGGTGAGCCCGACGACGGGCGCCGAGACTGGGGAGAGGGCAGGGGTGGGGTCCACCCCGAACTGGACGGCTCTGCGCGGAATGGGACGGGAGGTACTGGACGACATTCTGCGGGATGGTAGGGTGGCATTAAATGGGAAAGGGCTGGATCCGACGGCAGTGCGGGGAATGGCATGGGATGGGACTGGACTGGACGAGGCGGGACTGGACGGCATTGAAGGGTTGAGCCAGGGACGGATGGAACCGCCTTCCATGGAATGGGTGGGACAAGATGGACAGGAGGGGACTGCCAGGACCAGACAGATTAGGGGCTCAGCCCCACTTGGCAGTCCTCACCTGAGAAAACCGCTCCCCTTGAACCTGTTCGGACAAATGTCGGAAGGTATACTTGGCCTCAACGATCTACTCCCCGGGTTCTGCCTGGTGCCCACCCCTTCATCTTTTTCTTTCCAGAACCCTCTCCCTTGGCAAACACTCCTTGCAGCCCATCCCTGCCCCTCCTCCCTCCATCCGTCCATCCGTCCCTCCCTCCCTCCCGGAATTGCCTGTGCAAACATTTCCCCGTGAGCCTCTGCTGGGAAATCTATCTACAAACTGTTTTCCTTGCCCTCCCCTATTCCAGCAACTCCACGAACACCCTCTGCCCTATCCAGTGCTACTGCAACCCGGCTCCCGGGACCACTCCAGCCTCTCATAGCTGACAAAGTCCATCTCTCTCTTCATCGGTCACTTTGCAAACAAAAAACAATGATTAAAACCCAGAGCTGACTATGTACTTATAGAAGCATTATTAATTATTTATTGAGTGAACATCCAGTGAGACCCATATAGCATAAAGAGATGGCTGAAACGGAGCCATTTTTCTCTTCTGTTTCCTTATTCCGAACACCAAGGAAACCTTTCTATTTTGGAAAATAGCCTCCTTAACCATCCAACTGTAGTATCAAAGTGGCCCTAATGATGAAGTTAACATTTGAAGGCGGTCATCAGAATTGTGAGTAGTTTCCTAAACGACACTCCCTGGTCACCTGCCTCTCCCCGCTTTTAGGTTTCAACCTGTAACCTTGGCATTCCACTCCTACCTGGAAACAGATTAGTGCAGGCAGCTTGAGTTGTGATCAAGGCTTTTGATTTGAGCACCCTGACTGCTAACTTCTTATGCCCCCAAAGTAGGAAGGCTAGGTGTGCCACATTTAAATTTAAAGGTACCTCTAGGAGGTTGTGGTGCCTTAAGGTGGTACAAGTGGCAGAAATCTGAAATTATAGTTGAGGGCCTGGCTTCCAATGTCATTTCTGCTACAAGGGAGAGCTTGGACAGGTCCTTCACCACTGAGCCTCATTCAACAGGCATTTATTCAGTATGTGCTCTGTGTCAGGAACAGTGCTAGGCTCTGGGGATACAAAGGCAATATTAAATAGGTTCTGCCATCAAGGGATTTACTTTATATGAGGAGAAGCAGGGGGAGGGGGTGGTGATTTCAGTATTTGTTGTCTTTGGATCACTAGTGCATACACATAAACATATACACGCATAATATACATATATATGCATGTATGTTTGTACTGGGGCATATATACATGTACACATTGGAGATAGATGATACTGAAACACCTGTCCCCCTGTCCCCCATAATATCTGTGTGTGGGATATATGAAATATTTCATCTGGGTTCTCCTCCTGACACGTTGGCACTAGCTGGTTGGATACCTAGAGATATAGCTTCTACTACTTTGAAGGTTCGAATCAGGAGTAAGGCTGTGGGTGACTATCCTAAAATTGGCCCACAGGTACCCACTGATGGTCTTCCCCTTAAAAATCCACCAGTAGACTCAGTTCTTTAGCATTTGGTCCAGTGGGGGAGGAGGGGAAGAGAGGGGACAGCTTGTTGGTAAAGTGGATGGAGGGCCTGGAGTCAGGAAGACTTGAGTTCAAATATAGCCTCAGACATTTACTAGCTGTGTGACTCTGGGCAAGTCACTTCACCCTATTTGCCTCAGTTTCCTCCTCTGTAAAATGAACTAGGGAAGGAAATGGCAAACTACTCCAATATCTCTTCTCAAGAAAACCCCAAATGGGGTCACAGAGAGTTGAACATTACTGAACAAGTAGCACAGTAAGAACAATAGTTACATGAAGGAGGGGAGATACTCAAGTCAACATTTATTAAACACTTAGGATGTTCAGGGCACTGTGTTAAACTCTGGGAATACAAATGTAAGCAAAGAGACAATCCCTGACCCTAAGGAGCTTATATTTTAATGGAGGAAGACCATACATGAAAAGCATTTGGGGGGGTACAGATTGAGAAGTTGGGGATGATCAGAGTCCAGAGAGGAGTGAAGGAGTAAGCATTTGGGAAAGACGGAGTTCTGGGAGGAGCTCTGCAATTGGAATGAGGGGGCCACTGGGGCCTGGAAATCTTCCCAAGTAAGAGGGCCCCAAGGTGGAGGCACACCCCTAAGGCTGTTGGGGTGTGGTAGAGGAGGCCACCGAAGCACATATGGAGCTCTGGGAGGAATGAAGGAAAATAAAATGCAGTGGTAAGTGGGTAGGGAACCCATATGGCTGCAGCAGCTGCAGAGGCCTCAATGTCTCTTTTTTCTCCAGGGGTTCCTTACAGATTCCTGTGACTTGGCATGGGTGATGTAGATCACTCTACCATGTAGCTGGGTTCCTAGCTCCTTAAAGATCATGGCACATTACCCCAGTGTGTCATTCCCCTGCTGGGCCCTTTGGCTGCTAAGCTTGCTTGTCCCTAGGCTCAAATGCTGCTGTTGGACACCATCTCTGCTGATCCCCTTGGGCTTACTTGATAATGAGCAGTAGTGGTGCTGCCACTGAACTATCAGGGTACTAATATGCTTTTTAAGCAAGGGCTATGACCCTTAGTCTAGATTTAGCAGAAGACTTTCTTCTTTGACCCCTTTAAAGCATGCAGGCTGGAGGTAGGAGGTGTCCAGCTTCTCCTGTTACACCACTTCCCCCTGACTTAGACCTAGATATCTCATTCAGGGACTCTCCCTTGGCTTCATTTGATCAATCCTGATGTAGCCAGTTTTATTTCCCAGGCTCCTTTTGGGATCTGGAGTAGCTAAGAGACAAAGGTAAGGATGAAGTCTGTACCTTAGAGGCAGGTTCATTGTCTTTCCGGCCTCATCACCTGTCCTGGAACTATTCTGTCCTCTAGGCTCCTTGTTAGATGTGAAATATTTATTTATTTATTGCTTCTGAAGCCCTTCCTTTTTACATTACTGAAAACTTTTGCCTCTCCCATACTTAAACTTGGCTAAAATCCAATTCTTTGCATATACAAAGAAACTTTTTTGGAGGGAAGGGAGCAAGGAAGAAGTCCAAAGATGGAGAGGTGACCAGGTTTTCCTGCTATTATCCAACATGTAGCAGTGAATGCTTTTTAAACGTAGCTGACATTATCTCCACACTATTAAAAGTTGAAAGCAAACCCCAGAGTTCTACTAGTGTGTCTTCTATACCCTTACCTTTGTGGAAGCTGTACTCATGCCAGGAACACACTCAGTCCTCACCTCAGACTTCAAATCTTTCTAGTGGGGTCAGTCGAAGCATTTGAATTCTAGTTGGTCATGTCTCAGATGAAAAGTAAGTGCTGGGAGGTCAAAAGCTGCCAAGGCCCCTCTCTGATCCTTCCAGATGCTGGGCACACTCCTCTGGGCCTGGAGAGTTTCTGTATCTTGGCCAGAAGTCAAAATAAAGCAGTGACTGATGAGGAAAAGACCACCTGGGACATGGGATCAGAAAAGGCCTCCTGTAGCAGGTGATGTTTGAGCTGAGCTTGGAAGGAAGCCAGAGCTTCTAAGTTGGAGTGAGGAGGGAGTACGCACGTTCCAGGCATGGGGACAGTTGGTGCAAAAGTGGAGAAATGGAGGAGGGAATGTTGAATGTCAGGGTCACCAAGTAAGTTCAGCTTATTTGGACCCTAGATTGCATGAAAGGAAGCAATGCCTACCAAGTCCAAAACAGTAGGTTGGAACCAGATTGTGAAGAGCTTTGAATGACAAGCAAGAATTTGTATTTGAGACTCTTAAGCCAGGAGTAGGGAACCTGTGGCTTTTTATTAAGGGGATTTGTTCTGTGAAGGTTGGATTCAGTCAAAGGGCCTCACTTGAGGACCTAGAGGGTCACATACAACCTCTAGGCCACAGGTTCTCTATCCTTGCTCTAAGCAATAGGGAGCCACTGGAGATGTGTGAATGGCCCGCTTTGTACCTTGTAAGGTGGTTAGACTTTTGAATGTTCTGTTTGTGAAAAGGTTAAAAAATTATCTAAGTACCTTTCATTCACCCATTCTGTGGACCCACAGGAGAGCCTGCCAGTAGTCCAGAGAGAAGATGAGAGTTTGTCTAAAGCTGGAATCCAGGTTGGGGCCTTAAGATTCCTGCTGGTCCTCAGTTGTGGGTTCTTGGTCCTTTCTGAAAATGCATGACAGTACCCTAGGCTAGGATGTTGTTCAGTCATTCAGTTAGGTCCAGCTTGTCCATGGAGGTGGGGTTTTCTTGACTGAGATACAGGAGTGGTTTACCATTTCCTTCTCCAGCTCATTTTACAGAGGAGGAAACTGAGGCCAACAGGGTGAAGTGACTTGCCGAGGGCCACACAGTTAGTCAGTGTCTGAGGCCAGATTAGAATTCAGATCTTCCCAATTCTGGTGCTCTATCCACTATGCCACCTAGCTGCCCTAGGCCAGGATTATTCGTTGATCCCAATGCTGGGGAGAAATTGCAGAGGTCCTGTGCCAGTTAAGCAAAGCTAGGGAGCTCAGTGGAGTAGCTTTCCCAACTGTGCATGGTTATGAGAAAAGACTTTGGGGACCTGCAACCCTGGGGGTGTGAATTGCCTTGGTCACATGTTCCCTCACTGCACATATTCGTTCTTCTCACTGTGTTGTTATAGAAGGATGTATCCTAGATCTATGGAGAAGATGTCTTGTTAGTGCTATTAATAAATTTTAATAAATGCTTTTGGCTTTGAGCTGAGTCAAGCAGGTGCTTATTGAAGGTGAATCCATACAGATCCATGGAGTACTTGTGAGTGTGCGTTTCCAGATACTCCAGAAGGGACAGTCCAACAAAGCTTCATCTGACCACATAGCAGCCAGTATTTCCCTCTTTTCAGTCTGGCGTATTTTTATACAGAGCTCTGCTCATGAGAATGGCCCATAGGATCTGACATGTGCCCCTGTGACTTTGAGATGCCTCACACAGAACTCAGTAGGAAGTACCATGGTAGGGATGAGTAGCCCACAAAGTGTAACTAAGGAGAAACTTCCGAGAACAGTGGGGGTCGAGAGATCAGGACAGATAAATGTGGCCTCAGGATTAGGATGGCCAGAGGAAGGGAGGAATACCCCCAATGTATTGGGGGGGACCCTCTCCAGTGACTCTGGGAGGCCATGGATGAGCTGCTCAGGCTGGGCAGGTCCAATGGAGTGGCATCTGCACTGTTGAAGGGAACACCCCTCAAGGAGAGCAGGACTCCATTTGAGTGCCTAGTCATTTCCCCACCTCTATATGTGTTTTATTTTTATCAATACAGAATATGCAGTTTCTTTTTACGATTATGAACTGGGTAAGGGCCATTTTCTCCATTTTGTTACCTCCGTGATACCTGTTACAAGTAGCGATAGTGCAGTAACCAGCAGGAGGTCTGTGCAGGACTGCCTGTGCCCACTAATTGCCAACCCCTAGTTTTCCTTTTGCACCTCCCATACATTCTTCCTATGTAAAATGAGGGATTTGGCCTGAATGGTCGCTAGGATTCCTTAGTTTTGCTATGCAACGATTCTGTGAAGTAGAGAGACAACTTGGTGATGCAGTGGGGAGAGCCTCAGACACTTACTAGCTGTGTTAACCTGGGCAAGTCACTTCACTGCTAGCTGCCTCAGTTTCCTCATTTGTAAAATGAGGCTCATAATAGCATGGCCTCCCAGAGTTGTTGTGAGCATTAAATGAGATAATAACTGTAAAACCCTGAGCACAGTGCCTGGCACATAATAAGCACTAGATAAATGTTAGCTCCTACAATTACTGATAAATCCTGTCCCAGACACTCATTAGCTACATGACCTTGGGCAAGTCACTTAGCCTCTCAGAGACTCAGCTTCTTCAGCTTTGAACTGAGGGGGTCAGATCGGATGTCTTTCGAGGTCCCTTGTGGCTCTACATTTATGATCTTGAGTGCAATCCTTGGGGTTTGGCCTCCAATACTCACATACATGAAACTTGTCTCTGGCCCTCCCATGGTGGTATTGCTCTGTCTTTGCATCTTCCTCCCTGTTACTCCCAACCGTGTGTTGTTGGATTGTAACTGCCCTCTTGGCTTGTGTGCCAGGTAGATCCATTCTACTGCTCTGGTTAATGTACTTCATAGATGGTGTGTTTTCATTTCTCTCTACAGAAAGATTGCAGGCTAAGGAGGGGGAAGATGAGAGGCAGCCATTTCAGTGGTAACTAAGGGGATGCATTCTGCTGGCTCTGTTTGTAAATCGACTTTTGGTTGATTGCAATTCACAGAGAAGTCCCTTATTGCTCATCTTTCCCTAAACAATGTTCGTTGGCTATAGTATGCCTTTTCTATCACTGTATTTTTATCTAAAGACCCATAGCTGTTTTACTTTCCGGTAGTATTAGAGAGAAAATTCCTTCACAGTTAGAAAAGATCTGTCTTGTTACTTCTTTAGCACAGATGTGTGCTGGGCTCTACTTTAAGAAAAATAAGGTGCCAATATCCAGATGTGGAAAACTGGTAACTTAAAGGTTGATTTATCTGGGTCAGAAGAAGACCCCTTGCTTTATGAAAGAATTTATCACTGAGTTCCTGTAGTAGACACCTTTCCTAGTGCGTGAGTAATAGAATGCTTTCTGCTTCACTTGCTTTGGTAAGGGAAGCATCTATCTGTTTTTGAGTCCTAGTGCCCCTATATATGTATTACCACACCTCTTAACTTAGCTAACCCAACTTGTTCCTTTTGTGTAGGGCTATAAGTGGCTTCATATTCAAATGATAGACATTAGAGTGTACTAGGAGAGGAGAACATTTCTGTTCTTTCACAGAACGAACCAATCTCTCTCTGTTCCCTACCTGGCTAATGATCTGTTCATAGACTAAGAGCCTCCCCTAGTGCCTCATTGAGGTGTGGAGGTGATCTGATTTCCTCAGCTCTTCCAGTGTGGAATATGAGATGTGGACACAAGCACCTCTGCTTGCAGTGCCCAGGGCTGGACCCCTGTCCAGCTGGCAGCTGAGAACGAGGCTGGCCAAGGACAGGATCTGGTGGCTAGCAGGGCTGCAGGTGGAAGGGGTTTGGGGTGGCACAGCTGTTCTCTGAGACGATCTAGGAAAACTGTGGAGAGCTTGTGTTCTGTGGCTAGGAAAGGAATTCAGGCCCTTGCTCAGAATCTATTTATTTTTACTTTAGACATAAACTCACAACCTCCAGAGTCATATAATCTAACCCTTATCTGAATGGAAATATTGATACTGCTATTGCTACTACTACTAGCATTTCTGTAGCATTTTCAGGTTTGCAGAGTGCTTTACATATATTACTTCATTCCACTCCCACAACAACACTGTGAGGTCGGGGTCATTATTATCCCTATTTTACGGATGGGGAAACTGAGGCTCAGAGGTTAAGGGACTTGCCCAGATTCACACAGCTAGTGTCGAGTAGCTGAGTCTAGATTTGAATTCAGGTCCTCCTGACTTCAGGGCTGGTACTCTATTCACTATGCCACCTAGCTGCCCCTCCTTATATACAGTTTTGCAGCCCCCACTGCTGTTTGCAGTATACTCCATTGTACTAGACCCTGTTGCCTCAGGAAACTGTACCCTCTACAATACCCTCTCTAGTTAGCCTCTGCTTGAAGACCTCCAGTAGCTGGGAACCTGCCCCTCCCAAGGCGGCCTATTCCACTTTTGGACAGTTCACATTGTTGGAAAGTTTTCCTCATACCAGACTAAATTTCCACTTATCATTCCTGGTTTTGCCCTTAGAAGCCAGTAAATACCTCTTTCCTATGGTTGCCTTGCCAGTACTTGAAGACAGTTCTTCTATTTTCCCGTTTTTATTTCCCTTAAGCTTTAATATCCTCCTCTGTAAAATGAGGGTGAGCGATTAGGACTTGGCTAGCATCAAATGTAAATTCCAGAGTTCAGTGTTTGACTCCTGGATCTTCCTGGTACACCAGCATTGTAATTCTCTGGTCACAATCCTGAGAAGCTTGGCTATCTGGCTTCTTAGCTCGTAGTAGATTAGAAGCTGCATAGGGAATGAAAGGGGACAATGGGGAAGGGGTGGGGGGAGACTGGAGTCAGTCACCATGACAGCAGCACGAAATTATGGCTGGCAGCAAGAGACACTTGACAAGTGGCCATAGCTTACAGAAGGGATAGCTCTCAGGTGCTATTTAATGTAAGAATAAATAAGCCCTGTAGACCACACTGTCTTATGAAACGTGCACATACTTCACTCGGAGGTAATCAGGGTTCATGATGTTAATTCTGAGTCACAAGGAAAATTCAATTATTTTGTTCTAAAATAAATGTCAAGCAGAGATGGAAGTGGAAAGATTGGTGTCCAAGAAAGGCAGTGTGGTATGGTGGTTCGCCAACTGATGTCAGAGAGAGGAGGGCAGAGGTTTTAAATCTCACCCTCTGACACCTGCTCAGCGGGTGACTGATTCTCAGCTAGTCACTTACTCTCTGAGATTGGGATGCTGCGGAGAAAGCTGACAACCTCCTTTGGTGAGGGCAGCGTTCTCATCTTGGAAGGACCCTTTATCAGTGAAATCCTAGGACCATCCCCTAGCCCTACAGGCCCGAATGATTAAAACATGGCAGTGGTATGTAGATACTTAAAGCCACACACTGCAGTTATGGAAATTTACTTATCTCGAATACCTTATTACAATGCTGGATAAATGAGGCTTCTCTGTACAGAGCTGTAAATTTATGATAGCAATTGCCCTGAAGTTAATTCAGTATATTCTTGTACTTTCCATTATCAATAAACATTTTTTCATTTTTTAGTCTTTAATAGAGCTCTTTGTGAACAGACTGGATTCGGTGGAATCAGTTTTGCCTTATGAATATGATGCGTAAGTATGGCATGAATGATCTGTGTGGTATTGCTAAGCATGTGCAAATGTGCATTATCTCTTATCAGGGCGTCCAAATGACACTGTTCCTTCATCCGAATGTAATGGCATCCTTTGAACAAAGGAAGTCGTGAGGGCAATCTCAAGAGCCTGCTCAAACTGAGACACAAATGACAAATGCTGGGCCAGGATTTCTAGCAAGTGATTCTTTATACTTTTCCTTTCTCAGGAAGGTTAATTATAAATTGATTTATAAACATTTGACTATTTTTTGAACAACTTTGAAAAATGTTGGGTTTGTTTCCAAAATTTCACTATTTTCCTCAAACCTTTTTTAAAAGATCACTGTATCCCATAGTATATAAAAAATGCTTAGTCTCTTGGTCATCAGCATCAAGATGATATATGATCAATAATTTGGAAGTAATAGTAAATGACGTGTCTTAGAAAAAAGAATGAATTAGGGCAGAAGTGTCATTATGACACTCAAAGTGGGAAGAACCAAATCAAAATGTAATTGAGGAATATTTAACAAAATAAATATAGAATATACCAGAACATGGATAATCTGCAGGGCTCTTGCAGCATCCTGGATTCTGTTTGAGCTTGATACCACTGATTCCGAGTCCGTCTCCTCTTGTATTACTTTGTTCAGCCGTGTCATTCATGTCTGACTCTTCATGATCCCATTTGGAATTTTCCTGATAAAGATTCTGGAGTGGTTTGCCATTTCCTTTTGTAGCCCATTTTATAGATGAGGAAACTGAGGCAAATGGGTTAAATGACTTCCTCAGGGTCACACAGCTAGGAAGTGTCTGAGGCTGGATTTGAACTTGAGAAGATGCAGGCCTGGTGCTGTATCCACTGCAGTGTCACCTAGCTGCCCTGGTACTGCCTTACCCCTAATTATGTTGAAAAAAGTTGTAAGTCATGCTATCTGATTGTCTCCATCTAGGTTAGGAGACTTCTTCATATGAGCTATTCAAAGTGCTATAGTTGCATTTATTGGCATGTTGTAATCTACATTTTTAACTTTTTTAATGTAAATTTTTTAATGTAATTTTACATTTACATAAATTTACATTTTTCTTGGTTCAATTTGGGATCTCTTCAGTAAGCTGGTTGATTGGGGGGGGGTAGGGGAATGGTAACTTTTTGGTTCTTTTCCCTTATCTATTGGGATTGATATTTATCATTCCTCAGTGTCATCCATAGAAATTAGTAGACATTTAAAACTTTCTCGTGGATTTGTTTTTTGGGTACTGATTTCAAAGCTTATCTTGGAAAAGAGAGAGGCTGACTAGAGTTCTGGGCCTTGGAGTTCAGGAGACCTGGCTTCTAGTCCCACCTCTGATACCTCCTGGCTGTGTGACCCTTGATGTCTCAAGGCTCCCACAACTCTCTGAGAAGTTGTTGTTGTGCACTGGTAGAGGGAATCTTCTCCACCAGTGAGATCATGGATCTGGATCCCAAAAAAGAAAAAACAGAAAAAGAAAGTACTGGCAGCACTTCGATATTTGTTACCTTATTAACTGGGAATAGAATGATCATGCTGGTGCTCCAGGATCTTTAAATGATACTGCAGTTCTTCTAAAACTAGGTTGGAGTTGTCAAATTCAGACATTATCAATGATAAAGACCTAAAGTATATTAATGAGATCTTTGAAACTGGCAAAGCTTGTTGTTCCTGCAGTTGTTCCAAATGAATGCTCTTATCCAAACTCTTTTCCAAGTCAGTCTCAAAAAAAAGTCAATCTCATTATTGGAGGATGGTGGGGAGGAAGGAGCTTCCATACTGCATAGTAGCTCATGTCACATAGTACTGTAAGTGCTTTGTTGTTTACATATAAGATCATATTTTTGGAGATTGGAGAAACAGTTAATGAAGAGTCTTTAGGGTAATTGTGTGAATTTTAGGATAGAAATTTAGAATAATGAGGCTTTCCACTAGCAATGGAGCTATTAAGCCTATTGGAGAGAGTCTAGATGAATTTAAAGTATGTGTGTCTTAAAGGTAGATTTCTTCCTTGATTTTATATCTTAGTGGAACTCCTATTTTTCAGCTTTGACTTTTGTCAAGATTCAGAAGAAAAAAGGCCTTCTGAAAATCTTGGCCAAGCGCTGTTTGGAGAGAGAATAGCGTCGTCGCCATACAAGGTTATCTACCCCATCCTTTGAATCTTAGTTGAAAGATGAAGCCTCTCAAAGCCTCCTCCTCCTGCCTGACAGCACAAAGTCTCCGTTCACGTTCAAAGGAGCTAGAATCCAATGTCGTCAATGTCATTTAAAGAAAACTATTGAATTATTGTCTGTCAGGCTTTCCCCAGTACCATTAGTGCTACAGCAATGCTGTTTTCTTTCTGAACTTTTAGTCTTGCCTTCTGTAGGTTCTGCCTAGTACCTATCTTGGGCAATATAATACAAGGAAGCATAATTTATTTCCTGCCTTCTTTCAAATGATATGGAGAGGGTGGGGATGTTGCTGAATGGGTGTTTCAGTGGTCACTTAGGGTTACTGCAGGTTGCAGGGGTGGGGGGTGGTGGTGGTGGTGGAATATTATATGGCCTTGAAGGGTCCTTCCAGTACTACAATGCTCTAATTTTAAAATAAGCATGCAGACTGCCCGACCGATCACATTGTCCCTACGACCAAGTGAGCTGTCCTCTCAGTGGGCCCAAGTTGGATAGCACTGCCCAGCTGAGCCATGGAAGAAAGCTAGCCAAAGGCAGCCGGACTGCAGGCATCTCATACAAAGGATATAGCTCGTGTTGCAGTTGGTGCAATTTCAGAATGCAGGCTGCCTCCACCGAATGTGGTTAATTAGTTCCACGAGAATGCCGTTTATGCCTGTGCAGTAAACAATATGGCACCAATAACCAAAGTGATGCTGGGCTCTTTTGCTGCTCTGGGGTTCAAGTGCCCTCTTGGGGCCCTGATGCTTAGTTATTTTGCACCTGGGTAGCCTAGCAGGACAGCATTGGGGTGGGCTTGTAGTGTACTCATGATATTACCAGCAGGTGAAGTGGGATGGAGGCAGTGGTTGGGGTGATGAGTAAAAGAGAATGAAAGGCCCTAATGTAGTGTCCCTTGCTTTAGCCTTGTTCAGGTGGTTAATAAACAGGATTGGCTCCATGCCCGCATGGTGCCACCCTTATTATCTATTTATACAGCCCAAGGTCAGCATTATAAATGGCCCTAAGTGACTTTTTTTTTTAATCCTACATAGTTAAAGAATGTGAATTATTTGGTTTACTGCATGGACCATGATAGAGACTTAATGCATGTGATAAATATGGAGGGGATGTGTATCGATTTAAATTTTTCATTCAAGTGGAAAGGAGAAATCGTTTGTTAGAAAATTGTCCCCATCCCCATAACATAGTGTTTGTTTTTTGATATTCAGTTGGTAAATTGTAGGAAGAAGATCTGATAAGTCTCTTAAATCTTTTCTTTCTTTTTTTTTGGTGAAAGTTTGGTTTTAACCATGAAGAAACATGTGTGAAAGTGTGTGTAAAAACTTATGATCCCAGAAATGAGAGTGAAAAGAAGAAGCTGGCCTTTTTAAAGAAAGGAATACAGCTGAACTACCAACACCACTGGTGAGTTGGCACTTGTGGGAAGGTGGCAGTGTTGCCTGGCCTCTTAGGCCTAAGGTCACTTTTGCAGCTGTTATTGCAGCTTGATTTTCATGAAATAAAATGAGAAATCCCTTCATTTCAGAGACATGCTTCAAAATGTTAACATGTTTTCTTCTTTTTTTCTTTTGCCCTTAGGATCATTGATAATATGCCGGTAACGTGGTGCTATGATGTGGAGGATGGACAGAAGTACTGTAATCCAGGCTTCCCAATAGGATGTTTTGTTACCCCGAGTGGTAGAGTGAAAGATGCTTGTAACATTAATGTAAGTGTGCCTGGCAAGCTTCCTGCGCCAATGGAGAGATGAGGCCTCTCTCGCCCACTCAGTGCCATTCCTGATAACAACTGACTTTCCTTTTTTGAGCATTATATCTTTTAAACAAACTACTTAATAATTCCTTTTAAATAAGACTGAGATAGGAACTGTGAGTGATGAGTAGGCCAAGAACTGTGAGTAATAACTGAATTAAAGGTGGAAAACTGGTTATCATCCCTTTCTCTCCAGGCAAGGTTATAATATTTTGTTCTGAAGATATTTCTTTGAGCTTTAGCCACAAAATGTTATTAAGAGCACTGTAGCAGGAGTCAGGAGACCCCGATTCTCATCCATTCAGTGCCCTGCCACTAAATTACTGTGTGCCCTTGGGCAAATCACTTTGATAGATCTCTTTTAAAAATTTGTTATCCCTGTCCAAGGGCAGCAGATGTCTTACGCTTGATATTCATTCATTCATTCAACAAAAACTTAGTAGGCAGCTAGGTGGCATAGTGAGACAGAGGGCTGCGCTTGGAATCTGAGAGACCAGAGTTGGAATCCCAGCTCACACACTTACTGTCTGTATGCTCCTGGACAAGTCACTTAAACTCCTTCAGTCTCAGTTTTCTTATCTGTAAAATAGGGATGAGGATAATACCACATTGTGGCATCTATGTTAACATGTAAGGATCAAATGAAAGAAGAAATGTGACCTATTTTGGAAGTAGGCACTCCAGTCACTACTGTGTGAAAGGCATTCCTTAAATGAGTGTGGTGTGTATGTCAAGACAGGGATAGGGGCTGGAATTATGATTTCATTTGAAGGAGAAACTCCTTCTACCAATGCAGGGTGGTACCTTCTCTGCAACTTAGAGGGTTGCCTAAAACACTTGTCCAGGGTCATTAATTGCTATGATGTGTCAGTATTAGGACTCAAACTCAGGTCTTACTGGTTTCTGGCACCATGCCTCAACTAGGCAGCTGGATAGTACATGAGTAGAGCACGAGGCCTAGAGTCAGGAAAACCTAAGTTCAAATCCAGCTTCAGACACATATTAGCTGTGTGACTCTGGGCAAGTCACTCAATTTCTCTTTGCCTCAGTTTCCCCATCTGTAAAATAGCACCTGTCTTGCAGGATCGATGTGAGGATCAAATGAAACTATTTGTAAAGTACTTAGCACAATGCCTGGCACCCAGTTGGTGCTATATAAATGCTTATCTCCTCTGTCCCTCTCATATCAAGCTAGCTTAAATAAATTTAGCAAATACCAGTTACAGAGAACATAGTAGAGAAAGACCAGTGAAGGGCCACATTAGGATGCGTTACAATGGGGGTTCCTTAACTTGAGATCCTTGCACTGGTTTGGAAAGCCCTTTGATCACTCTGTTGCAATCTGACTGACTTCCTTAGGAATCCCTGGCATTTTACCATGATTCTGAGCAGGGTTCCAGAGGCCTCCCTTGGGGGTCATGATGCTAAGGTTCCAAATTCCTGTGCTTGAGGGATTAAGGCTGTAAGCAGGACCAGCTCAAACTCAGTGTCTTGGGGCCCTCCAGGTTCCGACTTTCTTTGGAACAAAAGGAGAGAGTCCCTCTTTCACTTGGACAAACTGCTGGTTTGTTTTGTACCCCCAATTCAGAGCCAGGTCTCAAGTTGGGGGAGACCCAGAGTTTCAATCTGGGCTCCAAAACTTCGTGGTTGTATGGCAAGTCTTGTCACCTCTCAGAACCTCCGGAACCTTTGCATTCTTGGGGACAGTGAGACCTGTGTCACCTTCAAGCCCTGTAGAAATGACAGTTTATTTGGGTGACTTTTGTCTGTCCTGCTTTGCTCTGTGTACTGATTTCTATCACATGCAAAAGCTTATTGATTCTCCCTTCCCTTGGCAGACTGTGAAGGCTTCAGAAGGCAGCTTGGTAACTTTTTCTTTTGATTTTTTTCTTGAATAAAAATATTACATTCTGTTGAAAGTGTGCTGAACCTCGGATCTTAATAAGGTTAAAGCTGGAAGTGATTTTAGAGATAATCTAATTTATCTGCATGGATTCTTCTCCCTCTTTCTCTTTTTTATTTTTAGCAAACTCCATATCACTGAAATCAAGCAGGCAATTCAGATGATTTGCCTTCACTACTGATAGGGAACCTGAGAGGGACGTAGGACCTTAGCCAAAAAGCTGGAAACTATCATATTTATCCCATTCCATTGGATCCATTGAAAACTTAGTGCTGAAACATAAAGGCCATTCTTTCAGAGGCTGTCCCCAAGTCTGGAATGCTCTCACTCCTCACTTCTCCCTCCTAGACTGCTGGACTGCCATTGAGGCTCAACTCAGGTGTGCCCTCCTACAGGAAATCCCCCTTGTAGTACATGTACTCTCTTCAGATTAACCTGTTTTTGCTTACCTGTTTCCATGTTATATCCCCTAGTATAGCTCTTCTGAAGGTATGGGCCACCAACCCTTTCAGGGGGTCTGTGAGATCAAAACTAGTCTCATAATAAGACTAAGATGTTCTTGTCTCTTATGTGACCACTGTCAGTAGATATAACCCACGCAAACAAAAGCTATTGGGAGGAGAGTCCTCAGTAATTTTTAAGAGTGTAAAGAGGTCCTGAGGCTAAAAAGGTTAAGTATAGCTGCCCTGGGTGGCTAGGTGGCGCTCTAGTGGATAGAGTGCTAGGCCTGGAGTCAGGAAGACTCATCTTCCTAAGTTCAAATCCAGCCTCAGACACTTACTGGCTGTGTGACCCTGGGCAAGTTGCTTTACCCTGTTTGCCTCAATTTCCTCATTTGTCAAATGAGCTGGAGAAGGAAATGGCAAATCATTATAGTATCATTGCCAAGAAAACCCCACATGGGGTCATGAAAAGTCAGACACTGCTGAAAATGATTAAACAACAAGGCTGCCCCAGGAGAGTGTAAACTTCTTGAAGACAGGGACTGTTTTTTCATTTTATTAGGACAGTGCCTTGCACACAGTAAGCAAGTAATACTTCTAGTTGATTTTTGTTTTCAGATAAAAGGGTCAGTTTGGTGACTTTGAAAATTTCAGATTAATTCCTGTTGCTCTTGGCAACCATACAAACCCCCTGAGGGAAATAGTGGGAAGAAAAATCCAATGTGTTTCAGAGCTAGGGAAAATGAGCAATTGGAGAAAATTCATGAATAAATAGATATTTCCTAGAGGCCACTCAATCCACCAGGCTTTATTAAGCACCATTGTGAGGGATGTAGAAGACTACAAAGATAAGACAGTAAATCCTTGCCCTCAAGGTTCTTATGTTCTACTGAAGAGGAACAAGTTAAAAATAGGTAAACATGAAAGTCTATAAGGAGTAAGAAAGGAATAAGAGGATCAGCAAGGACTTCCTACAGTCTTCCAGGGAACTAGAGATTCTAAACAGCAGAACTGAGAGGAAAGGTCACTGCAGGGACAGGAGATAAAGACATGGTGGTAAGAGGTGGAGCATCAAGTTCAGGGAACAGCAGGGAAGCTAGTGTGGTTGGAGCTTAGACAGCATGAGGAATGTACATAAAGACCAGAAAGGTAGTCTAGAACTTGATTATAAGGGGCTCTAAATGCTAGAGCAGCTAGGTTGTATTTTCTCCTATGTGTCATAGAGAGCCACTGAAGGTTCTAGAGTGAGAGAGGAACATGGTCAGTCTTATGTTTATGGAAGCTTGTTTTAGTGACTGGGGAGAGAGTAGATGGAGAGGAGAGGCTGGTGTAAGTCCCATTTGGAAAGTAGCACAAGACTTCAGGCAAGAGGAGATAAGTGGAGAGGAGATGTTTGTGAGAGGTTGTGGGAGGTGGCAAGATTTAGTGACTTATAGAATATGGGGGAGTTGAGGATAAATACCCCTGTTAGAAACCTGAGTACCTGGAAGGATGGTGATGTCCTGAACAGAAATAAAGCTCTTTGGAGGAAGGGGTGGATTTTAGGAGGAAGGCCATGAGTTCTGCTTCAGACATTCTCAGCTTGAGATGCCTTTGGGACATCTATGTGGAGATGCCCAAGAGACACTTGGTGATGTGGGACAAGAGCTCAGGGAAGAGATTGGAGCAGGATATCGGAGGTAGAGAGTCATCTTCATAGAGATGCTAAATGAATCCATGGCAGCTAATACAGTGCCATTAATGAGAATGAGAGAAAAGCAGAGAAGCCAGGGCAGAACCTTGGGGAAGGCCCATAGTTCTGGGCTAGGGAATGAATGGCTGATGACCTAGCAAAGGAGACTAAGCAGTGGTGAGATGAGGGGGAGGAGAGGAGAGGGATGGAGGGAAGAGAAGGGTGTGCTCAGTAGCATTGAATGCCATAGAGAGGTTGGGAAAGATGAATGAAAACTGGGAAGAAATGATTGGACTTGGCAATGAAGAGATCGTTGGCCACCCTGGGGAAAACCATTTCAGTAGGAATGGGGAGGCTAGAAGCTAGGTTGCCAGGGGTTGAGAACTGGGTAGGAGGTGAGGAAGTAGAGGCAAGGAGTACATGGAGCTTTTTCTAGGAGCTTGGCTGTCTGAAATGGGGCTTTCTGGTATTGCCAAAGGTCTTTGGAAGACTAAATTCCACATTTAGGGGCCCTGCTCAGAGGGAAAGAATAGTACTTAATACTTTCATTAAATGACTTCCTTACTTCAGAAGACCCCATAATTTCCTTGGTGCAGGTATCACCACCAAAAGCCCTGATGCCTTACCATTCTTTGTTAATTGTGGCCAGCCTTCTGGTATTGAGGCTCTCCACACTTTGGTTGTTCTTTGGATGGGTGGGATGTTTTAGGACAGGACCTGATACAGTCCTAGGAGCCTCTTCTGCTGAGTTTGTGTTGTGTTGGCAGGTAGCCTTTAAGAGCCCAGGGTCACCTCTATGCTGCATTGACACTTTAGAGTGGGACTCTGGTGGAGGAGCTATAAATTGCTGACATGAAATGGCCATCATTAAAACCAGCCTTGATTGGCAATTATCACCTCCTTCAAATGTCCATTGCTCAGTTGTCCTGAGGGAGGAGATGAATGATGTATCTGCTTAGATGAAAATGAACGTTTTTTGGTCTTAGGCTACTCGTTCCTGTGAGTTTGTTTTTAGTAGAAAACCTAGCACAATCTAGGCATAAATTTGCCCAGGGGCAAATGAGTGGTCGAATCAGAGAATGCTTGTCATTGGGGAGAGAGCCAGGTTTGGTCATGGTCCCTCACACACTGTATGAGTACACATAGGAGAAAGTATTTAATATAGTAATTTAGGCTAAATTAAAATCTCTCTTTATACATCTGTCTTGTTTATGAGTCAATACCATTTCAAAGTTATAGCGATTTTCTTTCATGCACTTGTGGCTTTAATGTATTCCTGTTGGTGTCTGCACATTATGTTGGTGCAGTAAGGAAGCCAGGGCAGGAGAACTGTGGGGTCCCCAAGCGATGGCTCTGAGGACTCAGCCTGGCTAACTCAGAGCCTGCTTAGAGACAGTAGATGAAAGCAGGCAGGGGAGGCCAACCCTTTGGGCAGGTGGTATATAGGCTGGCCCATCATGCCCTTGTTTTAGAGTTGTTAGGTGAGACATCTTTGTGGCTAAATGACATAGTGGCAGGGTTCTCTTGTTTCTTGCTGCATTCCCCTGTGCTTGTGTCCTATGTTGTATGTTTTCATGGGAAAGGCTTGGGTGCTGGGCCTAGCTCACCAAAATCTTGAGTCCAGAGGCCACGGAAGGGTTGGGTGATTACAACTCTTATCACTGGATCAGCACCTTGTGAGCCCTGCCTCCCAGAACTCCCACCCCCTCCCCCTTTTTCAGTTCTCTTAGGTATCTCTGCCTTTGAGGTCACAGGTCACTGACAGCTCAGCCTGGCTGCCCTTTTTCAGAAATCAGTGGCCAAGAGATAGTTTCATGAGCAAAACTTGCATTGCTCCCCCCCTCTACATTTCTAAATGGCATTGCATTCCTTCATAACTACTCCTGTGCCTCTTAAAAATCACTTCTGTCTCTAGGGTAAGAGAACATATTTGTCTAAGGCAATTATACAATATTCCTTTGCAAACAGATTCTAATGAAAGCCAAAAAAGGGGGAAAAAGGAAGGAAGCTGGGGGAGGATGTTGAGTTTCTCTCGATTGCTGCATAAATGAAGTTCCTGTATGTAATTTCTGACCTTGTGTATGGGGGCTAATAACTTGATTTTTAGCTGCTGTGTGTGGCCCAAGTTTACAAAGTCTGTAAGCTGAAGTGTATGCTGAAGCAGGTAATAAGGGTTAGTCAGCAGGAGGAACAGGTGTGTGCTAAAGTCTCAGATTTATCGAACTCTCCTGTGAAGTCCTGTCTTAAGGGAACATAATTTGAACTATATTGCCAAGATGATCGACTTAAAGTGATTATTTATGACTCAAAAAAGGGCTTTAGAAAGCAGTGGAGATGATTCTTTTGTGCTGTTGTGGCCCAAAAGGTCAGTAAAATCTTACATTGCTAGATATTGTCCAGAAGGGGATTCTTAACAGAGCAAGAGATAGTGTGGGATCAGGGCCTTGGAGGCCAGCCTTCCCATTGTACAGATGAGCAAACTGCAGCACACAAAGGTTGAATAACTCCCCCAGGGCTAACACCTTGTAAATATCTGAGGTGGAACTTGAACCTAGTTCTCCTGCCTCCTTGAGTCTAAGCCTCTACCCACTGCACCAAGCTAGACCTCTGCTTCATCTGTAGATAAAACCATGCTATGGCCCACAATAGAAAATACTGCCCTCAAAAACTGAGGAAGGTCCATAGAAAAAGACCTAGGATCACAAAATCTCAGAATGCGAAGGGACCTCACCTCAATATCTCTCCAATACAGCCCTCCTCTCCTCCGATAATGCCTCCATCCTAGGGCTGACCCTCATCACCTCACACCTGGACTGTTGCAGGAACTGCTGGCCAGTATGCCTGCCTCAAATCTCTCCCCACTCCAGTCCATCCTCCATTCGGTCATTAAAATGATTTTTCTAAAATGAAGGTCTGATCCTATCACCCCTTGACTCAATAAACTCCAGTGGTTTCCTATTACCTCCAGGAGCAAATACAGAAAGTTCTGTTTGGCATGAAAAGCCCTTCACAACCTGGTCCCTTCTTACCTTCCCTTACCCCCCCACCCCCACCCCACCATCAAGTGGTACTGGCTGTTCTCCATATGAGATACTCTTATTTCCTGACTGATTAATTTCAGTTGCTGTTGTCCATGGCAGGAAAGTCCTTCCTTCTCACGTCTGCCTTGTGACTTCCTCCAAAATTCAGCTCACCTCTTCCCCCGATCCTCTGCAATGGCCTTCTCTTTGCTATCACCTTCCATTGATGCAATATGCATCTTGTAAGTACCTAATTCTCTATATGTTGTCTCCTCCATTAGATTGGAAGCTCCTTGAGGACAGGCACCTGATTTGTACCTTTCTCTGTATCCTCAGTGCCTAGTACAGTGTCTGGCACGTAATTGATGACTGATGATCTCCCAGCTGCTCGAGCCCCCCTTTCCCAACAATCCTTGTTTTTATTCTGTCTCTTCCTATATGTGCACATGGAGAGGGAGTAAGTTGGACTCTTGGGCCTCTCAGATCTCTTCCAGAGAGGTCAGCCAGCTCTCAATCTCTAATCCTATGTATTTGTCATCCTACCTTATAGAATGTAAACTAATTGGTGACAGAGACTTCTTGTCTTTGCCTCCCCAGAACACCCAGCTTAGGGCCTACCTGTCACACAGTAGACACAGAAGAAGTGCTTCTTGATTGCTCTCTCCATGTTATCCACAGGAATAATGTGAGAGAATAAACCTAGCTACCCTCACAACAGTGTGGTGAGGAGGGGAGGTGCTGTCATTATCTTGGTTCTGCAGCGCCCCCCAGGCTGGGCTTCCCCCTCACCAGGAAGCTCTCATCTCCCTAGCTCTGTTCCTTTGGGACCTTGTCTCTGAGACCTTTAGCCTTCTCAGCTGGGAGTCAGAGAACAAGGTTGTCCCAGCAAACAGATGCCCCTAGACTGCTCTTTGGAGTCCAGTGTTTCATCCCCTTTGTGAAGGTCTTCACTCTAACTTATGGTGGCTACCCGGAAATGGTCATCTGCAAAGGCTGGGTGATAGAGAATCTCCAGACAGCCCAAGAATTTAGGCTTCCTCAACTTCCTCGAGTTTGGCCTTGCAAATGAGTGGGCGGGAAGCAGTCCCAAGGCATTCTTAGCCAGAGGGGCAAGGGCATGTTGGGGGCTCAGTCTCTTTCCTGACTTTTTCATTTGCAAATGAGGCACTTGGTTTCATACTCTTGATGGGGTCAGAAATGATGCATGGAAAATCTGGAAAGGGAACATTGTTTCCAAGGAACATTTGTGCCCACTGCTAGTCTGAATGAGGTCCTTGCCTTTGTTACCTTCCCCTAACAACCTGCAAATTTGCCCAGATCTGAAAGGGGGCCCACCTTTCCATCCTCTCCTCAGTTAGCAATTTGCATTCTCTGCAAATCACTGGGGGGACACCAGGATGTCTGTGGGCGTGCAAAACAACATTCTGACATTAGCATTTCTCATAGTTATACAGCCCAGTTAATCCAGATGTTGTCAAGTGCTTTGCTAAAATCTTGGTAGACTATTTCTACATTTCCCCGCCATCCATTAGTCTCATTACCTTGTCAAAAAGGGAAAATTATCCAGGAGGAATTTATGATGCACCTATTATGTGGTAGACCCTGTGCTTACGTGCTGAGACTACACAAACAAAAAGATTCGTGATACTCTCTACATGAATAGAAAAGGTAAGAATTTAAAGGCATACATTTCAGGGGAAAGATGAAAGTTCTGTTGTGGATATGTTGAGTCAGAGATGTCTACACACCAGGCAGTTGCTGCTATGTGGTTGGAATTCATGAAAGAGGGTAGGGCTGGATGTGTAAAATCTGGGCCTCATCTGCATAGAGGTGAGAGCTGAACCTTTGGACGCTGATGAGATCTCTAAGATATTGAGTAGAGAGTGAAGAGGGCCCCGGACAGAGCCCTGGGATGCACCCACCCCTTAGGGGTGGCTTAGGGATCAGGACCCAGCAAAGGAAACTGGGAAGTGGCTGTCAGACAGGGAGCAGGAGAGGCAGGAGAGACCCACAGCAGGAAAACCCAGCAAAAGAAAACAAGGCAGAGGTGGTCAATGATGTCAGGCACCACAGAGGGTCAGAAAAGTGAGGACTGAAACAGTCATCAGATTTGTCACTTTATTGCTAAGTTTGGAGAGAGCAATTTTAGTTGACAGATGCCAGATAGCTTTTCTTTTCCTCCCAGGAGTTTGATTCAGGAATTAATAGAATGATAACTTGAAGGGATGGGGCAATCTGATTTAAGGATGTGGGACAGTTGGGCAGGGTGAAGCCATATTGGCTTCTCAGGTTCACTGCTTCTCTTTGTAAGTTCCCAGAAATGAGCCTCCTAATGATGTTTGTATTTTGCCAGACAACAGAGTGGTCTTCAGAAGTTTTCAGAGAGATCTGTGATGGCCACCCAGCGATGCCATCTGCCAGATCTTTCCATACTGGAAGATGTGGTTCTTCCAGGTCTATTGAAGTAATCTCACTGACAGTAGCTAGAAGCTGCTTTCTACCCACCCTCCTTACTTATCCTGGGGTCCTTCTCGCCTCTAGCCATTTTTATTTTATCCATCTCTATCCAAAGATGGATGTTCTCTTTGAAAGAGAGAACAGAAGCAGTATGCTGGTCAGTTCTCCCTGCTCACCATCAGCCATTCTCATCATTCCATCCCCCATGAGCAGTATCCCTTCTTTGATTCTCCTCTTGCCTCCAGCCTTGCTAAGAAGAGGTCCCTTTTTTGGGGGTGTGCGTAGCGCTCATCACCAATTTCAGCTACACTTCTTAGAGGATCAAGTTCTTCAGTCTCTTTCTTAGTCTCTGTAACCTGCCTTCACTTTTATCTTCTGTCTGTGTATGTGTGTGTGGGTGTTTAAATGTGAGTTTGTTAATACATTTTCTGTGCATCATCATTGGCTACTTTATCTCCCCTTTTTTTCTTCCTTATCAGAATTGTTTCTGCCTATGTCATCCGAGTTTGATTCTGAAAGAGCTTTCTGTGCTTTTAAGGTTGATTGGCCTCCTACTTCTCCTTTCTCCGAAGCCCCACAGGCTTGGGGTGTGCCTTAGATAGTGCTTGATTTGTCCCTTTGTTTCTATCACAGACTCAGTGATGGAGTGTGGTTATTTCCCTCCAAGGTTCTCAAGGCTTCATCTCAGCACTCCTTTTCATCTTGCTGGCCAGAAGCTTGTTCAGAATAATGCTCCCTCTTGTTGCTTTCTCCACCTTTGGAAGGATGAAATTATCATTAAGGCAAGTCAGAAACGTATCATCTGTTCTGCCTTTGGCAGAGTGAGCACACCAGCAGATGCCCGGAGAGTTGAAGTCCCCCATCATTACAATATTGTGTTTCCGTGCCAGGTTTTTTAATCTATTTGCTAAATGCCTCATCTAATGCCTTGTTTCATGCAGGTGGCCTGTAGTGTACACCTAGGAGAATGCTGCTTCTGATTTACCCCCAAAACTCAGCCAGATGCACTCTGTCCTGTTACTACTTACAGGTTCCTGGGTTTCCTTATGTGAGTGTGTATGTTCATGATATACCCTGCTATGCTATTACTGCTTTTTAAAGTCTGTTCTGGTCATTTTGGAAAAGCTCTGCCCTTTCCGAATGATGGCTAGTTCTGCATTCCAAGTCTCGGGGAATGCTACCTATGAGATTCAGTTTGTCTTACTGTTAGAATCTCTCTGTCACTCTTTTTAATCCATAATTTGTACATTTTCCTGTACCCGTGGCCATGGGCTTCATGGCTCGTTCTCTCCTTGGAGAAGGAACCATCTCCCTCTTTTCTACTGTTCTTTTTCCTTTCTTTTATCCAGGACTTGCCAGTTCTGTGGAGGCCATTTTCTCCCTTTCCCCTCAAATACTTTTTGGTTTAAAGCTCTTTTGATTAGACTACCAAGACTGGAAAAATAGCTTCTTACCAACTCTTGTCCCTCGCCAAGAGCCTGACATTTCTGTGTTTTAAGTTTAGGTCAAACAATGGAAATCTTAGGTTCTAAGATATCTGTCTTTGCCAGTTCACTTCCCAAACTCTTTTGTAGTAATGGAAATGTCTCTTGGACCCTCAAGATCTAATGTATTTGTCTGGTACTTCCTAATGCTCAATATAAGCCATTTTATATTCCTTCTGATGCTATACTCTGCCCCCTCAGAGGGGTCATCAGGGGTCATCCGGTCTTGAAGTTCTTGGAATGCTCTCCTTCCCATCTGGGATCCACACCCTGATATGTTTGTGTATTTTTCCAGGAATCAAAGTAAAACTTATTGGTCACTGGGTCTGTAGAGTCCATTGCCCCCTTCTCCAGCCCTGTGGCACCCCTGCTGTCACATCAGACCCCTTGGTTTGTTTCTAGTTGATAAATGACTGCCTTAGTTTACTGTCACCAGAGAGTACTCATTGCACTACTTTTCTCTCCTCCCTTTGACCATTGTTGGATGAGCTCTTACCTGAGGTACCTCTGCACCTAGGATATCATTTTGGGGAACCCCAGGAGCTGTTTCTCCCAGAGGTGGGCTAATGCCTCCTCCACAGGAAGAGCTTCTTCCTGAGGTCTGACAGGCCTTCTCTTTCATTCAGTTTCCTGTTTGAAGACAATCTTCTCTTTTTTTCAAGGGATATTTCATTCCTCCTGATAACCTAGAGAGTAAGAGCACATTCCTACAGCCCTTGGGACAGAAGCCAATTTCTACTTTGTCATTCATAGGCCTTCTTTGGTGCCGACACAAGCATGGTGCATTCTTAATAAGCATAGGAAAAATTCCTCTTGCCCTTCCGACTTGCTTAAATAAAGTCTTACAGTACTGACTTCAGGTTGGCAGCTCTTAGCTAACTTTCAAAGCCATTACTAGCTTGGGACTGAAAGGGTTTTGCCCTAGAAGGCAAGATATGCTTCCTCTTGCATCTCGGCCCCTTATTTTGAGGTCCCTCAGCTGCAGTATGGGGCACAGCTCTTCTTGCCTACTCCAGGCCTGCTCTTTGCTTCAGTCCAGTGCTCCTCCTGACCTGTCTTGCCCCCATACCCCTCCCCCCAAAACTCACCCTAGGCACAGTGGTGGCTGCTTATGGCTTATGCCAACCCATGTGGCCCACTGATCTGGGAAATGCCTTGTGAGACTTCTCATAATGAGATTATATAAAACAATTTGCGAACTTTAAAGTAATAGATGTGTAACAGTATCTGTCTATAGTAAGTGCTGTATAAAAATTATAATGATGGATGTACATATATATGTATGCATATGTATTATACGTGTGTATATATAATTACACGTGTGTAATATATACACACACACACATATGTAAAGCAATCTACATATCGTTTACTAAGTGCCGTGCACTGTGCTAGATACTTTACAACTATTATCCTATTTGATCCTTATAACAACCCTGGGAGGTAGATGTAATTATCCCCATTTTATAGTTGAAGAAACTGAGGCAAACAGGTTAAATGACTTGCCTAGGATCATCCAGCTAGTAATAGTAAGCATCTGAGGCTAGATTTGAACTCAGGCCTGTCTGACTCCCTCTAGCCACTGTGCCACCTAGCCTCATCAGTTGATTTCTGTGGGGAGAAAGGCAGTAACAGATGGGTGCAGCAGGCCTTAGATCTGTACCAGCCTCTTTTCTGTGCTGGAGCAACCTGCTGTCATGCTAAAAGCAGGAACCACAGGGCTGTTGCCCCTGATTGTCCAGACTGGCCCACTGTTCTGCTCTTGCTGAGCTGATTGAATTAGAAAATGGATTAGAAAATCTCAAAGCAGATGAGGCTTCTTCCACAGCAAAGCAGGATGTTTCCCACCTCTGTCTGTCTCCTGCCTTGTTTGTGTGCCTGGTTGTGTCTTGCTGTAAGCTCTCTGAGTTCTTGGGGGCTGAGCCCATTTTAGGGTTTGGTAACAATGCACTCTCATATCCCTGTATCAGACACTTCCTTTAGATAGCTGATCATTGGGCATATTCCAAAGAAAAAAAAAGGTTGGAGAACTGATTTTGTGCTAGAAAACATGATGTTTAAATAGTGACTACAAAGCTCTTTTGCACTAAAACGCAACAATTATGGAATGCCTACGACAAACAAAAAATTGTTCTGATTTTCAGGGACCTCTTGGCATCTCCCTTTAATTGAATTCAATTAATTTAATTGTTCAATTTGATTCAATTCTTTAATTAATTTGCCTTTAATTTCATCTGCCTTGAGATTTTTCCTCTCTTTGTTTGCTCTCCCTTCTAAAGTCTAACTCGTAGGATTCTTGTGAGGAGCAAAGGGGATTGGAGAGCTCTGGGCCTGGAGTCAAGAAGACCTAAGTTCAAATCTGACCTCTGACACTTACTTGCTGTGTGACCCAGGGCAAGTCACTGAATCTTTCTCATCCTCAGTTTCCCCATCTTTAAGATGAGAATAAAAATAATCTGTATCTCTCAGCATTGAGATAATATATGGAAAGTACTTTGACCCTTAAAATACTTTACAAATGTGAGATATTCAATGTTAGCTAGTTCATAAGGAGCTGTAGAAATGAGAGCTCAAGTAATTTCTTCTGCGGCAGGTGCTCCTTACCTTTTGTAGGATTGCTCTTCTTCTTTTCCTTCTTTCCCCAGCTACCACCAGGAATCCACCTTCTCCTCTCTCTTCCTGTTCCTTCCCAAGCCCCTCTTGTCCTCTCCCACTGGGCCACAGTCCCTGCATCCACCTGGCTGCACCCAGGGCTGTGCATTCAGTGGGATGATCTGGGACCCTTGAAGCCAGTCTAGCTGTGCTAATTTCCCTCACATCTGGCCAGATATAGAGTGGCTTGTGTCTACCTCTGTGACCCCCGCCCCCTCTTCCACGAAAACAGTGAGAGACCATCCTTATCCTGCAGGAGGTGCCAGGTAGCCACTTTGTCCACCTCCTCTGTTGGATATGTTTTTCCCATTTCTGTTTCCTATTTCTTTTTTAATCTATTTCCTGTTTCTATGTACAACGTGCAGGATTTACATGTGGTCATCATAATGAGAGGCCTCTAGGTGGTACAGTGGAGAAAGTTCAGGGCCTGGAGTCAGGAAGTCTTGTATTCAAATTCAACCATATACTTTTACTAGCTATGTGACCTTGGGCAAGTCACTGAATCTCTGTCTGCCTTAGTTTCCTCAACTGTAAAATGGGAATAAATAACAGCACCTACTTCCAGGATTGTTGTGAGGATCATATTAAACGATATTTATAAAAGTTCTTAGCACAGTACCTGGCACATAATAGGCCCTTAATAAATGCTTACTCCTTTCCCCCCTAACCTTTAAGTCCTGCCTCTGTCTCTTACTGGCTGGGTGACTGTCTATCTCATGGCACTCTCAAAGACTAGTATTAGAGAAAGTGCCAACCTGGATTGGTAGAAGGTGTTTCCTCATTTGGGAGCTTCCTTTCTCAGATTTCCGGTCTAATCTTCATCTGGACATTGAGATCAGTCACTCAACAAGTATTTGGGCAGTACCTTCTGTGTGCCAGACATGGGCCTAGGTAGTGGGGACACAAGGATAAGGAATGAAATCATCTCAATTGGCAATGATTTTCCATTCTTCTGGGGGAGACAAGTAGGTATACAAGGTAGTTTGGGAGGAAAGGAGGGAGGATGCTAGCATTTGGGGGCTCCAGTAGAGGCTTTGTGCAGGAGATCGTCCCTGAGCTGTGATGTAAAGGAGGAAAAGGACTCTCAGGCAAGGGGAAGGACAAAGTGCATTTCAGGCATGGGGAATGGCCTAATTTAAAGGGATGGAGATGGGGGAAAGCATACCATGTGTTGAGATCAATTTGGCTGTATTCCAGAGTGTAGGTGTGAGATAGAATGAGATAGAAAATGAGATAGAAATGAGATAGAAAAAACAGGTTGGGGCCAGGGTGTAGGACTTTGAAAGCTAAACAGAGAACTTTATATTTTCTTTATAGGCAGTAGGGAGCCACTGGAATTAATTGAGTAGGGTAGTGACATGTTCAGATCTGTGTTTAAGGAAATCTACTTTGACAGGGGGTGGAGGATAGATCAGAGAAGGGAGAGACTTGAAGCAGGGAGACCAATGTAGAGGCTGTTGCACTAATCTAAGAGAGAGGTGATGAGGGCCTGAGCTAAGGTAGTAAGTTGAGAGAAGGGGTTAGCTGTGAGAGACGTCATTAAGGTAGGAACAGTAAGATTTGGCAACCCTTTGGGTGCAATGGATGGTTTTTAGGGGGTTTTGGTTTTACTTCTTATGATTAGTGGTGCAGGGAATCTTTTTGCAGGCAGGTTGTTTTGTTTTTTTTTGTTGTTGTTGTCTGTTTTCTCCATCATTCCCCACCCCTGTTGTTAGTCAAGTACTGTCTCTTTCCATGCTCTTCTTCCCCTCCAGAGCAGCCTCTACATGTACCTACTAGTCTTTATTTCCCAGGTCATCTCTCATTTATACCCTTGTTCCTAAGGCACCAACTGACCTCCGTAACGTTTGTCTAAAGTTGTATTTTTATGGAGCCATTTAAGGACAACTGCAGGTGGCTCGTACCTATACTTTAAATTTATTTGCACAGATAGGAATACTGGCAGCAGCAAAAGCTCTCATTGTAGTTCATTCCTGGGCAATGGCCTTTTAATCATTCTATACAGAGTCCTCAAAGATTTATAAAGAATTATTGTTCCTAATGTAAAATTCCTCTGGTTTCTAGATAATACTTTTGTGACTTTTGCTCCATATGCACATTTTATCTTCTCTTTCCATAAGCTCATTTCCGAAGTATATTGAAATTGATGAATCACACATTTAGCTTAGATAAAAATGCCTTTTGATGCAGCAATTTCTCCTGAACAATTGAATGTCCTTGATTTCGGGATCTTTAGTAGTCACAGACATTTAGTAGCTGTTATCTTACATCTATACTGTATTCATTTGGGTCACAAAGTATTCGGTATGACTTGGGCAGTGCTCCAGGTCATTTTTTGGTAAGGGATCTAGGACTCTTCAAAAATACTACCCTGGCCTTGTAGAGATTTACATGGTGGTTGTTTATTCATTTTTCAGTCGTGTCTGACTCTTGGTGATCCCATTTGGGGTTTTCTTGGCAGAGACACTGGAGTAGTTTGCCATTTCCTTCTCCAGCACATTTTACAGATGAGGAATTTGGGCAAACAAGGTTAAGTGACATGCTCAGGGTCACACAGCTTGGAATTGTCTAAGGCTGGATTTGAACTCAGGAAGGTGAGTCTTCCTGACTACAGGCTTGGCACTCAACCTAGCTGCCCCATTACATGTGGTACCTTTGTTTGTTAACCCTGTGTGTCCAGGCACGCTGAAATTTATGTTTGAAGCTGCTAGCAGGATCACAGAATTATAGATTTGGAGCTGATAAGGACCTTAGAGGCCAGTAAATTCAACCCCTTGATTTTACAGTTGTGGCCTGGATTAGGGAAGTAAATTGCCCAAGGCCACACAGCTAGTAAGTGTCTGAGGCAGAATTTGAACTCATCTTCCTGAGTCCAAGTCCACTAGCTGTTTTCAGTAAGTATGAAAATACTGAATACTGAATCAGCATTCCATTTTTAAGCACTATTAAATTGGTGGTACTCCAAATAGATTGGCCAGAGTGGACAGCCATGAATGAATGGGTGGAATGTTGAGAATGGGTGAAAAAGAATTAAAAGAAGATAGATATTCCTAGGTTGGCAAGTGGTTTCAAACCCAACAGGCCCACTAGAAATCAGGCAGGTAATAGATCAGGGTTTGGGCTAATGGCTTTTTTTAGGAACAGAAAGAAAAATAGAGACATTGTAGACTTTTCTTTTTTATC
This sequence comes from Potorous gilbertii, assembly GCA_028658325.1. Classification (NCBI taxonomy): domain Eukaryota; kingdom Metazoa; phylum Chordata; class Mammalia; order Diprotodontia; family Potoroidae; genus Potorous; species Potorous gilbertii. Next base: position 26,018,636 of record CM053775.1, read on the forward strand.
TATCTCTCTATCTCTCTATCTATCTATCTATCCTCAGTGTTCTACAGTCACTACCATATAACTTAGATTTTTTTCCCTCCCTCCCCTCCTTCCTCCCTGAGATGGCATTGCAGTTTTATATAGGTTCTACACATACATTCCTATTAAATATCTTTTCACCATAGTCAGGTTGCATAGAAAAATTACAATGAATGGGAGAAATCATGTAACAAAACAAAATGTAATCCAAAAGAAAATGATCTGCTAGATTCTGCAATTGAATTCCATAGTTCTTTCTCTGGATGTGGAAGGCATTTTGCCTTAAAAGACCATTGGGAATTTTTTAAGTCCTTGCACTGCAGTGAAGTTCTAAGTCTACCGGAAAAAATCCCCCCACACTGGTTGTTGCTGTGTACAACGTTCTCCTGGTTCTTCTCCTTTCACTCAGCATCATATCATATAAGTCTTTCCATGCCTCTCTGAAGTCTTCCTATTCATCATTTCTTATGGCACAATAGTATTCCATCACATTCATATACCACAATTTATTCAGCCATTCCCCCATGGATAGGCTTCCCCTTGATTTCCAGTTTTTGGCCACCATGAAGGGTACTGTTATAAATATTTTTGTACATGTGGAACCTTTTCCCATTTTTATGATCTCTTGGGGATACAGTCCTAGAAGCAATATTTCTGGGTCAAAGGGTATGCACATTTTTGTAGCCCTTTGGGCATCATTTCAAATTGCCCTCTAGAATGGTTGGATCAGCTCTCAGCTCCACCAGCAATGAATTAGTGTTCCAACTCCCCCACATTTTTCCCAACACTTATCATCTTCCTGATTTGTCATGTTATCCAATCTGATAGATGTGATGTGGTATCTCAGAGTTGTTTTGATTTGCATCTCTCTAATAATAGTGATTTAGAGCATTTTTTCATATGACTAGATATTTTTATTTCTTCCTCTGAAAACTGCCTGTTCATATCCTTTGACCATTTATCAATTGGGGAAATTGTAGACTTTTCTTCTTGGGAAATCAATAAGTTCAATGATTGTTTTATCTTTGGAATTTGTCTTGGATGTTCTAGCAGTTACCTCATCAAGAGGGTCCCCAAGGTTTGTGGAGTTAAATTTTTTTGTTAGTTTGCAGAGGATTTAAAAGAGAAGGAAACTTTGGATTGTTCTGGAGAACTTGTGTTTCTCAGAGTTGAAGAGAAGGGACCTCAAAGACCATCTGTTTCAACTAATTGCATACCTGCAATCCTGTCTTTCACTTGGTTGGGAAGCATGAATATTATTGGGAAAATCTATTACTATGAATTCTTGAATGCGTACACCTGTATGATAGGAAATGTAATTAATTAGGTCTTAGGAGTTCAGGATTATAGCTAGATCCTGATTAGTGAAAACAATGGATTTTCCCAGAAGTGTCACATTACTTGATTTCCCACTTGCAAATTTCCATTGGGCTAGAACCAGAGACTGTATTTTACAGAATTATAACTTTGAATAATGCACATTTGGGGATCCACAACCACTTCAGGCCATTCATTGCTTGCACTAATTGAACTGACTAGCTATAGTTTGCTCTGTTAGCAAGTTTATGTTTTTAAAATTCTACCTAGTCTTGGCCTTTTTTTAAAAAAAAGTGTTCAAAAACTGGCAGCTTTTTTTTTCTGTAGAGGTTAATGATGGAAGTGGTGAGAGACTTTCAGAACCAACATCAGTGCTAAATTTAGAGTGTAGTTCGTTAGGCATGTACCTAATGGCCATCTCTGTATAGGTTTAGAACCATAAATATCCCAGCTGGAAAGGGACCTTAGAGATCCTCCAGACTGATGGATTTCCTCATTTTCTTGAGAAAGAAAATGAGACTCTGAGAGGGGAGGTGATTAGCTGAAAGTCACATAGGTCGACTGATTCCCAGGCCAGGACTGTCTGGATAGTTTTTTCTTCTCCAGCTGATTTCCGGAGGTGGGGCCTTTCAGCTTTTCCATCCACAGGGACTTCTTGCATCTACTCTCTGAGAAGTTCACATTCTGATGAATAGAAAACCTCTTGTTTATAGCTCCAAGTTTCCACATCAGGGGGTATGATAGATATCTTTCACTGACTTTTGTATACAGCCAGCGGTCACCACTTCTACTTTATTGTTTGAGCTTACCTTTTGGTGGAGCTCACCACGTTTCTTCCCCAATCCGCATGTGAGATTCTGTTAGCATCTGTTTCGTGGATGTCTTGCTCAGTGAAGTTGGTCGGCTGGTGGCATTCTTGGTTCATGCTGTTAGTGACCTTGCTTTGCTTTGTTAATGTGACATGTGACACTGACCTCTTTCAAGGTGCTTGACAAGTCATATTAACAGCCATCAAGTTAGACCTCACTACTGCCATACAGAGAGAGAGCTTACTACAGTTTGGTTCTAATCTTTTGGGCCTTGCTGTTTGGTTTCTATAGCATTCTCTCCTGGACTCTTCCTTTCCAGTCTTCCCTTCCTTGTCACATTGTTGCTTGAATGTCATATATTTTTGTCACTCATTTAAAAATCAAAATCACATTGGATTTGAGAGTTTCAGTAACCCCTGAGACCACTGAAGCTGTTGCTAGCCTTTCTCAAAGTCAGAATGGGTAATCATGGCCATCTTCTGCTAGTCTCCTGAAAGACTCACTGGTTGTCTTCATTGTATTTGAATGGTTTTTTATCAACTCCACAGATAGCGTATATTCTTAGATAGAAGAGTTTGTTGTTTACTCCTAGGTGTGTAGTACAGATGAATATCATGTGTCATTGAATACTTTTCCTATTGTCGTCTTTTTATTTCTGGGCATTGTCCCATTGCATCAGTTAAGCAACAGAGGTTCATCTGTGATCTTCCATGATGTTTTTGTGTGCTTCTAGATCAGTCTTCAGGGTAGTACTATGGACAGTTGGCTACTCGGCAGCTCTAGGCAGACCTCATGGCTTGTTGGGTGTCCTCTGTTGGATCATCAGGGATCCAGGGTCCGGTGCCTTGGCCCTCTGGGTCTGGACTTTGAGACCTTGGTACCAAGGTCATTCAAGGGTGATCAGTCTATGGGACAACTAGCTCAGGCTACTAAAGCTCATAGGATCCGAATGTCCATGAAAAAAACCAATTATTAATTGACCCTGAGAAACAAATGTTAAGCTAACTGGAATGTTCTTGTCAGCTGGCCAGTCCTTTTTCTCTCCTAATGCCTATTCAGAGGTTTATTTGGTCAGAAACATTATGGTTTAGTAGAAAGAATACTGTTATAGGGTTGTAGGTTATTGCTGATTTTATTCTGATTGCAGTTGAGGTTGATTCATTCCTGATGATATCTAAAAAGATATCTTAAACTCACTGGGGACATTTGAAGTCACATTCCAGGTTGGGTTACCCAGGGAAAGAAAGTTCCCTATTGATAGCCCATCTACAGCATAGAATATTATTAAATTAACATAAATCCAAAGTTTACTTTTCACATTTGACATGTCGAAACTCCTAATGTACTGTTGATGATGTTTAATGTTGATACCATTGAAAGTTTTTTTGAAAGCTTGTGGCATGACATTAGCAGTCATTTCTTTATTGTATCCTTGATCATGGGAGCAAACTATTCTTCCCATCTCTATGTTCCTTAATCCCATTCCTCCTTCCTCATGTAGAACAACAGAGACTGAATCCAAGGGGAGTGGCTCCATTGTCATTTATTGAGATAGTTTGTTACAGAAATCTAGACAAATCTTCCTGTCTGCTCATCATCCTTCAGTTTCATCCTCGAATGCCCTTTGGATGATCTAGCTTAGTTGTCCTTGCCTTCATCAATGAGGGTGGTTGCCTCTAAGGGTGCAGGTCCCAATCCATCTATCCTTCTCTGTTCTATGAACCTCTTCACCATTTTTTGCAATGAACCCTCTATGAGGATTCAGCACATGTTCTGCGTGGGCCTTCCTCTCAGTTTCTTGACATTGCCTAGGTATGTAGAGCATATAGGGTCCTTACCACAGATTCCTCGCTCTTGCTGCATGACCAGCCTACCTTCTTTTCTGTTCGTACTGCTGCTTGTCCTGTGCACATCTTCATTGGTAATGTGGCACAGCTTGCTCATATCTACCATGCTTGTCAGCAGCACTGTGATACAAGAGGACCAAACATCTTAGGAAGTAATGCTGCTTGCTGTTTCTGGATGCTTGACAAAAACCAACTCTGCCACCTCCTGTATTTGCTTCTCTCAGGAGACCCCATGAGCCATTTGGCTGCTACTTCCTTTTGTCTTCTGGTTTCGTTTCTTTCAAGATTCATAGGATTTAGTTTGTCCAATAGTCTGTTTATTGGTTAGTCACTGGTTAAGGGTCTCCCATTTAGAAGTCTTACAGCTAAAACCTGTGTTAATTCTTAGTACCCTGGACCCCCATTTCTCCTACTCTGCCACTGTTGCTGTATAGGTTGAGTAGGGGCCTTTTGTAGTTTTGTTTCATGGGTTTTCAAGGCCAGAAGATTCATTAGCTGGGGGCCAGTGGTGACGAACATCCTGTACGCTTAGCGAGGCCACTCTTCCCAAGCAGGCATAGTCTGTCATCATGATTTGATTTGAAGCTGTTTGAGTGTGACAAATCTCAGGGCCCCCTCTGCTACAGTGAGGCATAGGAGGAGACTTCTAGAATCTGGCAAAGCAAGACCTGAATAAAACTAGACCACTTTACACAATCTCATTTGACTCCGTTAGTGGCTCGGGAATGAATCAGACAGGATGCCTGCATCTGGGTGTTATCTATTGGGTAAGAAAGTGTGATAGGAAAAGAGTAGCCCATTTGGAACCAGAACCCCGAATTTGACTTGGGGGTTCCACCACATACCAGTTTTATCATCTTGAGCGAACCATTGTCGTCAGCGTCATCATCCTCAACGAGCATTTAAGTGCTTACAGTGCATCAGGCATGGTACTGAGTCCTGGAGAGAGAAGAACAAAAGCCTGGTTCAGGTAAATGGAAGACAAATCTCTGAGGGAAGGCACAAGCAGTTATGGGAATGGAGAAAGGCCTCCTGAAGAAGGCAGGAAGCCAGGGGGAGTCAAGAAGGGCAGGTGGAAAGGCAGAGGGGCTGGAAGGCAGCCCGTATTCTGCCACAGAGTCTAGAGATGCAGGGTCATGTATGAGGAACAGTAAGAAGGCCAGAGTCACTGCATCGCAGGGGATTCAGAGGGCAGAGAAGGGTAAGAAGATTGGAAAAGCCAGAAAGGGCCAGATTATGAAAGGCTTTAGAAGCCAAAGTGAAGACTTTAGATTTGATCCTGGAGGTAATGGGGTACTAATGGAGTTTATTGACCGGGGGATACAATGGTCAGACCCATGCTTTAGGAAAATCACTTGGGCAGCTGAGTGGAGGCTGGATCGTGTTGGGGGAAAGGCTACTGAGAGGCTGTTCTCTGGGCTTCCCCTTTTGGATTAAGAGGATATTAGACTAGATTACTCTTAAGATCTTTTCCAGAGCCACTTTTTGAACTTCTCTGAGAACAGAAAGTGACCTGGGGCATTCTGGAATGCTGTCCTTAGGGTAAATCTTGGCTTGCTTCCTGTACTTTGGCTCTTTCTGGGGTAGTGTGCCTTTGGAACTTGTTGCAAAGTTCCGAACTTCCCGTGACTCTTAATGCTGAGCAGTCAACATTAAGTGAACCAGTCAATTGGTATGTTAATGATGGAGAACCATTTAATAGCAGTTGGGATTTGTGCCTTCTGTGGTTTCCCTTTGGCCTAAAAAGAACTCTTAGCATCTTTCTGATTTGCAGTTTTAGACCAAAAATAAATAAATAAATAAATAAATAAAATGGCAATGGAAAAAAGCAAAGCTCCCAACCATTAGCCTGGCCCAGTTTTCTCTGGGCTAAAGGAGAAAGTTGAATCTCTAGTGGCAGAGTGGGTAGGTGGGGAATAATCTGTGAATTTCACTTATCTTCAAGAATTCTGTTCCCTCTTTGTATGTGAAAACAAAAGTAAAGTGCTGCTAGTCACTGATCTTAACGTTTGGAACTGAATAGCTTGGAAATATTTGTGCTGGAGGTGGGGAGCTGAGAATGGAGGTTATTTCTCCTTGCATATAAACAGTCCATATCGGGAATTTGGGCACCATGGCTGAACAGTGGACTTTAGAAGGAGGATGGGCCTTGTACTGGATTGCTGGCTCAAGATCCATCAGCAGTTCCATGGCAGATAAAAATAGCCTGATACAATCTTGGGCTGCATCAAGAGGGGTAGAAACCTTACTGGAGGTAGTCATAGGTCAAAGGCTGCCCAGGTAGGGATTGAACTAGATGCCATCCAACTCTGAGCCTCTGAAAATGTCACTTGGGATAGGAAATAACCCTAGAGAGGGATTCATAAAGCTTTTATGTTTAGCATCCTGCATAAAGCCCTCTCCTAAGGATTGAAATCTTGGGGAAGTCAGACCAAGAGAGGAATTTTACTTTTATGCCCCCCAGCCCATGACCACAAATAAGTTTTCTTCCTTTCTCCAGAGAGGGCTTCATTGGGCCCTATGGAGCTGGAATGACAGAATTGGGTCATAGTCTTCTGACGCTGAGGAACCTGCTCATGTCTGTGTGGTGGAGTTCAGGGACCATGGGCCCCAGAGTCAGATATCTGTAAGCGCTAGGTAGCTATGGGTGGGTATTTATTTACGTGCTGGGCTTCATTCACTTTTGCCATCAGAGCTGCAACCTACCTGGCTTTGTTTACTTTCAGTGGTTTATCTGTTCTGTTAAGTACAAAGATAAAGTCTGTAGATTTCACAACCATATTTGAAATAGTCTTTCCATTTTGTTAAATATTTGATTTACTGGGCTCTCAAGTGATAGAATTAGCCAGCATCTCAGTGTTGGTAGAGCTGTGTTGTAGTCGAACATTTCTATATATTAATCCAGAGTGAATTAAAGGCAAGAAAAAGGACATAGCTTTGACCTAGCAATGCCCCTAGTAGGCCCTAAGAAAGTCCAGTGATGATGTAGTACATACCAGAAGACTCCTCTTCATGAGAGGAAAGAGCTAGAGACAGTGGATGCCCATCAATGTGTTTGAAGGTCATGATGTGTTATTATATAGTAAGAAGTGACAAATATAAGAAATTTGGAGAAACATGGCAAGATTTGTATTAACCGACGCAGAACTAAGAGAACTTCATAATGACTGCAGAGATGTAAAGTGAAAAGATCACTAACAGGAAGTCATACTCTGAGTAATTGAAAAGCCAGTGAAGGTCCCGGAGAACAGATAATGGAACATCCATTCCTCCCTGAAGGCAGAGAGGCGGGGGACTGCTAGGACAGAATGTGGTATATATTGTCAGATGCAGCCACTGTGTCGGATGTTTTAGCTTAATTGTTTTTCTTTATCACAAGGGAGGATGCAGTCTGGACCAGGCAGTGGGCGGGTTGAATTGACTATGTTGTAAAGACAGAAGGCATCAATAAAATGTATTTTTTTTTCCCCAAGACTTAGCCAGCAGCTTAATTTATAGGTCAGTTGCGCATGATTGCTTATAGATTTAGAGCTGGGAGGGACCTTAGAAGTCATAAAACTCTGTTCTCTTAGTAGCTTTGGATAATGTAGCTAATCTTATTTCTTATTATAATTAGACCTTTTGCTTGTAGGGAAAACTGAAAAATGCCTTTAAACAGTCTATTTTTTTTTCTTTTCTGGCAGTCTGAATTTAACAAAAAAAACACGTTTTACCTCTTCAATCATGTTGACATCACGATTACATATCACAGTGCAAAAGATGAAAATTGGCCTGGAGCACGGCTGGTTACTGCTAGGCTTGAGCCGAAAAGGTAATTTTAAGTGTGTGGTTTTTTAATTAGATTAGTTAAAAAAAAATATAACAGGAACACCGCAGGAGTTTTTTAATATAGCCTTTTAAATAAATGCAAAAAATAAAGTAGGGTGAAAAAATGATTAATGACCCCACTTGCACTTAAGAATTGAATTTCTGCCTTGTCTGGGAAGCTGGCCTTAAAGCACCCCCAGTAGTAATGGCCTTCACCCCCTTAATCTTCTCCTAGCAATTTCCTTTTACCTGTCATTGATTAATCACCTGTTGTTTTATCTTATGGTTATTTCTGTGTCATATTCCCCTAGAATATTCCTAAGTTTCTTAAGGGTACAGACCACACATTCTCTGCGTTTTGTAATGCTGGTGTCCCCCAGTGCCCCCAGTGCCTAACATGAGTTAAAATCTGTTGAACTGAAGTAGGTCTCTTCTGTTTTGACAAGTGAAAGCTGTGTGATGATAATTAGATGTGTATGTATGTTGTTGTGCAGTAGTTTTGACCCATTTGGATTTTTTCTTTTGGTATGGGTATGGGAATGGTTTGCCATTTCCTTCTCCAGCTCATCTTACAGGTGAGGAAACTGAGGCAAACAGGATAAAGAGACTTGCCCAGGGTCACACAGCTAGTAAATGTCTGAGGTCAGAGGGAAATGAGTCTTCTTGACTCTAGGCCTGGCACTCCATTCACTGCACCCCATGTATATGTATGTGTATATGTATATACCTATGTGTATTTGTGTATATAGGGCAGCTAGGTGGATGGTGCAGTGGAAAAAGCATCAGGCCATGGAATCAGGAAGACTCATCTTCATGAGTTCAAATCTAGCCTCAGCTAGATTTTAGCTGTATGATCCTTGACCCTGTTTGCCTCAGTTTCCTCTTCTGTAAAATGAACTGGAGAAGGAAATGGCAAACCACTCCAGGATCTTTGTCACAAAAACTCTAAATGGGGTCACAAAGAGTCAGATACAACTGAACAGCACTATGTGTAAATACATGTATATGTGTATATATGTTTATATTTCTATGCATATATAAGTATATATGTATGTCTGGAGCATCCTGAATGTAGATAGTTAGCATAGACTTGGTTAGGAAAGGGAAGAGATACTTTCTGAAGGCTGACTGAGGTTAATTGACAGACCCCAAGAACACTGTCTTGGGAATTGGCACCCTGGTGTTTTCATCTGTGCTGAGCTTTGTGGTCTTGTGGAGGCTTCACTTACCTCTTCTGTAATCTGAAACGACTGGACTAGGAGAACTCTAGAAACATACAATGTTAGTGGAGCCTGGGGACAGAGTAGGGTGTGTGACTAGGGCAAAGACAGGCGGTCAGTTTGTGGCAGAGCTGGGCCTTCCAGGCTGGCTGTTTTGTGGTTCTGTGCCACTCCCAACCTGGCATCACACTGATTCTCTCCAGGATGTCTTTTGGTGCCTTGCACATTGCAGGCATTCACATAGCAGCCAGTTCTCACTATGGGATTCTGGCTTTTTTCTGCTTACCTCCCTAGTCCTGTGCAGAGCTTACAAGGTGAGACTTTTAAGATCCTGAAGGGCAGACCAAAGACAGGAAAATAATTTTCCATAAAGGAGGCAGATTTGTTGCAATGCAGCAGGAGATGGTTGTCAAACTCTAGAGTCTGGGGGTGACTTTCTTGTGAGCGCTGGACATGTTTAGAACCTCTGCTATTTATGGTATTCAAATATTTAAATGCAGAACAAAATGGAAGACCACTGTTTAGGAGTTTCTTTAGAAGCATCTTGGTAGCACAGTGGAGTCAGGAAGACCTGAGTTCAAATTCTACCTCAGATACGTTGTAGCTGTGTGACCTTGGGCAAGTCACTTCACCTCTTTCTGCGTCAGTTTCCTTATCTGCAGAAAAGGCGATAATAGCATCTACCTCCCATGGTTGTTGAGAAGCTAAATGAGACAATATTTGCAAAATCCTTTGTGAACTTCAAAGCACTTTATAAAAGTTATTATTGCTTAGTAACTATATAGCAGAAATTTCATAGAATCTGTTTTAAAAAAAATCTATTTTTCTCCTCCTTTCCTAGCTATAAACATATGGATGAAGATCAGCTAACTTGTGAAGGCTCCCCTATGGAAATACCTGGGGAATTTACCAAGAAGCTGAAGTTGATCTATACTTACTCTGTGAAATTTGAAGTAAGTGTGCTATTCTGATGCTAGCCAGGTTCTCCTGCCTTTTTTCCCCTTTGTTGAAGATATTACTGCTCAAGCTTTCTTGAATCTTTGTCACATGACATGATTATAGCACATCTGAGGGATCCAATATAACAGGAAAATTTTTGCTAAGACATTTTGGAAAGGACAGCTGAAAGGTGGAAAGTCCAATGGGGCAGCATTAAGCACCCAAGGGTGAAGGACTGGTACCTATGAGACTGTCACAAAGTCAAATGAATTGTGTTTGGGGTAGAAATCTGATGTATGGTTTTGGCTTGAGAGTTTGTCTTTACAGGGTTTCTCAAAAACTCAGTGCTGGCTAATCCCACATCCTAGGGTTAGTTGGGTTAACAAGAGTCTTGTCAATGTAGGTGTGTGTGTGTGTGTGTGTGTGTGTGTGTGTGTGTGTGTGTGTTTGTGTTTGTGCATGCATGTGTGCAAGCAGTGTGGTGACAGTTGGATATTCAAGAGAAAAGCTGCCTTGCTGTGACTGTGACTCCTTTTTTTTAAACAATAACGCTTGGAAATGCTGTCAGAAGGACACAGCAATGTCAGATGTTGATAGCTAGAAGGCATGAGGTTCCACTAGACTAACCAATCAAGAGGTGACATACAGGAAGTTGTATTTTATCCTAGTTTTCAAATATGAAAAATTCAGATTTTACTCACAGTTTAGTGACAGTTTACTCACATCTTCAGCTCTGACTCATCCATGCAATACACAAATACACAAACATAAGGCCAGACCCACTCCTGTGTCGAATGGTCTAGAATGTAATAGAAGCCAAAAGTATGCTGAACTTTTGCAAGTTGCGTCTGACAGTTGTTACTAACAGAAGGTCCGTCTGTGATTGGTCATATGGCTTCCTATGTTTGTTTGTTTCAGGAGAACAATAACATTAAATGGGCATCTCGATGGGATTACATTTTGGAGTCCATGCCTCATACCAACATCCAGTGGTTTAGGTAAGTTTTCTGTGACAGAGAAAACATCACTTCAGAGTGGAAATTTTTAATGTATGTTTCCCATTAAGGCTAGAGTTTTCTTAACCTTTGTTGCATCATGGACCTCTTGGCAGTCTGGATAATTATGCCTATGGACCCTTTCTCAGAATAACATTTTAAATGAATAAACCAAAACACAGGATTACAAAGGAAACTAATTATATTTGAAATACAGTTATCAAAATATTTTTTAAAAAACCAAGTTCATAGGCCCCGGGGTAAGAACCATTCCTTTAGGGAATTCATAAATCTGGAGGGAATGCAGTATAAACCTCATAGACTGATAGAGATTTTAGCTTATCATGGAAGACTGGAAAACTGGACACCTAGAGAAGGGAGAACAATGAGTCGAGAAGGGCTAAGAAGCTGTCTTCTGTTTTCCCTGTGGGACATCTGGTCTGGGCTATGATCTGCAATGTAGCAGTTCAGGGAGATTCATGTGAATGAAGGGTCATAAGAACGTTGCCACTTGGCCTGTGCTATATACGCTGCAAAGTGATCTGGTCTAGACTTGGGGTTAAGGCTTGCAGAAGCTAGGTAGAAAGGACCCAGGCTTCAAATCTGGGGAGGAAATCGGCAAAGATGGATTGAGGAATCTAGGCTCTGGCACCTGTGTGTATATAATATCGATGTGTTTATATGCATGTTTCTATATCTGTACCACGCCTACCCTTCTGGTAGGAGTAGTCTATGGCAGGTGAATAGGTTTTGCTGAACTGAATGTACAGTGTCATCATGGACTACTTCCAAATGATGGTAATTGGCCTGGGATTCTGGAGCTCTCTCAACTTGACATCAGGGGTGGGGCAGGGAGGAGGGCAGGAGGGCCTGGAGGGGGCAGTTTGTCAGCAAAGTATATAGGCACCGAGAGGGGCAGCAGTCCATCTCAGAGAGTCCTTGCCTTCTTCTCCCTTTCTCCTTGTCAGGAGAAGTGGGAGGGGCCAGGCTCGTAGACAGGTAGAACTGAGTTCTCTATTCCACTTGAATACATACACTGGCTGCCCACTGCCTGGACATGCCATTGTTTTCTCCCAGCATAAAGAGGTCACCTACTTTTTGCCACTTCCCTGGCCAGCTGTGTTGCCTCTTGGGCAGCCTTGTTTTTAAAGGCTCTAGTTTTCTGGGTTTGGCCTTTGGGAGAAGAGAGAACCACCCCCTTCTCCTTCCTTCCTTTCCTTCCCTTGGTAAGTGGCAATCCTACACCTTAGAAGCCTTCGTTTGGTGGTGCCCTAGAGCTGTTTTGCTGTACCTTCTGCAGAACTGTTCTGAGCTTTTTTATTTGGCTGGTAAACCACCTGTCCAGAGCGGTTGTCAGAGGCAAATACTTCCAGCTGGTCTGTGGGCTGCCAGTATTGATGCCATAACAGCAACTATGCTTTGGCTTTGAGCTCAGGCTGATTGATGAATGTCTTCATTTGCCGACAGCTCTTGTTCTCAGCATCCTTATGTTTGGGTGTCTCATAAAAAGCAGTGCCAAACTTTTGACTAATTCTGCTAAAGTTTTTGTAAACCAGCAAATAGAAGTTGATAAGGAAAATAGATCACAGCACCCTGGCCCTGCACGATGAGTCTGTGGACTGAGTGAATTTGAGAACCCTAGGAGTAGATAGTCATTTCCTGGTTAGCACCTTGAACCCTCCCTCTCAGGTCTGCCAGCAAGTTTAGGTAGTATTGGGGATCAGAGAACTCCTTCAAGAAACAGTTTTTGTATCTTTTCTCAGCAGTTCTTTTTTATTATTTAGCATTTTATTTTTCCCCAGTTACATGTAAAAACAATTTTTAACATTTGCTTTTAAAATTTATATCTATTTTTAAAGGATTTTCTCCCCATTAAAATAAGCAAGGATGCAGAGTTG
>CM053775.1:26031985-26081788 GCA_028658325.1 Potorous gilbertii
CCATTAAAATAAGCAAGGATGCAGAGTTGCTTTAAAAAAAAGGAGGTTTTTTTGGTTCTCCTTAGGCATCCAGTTTCATATACTCATGTACCTCCTTTCATGAGAAAACTTGAAATTGTATGTATATCAACAGATATCAAACTTAGGTTTAACCCTAACAAAGACTGAAGGTCTGAGTTCAAGTCCCATGGCTAGCCCTGTTCCCCGCTCCCCCATAAAAAATCACTCTATCTCTCAACTGCCAATCAATTATTGATCTGCCTTGGGAAAGGGAATTTCTTCAGTGGTGCTTCCTACATCCATATGATTAGAGATGTATAAAAAATTTGTGAATCCCAACCCAGGAAAACTGACTCAATGTCTTTCCTTTACACAAACTTCTGTTGTTTTTAGTTTTGTTTTTAACATAGCAAATATGAAATTAAAATGAGTTTTTTTTTATATTTTTTCTTGTAGCATAATGAACTCCCTTGTTATTGTCCTTTTTCTGTCTGGAATGGTGGCCATGATTTTGCTAAGAACTCTCCATAAAGATATTGCAAGATATAATCAGATTGATTCTGCTGTAAGTAAAGCCTTGTATAGATGTTATTGAGTAGGATTCTGCTGGGTTAATTTTCCTAGGAACCAAGAAACTGTGATCTTTGTCTTTAGAGTAGAATGCCTTCACTACTACCCAGCATGCACTAGTTACACACAGGAAATTTTAAATGACTTTCATAATCTATGTTTACCTTGGGGGGCATGAGTAAATTGCGAGTCTCAAACAATGCCTTGGAACTGAATAGATCAAAACGTCCACGTTGAAGCAACTCTATGGAGACCTTTTTATATATAAACAACTACTTGGGTGGGTGTCATTAGGTTTTCATAGGGTCATAGGTCATGGAGAGTTGAAAGAATATTGCTTTACGGAAATAGCACAGTTGAGCCTGCTAGATTAATTTGTGCAGATGCGGAGAGATGCAGAGCACTAGATATTTGGTTCGATGAAAATAAGCTTCTGTTTTCACTTTTTGACTCTTGTAATTACCTGTAGAGTCTCATAGTTTTCATTTGTCTGAAAGAGCAGCAGGGGTGGACAGAAGCATGCTACCCACCTCTGGACTCCAGGTGCACAATGAGGCATAGGTTTTTGGACATGGCCAGTGCGGGAATTTGCTTTACTTAATTATGCACATTTATTACAAGGGTTTTCTTTTTCTCTTTCTTTTTTTTGTTCAGTTAGTAGAGGGTGGGGTGGAGAGGTGGGAGCGGGAGAAAACGGATTCTTGTTAATTGAAAAAAAATCTCTAAATTTAATTTAAAAAAAGATCAGTGAGGGGAACAGATGTGTTGTTACCTTTAATTCCTTTAGTATGTCATTATGGCACATGATGGGTTGCGCTTCATCAGAAAAACAAAATTGTTATTCTAGGCTTTGTTTAGTTAATGTGCCCTACCTAGCATTCCAAACTGATGCCAAGTTCTAGCGGAAGGACCTGGTGACAACATGCTGTACTGCAAGTCTGGGAGTCGGGAGCCCAGGCTTCTGATCTCAGCTCAGCCACTTAATAGCCATATAACCCTGGGCAAGTCACCTCCCACCCAACACCCAAGGGCCTCAGTTTCTTTATCTGTAAAATTAGGGAAATTAGTGCTCAGTGATACTTTTGGTCCCTTTCCATCACTAATTTTATGGCTAATGAGGCACTTGTTTCCAGTTTATCTGTCTTTGGAGGAAGATTTAGTTTCGCATAATTTTCAGAATCGAATGCATGCCAAATTTCTGAGGCAGCAACTTGTATATTTGTCAAAGACATTTTCTCTCATGTGTGTAGGAAGATGCCCAAGAGGAGTTTGGCTGGAAGTTGGTTCATGGAGATGTCTTTAGACCTCCAAAGAAGGCAATGTTGCTGGCTGTGTTCCTGGGTCAGGGAACACAAATTTTCATTATGACCTTTATTACGTTATGTGAGTAGCATTTTGAAATTGACTTCCTTAGAAATCGTATCAGAAGTAGGAGACTTTTGTCACAGCTCTTGAATGTCCAGTAAGGGAAATCCTTCCTTCTTTCCTTCCTTCTTAGACTCTGGGGAAATAATAAACTTAAAAAACCTTTTTTTCCCTGAATTTAACAAACATTCCCCCCAAAAAGGAGCACATTTCCCTATACAAGTGAAACAGAAAAAGAGGTCTGTGTGTTAAACCACATATTACAATTTTGTGGTTTGCTTTTTTAAAAAAGTATATGATAGATTCAACATGTTACCTTCCAAATTGCCATGTGTTTCCTTCTGCCCTTCTCTTCTCTGCATTCTAAAAAAAATGCTTCAATGATCCTCTTTTCTTATGGAAAATGCTATAAATGAAATAAAATGTTATCATTGACTATTAAAAGTACCAAATAAGATGTTTAAAAATACAGCTGTTGAGTCCTTTTTAAAATATTTTTTATTTTTTTATATATACTTTCAGCCTCTCTCTAACCCCTCTTGCCCATTGAGAAGGCAAGCAATGTGATAAATGAGTCCTTTTTAAAAAAGTGAAATCCATATGACTTAGACATAATTCAGATACAATGTAATGATGTAAAAACTGATGAACCATTTCTTGTGACAGATTCATTTTTGCATATTGTTTATCATAAAACAAAATCTGTTGACAGTTAGGCCTAGCTAAATGTGGCTGTATGTTTACCTTAATTTCTTAACTTAACACTTTTAATTCTTTTAAATATCAGTGGAATGTCCTCTATAATGGGCCTATAATTGGTGACAGATCTCAAATTCCTTAATTTGTAAGCCCAAAGAGAAGCTTGCCATTTTTGTGGAGGGCTATGGTAGGGCCAAGTGCAAAAAAGGGGGCAAATGCCCCCCTGCCCCTACCTTCTCTTTGTCCTCTTCTCTCTCCTTCCTCCTAGGTTTTCAGATACCAGTTCTGTTTTTTGTATTGTTGTTTAGGCTTGTATGTTCTTTGGATCCGAAGAGGATTGGTCTTTTGGTCGCCATTATTTCTCCCTTGATTTTTGTCCTCTTTTTTCCTTACATCTCCATTTCTCTTTTAATTTTTTGAGAGAAGTGAGTTACTGCTAGAATTTATGATATTGGTTAGGAGTACCACAGGGGAAGTATTTTATGTAAATTTGAACCTCCAAAGTAAAATTTGGAACTCATTCAACTTCAAAACTTGCCTCGCTTGCTTGAAAAATTCTACTTTTCCTTACCAAAAAAAATGGTGAGAGGTGAGTTAAATTATTATAATTTGTTTGAAGTACCATTCACTTATCAGCCCCCTGAGAATATCCTTTGTTGCTGCTGCTTATAATGTGAAATCCTAATCGAGTTACACTTAATTTACTATAAAGCACTGTGTAATTGCTAAGTGATTATTTTCGCTGGTTGAATATTCTTTCCTCATGCCTTTAGTTTTAGCTTGCCTTGGGTTTCTTTCACCTGCCAATCGAGGTGCATTAATGACCTGTGCAGTTGTACTGTGGGTCCTGCTGGGAACTCCTGCAGGCTACGTGTCTGCTAAGATGTATAAGAGTGAGTATAGCCATGTTTCTCATTCCGCTTACTTGATGTGTTCAATGTCGGGATTAAAGGGCCTTAAAATAGCATTTTTCAAATTCTAAGTCAATAGGGGAATTGTGGCATAGCTATGGGAATGAAATTGTACCTTTGT
This sequence comes from Potorous gilbertii, assembly GCA_028658325.1. Lineage (NCBI taxonomy): Eukaryota > Metazoa > Chordata > Mammalia > Diprotodontia > Potoroidae > Potorous > Potorous gilbertii. The sequence goes on from CM053775.1 coordinate 26,035,652, forward strand.
CACTATAAAATATTTGGAAAATAGCTTAATCAGGTTTCTTGAGTAATGATGCCTTTTTCCATTTCTTCCTCAGCATTTCGAGGTGAAAAGTGGAAGACGAATGTTTTGCTGACAGCACTGTTATGCCCTGGGTTAGTGTCTGAGGTGCCATCTTTTGGAATTGATCCTTTTTGGGGGTATTTTGCCTTGGAGGAATCATTATAGATAATAATGAGGAGGCGGTGAAGTGATTAATTGCCCCCGTGTTCTCTGAGTCTCTCTTTCTGTTATTTCCGTGTTCTCTTCATTTTTCTGTGCATTGAACATCTTGCCTCCAGCAAGAAGAGTTATTGGCTGTGGTACTTGGGCGTCATTTGGAAGTTTCACAAACTCTCCGATGCCTTCTGTGTCATATTGGAAGGGCAAATCGTGGACCACTGGAAAAATATTTCCCTTGGTGCTTTTCCAGTGCCTGCCCCTGCTTGTTCTGTGTAATTGGGCTCTGGTTTCTGCCCATCTTTTCTAATTCCTGGAGCTGGCTTGGAAAAAGTACTTTAGTGCCAGAACATGACCTTATCAGAGGAAGGGCCCTCAGAGGCTAGCTAGTCTGAGCCCCTCATTTTATAGATGAGGAAACTGAGACCCAGGTTGGGGCAGGGACTTGTCCAAGGTCACACATAGGATCCAGAATCCACTGAGTCTAAATCCTTCATTTTACAGAGGAGGAAACTGAGGGAGGGAATGGGACTGGTTCAAGGTTATAAGGCAGATAAGTGGCAAAGGTCTAAAATCCAGGTTTCCTTACTCCAGTAATAAATTACTGATCCCTCAAATGCCAAATTCCATCATATGTTTTTAAAAGTAGGCTTTACCTTTCTCAAAGCAGTTCTTCTCAGGTTATCCTTCAATTTGTACTAAAACAAATTCTCCCCCATCTTTGCGGATGGCATTCTACCATGAGGGAGGAAGAATTTGGTTTGTCTGCCAATTAGAGGAGCTCGTTGTGGTTGGTGACTCAGCCTTGATAAGCAAAGCTGAGAGGCCGATTTGCCATAAGGGATGCACAAGACGCTGGCTCCTGTGGTTTCATGGCCTCTTTTCCCTCAGAGTTTGTTTAGGGGCTGTGGGGGCAGAGTACAGGGACTTGAACAGTGGCCCTTTCATTTCAGCAGGATGATGGGGCCCCTTGGCAAGAAAGTCTTTTGAGAGGGGGTTGGGGCTCTGAGATATTCCTACAAGTCAGAAACATTAGCTTCTGTTTCCTAAATTTTTAAGGAAAACAAGATGAGCATGTGGCCTGACCTGAGAAAAGTGTAATTCTGGTGAGTGAGAAGGCATTTGCTGTCCATGATGGCCTTCCAGAGTTCAGTTGCCTCCAGGATGTGCCTTTTCTCAATCTTAATCACAAATTGATCATAGATCCATAAATACGAGGAAAATCCATATTGTTGTTTCCAGAGGCCCACCTGCAAGAAGCAGGAAGCCCACCATGAGCTCTTCTGGTCCTAAGCCACTTGTAGAGAATTGGATTCAGAGTCAAACTTGTCAAGAGAGAGACATTCAGGAGATTCAGAGGAAAACAATGGCTGTGATTAAAGGGGTGGGGATCAGAGAAACCCAATATCTCAATAGAATATAAAGTGCCTGGGTGAAGAAGTTCCTCTGACCCATGCAGATGGGCAGCTTTTTTTGATGGCTTAGAACTTCAAAGAATTCCTAGGAGTATTGAGAGGTTAGGTGACTTCACACAGCCACACTTGATAGGCAAAGGATGGTTTCTCCATTCATCCTTTACGCCCCTCCAAGGGAATAGAAGCTAGGTAACATGAAGTCAGGCTAAAGAAAATAGAGTTGTTGATGTGCCTAGACTAGAGAAGGAGTCATTGCTTTTGAAGGAGAATGCTGGCTGTCTAGTCACCTCAGAGCAAGGCCAGTTAGCTGGAGGGAGAATTCATGAAGAACAAGGATATTTTTTCTTTTTCTTTTTTTTTGAGGTAATTCCAGTTAAGTGACTTGCCCAGAGTCACACAGTCAGTGAATGTCTGAGGCAGAATTTGAATTCAGGTCTTCCTGACTCCCAAGTCCTTCACTCTTATTTACTGTGCCAGTGCCACCTACCTGCCTCTGTAAGGTAGGGAAGAGGAGTCAGATTAAGGACAGCAGAGGGATGGGCTAACGTGGATGGGGATGAGGGAGCAAGGAGTGATGGCCAGGAAAGGGAAATTCAGCTGAGGCAGCCTATGACCCAGAATCCTAGAGCTCCTGAGAGGAGCCAGGGGGCAGTGGACTGTTCCACCCTTCACAGCAGGAAAGGGAAGGTCCATATGATGCTCACCTCTTAAGAAGCAGATAGTAAATGTCTGGTCCTGCTTGCTCATCAAAACAGGTCAGTGGAGAGCAAGAATGTTGCTGGCTGTCAAGGACTAAGGTGTGTTTGCAATCCCTTCCATTCCTTGTTCTGTAGGAACATGAACCGGAAAGGCAGGTTGGCAGCATCCTGTGGAGAACCCTAAGTGACAGGCTGAGAAATTTAGATTGTGTCCTGGAGACCATGAGGAAGGAAGGTACCACTGAGGTTCCTTCAAGGCTTTGGAGCAGGAGAAGTGACATGGTCAGAGGGCAATTGCTTTGGCAGCTGTGTGGAGGAGAGCTGGAAACGGAGGCCAATTAGCAAGCTAATAGAGCAAGTCAGACAAGAGGTTCGAAGACTCAGAGTGAAGGTAGAGGCACCATGAGGCAAGAAAAGGGGATGACTCTGGTTGGTGGTGTGGGAGCATGGGACTTGGTAGCCGATTGATTGTGGAGAGTGAAGAGGAAAGAGTCCAAGATGACTCATGACTTTGTGAATCTGGGCACCCGGAGAGAAATCAGGTATTTGGTAGAAGGGGATGAGTTTAGGAGGATTGATGAGTTTTATTTTGGAAACATTGAACTTGAAATGTTGATACAGTGTTGAGGTGATGTTGAGCAGTCATTTATTTGGCAATCAGGAAGGGATTAGGTATGTAGATCTGGAACACATCTGTATGTAGGTCGTCATTGAAACCATGGTAGTAGCTGTAACTAAGGAGGGAAGAAAGGAGGCCCTGGACAAAGCCTCTGCTTAGAGGGCAGGAAACCAGCCAAGAAGTGGTCAGACTGGGCAGAATGGCCAAAAGGTACAGGGTCACAGCGGCCAAAAGAGGAATGAGTGGCCAAGACAGGATGATCAGCCAGCCAGTCCACATGTAGTTCTATTACCTACATTGTGCCAAATATTGTACTGGGTGCCAGGAGATACCAGTACAGTACTTTTTCCTGACCTCCAGTCCCACATCACCAACTACCATTGGATATTTCAAGCTGGGTGTCCCACAGGCATCTCAAACTCAATATGTGCAAAACAGAGCTCATTGTCTTTCCCCCCCAAACATTTCTGTCTTCCAAACTCCACCATTATTGTGTTGTTTCTTTTTTGGAGGCAGTTGGGGTTAAGTGACTTGCTCAGGGTCACACAGCTTAGTGTGTCAGAGGCTGGATTCAAACTCAGGTTCTCCTGACTCCAGGGCCAGTGCTCTGTCCTCTGCACCACTTAGCGTTCCTTCTCAGCCATTGTTGTTGAGGGCATCACCATTATCCTTCCAGTTACTCAGGTTGGCAGCCTTAATGTCATTCTGGACTTTGCACTATTACCCCAGATGTCCAGTCTCCTGCCAGATTTCGTTGTTTCTACCTTCACATCTTTCCTATGTTTGCCCCGCTTCTCTTCTCGAACACTGCTGCCTTCTTGGTGCAGGCTTTCATTACTTGCTCACCTGAACTAGCACAGTAGCCGCTGCTTCAGAAGCTGCCCAGCATGTACTGGGTGTTTCTTAAATGCTTTTTGACTCACTCGTTGGTCTCCCTGCTTTGAAGCCTTTTCCCTGCTCTAATCCTTCTTTTACTTAGCTGCCAAAGTGATTTTTCTAAAGCATCAATCTGGCTGGGTTACCTTTCTCCCCACCCTCTCTACCAAATAAACTATTGGCTGCCTGTTACAAATAGAAAGTCTTCTGGCATTTAAAGGCCTTCCTGACCTGGCCTCTCTCATGGCGTGCCCCCACCCCCCCATTCCCACCTCTTCAGCTGATGACCTTACCTCATACTTAACTGACAAACCTGAGGCTGTTTGCCTAGAGTGCCCTCTTGTGCTCTGATCTGGATTTCACATCACTCAAAATATACCCCCCACTCTCTCTCTTTCTCCAGCCTTTGATGAAGAGGTAACCTGTTTGCTTGTCAAGGTCACTCCTCTATACTTACCTTTGATTCCTTCTTACCATTTTCAGCTGATTACCCACCCTGGGCTCTGGACTCTCCAATCTCCCTTTCTGCTTTTTTCATCAACTAGCATCCTCTAGCTCTCCTCCCCTCCCACAATCCTCCTGGTCAGTGTCACGCTTTGTTGAGTAGAGTTCAGGGGCTTGTGGAGATCGATATGACAAGATTTGTCATCAGATTTTATGGTGAGAGTGAGAAGCTTTCAAAACTGGATACCAAGGCTTTTTAAACTTTTTTTACTCTCAACTCTTTCAGCACTTCTTAAACTGTGGGTTGAGACTTCACAGAAGTGCTGCTAGACAGTAACAGGGAATTTCTGAAGAGAGTTGGATTTGGAGTAGTGGTGTCAAAAGCTCCAGAGAGGTCAGGAAGGATGCAGCCAAAAAAGATGTGAAGAGGTGATGAGGCCAAAGCTGCTTCCCTCACTGGATTGCTTGCTAACTTCAGAAAGGACAGTTACAGTGAGAATGGGGATGGGAAGCCAGAAATACGCGAGATCCATAGGAGCTTATAACTTCCATAATATTCATTTGCTTCTGTGTTCTCTCACTGGTCTGGGAATTGCCTTCAAGGATGCAGTCCAGTGAGTCAACAAACATCTATTAAACTCTTTCTATGAGCCTGGCATCTCCGCCAAGCCCTGAGGCTACAAAGAAAGCCAAAGACTAGATCCCTGCTCTCCCAGAGCTCCCTTTTTGGTGAGAGAGACATATGCAAACAGCTCTGTATCTGTAAGATAGATGGCAATATAGATGGCAGCCCATTCATGCCCAGCCATCCTCTGTTATTCTGGCCCCTGTCCTTCCTGCATGTGTTAACAGCAGCACTTCGGCACCTCATTTCATTTGAAAGCCTCTTATAACCCTATGAAGTAGTCAAGGCCAGAATTATCACCTCCATTTCGTAGATGAAGATACTAAGGTTCGGTGATGTTAGGTAGCTGCCAGATTGTCTGACTTCTAATCCTGTACTCTTATCACTGCTTGATGCTAGCTCCAAGAAGAGCTTGAGAGCAAAGCAGTCCTTCCAACTGACTGATTGCACTTTGAAACTCCTTCACACTAAAGTGTTAAGGCATTCATTCAGCCTTTGATTCCTAATTGGGGAATGGAGGGCTTTTTCTTCCTTGAAGGACTCTGAAGCATTAGTGAGTAGGTGAAGAATTTCGGAAGAGACAAAGGTTCTTCTGAAATCCCATTTGGCCTACTAGGCCAGCCCCAACCATGGACCCTCATCCAGTCTTTTTGGGTTTCCAGAGGTGATTTGGGGATGTACGTATCAGCAGTGATTTTTTCTCTTCTAATTTTCGTCTCTGGGGAACACAACTGGGATGGCCTGGGCTCAGGCTGCCCTGGGATTAGTAGAACCTGGATGTGCCCATGTCCTTTTGTCCCAAGTTTCTTCCAGGAGGAGAGACTGCCCTGACTCTTGTCAGGTGGCAGATCATTTCCTTCCCCATATGACCTGTTTTATCCCAGGCATAGATTGAACCTTCTCTCTCAACTCCTCTGAGCTTGAGCTAACTCTCCTAGCTTCCTTCTGACTTCCAGGTCAGCTCCTGGGTCTGCCACACAGATCCCTTCTTTCATGTTCTGGGATACATCCATACACTTGTTGTTGCCATGTGCCCATTGCCTGCTGAACAGTACCCCCTTTTTAAGGATGAGAATTTGAGGAGAAGGTCAGCTGGTCCAATTCAGACAGGCATCTGGACTGGACTTGACCATAGCTTTTTGATGGTCAGAGTTGTGGAGTCCATGTGGGCTCTAGAGTAACCATGAGGACGAGGATGGTGCCTCATTGTCTCCATGGGAAGGGAGGGGAGTCACAGATAGATCCCAAGATCTTGCCAGATGTGAGGGAAATTGGCACAGCTAGCCTGGCCCCTGGATCATCCCACTGAGTGCACAGTCCCAGGTGGATGCAGGGAGTGTGGTCCAGTGGGGAGGAGGAGTACAAGAGGGGCTTGGGAAGGGACAGGAAGAGAGAGGAGAAGGTGGATTTCTCGTGGTTGCTAGGGAAAGATGGAAAAGAGAATACGTAAAGGAAAAAGGAAAGGAAAGCTGCAGAAAGAAGTTGGCTGTAGTCCCAGAAGAAAATGTTTTGTCTGAGGTAGAGAGGAAAGAAATGGGAACCTCGAGGAATATTAATGAAGAGAAAGGGTAATAGGTAGAGTACAAATGCAGCTCGGGTCTCAGAAGTAGAAGTGTATGTAGCACACACTGGGGAGGTGGTGGTAGTGATTTCAGCCCCAGAAACAAAGGAAAGAAAGAGGGATTTGGAAGAAAGCTTTAGGAGCTGATTAAGTACATATGCACCCACTGGATCTGCCTACTGCACAGAAAGGAAACCTAGACATGACATCTGGAAAAGCATTTGTTAAAATGTGGTGGTTGTAAACTTGTGAACTTTTGGGACTCCATGGGCCAGGGCCATGCACTTTACAAGCCTCTGACTTCTGGCTGGACCCTTCAATTTCTGTTCTCAACCCAGACCTCCAGGACATTCCTGCCATCTTAACCAGTGATTGGAACTCCAATTTAAACTGGGCTTCACTGCCAGATTCATCTCCTGAAAAAGCTGTCGTAAGAAATCAGTGAGTGCTTTTGACTGTCCCAGAAGTTCCATGCTATAGACAGGGTAAATATACTTTGTGCCTCTTTATTAAATGGGGAAACTGAGGCTGAGAAGCTTTTAGTGATTTCGTTGAGTACATAGGGATTGTGAGGCAAGATAATGGAGTGTATGAAATGCTGGACTTGGAACCAGAGAAGAGGAAGAGAAGAGGACTTGACCTCAGCTTCAGGCATTTACTGGCTATATGACCTTGGGCCAGTTATTTCCCCACCTTGGATCTTAGAGGGGGTTGGCCTGGATTACCCAGTTCCTTGATCCTTTGCTCCTATGATAAGAGGCAGAGCTGAAACCTGAATCTCAGATTTGAGTCTTCTTTTTCTATTCCTAGTCCATTCTCTCTTTCTACTGTATCCTGATCCAAAGGCTTCAGTGGGCTCTTCATTACTTAGAAAACACATGGAAAATTTCTTGACTTTGACATTTAAGGTTCTCATCATTTGGTCCCATTTCAATTTTTCAGTGTTGTGTCCAAATATTATAGTCATTGAACCCTTCACACTCATCTTACTAGGTCCCTGAACAAGAACATGTATACTTTCATCTCAGTTTTCTTAGATAAAAGCTTCCCTGTGCCCATTTTCCCTGATTGCTCCTTCCTCTGCCCTCCTTATCACTAACACTCTTATGGCCCTTAGTAGATTCTTCCTTGTAACTTGATACAGTGGAAAGAAACCTGACTTTGTCAGAAGACCTGGGTTCAAATCTTGCTCCTGTAGCATACTATTGGTGTGACCTTAGACAAGATTCCTTTCTCTGTGTCTCAGTTTCCTCATCTTACAAGTGAGGGGGTGGGTTAAATGACCTGCTTTAGATCTGGCATACCTGCTTTAGATCCAGGATTCTATGTATGACCTTGAGCAAGTCCTTTCCCCTGACCAGGTCTCTTTTGTCAGATGAGAGAGTGAACTTCACTGACCTTGGAGGCTCCCCTATTCTAGCCTTGGTCTGAGCTCCCAGGATCCTTTCTCCTAAACTAGATGGTAAGGTCACTAGTATGGGCTCCACCCAGGAAGGATGTTCTCTTAAGTGTTTCTCAGTGATGATAAATTGGAGACAGTGTTCACTTTGCCAAGGCTTTAAGACTGATGAGTAAGGATTGTTCCGATGAAAAGATTTCAAGAAATGGAAAGAGTTGATAAAGATCCTCTGAAAAGGATGGAAAAAATATAAATAAAATCTGAAGGCTTAACACAAAAAAAGAGCAAAATGATGTTACAGGAGAGACAGAATTGTGGCTTGGAGATGGGACAGTGATGAACAAAAAAAGGAATTTCAGCAGTTGCATGGAATTGAGGGAGTTGTTTGTTGTGCTAAGTGCTCAGGTTACAAAGAATGGCAAAAACAGTCCTTGTTCTCATAGGGGAGACAACGTGTAAATAACAAGGTCCAGACAAAGTCTCTGCAGAGTGACTGAAAGATCATCTCACATGAGAAGGTGTTAGTGGATGCGGAGACCCAGAAAGTCTCTTGCAGAAAGTTCTTACAGAAAGCCTCCTGAACTAAGTCTGGAAGAAAGCCAGGGAAACTGTGACCCATAGGTGAGGAGGGAGAGCATTCCAGGAATTGGGGACAGCCAATGCAAAGGTACCAAGGTGAGAAATGGGATGTCCAATTTGAGGGACAGCTGGATTGTAGAGTGTGTGAAGGGTGGGAGAGTATAAGAAGATTGGTTGTAAAGGGCTTTAAATGTCAAGTAGCAGATTGAGTATTTGCGCCTGTAGGTAATAGGGAGTCATTTAAGTTTATTGAGGAGAGTGTGTGACATAGACCTAGGAAAATCACTTTGACAGCTGAGTGGAAGATGAACTGGAGAGAGGGAACACTTGAGGCAAGGAGAACAGTGAATTATGAGCCTCCTGCAGTAGTGAGGAGTGAGGTGATGAGGCCCTGAAGAGCCTGTTTATGTGAGAGTGAGAGAAGATGATGTGTGTGAAAGATGATGTGAAGATCTAATGATAAAATCTGCAGCTGATTGGGTTTGTGAGGTGAGCAAAAGTGAGGAGTTGAGCATGATGCTAAGGGGTACCAGGAGTGTGATGGGAGGGGAGGAGAAATACCAGATGAGAACTGAAAAGTAGAAAGAGTCAGGATCCCAGAGGGGGCAATCTGCTGCAAAGGATAAGAGGGGATGGGGTCAAGGGTTCATGTAGAGGGGTGGGCTTTGGCAAGCTAAAGGGCCTACCTCTTCAGAGAAAATAGTGAAAGAGATTTGGGGGAAATGTAGCTGATTGATGTGAGATGATGAATAGGAGGGAAGAACTGAGGGCCAAGGGTACACACACACACACACAAACCTAGAGCTACATTGCATCTCAAAGACCATCTATTCTAACAACCTCATTTTACAAAGGAGGGAACTGAGGCTCGGGGAGATGAAGTGACCTGGCCAACCTAGTGGACAGGATTCTAGATGTAGATCTGGAAGAGAACTTGGAAGCCATCTGGTTCAACCCACTAATTTTACAAAGGAGGAAACTGAGTCCCAGGGGGTGAAAGTGACCTGCCTAATGGAGATCATGGACAGGGTCCTAGACCTAGAGTTGGAAGAGACCTCAGGCCATCTGGTTCAACTCACTCATTTTACAAAGGAGGAAACTGAGACCCTGAGATTTGAACTCTTTAAGCACTTTTCCCCCCTGTACCATATACTATCTTTGGAGAATATTCCCTCCCCCTCCAAAACAAACATGTTGTGTGGGGGGGAAAACCATGGTAACTTCCTGAATGTAATAATTGTTTATTTGGTGCCTAATGTTGACAAAGTACTCTGTTCACAACAACCCTGTGAGGGAGCCAGTAGGAAGGTTATTATTCCAATTTTACAGATGAGGAAATAGCCTCAGATTGAGTAACTTGGCTATGATCGCAGATAATTAAATGGCAGAGCATAGATTTGAACTCAGATCTCTGAACTCCAATTTTAGTCCCATTTCCACTATATTTCACTCCTTCCTCCTTGACCTGAGTTCATAGTTGCTGGAGCCTTTTAAGGGTCAGTTGCAGTATGACCTGGGCTTTCTAAATAAAGCAAGTATTTCTGTGAGTTAGCTTAAAGCTCATACTAAAAGGAGAAAAAAGGAAGAATAGATTTTTACTTAGTCATAAAAATAGCCTGTAGAACATATTAAGTGTATTACTATGTGTGTTCTGGGCAGATGGAGCCATGAGGTCACTTACTGTGGTAAGAAGCAGGGGCTAGAAGTAACAAGCCAGGAAACCCAAAGACAGTTTGAGTTTCTTCAAGATCAATGAGGTAGAATGTGATATTTGTGAGGAGGACCTTCATTGGTCTTTTTGGAGAAAAAGTCCATGCTAGGAGATCCCTTGATTGAAAACACTTGTATCTCCCAAATAAAGCTGCATTCTCCCTGCTTGAAGATGAGACCTTGGGAGTCTCTGTTCTGTATGGTGGGTGACTTTAGTCCTCAGCCATGATGCAGGGAGAGGGTGGAGGGTGAGGGCTGGGTCAGGGCACAAAATCTGGTCCTTTGGTGTTACCAGTGAGCATGGGTTTAGGTTATGGGAGGCAGCAGCCCTTTAACCTACCAGGCCACATTATTCCCAGCTGTTAGACTCTGAGCTGACTGGAGGCTGGAAACTAGATAGAGGACGTTTTGGGGTTCTCCACCTCCACATTCTTGACTTTATTTTCCTACTTGGTTTCTCCTTTCTGTTTTTTCCTTTGTCTTCATTTAAATTAAAAAGTCCCTAGAAACTTGGTGCCTTGCCCTGTAAATTATCTGAATTTAAGTCTCTACAATGTAGTTAATTGGCAGATTTGATTTAATACCAGTTGAAAGTATGACCTTGCTACTACTCGTTGCCTCCTTCCTACCTAAAGCAGTTTTAGCATTTGTTTCAAATGTACCTGACATTTTTCTGACACTACTTTCTTGATTTTTTTTTTTAAATACCTTTTTCCTCCAGTATCGTCTTTGCTGATTTCTTCATCATGAATCTTATTCTTTGGGTGAAGGGATCATCAGCTGCGATCCCCTTTGGTACCCTGGTTGCCATCCTTGCCATGTGGTTCGGCATTTCAGTCCCCTTAACATTTATTGGCGCATATTTTGGATTCAAGGAACAGGTAAACTTTGGCAATATTCATTTGACCATTAAATAACATCTGAAAAACGTCATCTTTATTGATGTACTGCGGCAGTTGAGGTCCTGCCTTCCAGCATCCGGGCCTTCACTGCAGTACCAGGTCCTCCTTGGAGCTGTGCTGCTGACGCAGATCCCCGCCTCTCTACACTTCAGGCGACAATCTTCATGAGTGGCTGTGGCTGAAGAAATTCATCATCATTCTACTGATGAGCCTCTCTCAGTTTAGCTAGGCTGGTTCTCTGATGAAAGACATATGGTCCATTGCCCAGCTTATAGGCAGAGCTTTCCTTGCCAGGCTTGTGCTCTGATGGCCTGATGTTTTTGAGCACAGGTCACCTCCACACTGTGAAGAGGCATTGCAGGAAGACTTTAGGGGATACATTAATGACATGAACTTTTTGGGGTCTCTAGATGCCCATCATTTCATCTATGTAGTGATACCCAATAGAGAAACTTCACTGCTGTAGATAAGTACTATTTTTGTAACTTAAGAGTCTTAAAGATTTGCAAAGAACCATGCTCTCCAAAGTGGGGAGTGTTAGAATAACCCCAGAGGGTTGGTGGCTTGATCTCTAAGGACTGTATGGTTAACCAATGAGAGGATAAGAAGAGAAGTCACCTCCCATCCTTCTCCAGCACCCCCCTCCATGGCCAATCATGGGCTTGTCTCCAACACAGCTACCCTGCCTGCTAGGTAGGTAGTTAGCTGAGAACTGGCCAGGACCATAGTAGGTCCCCCTCTGGGACTGTCTGTGCTGTCTAGTTGCTAGTGAATAAGTCCTATTCCTACTCCTCTTCCTGCCTTTTTGGATTTTTTTTTGGTGGGAGTGAGTAGCACAGGGTGAGCAATCATGTGGTTTATGATAATCTGTTCCCCCCTAGTCCCCACTCCACCTGGGCCCCAAGACCACCTCTCTTCTAGAATTCCCTATATCTGGTGAGGACACCACCATGCTTCCATTGACGTAACTTGCCAACTTCAGTGTCATCCTCATCTCCTTACTTACCTGCAGTCTGTGTGACCAACCCACTGCCAAATATTGTTGTTTTTACCTTCCCAGTGTCTGTTGTATCATATCCTCCACTTTTCCTCCATTTTTGTAGCTACCATGCAAGTTCTGGACCTTCTAAGTTATTAGTCTCTCTGCCTCAAGTGTCTTCCCACTCTGATGCATCCTCCATTGGAGTGATTTCGCTACAGCAGAGTTCTGACTAGTCACTGCCCTATAAACTCAGATTAAATATCATTTCATCTTTATCTTATCCTTTTGCATAAGTGTTGTAATGTCTCTAATCATTCACATAGTAGGTTATGTAGGTAACTTATCAGTAAGTCAGTATATACATGGGAATGCATACCCAAAAAGTTTAACTGCTAGAGATTAAGTGATCACGTGGCTTGCCAGTGTTTACAAAGCAAGTAGATGTCACAGGGAAGACTTGACCAGGTTTTGCTGACTCCAAGCCTGGCCCTCAATCTTTGGTGCCGCACAGTTTTTATGTATATACCTACGATAGAAAAGTTGCTGCCCTTGGTAACACTGGATAGCAAATAATTTTGAAATGTTTTGAAGAAACACTTTTATTTCATCAAAGGTAGTTGTTAATGTTTCCATTTTTCCAAATATATTAATGTACTCCCCAAATTATGGAATTTTAGCATCTTCTTTCTGATGTAGCAATGTTAAGAAAACGTATTGTAGGGAAAATTGACTCCTATCAGCCCTAGAATGTGATAGATGTATACAGTGGGCAGATGGGCCAAAGGACAGGAGCCAGAGAGAGAGAAGAAGCCATTCAAACAGTTTATGGGCTTAAGGTTAGCCGATCCCACAGATGGGAAAGGAGAGCGGGAGACTAAAAGTACAAATCTGGCCAGGTCATGAATGAATTAGAGAAAGAAATAGCCGGAGGCTGCTGGGAAAAACTCTGGAAAGTCAATGATAATGTTCAAGTGGGACTGTAACCTGGCTGGAGGACAGAAAAGAGCAGGGTGCACTTCAGATCATCTGGATATCAAGTAGAACTTAATTCTCAAGAAAAATTCTTTGCCAGTGTGAACTGTTGTCTATTACGATAGATTACTGACCAAGCTTGGGTCCTATGAGATCGAAATAGGGATTAGGTTGTGATCATTGGCCTGTTCTACACATTACTTCCAAGAATGGGAGCTAGAGAAGATAGTAAGTTTTTGGTGTCTGGGGTTTTATATATTCTAGGATTCTCTGTGCTGATTACTTTCTCTACAAAGTTATTTTAATTTCATCCCATGTTGGTCTTTATCTTTAAGCCAATTGAACACCCAGTTCGTACCAATCAGATTCCACGGCAGATCCCTGAGCAGTCCTTCTTTACAAAGCCTTTGCCTGGCATCATCATGGGCGGCATTTTACCCTTTGGCTGTATTTTCATTCAACTCTTTTTCATTCTGAACAGTATTTGGTGAGTATTGATTCTTCTTCATTGGAGACATTTTTTAGCTGTTCCTTATTATTTACTGAATTTACTATTCTTGTGTTTTGGAGAGTTTATCAATTCAGCCACAGTAACCACCTTATTCCCCCATTGTCTGGAAATGAGCTATTACCCAAAAGTGGATTTTCTAGGCCCCTAAAGCTCAGCCCTCAAAACTTTTTCAGGGAGTTGATATTATTTCATATTCTTTTAAAAATATTTTAAAATGTAATTTTTCTTTCAAAGAACAAAAATCCATCTTCTCTCTCTTCCTCCCACACACCCTCTCCATCCCGCCCCCACTGAAGAAGGAAGAAAAACAAAATCCTTGTAACACATGCAGATCCAAGCCCAAAACACCAAGACTTTTGCAGATATCTTTTTGGATTGAAATCTTTTTCAAATGCAAACAATGGACACTGAATATATAGTTTAACCTTTTCTTCATGATTCAGGGTCGTCACGGCATGTCACTGCTTATTTGGACCCTGCAAGTTTGGGATTGCTTTTTGGATTTGTCTTGAGGAGCTGCCCCTCTAAAATGTCAGGTGTCCCTCCTGGGTTGGGTGGGCCTGCTTCTAACAGCTTCCGACCCCCCCCCCCCTCCCCTTTCTTATGTGATACTTTTAATCTGCAATGGCCTAAAAAAAAATCCCTTCCCAGAGGTTGTTAGAATTATATGTAAATTCAGAGTCAGTAGCTCTGAATAAAGGCATGAGGGCCTCTCCTGCAGAGTGTAGTGAAAGGGCTTTAGTTCCCTGGCTTTGAGTTATGGCCCAAGCTCCAGGGCCTTTTTGTTTACTTCCTGGTTCTTGGCTGGGTTTAGGGTGAGGTTGCCAGGAACTGGCTAGGTGGGGGGTTCCTACTATAGCTGGATTTGTGGAGATTGGGGAAAAGGTGCCCTCCTATGGAGCACTGGTGTGTATGGAGATGCCCTGTATGGCTGCCTCATGCCTTTGCCCCAAGTAATGTTAGCAAGCTCGCTCTGTGTGCCCTTAGAAACAGGACCTAATCATGTTCATTGAGGGTCCACCTTAGCCTGAGCAACTCATAGAAGGTACAGAAGGTACAGAAGGTAGATTGTTTACAGCAACAAAACCTGTAACGTGGTTGCAAAACAGATGATGGGAATGGTATTCCAGATGTTTTTGATGGAACAATTATTTTTTAAGCCAAAATGGAGAAATTCCTTAGAATTTAGTTTTTCTTGCCATAAAAAATATGTGCTTTGGTTATACTTGCCATGTCAAGAAATTCCTCTTATTCCCCAGAATGAGACTATAAACTTTAAATGTGATTTTTAAAAAATGAGGTGTGCATTTAATGGTTTTTCCCTCATCCCCAGAAGGCTATTTAAAATTTATACCTCATATCCCAATTTAGTTAGTTCTGCACTACTGGAGGAGGGATAGCAGTAAATATCAGCTGGAAATGGGGAGGGGCAGGCAGCCAGGGAGAGGGGAGGGCTGAGAATTGGGTCCTCAGTGTCCAGGTTTCTCATTAGGTTCTAGAAATTCTTTTTTGTGATGATGAGAGTGCTGATCCACTGAACACCCGAATCAGCCATCGAAGGCTTCTCTTTCCCTCCCTGTCCAAATGGCCAGACAACAATGCCCACCCCTGCAGAGTTGTCAGCCTTCAGTAGCACTATGTTAGGTCCCTTAGGATCTGGTATGTTCAGAATGACTGATAGAAATTGGCCTGGGATTAAAAGTCAAGCATAAATAATCCTGGCACAGGTGTGTGTGTGTGCGTGCGTGTGCGCACGTGTGTGCGTGTGCCCCAACTCACCTTTTTTCAAACTTCCTGCTCTCCTTGTTCTCTCATCTGTCAGATCTTGCCGTGTCCACCTCCACAATGTCTCTTGCATCTGTCCCGTTCTTTTTGCTCCCATGGCTCACTACCACCTCCTTGCCTAGATTTTTGCAATGGCCTCCACAGTGACCTCCCTGCCTCCTAGTCTTGTTCTTCCTACCACCTTTAGCCTTAGCCTTTCCCGATTCCTCCTGACTTTGAGTACCTGGCTGCCCTCCCCAGACTGCCTTGGATTGAATTGCTCTGTAGATATTTGGATTAATTACTTTTATATTTATGCTGTGTGTATTTTTATATGTGCTTGACAACCCCATTCAGAGAAGGGATTATTTCATTCCCAACCTCAAGCTCCATGTACATACAAAACACATAGTAGGCACTTAAATGCTTGTTGATTTACTGACTGATCTATAGAGGGAAGGGTCCAGGGTGAGGCTGGGTGGGCATGCAACATAGCATTGTGGAGAAAATGCTTGACTTTAAGCTGGTCAGGAAGACCTGGCTTCCAGTTCTATCTCATGGCAGCTTCCATGACCCTCAGCAAAGTCTCTGGCCCTCAGGGATCTCTCTCCAAGACTCAGTTTGAGAGAGGTTGCTCTCAGTGGAGGCAGTTCCTATGCTGAAGTCACAGATCCCTCTGTGTGTGTGTGCGCGTGCGCGCGTGTGTGTGCGTGTGTGAGCGCGCTTGCATGAAAGCTAATGACCATTTACATCCCTCTGGTTCTTTCAGTATCTAATTTGCATATGTGTATTATTTATTCCAGTATGTTTTGTACTAAATGTATATTTCTAAATACTTGTAATGAGAGGCTATGTATATTTTGGTTTTCACATTTTTCGCTTAACATTTTAATTATTTCTTACACATCACTATAAACCCAATACTTGTCATTTTGAATAGCTGTAGACTCATATTCCATCATGTTAATGTACCCAGGTTTGCCTGACCATTTTATTTGGCACATTTGCCTCATTTCTAATCTCCCCCCATGAATATAGTCTCATAGGTCAGTCATCGAATCCAACCCATTCATTTTACAGATGAGCAAAACTGAGGCCCAGCAGAGAGACTGTGGCTCTTGGAAGCTGGACGAGGAGGCAGTGGCTTGGGGCCAAATGTCTTTTGGATCTTTCCTTTGGTCTTATTACCACCAGGAGGTGAATGGCTGGCCCCAGGCCTAACCCCAGAGCTCCTCTTGATCATCCCATTCACCTTAGGAGACTGCCTTCCCTCCCTCCCCATTATCACTCCCAGTCCCTCAGCCTGACTCCTTCCTGCCCTTTTGCCTTTATGTCATCCCCTCTCTTTCCCACCCGTGGTATCTGTGGTTGAGCCCTTAGGGATATCTCCAGGGCCTTGATACCCTTTAGAATACTTAGCGTGAATCACTCTGGCTGCTGCCTCCTTCAGGAAGCCTTCCCCATTCTCCCCCAGGCCAGTTGTTAGGATTGATTTGTATGATGCTCTAAGTTTTTCTTCCTTATACTCCTCTGGATCCGTATTCTCTCCCCTCTCCCGGTAGAGTGTGAGCTCCTTGAAGCCAGGAATTGTTTTATCT
The DNA here is from genome assembly GCA_028658325.1 of Potorous gilbertii. Taxonomy (NCBI): domain Eukaryota; kingdom Metazoa; phylum Chordata; class Mammalia; order Diprotodontia; family Potoroidae; genus Potorous; species Potorous gilbertii. The sequence continues at coordinate 26,052,502 of CM053775.1, forward strand.
TTGTCTCCCCTGTGTCTTGCACTTATTTCTAATAAGTATTTGATGTTTGTTGGTGTATTCCTTGAATGCTTTTATATACGTATGTATGTACATGATCTGTTTGTGTGTGTGTGTGTGTGTGTGTGTGTGTGTGTGTGTGTGTGTGTGTATAGAGAGAGCCAGATCTTTCTCTAGCAAGACTGAACCAGTTTCAGCACCTCCCTTAATTCAGCAGCCTCCCGGTTAGCCAGTGGAGCTCCCAGCAGCTCCACCAATATTGGATTTTGTCACTGCTGTTTTTGAGAATTCGAGAGATGTGTTAGGGTACCATGGTGGTGTTTTAATTTTCATTTTAAAAAATCTTGCTGGCAACCTGTGTATCTTGAAAATGTAAGTCAGAAATTGCACAGTTGTGGCCAAATCACTCATACAACACTGGCAAGGCCCCCTGCTGCCATCTACTTGCCTGCGAGATGTCTGCCTTCCTGCAGTCCCCATGATGCCACCCACTGACTTTCTATTGCATCTTTGACCTGCTAGGGTTTAGCATCTGCAATTTTCCATTTTGAAAAGTGACTGTGTCTCTTTCAGTAGGCAAAGCCTGAATGCTACTGATCATGATGGACTTTAGGTTGAGAACAGATTGGGGAAGAGATGTGGGGGGGAGGGGGTGGAGAGAGAGAGAGAGAGAGAGAGAGAGAGAGAGAGAGAGAGAGAGAGAGAGGAGGGAGACAGAGAGAGAATTGGGGAAGAGAGATGGGAAAGAGAGAAGGAGAGAGAGAGCAGTAGCAAGTCACTCAGACAAGCATTTATTAAATGTCCACTATGTGCCAGGCACTTACTGGACCCTGGAAATGTTGGGGCTATAAAGACATAAATTATAGCCCTTGCCCTCAAAGTTCTTAACATTCTACTTGGGGATAAAACAGGAAACAGTTAAATTTATGTAACATTTTAAGGTTTGTAAAACACTTTAGATATGTGACTTTTCTGGTCCTCACAGCAACTTCAGGTGCTATCATTGTCCCCATTTTACAGATGTGGAAATGGGGACAACAGAGAGGAAATGGTTTACCCAGGGTCACACAGCTAGTAAGTATCTGAGGCTAGATGTGAACTCCGGTTTTCTTGACTCCAAGTCCAACATTCTAAATAAACTTAAGAGTTGAACCCTTTGACCCAGTAATATTCTTTCCAGGACTGTATCCCAAAGGTACCATAAAAATGGGAAAAGGACCCATTTGTACAAAAATATTTATAGCAGCTTTTTGTGGTGCTCAAGAACTGGAAATCGAGGGGATGCCCATCCATTGGGGAATGGCTGAACAAGTTGTGGTATGTGAAAGTAATGGAGTGCTATTGTGCTATAAGAAACGTTGAACAGGCAGACTTCAGAAAAGCTTGGAAAGACTTTTATGAACTGATGATGAGTGAAAGGAGCAGAACCAGGAGAACATTATACACAATCACAGCCACAGTGTCTGAGGACTGTTTCTAACAGATTTAGCCCTTCACAGCAGTGCAAGGACCTAAAACATTCCCAAAGGTCTCTTGAGGCAAAATGCCATCCACATCAAAGAAAGAACTATGGAATTGGATCACAGAATGAAGCAGACTATTTTTTCTTTTGTTATGTTTGGTTTTGTTTAGTTTTTTGTTTTAATTCTTCTGTGCAACATGACTAATGTGAAAATGTGTTTAATAAGAATGTATATGTAGAACCTATATAAGATTGCATGCCATCTCAGGGAGGGAGGGGGGAGAGGGAGAAAAAATTTAAGACTTATGGAAGTGATTGTTGAAAACTGAAAACAAATATTAATAAATTTGGAGGAAAAAGAAATAAAAAAATTAAGATTTGAGGGGAAGAGAGAAATAAAGCACTAACCACTAAGGGAGCCAGGAGTAACTTCTTATAGTAACTGGTACTTAAACTGAGCCTTGAAGGGAGCTTGGGGTGTAGCTTCCAAGGGGCAGAAGTGAAGGAGAGTCTGGGCACCGAGGTTGTGTTTCCCTGTTGTATACAGGGAAAAAGCTAAGAGCTTGGTTGCTGCATAAAATACACAAGCAAGGAAGAATGTGAAATCAGTCTAGAAAGGTAGCCAACTGAAATGGACTTTCATTGCCATACTTAGGTGTTTGTATTTGAGCCTAGAGGTAGTAGGGAGCCAGTGAGGCTGCTTGAGCAGGAGAATGCCATAGCCATACTTATGCTTAGGGCTGTCCACTCATCTGGAGGCAGGGAGGTCAATGAGAAGGTCATTGCAGTAGTTCTAAGAAAAGCAGATGCAGAGTATATCCAAGAACAGGAGAGCCAATTTAGCAGCAGCAGAAATGGGAAACTGATTTTCCTCCGATTACTGGTTAATTTCTGTTTTGATCATGACACTGATTTCATGAAATCGTGTGTGTGCGTGCGCATGTGTGTGTGTGTGTGTGTGTGTGTGTGTGTGTGTGTGTGTTTTCAAGGTTAGAGATGGATTTCCAAGTTTGTACTGTTTGTTTTTGCTTTTCAGGTCTCATCAGATGTACTACATGTTTGGCTTCCTTTTTCTCGTCTTTATCATTCTTCTCATCACGTGCTCAGAAGCCACAGTCTTGCTTTGCTATTTCCATTTGTGTGCGGAGGTAAAGACCAATCTCTGGTTTCCATATGCATGCAGAGGGTGTTCAGCGATTCACAGATTGGTGGTGGAAGTTTTTGTTCTGAAAGCAATTGGTGTACTCCAGAGGGGGTGGGGGGGGGCACTGGGTAGAATGCAGCCAGGGTCCTCAGGCGCCAGGCTGATAGATTTTCTTAATGCTATCTTTTGACTCTAATGCAGTTATGTAGTCAAAGCTAGACATGGTGAATACAAACAACACTGTTCTCTCTTGCTACCTCCTATTAATCCTCTAACATGGAAAGATAAGGGCTTGTCTGATATTGCAGGTGTAAAGAATTGCACCTCATCACCAGGAACTCAGTTGTGAGGCCATGGGGGGTGGGGAGGCCACAGCAGCCTAACCAGGCTTGTAACATGTGGAGGGCTGGCCATCTGCATCTGGAGAGGGGATAGTCACATTGATGGATTGCTCTACATTCTTGAAGCCGGTAGAATTTCCCTTGCTCTGGCCTCCTAATTAGCTACCGAGGGCTTTTTATGGGTCAGAATATTCTCTAAACCTTTGCCCACAAGCCCCTGGGCCTGTCTTTGGGTTTGTTTCTTGTACATTTACTGGTCAGCATAGGCCAAAGTCAACAATAAATTAATACTACTAATAATATTAGCAATGTAAAGAAAGTAAGAGTAGCATGTTTTCCATACGAATTTTGCATTTGTTCTCCCCAAGGTCCGCGCACACTCACTTGGGAGGGTGGACCTTTGTGGCAGTCACATGTAGCTGGGTCACCTCTGTGAAGGGATGTCCATACAGTGAATGTATGTGACCGGAGGGACCACTTCTGCCTCTGTTGATACATATGCCTTTGTCATTGCTGCTTCCCATCCCAAACTGATACCCATCATCCCTTTCTCTCCAGTCAGTGGCCCTCTCAGCTCTTCTGCCCAGCCCAGCAGAGACAACTACTCTTTGTCTCCTAAAAATTGCAAGACACGGCCCTTTCAGGCCTTTGATACCTTTATCAGTTGCTCAGCCTTGCTTGTCTTTCTTGGCCAAGGCCTTGTTTCTAGAGCCACTAGGAACTTGTTTCTGCATCTTTTTTCTCAGGAATACCATAATACAGTTGAAAAAAAATAAACAAACACAAAATCAGAAAATGTCTTGGCAGCCTTTGCCAAGGTTTGAGGAACTAATTTTCTCACCACCCTGCTTCCGTGGTACTTAGAGCTTGACTAGCGTCTACCAGGTTCTAGCATTTTTTTTTGAAAGTTAAATATTATTTTGTGCCAGTACCTTAGAGATGAGCAAGAATGGGAAAAGTTGGGATGTGATCATTTTAAGTAAGAATTTCTAAAATATTTTCCTCTTGTGACATAATCTTTAAGGGTGAAAACACTGGCCAACCCTAGGTATTATGTTTTAGCTGCTTAATATTGCTGTAGAGCTTAAAGCATCGCATGAGAGGGTTTTTCTTTTTACAAATTGTGAGGCCTTTCCCACAGTAGGTGGGTTTGGTGTTTGTGGCCAATGCCTTTCCACCCAGATGACCCTTTCCTGTTCTGCTGTGTTTCAGGATTACCATTGGTGGTGGAGGGCATTCCTCACCAGCAGCTTTACAGCCATTTACCTCCTCATCTATGCAGTTCATTACTTCTTCTCAAAACTCCAAATCACAGGGACTGCTAGCACCATCTTATACTTCGGGTACACAATGATCATGGTCTTAATTTTTTTCCTTTTCACAGGTAAGTGGAGAAAGGGCATATAGATTTAAAATACTTGGAATAGTCCCAAGAGCAGTTAATTTATGGAAGGGCAATAGTGCAAAAAGCCTCCTTTCAATTAGCTCTATAATAGTGTGGAAAGTTCTGGAAAAGGTTATACTTGGAAACTTCCAGTACTTTGCATTCAAGCCCACCCTGCCTCCTTTAAACCAAGAAATGTTCTAGGTCACAAAGGCTTGTCCATGTTCCATTTTGTTCTTGTATCTTACGCAAAAATTCACCTTTGAATAGAGGCCAATTGTAAAAATTAATTGAAATGAACACCTTTTAAATAGAGTAGAAATTATTTTTATTTGACCAGATTGGGAACATAAAATAGGAACTTCGATATGCTTGGAGCTATTTGGGTTTGAACTCATTCCTTCTTTTCTCTTCCTCCCCATTTCTAAATAACTGTATTATGAAACTTAACTTTATATAACCAAAATCTTAGTGATCGATTTTCAAACCTATTTACAATAACAAATCCCCACAAACATAAATGTCAGTGTAATTTTATCAGCAGCTCCCTTGAAATGCCTTCCAAACTTATTGTATATTCAGAAAAATGGAAACAAAACCATCTCCATTGTTTTTATTATATAGTTATAGCCAACTGTTCTGCCTGGGCTTTTTGTTTTGCATACTCTCAGAGAGGCTTTCAATATTTCTTTTGAGTTCTCCTATTTGTCATTCTAAATGACAATTCTAGTACTCAATTGCACGATGCCAAACAGTGGTTTGTTCCACCATTCACCAACTGTTGGGCTTTTAGGGTTTTGTCTAGCTTTTCACTATTACAGAGAATGTAGCCATAACCATATTTTCACAGAGATAATTCTTTAAATTTATTTCCTCGTGGGAAATGATTTCCAACACTAGAACGACTGGATCAAAGGGTCTGCTGAGGTTTATGACTTGTTTTGTACAGCAAAATCGCTCTTCGGCAAGTCTGGGTACCTGTTCCCTGCTGCCTCACCAAGATCGTTGTCATTTTTATTTTTGCTAGTTTGATGGGGATCAGGGGATTCCTAAGAGTTGTTCAAGTTTATGTTTCTTTGATTATTAGGGAAGCTGAACATTTTCCTGAAGGTTATTTTTTGGTTTGGCCTTTTTCGTTTTTTCTTATACTCTGTTTTTCCTCTTTTGTAAATTGCCTGTTTATATCTTCTGACCATTTTTCTATTTGAAACTAGCTGTTCTTTGCCTTGATAGATTTCTATCTATTCTCCATAAACACTGGATGTTAGGCTTTGATCTAGTCTTCACTGTGAACGTTTTTTCCTAATATTTTCTTGTTTTTTTTTTTTTGCTCAGTTAAACTGTTTTTCACAGTACAACATCCTCATATTTTAATATACCCATTTGTCCCCTGTGAGGTTATTCCCTTCACAAACACAGATCACAGTCCTTCCACACCTTGTCCTGCTATGATTTTCTTACAGCAAACCTTCTCTCTAGAATTTGGCCTCCCTTGGCTGATTTTCCTCCATTTCGGGTATGTGCAGCACTAGGGGCCGGCTCTCTCGTACGAGTCCTTTGTTCTTGCTATCTGACTGGCCTCTTCCTCCTCTTCTTTTTCTTTTTTTTTCCTTTTATTTATTTTCAGTGTTCTACAATCACTACCATATAACTTAGATTTTTTTTCCCTCTGTCCCTCTCCCTCCCCCCTCCCTCCCCAAGATGGCATACAATTTTATATAGGTTCTACACATGCATTCCTATTAAATACATTCCTTCTCTCTTTTTCAAAGCCATCCTTGATATATTGATGTCACTCAATATCATTCTTGGACATGAGTCATGGACGATAATATGCTTCAGTCGACTCTCTCACACTAACCACGCGTAATAATTGAGGTGCCCTCCCCCCGGCCCTGCCAAGTCTAGCTTGTACAAAACCTGACTGCGATCAAAAATTGTCCTCTTAGGAAAGGGGAATGACAGCAAAAGAGACACAGTGAAGCATTCATCCCCAAACCTTTATTCGAATTGGAAGGAATGCTTTAAAAAAGTCATAGTATGTTTATTTATTAAGCTGCATAATTATTTTTCAGTGAGTGCATACATTTAGGGATTTGTTTTTCCTTTAAAAGATCTTTCATTTCAGGGACATAATCTTACATTTGGACCACCATGATGATCATACCCATCTAACTAGTTCCAGTAATTTCTTCCTTATGTTCAATTGATAAAAATTTATTTCTTGCCTATATTTGGGATAAATAGACTGGTGTATTTTCTGCTTACTTTTTAAAGAAAGTATTTTCAAACCCCTCATTGGACTAGCTGGTATTTCTTGTGATATGAAGTAAAGACCCTCCCCCCCTTTTTTGCCATCTTTCCATCCAGATCTCCCAATAGCATTTTATTAAATTATGATTCATCTCCCCAGTGTTTGCTATCAAAAAGTTAATCAAACACTCACCTTTCCTATCTGTTTGATTCTATTTCTGGGCTCTCCCCCATGCGTTTCAAGTCAAGGCTGCGGTGTGTACCGAAGCAGCGTTTCCCCAAGCTTGTCATTCTCAGGTGCACTTGGAGATTATCAAGGATCTCTCAGAAAAGGGCATTGAGCACTGGGGATGGGGAGAGTGGGCCTGGTGGAAAGAGGATTAAGAAGTCCTAACCTCCAGATAGCCTTGAAATACATTAGGAGAGATGGCAGAAGGTTCCTTCATCATCACCTGGTTCATCCCTCTCACTTCATAGACAAAGAATTTGGTACTAGAGAAGCTCTGAGGAGGAAGGTGACTGGCTCAAAGTCACACAGCACCTTTGTGGCAGAATTCCTACAAGACCTGAGTCCAAGAAAATATTTCTCCTTGGACTTAGATAAACCTCAATTTGGGGTTTTCCTCTTTAATGATCCAGTGTAACACTTGAATTAATTTTTTTTAGAAATTTCACAATTTTCCCCCCTTTTCCTCTATTAGTTTAAAAAATTTTCTTTTTCAAATACATTTTATTGGCATTTTAAAAATTTCACTAAAAACTCCTTCCAGTATCTTTCTGCCTCTCCCTCCCAGAGACCTGTCTTATAAAATAAATATTAAAAGAAGAAGAAAAAAAAATCAGCAAATTCAATGAATACATTGAAATAGACTGAAAAGATATGCAGGATGGCAGCCCATGGACCTCCCACCTCTACAAAGGAGGGAGAGGGTGGGGGCGGCTCCTCATAGCTATTCTTTGACTCACTGTAATTTTGAAAGAAAAATAGTGACCGTAGGGAGCAAAGCAGTTGAAAATCTTTAGCTAAAACCCAGCTATTATACAAACCCCCCTCCTAGCACCGTCATTGATTTTTCATTCCTCAGTCATTTTAAAATGAAAAGTCAGCTTGATTCAGTTTTAAATTATTAGAAAGTTAAAATGGAATTGTACTCAAAAGCCTACTTCAAACTGGGCAAATGAGAGCAATTCCAGGGGGGAAAAGCCCTATAGATTAGTTAGAAATGCATTAATTATATTTTGAACAAAAAAAAATGAAAAACAAAGCATGCCTGTGTACCACTTTCACCTACAAGATGAAAACTGGCAGATTTAAAAATAGAAACTTAAACTTTTATAAATGATCTTCATAATTTTAAGTGGTTCAACCTTCTGTAATGACACCATAGTGTGTTTGGAGATAGAAATAAAATCCAGTTAATCCTTATTTTCAAAGTTAAGAATTTGCCCCTTCTTAAAATTAGTACATTAGGTATTACGTTATAACAATGGATTCAGTTCCTGTTGTAAGTCAAACACATGCCTTTGTTTCATGGTGATAACCTATATATTTGATGAGAATTTTGCTTTGAGTGGGATTCTCATGAAACACGTGTGGTTAATACCTAGACTGGACTAGCACATGGCTGTGATTTGTGGTGGTCATAAGATTTTATTTGAGACTCATTGAAGCCTTGTGTTTTAAGAAAAGACGGCAAAATAATTTGTCCCATTGTGCTGTTTCACAGCCATAAGAAATCAGAGTATGCTTGCAGAAGCTGACAGCAGCATGTATTATGGCCTGCGAGCTCAAAGACTGTCAAGGATTTGCTCCAATTTGAGACACCTTAGATACTGTCGGCCTGTAAGCCTGTACGCAATGATTGTCAATTGGCAAGTTTGGCCTAATGACCAAGTTGCTCTCTCTGGTTGAACAGCAAATTCAGTGTTTGTATGTGCCCACATGACTTGTTAGGTTTGCACAGTGAGAGTCCCTCAAAAAGCCCCTGCTCCATAATGCTTTTCTGCATTGGGTGCTTCTTTGTAAATTGTGTGTATAATCTGAGTAGCAGATGAGAGCTGAGAAAAGAAGCTAATCTACCCTGGAAGCCATGTGCCCAGCATAGGGATGGCATGGTATATCAGGAGGAGCAATGGGTATGGAACCGGAAGGCCTCAGTCCAAATTGTAGCTCTGCCAGAACTGTGACCTTGGGCAAATTGTTTTTAACAAAATCTCTGGGCCTCAGTGTTCCTACTCTCTAAAATGGGGTGATCCATCCAATAACTCATGGAACTGTCTGTTGCTGAGACTCAAATGACATAATGTATGGGCTTAATATTCTTGAAGCTGTGTAAATGTAAGTCCTTGCTTGGTGTCACCTTTCCCCCCCATCTTGTGATATTTTTTGGAATTGCAGCATTGAAGGGAAGTTGTTATTTGAAATGAAAATGGGCTCTGCTTCCAGATATGCTTTGCCTCACCTCATTCTGCTCATACTCCTCTCTGTCCTCACAGGCCCCATTGGAAGCCTTCCAGGCTTCTGCAGAGGAGGGAGCCTTCACTCACCACTTGGACCCAAGCAATGATTATTTCCCTGATGTGGGCATTTTGTGGGCACGTCTCCTTTCTACCCTTCCTAGCTGGGATAGTTGTCCTTGAGGGCAGAAATTATGATTTAGGGTTCTTTTCTTCCCATAGTATCCAGCGAAGCATGAACACTGACTGCTTATTGAACAGACTAGAGGGGGAGGGCTTCTTCTCTGGCCCAGGGGTTATTAAAGGCCCACATCCCTCAATCTGACCCACCTTTCTTCTTTCTGTCACTATGCCACTCATTCACAAATATTAACCAAGCACCGACTAGATGCAAAGCACTATGGGGACAAGTCATAGATACATAAGACAGGACCCCTATAACCCCAAGGAAGTTAATGATCTCAGGGGAGATAAGATAATGGCTTAAATATATTCTAATGCACTGACCCTGGAGTCAGAAGGACCTGAGTTCATATTAAGGCTCAGAAAGTCACTTAACCCCAGTTGCCTTCCTCAACCCCCTGAAACAAGCAAGTAGCCGTCAGTCAATCTATTTATCTAGCTGTCTGTCTGTCTATCTAATCTATACATATACGATAGATTTTTTCTAATGGGGATTCCATTTAGGTGAAATAAGGAAGTATGAAGAATTTTGAGCTTTTATGAGGCAGAGAAAACTTTTTAGGGGCAATCAAGGATGGCTCTATGGAGGGAGTGGCAGTTGAGCTGGGCCTTAAAGGATAGGTAGGGTTTTAAGGGTGGAGGAGAGGAATGGAAGGAAAGGAAATTCCTGGCATGGGGAACCATGACTGATACTAGAGAGTTGGAAGGCACCTTAGAAACCATCCAGTCCAGTCCCCTCATTTTATAGATGAGTAAAACTGAGGCCCATGGAAGCTTCACGAGGGTCACCCAGGTGCAGAAGTGGCAGCTGGAGGATTTGAACTCAGGTCCTCTGACTCCAAATTCAGTGCTTTTCCCAGTTTATCCTTTCATCAGTCCTTGTAAATGTTTGTAATGAGGATAGAGCCATTTGGATCTGTTTAAACCAATTGGGATTCTTCAGACACGCATTCCTTCGCAGTTCTTTAATTAAAGAGGGTTGTGTTCATCTGAAAGTGAACACTTGCTATTCGGGGTTAAATAGGAGATGCAGAAATGATCATTTTGACCTCCTGAATAAAAGATCTTTCTTTGAGAAGGAGCAGCTGAGCCTTAGTGAAGTGAAATTCTGTTTCTTCTGTGTGCTAGCTGGAAGATTCTGGGCGAGTCATTTGCACCTAGCTCTTGAGAGCTAGGCAACTCCAAGATCCTGTGTTAAAGGAGGTCTGCCTCCATGGAGAGGGGCTGAGGGCTGGAACAGGAGCACTTCAGAGAAGCTCCATTGTTGGTCTGTTTTAGTTGATGGCCTAGGCTTTTGCTGTCCTATAGATAATAACGTCATTTATGTAGTACCTAAGATTTGCAAAGCACTGAAGTAGTAATAATACTAGCTAGCATTTATATAATGCTTACTATATGCCAAGCTAACATTTATGTAATGCTTACTATGTGTGTTTGATGCTCATGACAACCCTGGATGCTATCATCAACCCCATTTTATATTATTTATTTTATAGAGGTGAAATGACTTTCTAAGCAAATCTAAGACTGGATTTGAACTCAAGTCTTCCTCATGCCCCTCCCAGACCTCTGTCCATGGTACCAGTCATGGAATTTCCTGAAATTGTCATTCTCTAGTGTATTAAGTCCTGAGCTTTTGGGCATCAGCAGCCCTCTTAGAAATTGCCATGCTTTATGTTTTCAAGAGAACAATCATGATTTGTAAGAATTGCTAGTTAACCAAGATATTTTTCATCTCATTTCAGGGACCATTGGATTTTTTGCCTGCTTCTGGTTTGTTAGCAAGATTTATAGTGTCCTGAAGGTGGATTGAAAAGTCGCTGAGAGATCTTTCCAGTTGTCCTTGCTGTCGAGTTCTTAAAGAAATGTTAACTGTTTAGTGAGGAAACCTTACTTTGAGACCTCAGAGCTGAATAGTTTATGTGGCATAAAACACCACTGTTATAGGGGAAAAACGCCTTTGGGGGGATGCAGGTTTATACTTGTTATTTTCTTGAAACAATTTTCCACTGAAAGGGTTTAATTTAAAACAGTAAAAGTGGCTGAAAGTCAGTTTCTTTCCAAACGAACGTGAGGCCGCTGGTATTCTAGTTTCACTGGTTTCCCCCTCTTCCTGTTGCCCCCCACCCCCAACCCCTTTTGTTCAACACAATTGACTACTCCATCAGAATGATGAGCTAGTGATCCTTACGTCAAATGTGAATTTTCCTAATGTAAAAATTGACCATGTCGTTTTTTTCCCCCAGCCCTTTGTAGCTTGGAGATTCCATTTGTTTAGCAAGATGTTAGAATTGATGAAATAGCAAACACTGCTGTCTTTGTCATTCAATAAAACTTCATACCTCTAGCCTCAGGGCCTGGCCTGTGTTTGTATTTGGTTACTGGTTACTCTTATTGTGGATTTGGGGAAGCTGTAGGTTTAACCTGTGTAAGTAACAAGGAGTGAGCAGACTTGCTTATATTTCTGTGCTTAATCAGAACACTTGGCTGTCACACCCTCCCCACGCCCCCACAACAAAAAAGATTGTGGTGACTGCTTTCAAGATCATTTTGTTTTGGCTTTTCCTAAATAATACTTTTACAGTAAATCTTGGTTTATTTTTAGATCTTGGGGGAATGCTCCTAGGTACATATACATCCCTCTAAAGGTAGAATCCTAGCTATCCAAGAAAACTGAATGGGCTTATTTCTCGAGGCATAGTGAGTTCCCCATGACCAGAGGCCTTTCTTTGGCCCCTTTCAGGAATGTTGCAGGGATTTCATGCTTCAGGTTGGTCTATTATAGATTTATAGGTTAGTCTATATGATGCCTAACATCCTTTTCCAACTCTTAAAAGTGTCTACAAAAGTTGAAGCCACCAACTTAATCCAGATATTTGGACATCCCATTTTACAGGCAGAGCAGAAAACTGACTGAGGCTCTCCCAACCCCATGTTTGTCTTCTGTAATGACTGCTGGCCTCACAGGGGGCTTTGGGACCCACTGACTATCTACATTAGCAAAAGCAGACCCTTGGTATATTCATTCCCATCCTATTTCCCCACTTTTGGCCCATGGGCCTTTCCTTTTTCAGTCCTCTGAAATTCAAGAAGATGTGAGTGGGGAGATGGTTGCTGGGGCTGGGGTGGATTGGGTGCAACTGATATGACCCATAATGTTGGATACTGGCCGGATTCCTGATACACTTACTAGATCAAGGTGTTTGTTCCAGCTGTGAGAGAGGGAGGGAGGACTTTATCCTAGGAGTTGCCCTTCTAGTTGAATTAAGAGAGGTCAGGGCACCTTTTTTTGAGGAATTCTCTTTTATTTTCTCCTCTGAAACAATGCCCATCAGGCATGCCCACTGTCTAAGTGTGATGTATATTGAGCATCAGTTTTTCAAATGCAGTCAAAATGAAAGTCTCAGCCACTTCCAATTCAGATTTGAAATTAGACTTTATTGAGTTTACAGAAGAAAACAGCAAAGATAGTGTAATAATATATATATATATATATTTAAAGACATAAGCATTACTTAATCTACTTTAAATACATTCTTCAAGCAGGATTCCATTCTCTGTCCAAGAAAAGTGTGCTGAAAACCTTTTATAAATGATTCCATTAAAGCAAGCCTACTGCTCTTTGACAGAGTACCCCTGCCTACTGGGACAACTTAGCTAGGCAAAACGGCAAAGTGGGCAGCAAGGCATGTGAAAAGCATTCTGGACTTGGCCTCGGTTCATGCCCTGTTCCGTGGCTAGCCCGCGCTCAAGAAATGGAAAAAGGTGATTTGGGTGTGAAGGGATTTCTTTGGGTGGAAGGGAGGTAGGATTGCCCAATTTGTGCCGTTGAGATATACTGTGCCTTTGGGAGCTTTGTCCCTATAGTTGGACTGAAATTTGTGAAAAGGCACTTCTATTAAAAACATATTTTTAACAACTTTAAAAATTACCAAAAAAAAAAAGGAAATGAAAAATCCATGTAGTAAAGAGCATAAACGTCTGTTATTTTCTGGCTCGTAGAGCCTCATGTGGAATTTGGTTCTAAACCCAGGTTTTTAAATTGAGGAGGACTCAAAGGAGATAGAAGTTGTTTTTTTTTTCTTTTAAACCTAGCAGTAGCAAAAATCATCGAATTCTTTTTTTCTTATGTGATGCAAGTGATCTAGAGGCCAGCCATGCCCACCCTCATTTGTAGGACCTCCCCATTCACCTCACATTATGCCTCTGTGTGTGTGTGTGTGTGTGTGTGTGTGTGTTTGTGTGTTTTTAATAGTTTAGAGAAACTGAGGTGTACATCACTGGTGCAGGACAGGGCTACAGGGCTTGTGTGCTTCTTGGGGTAGGGAGAAGAGAGGCAGAATCAAAGAGCTCATATGGTATTTCAGGGGACAGGGGAGCACTTTAGGTCTCATAGACCTCCCCTGCTTTCATTACAGGTGGGAGTAATGTTAATATAAGGTAATAAATTCCAAACATCTGGTTGGAGTCCTTACTAGAATTCAGTGGCATAGTGTAATCCAATTCATTCCAGTAGAGCCACTGCATTGTTTCAGTGATATGGGTAAGAGTAGTAGGCTGGGGGGAGGTTGTGGAGGGCATGGTTTTTTAAGAATTACCAATGATAAAAAGGCAAGTTTAAGAAGGTGAATTCCTAGGGAATTTGTTGAGCTGTTATGATTTGTCATGCCCAATTGTTTTCAGGATTCCGAAAGCTAGGCTCTATTGGACAAGTTTTACTTTGGACACATCTCTCTGTTAGTCAAGTGTTAGATGGACAGATGTTGACTGGGCCTAGGCAGTGCCAAGTCGTCTCCTGGTTGAGTGCCCCCAAGGGACCCCTTCCAGGAGGGAAAGATTGGACACGGCTGTCCATTTTGTTGTGCAGTCAATGGGAGGGGATGGTGGGTGACAAGTGCCCATTGTGCTGTGGACAATGCCGGCTAGGCCTTCCATCAACACTGTTAGCTCATGTTGATAACCAGTTGTGTTAGAATGGGGTTTCACCTTCATATTCAGCCAGTGTTTTAAACCTTGGAGATAGCCTTCAAATGACACTGGCCTCTTAGCCAACTTGAAACCCCTTGTACTCTGTTCAGTACACATTTTAAAAAAAAACAACTGAGCTGTTCTACTCCAGAATTTGAGAAATGATTAAACCCTCCTCTCTTCCAGGAGCTCTCCTTGCAAGATGTGTGTACACTGCCCATATAAGAAAGCAACTAGCTACACGGACACAAATTCTAACATTTAGCACCTTCATTGTCAAAGAACATTTATAATAGCAACATTAATATCAATAGTAATTAATAATAATATTTCATATTTATATAGTGTTAAGGTTTGCAAAGCATCTCTTCTACATTAGCTAGTTTGGGCCTCACAAACACCCCAGGGAAAGAGATGCTGCAGTTGGTACCCCTAATCTACACAAGAGGAAACAGGCTCAGAGGCAAAGCAGCTGACATGCTTAAGGATATGTATGTATATATATATATATATATATAGCTAGCAAGTGATGTAAGTGGTATTGGGAGGCAGTATTTGAACCTAGGTCTTTTGCCTCCAAGTCTTTGCCATTCTCCTGTATCATGCTGCCTCTCTTGTATAGAAATAGTGAAGCCCCAATCATAAGCCATTCTGTTGACTTCAACCTTCTCGAATGAGAGATGTTCGGTAATCAGTGGACCGAGCAAACCTTAACACTTTGAAAATTGCCATATTTCCTGGGGTGTAGTCTCCCCTTGACACTGTGATTCTAAAAGGTGGCAAGGGTTGGGGGGAGACAGCTTTATCTCCAGCAATTTGGAAAAGCCAGTGATTTTTGATAGACCCATCTGAACCAAATAGGTGGCCAGCCTGTATTCTCCAACCCTCCACCTGTCCAAGAGCCAGCCCCAAGCTCAAGTGGCAAGCCACCACGGTGGAGGGGGCTGTGTAAGCCAGTGATTAGCTCCGTCCTCCCCCATCTCAGCAAGTGGTAAGCAGCAGAGAGGCTCCTTCAAGCCTTTGCTCAAATAAGGAAGAAAACACATTTTGCTGGAGTATTCCCCCTTGGCAGCAGGGCTGCTATTTCAAAGCAGGAAAAAAACCCCAACAACAACCTAAGTATAAGGGGAAATATATCTTGATAGTTTTCATCTTGAAATGTGCATTTGTGGGAGGGGGGAGGCTACTGAGCCTTAACTATAGTAGTATTAGTGTCATCTCTGCTTCATCCTAAGAATTCACTGAGAATTTTGCTTTTTTGTCACACTAATTACCATAAAGTTTCTACTCCAAGTGATGGGGCACTTTAAACATTTCCAAGAGATTTTTGGCAAATCTAGATGAATTCCTGGATTAGGAAATCATTGAGCTGGAAAGGTTTGAGATATCATCTTGATCAACTCCTTTATCTTGGATGAGGAAATCGAGGCCCAGAAAAGGGAAATAACCTGCCCAAGGTCACACGGGAGACCTTAGTACAGGTGAAATTAAAACCTAGGGCCTTTGACTCCAAATCCAGCACTGAGGGGAAAAAAGAGTCCCATCATTTAAATGAATCTCTTGGTCATTTAGAGATGACTTTTCTAATTATATAGATAGCATTTTGGGATGAATTAAGGGGGCAGAGTTCAATTTCTACCCTTATAAGTCAATCTTTGACCAGAAAGGTCATTTGATTAAATTTTGGGCTGGGTGGATGGGGAGATATAGAGCATCTAAGGCCCACCATAGCAGAATTTGAACAGGACCCCAAAGAGAGGTGAGGCCCTGCATCTCTCCCAACCTCTCCCAGCCTGGCCACAGAGAATTCAGCAAGCCACAGCTTTCAGTACCATGTAAATGTGTTGCACACATCTGGACTGAAGCATTATTTCAGGTTGAGCAAAGACAGAGTTTCATTTTACTGCCCTTTCGGTCTCTGAGTCTCAGTTTTCCCAATCTCTAAAATGGAGATAATACTTGTATTAGAGGCTTCATGCTTGTGGCGAAGAAAATGCTTTGTAAGCCTCTAGACTCCATAGAAATGGGAGTGATTTATTATTATTCTTAGAATTTGATGAAAAGAACCATAATTCAGTCTCTCAAACTCTTTGCAAGCCATGCCCCCCGCCCCTGCCACATCTCTAGATAGCCACTTGTGTATGCAAAATTGCCTTTTTCTGGTAACTTGCACACATAGGTTGCTGACAAGTCCTTTACTTCCCTGACCATCCGGCTGGTCCACCTCCCAGATTCCAATCTCTGTATCACCTTCACATTCCCCCCTCCTTCCTCTGTCTCTCTCCTCACTTACTGGAAAGGTCATGGGCTTTCAGGGACTTGCAGATCTAACTGTCAGCTTGAGAGTAGCTCCTCAGCTCCTGGGGCCCTAGAGGTTAACCTGCGATGTTTGTGAATCCTCAGTTGGTCCTAGGTTCAGAGAAAGGGAGGGGGCAGCCTGCTTGGGCAGGCAGGTGAAGTTTGAGAAGGCAAGTCGCCAATGAGGGTGACTGACAGGCAAAAAGCACCAGCCACTGCTATTACAGGGACGGGGAAGGAGGGGAAACTTGGGGGCTCGCAGAGCCCCAACAGAGGGTCCCTTATCATTCGAATAGGGACTCAACTGTTTTCCTAAGCGTTTTCGAATAGCTTGTGCGTCAAAGCGGCTCAGGCAAACTAGATGCTCTATTATTTTTTATTAAATACATAATCCTAAATAAAATAGTTTTAACATCTATTCTACTTCCTCTATTTGGAACTAATGAGATGTTTAAATGTCCTAAGAGACCAAAATATGAAGCCTTAAAAAAAATTATTATATCGAATCACAAAAGCCTTAAACAAAAAAGAAAGGCGTTGGATAGACTCACAAAAAGCCTTTTAAAAAAATAAAAGAAAGTCATTACATAGCCTCACAAAAGCCTAAAAAAATAGAAAGCCATCAGACAGCCTCAAAGAATCTTGAGGCTGGAAGGGACCTCAGAGGCCACCAATTCCCGCTTATTCCAGCCTAGGAATCCCCTCAATCAGGGAATGGCTATCCTTCGCTTGAAGCCCTCTATGAAAGGGGAGCTCACTACTTCCCGAGGTAACCCCTTCTCCTTTGGGTGAACTCTGTCAGGAAAATCTTCCTTGCATTAAACTGAAATATACCTCTTTCCAGTTACCCATCCAGTGCTTCTAGTTCCCCTGGGGCCAAGTATAATGCAACTAATCCTTCCACATGACAGCCATCTTGTGGGGAGCACCCCCCCTCCTTTACCCAGTCTTAACTTCTCCGAGGTAAATATCCTTCAAACATTTTCTGATGACAAAAAAAATCAAAAGACACATAGCATCATGGATTGAGGGTTGGAAGAGATCTTAGAGGCTATCTGGTCCAACCCCCTCATTTTACAGATGAGGAAACTGAGGCCTACCGAGGTGTAGTGACTTGCCCAAGGTCACACAGCTAGTAAATTGGCAGAGCCTGCATTTCAATCTGAGTCTCCAGACCCTCAGATTCAGAACTCTTCCATTATACTAGCTGCCTCGTGAAAGCCTGGGAGGCTAAACTAACTTTTTTTTGTGCTCACCTATTTTCGAATGAGAGAATATTGTGCGCAGAAAATTTTCTAATGTTGTTAGTGATTTTATTGGATCTAGCACATAATTGTCCTGTAATAAAAAAATGGCAGCAAAGCTGAATCTTATCAGATCAAAGGTCCTTTTTCTCAGCTTCACACGTGAAAAAGGTCTTTGCTTCAACCAAAAGATCTGTAATGTACATCTTTTCCATAATTAAAAATTCTATTTAAGAATGAAAACTGAATAAGACTATGGGGAAAAAAGGCATGTTAAAATTAAATCACTGAATTTCAACACCATCTGAGAATGTCAGGTGCATTGTTAAATGGACCCAAAAGAGTGGAAGGGTTGCAAATCTGGTTCTGAATTGAGGGTGGTTTGGAAAAGCAAGACAGGCAGTATGCCTAAATGACTAGAGAGAGTCAGCCTTGAAATCAGGAAGCACCTCTGACATACACTGGATGTATGATGGGGGCAGGGGGATGAAAAGAGAGAGGTGAGAGAGAAAAGGGGAAGAAAGAGAAGGGAGAGCGAGTCAGGAGAGAAGGAAGAAAGGAAGAATCGGGGGAGAGGAAAGAATTGAGGAGAGAGGAGTGGGAGAGAGAAGGGGGAGGCAGGGGAGAGAGAAGGAGGAAAGAATCAGGGAAGAGAGAAGGAGAAAGAGGAAAAGGAGAGATAGAAAAGTGGAGAGAGGCAGGGGAGAGAGAAGATGGGGAGACAGAGACGGGAGAGAAAGAAGCAGAGGAGAGACAGACAAGGGTAAGAGAGAGAAGGGGAGAGAAAAGGAGGGGAAGAGAGGATGCAGGAGGGAGAGAGGAAGAAAGAATCAGAAAAGAGAGAGAAGAGGGGAGAGGGGGAGTAGAGAAAAGGGGGAGAGAGGAGAGGGAGAGAAAGAGGAGAGGAAAAAGCAAAGTAGAGAGAGACAAGGGTAAGAGGAAGGGGAGAGAGAGGAGAGGGAGAGTGAGAAGGAGAAAATAAAGAATCAGGGAACAGAGAGAAGGGGGAGAGAGGGGAGACAAAGAAGCAGGAGAGGGAAAGAGAGTCAGGAAAGAGAGAAAAGGGTAAGAGAGACAAAGGGAGGGGGAGAGACAGACAGAGAGACAAGGGGAGAAAGGTGGGGCAGAAGGGAGGCAGGCAAAACATTTTTTCTGAAATGGTTTTTGGCAGTTGAGTTTTTAAAATAACAAGTGTTTCAATTTCAATAAATGCCGTTAGAGTGTGAATAAAATACAGTGTACCTAATTGGATAGATATTCTCTAGCCCAAGTACAGATAAACTAGGGCAGCATCAACTACTATAAACAGCTTTGAATAACAATATCCCTATCTTGGGTTGGATGGGACCTCCCAGGTGATCCAGTCCAACCCCCCCATTTTACAGATGAGGAAACTGGGGCTTCAGAAAACGTGAGTGACTTGCCCAAGGTCACACCGCTCCAAAGAGGAGAAGCTGAGATTTGAGCCCAAATCCAGCCCCTTTCTCCTCTGATCAAAAGATGGGTCATTGGGGCCATCTATTCCCTCAGGTACTTTTGGGGACAGGCAAATAAAAGACCAAGACGACCATGCATTTAGGAACTGGAGCAAGTGCTACAACTGTTCCTTGGTTTTGTCTTTTGGAAGCTTAAAAATCCAAGAGTAAACTTCAGTTTACTGCCCCTGTCTGCTTGATCACAGATCCCGAGTTAGCCTAACATATCTATCCCACATCCTCAGGTCCAGCTAGCTAAATATCATTTCATTGTTTCCCTCCAGCTGCTGACCACTGACAAAACGACCCTCCAGCTGTTCACAGCCCAGCTACAGAGCTGTTTACTTCTTTCCCCTGAGGAACTCCTGTCAGAATCAGTGAGGAGGGATAGATACAGAGCTATGCAAATGATCGAGAACCTAGCCAGTGGAGGTCTAGCATCAATGGTTCTCTAGTGTGAGTTCTAACGAGATATTGGAATCTCATAAAGATGGAGCTCAAGGTTGGCAATATTGCCATGTCTGTTTTGTGACCACTGAATTGACCATAATCTTTCAGTCAAATGGTTGTGATCTGTCTTTGTTCTCCCCACCCCCCCCCCCAATTTAGTTTGGTTTGGCATGGTCATCAGGGACCCAGATGATCAGGCTGACCATTTGGAGACCACTTGACCTCGGAGTGATCTGGTCTATGTAATCGGAATAGGGACAATGAGGCATAGACTTAGCCAAAAGGTTTTTTCCTCCATGCTCTGTGTAACACAATATTCTCCTATATTAACCCAAGGGAAGATAAAGGTTTTTTGTCAAGGTATTCCTAAAGCCCTCTCCTTTTTCAACAGAAATGTCCAGGCTACATTTGACTGGAAAGGCTTGAATTCCAGATTGAACTGGGAGCAGATCCTGGGGCAGTAAATATCCACCCATTTGCTCCTCGTTCTGTCCTCTCGGGCAAGGAACAGAACAAGGCTAACAATCCCCCTGCTGGGTGACAGCCTTTCCAATACATTTCTAGTTTCTTCAAGCAGTCTAATCCCTCCACAACGCTCTAGATGTGGTTTGACCAGGGCAAAGGACAACAGTAGGATCACTACTCTGGTCCTCAACGTTACCTCAAAGGTCAGAAGTCTTAATTGCCACATCCTACTGTTGACTCACATTGACCTTATTAGAGTCCACAAAATCCCCACATCTTTTTTTCCCCAAAGAACTATTAGTTAGCCACCCTTCCCCTCCCCTCTTGGACTTGTAGGTGATTTTTTGAATCCAGGTGTAATATTTGCCATGAATCTATAATACCATTCCCCAGATTTAATTCAGACCCATCTTTAGTCTGTCAGGATCTTTTCATAGCCTGACTTTGCTATACAACATGTTGGTTCTCAGAGTTTGGTGCCAGCTGCAAATTTGCTAAGCATACCATCTACGTGGTGCTATAACATTAGTTACTCACCAGGGAATGTCATACTTTCCCCTCCGATGTCATTTCAGACTCCCTCCTCTCTCTCCCTTACCTGCTGGGAGCTCGGAGGCTATTAGGAGCTCTGCAGGAGGAAGAAAACAGCTGGGGATGCATGGAAGAGGCCTTGGCGTCCCCTTGGAGACAATTCGGCACCCTTGGGATTTGTTTCCCAGTCCTGCCCACCACTTTACCTCTCTCAGTTCATATTTGTGATGGTACAGTCACCAAATCACGTTTCCTAATGAGAGTCTCTTCATTCTTGTGGGCAGTGCCAACAATGCAGGACTTTTGCCCTATCCCAGTTCACATCAAGGACTGCGTTAGCAGTGGTGCCTGTTTTCTGAAACAGAAGGGACTGGCAGAGAAGATTTAACTCAGGCTTATTTGAAAATTCAGTTTTTGTGCCTGTAAGTCCACTAATGAAGTGGAAAAGGAGAAACCTGGAGTGTTTCCCTTTTCGACCTCATCCAAATAGGAAATAGGAGATATTTTTCAATAAAGCCCTATGGGCAAGTCTCCAAATTTCCTATTTTTAAGGGTATGACTTTAAGCCTTACCCATTCCACAGAAACAAGACAACAGTAAATGAGAGCTGATGGAGTGCTTCCCTCCCTCCCCCTTTCCAATGGACAAACTTCCCAGTTTATGTATGTCCTGGGATCTTTGTCCACTCTTTCTGATGCTGCCAGAGCTTCATAAAACCTTCCTGGGATCCTGTTCCCACACTGAGCCTTCAGCCGTGACTCAGTTGCCTTCTTCTGTGGTTGGCCCATTGGGCTGATTTCAAAAGCCCTGGAAAGAAAAGTTCACCTGGGCTGATGAGTAATTTTACCTATCGTTCATCTGGCAGGTAGTCATCACATGCCCACTGTGGTCCTGGCTACCCAAAGTCCTTGTGGTCCCTCCCAAGTTCCTTTAAGGGAACCCAGGCAGACACAATGGAACTCCAGGAGTAGGCAAAAATACTGAGCACAGTTCTGAGATGGAAAGTCAGTCTGTGATGATCTATCTCTAATAATTTGGTGTTTAAATATTTTGGAGAGGGGATGAAGGTTGGAGGGGTTGTGGGGAGCGGGGGGGGGGGAGAGTCCTGCTCAGAGTCCCAAAGTTTTTGCTCATAGCATTAATTCCCCCCCCCCCCGGCCTCCTCCATTCTTAATCAGCTAATTTATTTTACAGAGGTAAGGAAGTGTTTTTAATTGTCTTTGCCTGTGTCAAGATTGACCAGGAAACTGCTCTTGAGATCGCTGGCAATCTAGGATTTCCAGGCTGGAGTCGAAGAGAAGTGGGAAGGAAAAGTCCGGCTCTCGGTCATTGTCATCGTCATGGCAAAGTTGTTCTCGGTGCTGGAGTTCTGGTTCCGGGGTGGCCTTTTGCAGAACAGCCCAAGCAAGGCCAAGGTGAGCTCCTTCTTGATGCTCTTGTGCATGTACCCATAAGTGTAAGGGTGGAGGCAGCACTGCAGAAAGAAGAGCAGGGAGATACAGGAGTTGACCCACGGCGGGGCTGCTCCCACCCCAGCAGAGATGGCAGCCAGCATGCAGTAAGGTCCGATGCACAGGATGAAGGAGGCAATGATGACGAAGATCACCCGGGCAGCCTTGCAGTGGTAAGGGTTGGGCTTCGCAGGGCACCTCTTGGGACTGGCCTGGAAGGATCGAGGGATTGGGATGATGCCATCGCCATCCTCCTCCTCTTCCTCACTACCCTCTTCTACAGCAACACTGCTCTCCTCCACTGGTTCCTGCAGGTTTCGAGGCCTCATGGGATGCACGAGAGCATTCTGCCTTCGGGCTGCTCGGAACACCATTCCATAGCACCCCACCAGGATGGCCACCGGGCAGAGGAAGGACAGCAGGATATTCAGGATGGTGTAAGAGATGCTTGAGCTCCAGACAACAATGCACAGAGAGCTCTCCTTGTCAAAGTCAATCTCCCCCCAGCCAATTGCAGGTGGTGCGCTCTGAATCAGACTGATGATCCAAGTGCCAAGGATGAACATACCTCCCCAGGTGGATGTCATCTTGTTGGGATAGGACAGGGGGTAGATGATAGACAGGTACCTGTCGATGGACACCACAATGATAGTGTTGATAGAGGCGTAGGCAAAGAGGTGCATCAGGGTAACCATAGTCGTGCACAGATTTTGGCTGAGGGGCCAGAAGGAAGGCAGGGAGCCTGCCACCACCCATGGCATCACTACGACTGTCTGGAACAGATCTGCAATGAGGAGGTTGAGTATGAAACGATTGGCAACCTGCAACAGCTGGGGCTTCCTACGGAACACGAGCAGCAGCAGGGAGTTCCCCAGGAAGGAGACGCAGATGAAGGAAGAGAGGAGGGAGATGCGGACTATGCAGTGGAAAAGGCTGATCATCGAGTGTCCCTCACTGCCATCGCTACTGCCACTGCTGTTGCCACTGCTGTTACCTCTGTTAATGCTGCTGTTACCTCCATTGCCACAACCACTGTCACAAGTGCTGTTGCTTGGATCTCCGGGGAGATGAGTGGAATTACTGAGTTCCTGGGACAGAGACATTGTTTCCAAGTCTTCTTTACCTCACGTAACTGCACAGAGTTCTTGTCTAACGAAGTGTAATGCGGAAGATGTTCAGATGCCAGAGGATCACCTTTCCATGTCTGTTTTCATCTAAGGTCTGAAGGAGAGTTTAATGTTCTTTCCATGGACCTAAACAAATGTGTGGGAAGAGTTACCCATCCATGAGAAATGGCCTTTACCTCCTCTAATTGCCTCCTTTCCCGAGAGGGGACTTTACTGATGCAAAACCCCTAGGCCTAAGACAAGCCTTTGAGATGAATTCAATTGACACTGTGGTCACACCACATCAGTTATTGAGGAAAAAAGCAGCACCCCACATATGCTATCCTTACCTAACAGCTTTAACTTGCCTTTTTCTCTTCTGGTACAGTACTGCAGTTTACCATGGAGACCAGCTCTAACTGTAACACTGGCTCACATTGATTTCTTGGTTTCTCATTATAACAACACCAACTGAAGAATGCAGGGAGGAAACAGGCTGCCAAATGTAGGGGAAACTGGTAAAAATAAAGAAGTAGCCACAGACAGCTGGGGAACAGCTGTTCTTCCCCTGTGGGGCAATTAGCAGGCGTAGTGGGGGGGAGTACACACCACGGGGACCCTGGGAGTGCCCTGTGTGGTGGGGTGGGACCCTGTAGAGGGGGCAAAAAGGGTCAGCAGAAGAAAAGGGAGAAAACAATCCATCAGGTACAAAGAAAAATGTTAACAGTCACATCATAGAGTGGAATAAGAGCCCATATATAATATCCAGTTAAATTTCAGCTGCTAGGAGAGGCAAATAATAAGAGGCAAATAGTTAATAATAAGAGGCAATTAGTTCACACTAACCTTTTGCAGAACGTGACATGGTCCAAAGCCTAGCTCTCCATGGAAATTTGGGTTTCCCCTGTAACCGATGCTAGAAGCATCCACATTCCTTTATCAGGCAGGAAGAATAACAACCAAAAAATCTTTCCCCTCATGAGTTAATATAAATGGGATTACCTGTTGATGCCCCGCTGTTAGATCGGCTTCGCGCTTCCGCGCTGATGAAAAGATGCTGGCCAAGGCTCCCTCTTCCTTTTTCGTCCTTATCCCACGAGCTTTTCAGTGAGACTCCAGGCTGAAAGATAAAATCCTGTCATGTCCTCTCTGGTAGTAAGCAGCTTCCTTCGAGTGTCTGGATCTGCTTGGCTAACAGAGAGAGCTGTCTAGCAGCCGAGGGAGCTGAGCAGAGTGGCCAGCTCTGGACTTAGCCACTGTGCCGTCGCTC
The DNA here is from genome assembly GCA_028658325.1 of Potorous gilbertii. Classification (NCBI taxonomy): domain Eukaryota; kingdom Metazoa; phylum Chordata; class Mammalia; order Diprotodontia; family Potoroidae; genus Potorous; species Potorous gilbertii. Next base: position 26,076,981 of record CM053775.1, read on the forward strand.
GGCTCTTTAAGCAAATGCCAGCCGCCTTCTGAGTGGGGAAGGTAGCCTCAGCTGTCAGCTCACTGATCACGGAGTCTTGCTCTGGGAGATGCGGCTCCCGTGGCTGCCCTTGATTTCTGCGGGAGCTGATGCTTCACTGAGAGGTAGCCTCGGCTCTACCCCACTGTGGCAATGACAACATTTGGGTCTTGGCAGTTAGAGCCATGATGTCAGTGTGAGGAATGACCTACCAAGATTTAGGTTCAGCGCAGAGGGAGGAGGGAGCAAGTGTGTGTGTGGAGTCTCATTTGGTTTTAGGGGAAGGAAAAATTTTGTCCTTTTTAAAATGGGGGCTCAGGGATATATTCCTGCCTTTTTTTTTTCCTTTCTGAGAGCCCGATTCTGAGAGACGCTGTAAGCTGGCTTGCAAATTAAAATCTCTGCCTGCATTTAAAATATTACCTCTGCTACTGACTACCTGAGTGACCTTGAGCAAGTCACCTCCACCCCAAACCCCCCACTACCTGTATGATTTTCAGCAAGTCACTTTAATCACTTCTCCTCCCAGAGCTTGGTGGTCACGGGCTATCTGGGTGACCTCAAGCAAGTCCCTTCCCTCATTTCTCCTCCCTGGCTCTCAGGGGGTCTCAGCCGCCATAGCCGGGAGCCGATGAGGGACTTGTCTTAGAGGATCCCTAAGGTTCCTTCCAGCCTGAAATCCTAGGATGAAAAGAATGCTAGCCGATGTTTGTATAGCAGTTTACAGGCTGTTTTACAGTCATTTTCTCATTCGAGTCTCACAATAACCTTTCCAGAGAGAGGGACCCCAGACATTATTAACTCGGTTTTATACAAGGAAGCTGCGGCTCAGAGGGGTAAATTTTTTTGTGGTGGTCACACAGCAAATGAGGGTCAGAGGCAGGATTTAAATTCGAGTCTCTCCTGACTTTAAGTCTTATGTTCATAAGACTCAAAGCTGGAAAGGGACCTCAGAGACCATCTAGTTGACCCCTCTTCATCTGCAACACACACACACACACACACACACACACACACACACACACTTTACAGAGAAGGAAACTGAGGCCCAAGGAAGTGAAGGGTTTTATTCAAGGTCACACAGATAATAAGGGGCAGAAGTAATTTGAACCCTGGACCTCTGCCTCCAGAGCCAGAGCTCATTCCATTGGACCTCCTTTCCAGTATAGCCCAGTGATGATCTATTATTTACCCATCGCAATCACTCTATTACAAACAATATTAAAATAATAGATTGTCTCACATATCGATTGCCAACAATACCATAATTTCTCAAGGATCTGTGACTTCTCCGGTATAGCTACCCCCTCCACCAAGGCAGACGCAGATCTCTCTCTAACCTGGGAGGGGGATTTTAAGAGGCAGGAAGACAGCGCAGTGGAAAGAACGACCGAACAAACATTGAATTAGGAGTCAGAAAACCTGAATTGAAACCTCAGCTCTACCACTTGCTACCTACGGGACCTTGGGCAAGGCATTTCCCCTGCCTCAGTTTCCCCCTCTGTAAAATGAGGGGTTGGACTAGCTGGCCTCTGAGGTCCCTTCCAGCTGTAACTCTAAGCTCCTATTGAATATCCAGCAATACCTTAAAGGACTTGGATTTCACCAGAGTAGAAACTCCCTTCACTTAGGCTGATTACAAGCCATCCACAATTTTATGGTCTTAGAAGTGGTCCGAAGCTCAGAGAGGTTAAGGGATTTATCCATTGCCGCACAGTTCAAATACCTCAATGCTATCTGCCTCTCTTTGCAGGTGCTGCTTCTGCAGAATCAGATTGCAGTCTCTCTAACTTAACGGTTGCTCTCAAAGAGGTGCCGTGGACAAAATTTGAGGGCTTTGGGGCAAGCCAGGTGCCCGAGCTTTCCTGCTCTTAGCCGGATGGCATGTGAAATCTTTTCCAACCCTCCTTTTCCAACCTTATTTCACAACGCTCCCCTTCAATACCTGTACATTGAGTCAAAGCTGGCTTTAGCAGCTGTCCCCTCGGCGCATTCACAGCTCAACCCCCTCCTCCGACCCTCTTTCCCGCCGCGACCCGCCGAGGCAGCGGCTCCTTACCTCAGCCTGTTGAAAGCTGCTCTCCCTTCCCAGCTCAGCTCGAGTTTAACCTCTCTCTCCAAGGCGTCTCCGATTCTCTCTGCTTACTCCCCAACTGAAAGTGATCGCTCCCGCCTCCAATTTTCCTTCTTTCAACAAGCACTGAAGTTCCGGCTATGTTCTATAGGCACCGGGTTTTCAGAGACAACAATAAACAGCAGCAAGTTATATTGGGACGTCGACGGAGGCTACGACAACAAGAAACAGTTTGCCCTCCCAAAGCTGTGGGGAGGGACTCGGATCCAATTAAGAACAGGATAGTTGGAAGAGAGAGAGCGAGCGAGAGCTTTGTGAACTAGGGAGACCAGGAAAGGCTTCCTATAGGAGGCGTATCACGTTCCTTCAAGGGTTGTTGTCACTCAACGATGACCATGGTCCTTCTCCCCCTCCACCCCCGAATTTCTTCTCTAAGACTGAAAGCCCTTTGACTCTCTCCTTTTCTCATTGATCTTGACCTTGTATTTGTATTATATCTGTCTAGGTATAATGTCATGATCATGGACTTAGAGAACAGGCTCTAGATTTAGATTCAACTTTTAGCATTTATGATCTGTGTCACCTTGGGCAAATCACGTAACCTCTCTTGGCCTCAGTTTCCTCATCTGTAACATCAAAGAACTGGACTAGAGCATCTCTGAGGTTCCTTTCAGCTGTAAAGCTATACTCTTATGTGTGACCTATGTATGACTTTACCTCCATGAGCCTCAGTTTCCACATCTGTAAAAAGAGAGGCTTGTACTAAATGGTCTCTGAGGTTCCTTTTAACTCTAAAACGATGATCCTATGTGGGATCCTTCTTATCTCAGGATTATCTGGTCCTTTGAGATAAAGGTCTGTCATTTTTCATATCTGTATCCCCAGCCCAGAACCTTGGGGGCCTTCTGTGTCATAGGTGCCCAAAATGTGTGTGTCGAATTGATGTGCTGACAACCTTTGGAGAGATGGCAAGGTGTCTGGAATTGCCACCAACCCAGGAAAGGGCCTCAGCTCCATAAGATGGCTATCTCAGTTGCCGACTTTTCTTTGATGTTCTTCGGTTTCCCCAGTCCCTTGAGCTCCTCGGCTAATCGACAAACCTGTTTATTTTTTCTGTGTATGTTTTTGCAGTTTCTGCTGAGTGGCCCCACTATGCCAATAGGTTCCACTTCATGACTCATTTTATCAAGTAGCAACAAAACATCTGGTCTGTTGGCCAGCCGAGCATCTGGTCTGTTCCTATGGTTCTACCCTCGGACAGCTTATAGCAGTTATTTTTTAAAATATTCTTAGACTGAGAGTCCCCCTAGTAATTCCTTTGTCAACCCACATTTTGAGGGCTAATTGCTGTTATTAACCTCCATGATAATCATCTGTAATAACAATAATTAAGCTATTATTTATAATAGCTTGCTTTTCAGGAGCATTTTAAAAGTTTACAAAGTGCTTTCCTCCTAACAGCCCTTTGGGCTGGGCTTACAGGATCATCGATGAGAGCAAGAAGGAACCCCAAAATCATCATGGCCATCTTCTTTATTTGACAGAGAAGGAAACTGGGGCACAGAGTAGGGAAGTGACTTGCTCAGCGTCACACAGGTGGGTAACAGGGATTCTAACTCAGATTTTCTCACTTGTTAAATTTCTTATGGAGGCTATTATTTGCCACGTTTTGCAGAAGACAAAACTGAGGCTCACAGCAGTTAAATGACTGGCCTACAGTTAGAAGTCTAGCAAGTAGAAGAGCCAGGATTCCACCCCAAGTCTTTTGACTCCAAACCCATACTGCCCTTTCCACTTCATAATGTTTCCTCCAAGCATGTGCTTGTGCAGATAAAAGTGGAAAGGGAATAGTTGAGGTGGGAATCTATGGGTATAGCATATCATATACACAGGCAGACACAACCAATATATTGGTTTTGCTGAACTGCTTTATTCTCTTTTTAAAATCTTTGTTACAAGAGAAGGTTCTTTGGGCAGGAGAGGACAGAGGGATATATTTGAAAATAAGATCATCTAAAAACAAAAACTACCAATAAAAAGAAGAATTAAAAAAAAAAACCTGGGAAGCAAGTCTTCTTCATTTCCAATTGTGTTTTAAGTTGATTCATATGTTATACTTAAAAATATATAGCAGTCAGGCTGCATGGCATATAAACCCTGCTACAGAATGGCAACAGGTTGACTTCAGAGGAACCAAGGAAGAAAATCATCTTGAATAACTCAATAACGATCAATGTTAAATATTATGCTGTGTTTCGATAAATCAACTTTTCTGCTACAAGATGGGGAAGATATGGTCAGCCAACCATTTTCCTGAAAAAGATCTGGGGGTCTTGGTAGATTGCAAGCTCAACATGAGTCAATGGGGTGATATGGCACACACCCCCCAAAAAGGTGAACTGAGATCTTAAACTTTACTATTTGAGGCACAGCCTCCAGGAGTAAGGATGTGATCACCCTGTTGTGTTCTGTCCTGGTTAGATCACAGCTGGAGTACTGTGTTCAATTCTGGGTGTCCCGGTTTAAGAAGGTACATGTTAGACTTGATGACTTCTGATGTCCAACACCAAATCCAGTACTCTTTTCTCTGCATTGCAGTGAATTGACCTCCAAGGTCCCTTCCATCTCATTATCTATGATCTTAGGCTCCTGTGATGTAAATAACAAAAACAAGCTGGCTTGATTATGTGGACACAGCTTAAATCCTGGACTCATT
>CM053775.1:26081888-26092629 GCA_028658325.1 Potorous gilbertii
CAGGGAAGGGAGCAGAGAGCTAGGGCAAAGCAGCACACTATATAGACAGCCATTTCCTCCTACAGTACAGTGAAAGCATGCCTGTCCTATACCCCAAGGAGATCAGAGACACAAAGAAAGGCTCCACATACACCGAAATATTCATAGCAGCACTTCTCGCCCGTCGCAAAGAACCGGAAACAAAATAGATGCCTATCGACTGGGGAATGGCTAAACAAATTGTGGTACATGGATGTAATGGAATATTACCGTGCCCTAAAAAACAATGAATATGATGAATACAGAGAAGCAAGGCAAGGCATATGAAAGGATGCAAAACAAAATAAACAGGAACAGGAAAACAACAGCACAATGACGGTTACAGTGGAAATGGAATGAAAAAAATGGTGCCATTATAATAGAACAATTGAGCAACAAGCATTTAAGTGTCCACCATGTGTTAGACTCTGGGGAAACAAAGTCAAATATGCAACAGTGCCTGCCCTCCCATAACTCACATTCTATCATGACCCAGTGTCCGTCCTCAGCTGGCTTACATTTTATCACGCTGAGAAGAGATGAAAAGATGCACCTTCCTTCCTTCTTTGCAGAGGCAATGGACTATGAGTGCGGAACATGATATGTTCTGTCAGATTCATTTGATGTGTTGGCTAGTTTTGTTGAATTGTCCGTCCCCCCTTCCCCTTTTCCTTTTTATTTTTTGTTACAAGGAATGACTCGCTGGTTGGGGGAGAAGGATACATTCAGAAATGAAGGTGATGTAAAGATAAGAATTATCCATAAATTTTAAAAAGACAGAACTAAGCAGAAGCAAAGCAATATACACGATGAGTACAGCAATGTAAATAAAGGACTACTAAATGAAATTGCATTCTGAGTAAGGCAAAACAAAACAAGCCCCCCAAACTCAATAACAGACCCAGAGAAGAGATAATGGAAACTACCTCCTTTGTAACAGCAGAGAGACAGGAGGCTACAAGAGCCAGATGTCATGTACGTTGTCAAACAGGGTCACTATAGTGACTGGCTTTTTTTTTTTTTTGCTTAACTATTATTTGCTACAAGGGAAGGTTTAATTCTGGGGTGAGTAAGGGAGTGGCAGTGGTGATCACTAGAAATGACAGGGATACAGGAGAACAAAAGACACTAAGAAAACGTTTTCTCTTTAAAGAGGAAGGAAGACAGGAAGACGGAAAGAAAGAAAGATGCTGCTGGCCGTAAGTCAGTGCAGGAAGGTGATGCTATGACCTGTATGAGGATGGAAACATACTGAGAAACGGGATCTGCAAGTGTACACACGTTCATCGGCATCTAGCTGATACCAGGAGAACCAGTCAATTCTCTATCAGTCCTCAGTGCTTTACCGACACTGTAGCTACTCTTGGTGGTATCTAGCTTGGTGGAGAGTGAAAAGGAAGGGGGAGAAAGGAAACTATCTGTGTACATACATACATTAAAGCAGATAGCACAGATAGCTACTGCACTGCAGGGAGAAGCAACATTGGGGAATGATGAGGAAGAGCTTGCCCACCTGAGTACTTGGCTGGGTGAAGGTGGCCCTGTACCCCCAAAGAGCCATGGCATGTTGCCTCCTAAGGAGGGTTTAAGCTGAAAAGGAGAGGATGGGGGAGGGGAGGGAGAGAGGAAACTCTGTCCTCGGTCCATTAAGCTAGTTACCATAGAGAGAAGCTGCAGTATAGAAAATGTAGCCATTGAGAAAACCAGCAGTTCGCAGGAGACAAACCCAGCAGTTCAGAGGAGACAAAATGTAAGAAGGGAGATAGAGTAAACCCTGGCTGAAAATATGCACCAGCGCCCAAAGTTTAGGCAGCAAGAAAGAGGAAGATGTCTTCATGATCTGAGGGGTCTCTCTGAGACATAGTGGGATGAGCCCCAGTACTAGACTGTGACTCTGAAGGGGGAGTTTCTTATTCAAAGGAGACAGGATGGGTAGAAAAGGCAGCTGTGGTGTGTGTGTGTGTGTGTGCGCGTGTGTGTATGTGTGTGTGTGTGCTCACGGTGGGGAGGGGGAGACAGTAAGCATCACACATGACAAAGAAAGCAAACTTGGGAACAAGTCTAGTTACCAGTTCAAGGTTGGAAGTACGGCGGGAGGCAGTTGGGTGAAGATCAGTGGAAGGAGAAATAGAAGCCATTTTGTCCTCCGGTATGCTACAGATCACCTGGACAGAAAGGAAATATATGAGGTCAGGAAACACATCACAATCCTGGCACAGAGGCATGATATATTGTTGATGGGGGACTTCTATTATCCAGACATCTGCTGGAACTCTCTCTCTCTCTCTCTCTCTCTCTCTCTCTCTCTCTCTCTTTCTCTGTCTTTGTCTCTCTTTCTCTTTCTCCTGTCTTTCTCTGTCTCTGTCTGTCTGTTTCTCTGTCTGTCTTTCTCAGTCTCTCTCTCTGCCCAAAGCAGGGCACCTAATAACTTTTTGACTTGCCTTAGGGATAATTTCATTTTTCAAAAGGGAGAGAAATCAACAAGGAGAAAATCTATACTATAAAAACCGGGAGGATCTGGTTGCTAGTGTGGTAATGAGAGGAACTTTGGGGGGAAATGACCACTTCCTCCTAGAATTTGTGACTGAGGCAAAGAAAGCAGGGCATAGTCTCACATGAGCCGTAGACTTTGGGAAAGGAGATTTCAAAGAGTACTGAGGATAAGGTAGGAGTTTGTGGACTAAAATTCTTACAAGGGAAGTCAGCCCTGAAAGGATGGAAAATGTTCAAGAATAAGATTCTGAAGACACAGAGGGAAACAGCAAATTGGATAAAGGTATAAAGACCAGGTTTAGATAATTTGCAGATGACACAAAAACTGGAAGGGAGAGTTAATATACTGAATGTATATTATTATAGAGCCAAGACATGAAAAGATCTCACTAGGCTAACACATTGGGCTGAAACTGTTAAGATAATTTATGAGGGATTCACTTTGGCTCAGAACAATCAATGTCAGCAGTGCTTTGGGAAGGAGGGGACAGCTGGCAGAAAACAATCTGGGGGTTTTAGTGGACCAGAAGTTCAGAGTCATCAGTGTGATGTGGCAAGCAAAGGGAAGCATAGTCCAGGAATAAGGAAAATAGAGTCCTGCCATCGTCTGCCCTCTTCAGATCACATCTCAGAAAATCTGAACTGGAAAGGCCAACTTTGGTTTTCCCACCCCCAATTTCCCCACCTTACAGATGAGGAAACTTCAGGCTTTCCTTGAGGTCACACAGGTAGTAAGGGGCAGAACTGGGATTGGAGCCCAAGTTCCCCACATCTAGGGTGTTTTTCTAGCAACTGTGCCGCCTGGGGTATTGTGCTTCATTCTGGGTGTCCAGTTTTAGGCAGGTCGTTTCTGAGCTGGAGAGTGTTGGGAGAAGGGCAGCCAGGGTTAGGAAAGTCCTTGAGTCCAGGCCATCTGTTGATGGTACTGCAGATGTTTAGCCTGGAGAAGAAAAGACTGGAGGGAGAGGTGGAGGGAGGGGAAAGTAGGCATGCTAACTGTCTTCCGATAGCTGAAGAGCTCTCTATGGAAGAGGGATTTGATTTGTTCTACTTGGCCCCAGAGGGCAGAAGCAGGAATAATGGGTTGGAAGTTGCAGAGAGGCAGATTGAGGACTTGATGGAAGGAGAAACTTCCCAATCAGTAGAACCATCCAAAAGGAGAATGAGTTGCCTCAGAGAAATCTGGCAGCATAGACCCGGCTCAACATCTGGTACCCAGAGTGATGGGGACAGCTCCAGTCCCCAGCAGACAATATTTTTCTTTCTGGATTCAGGCATTGCTTTGTAACAGCTCATGTATACGAATGAGTATTGACTGGTTAATGCAGACCCCCCCCACCTTGGCACCTTTCTGGGCTAGTGGAGGTGGCATGAAGACTCAATGCGCATTTAGCCAGGGTAATTTATGTTCTGCTCACCATAAGGAACCCTGAGACTGGCTGACATCAGAGAGCAGTGGAAGCAATCAGAATAGGGCCCTGGGGCCCCTGGGTTTACAATACAAGGACAGATTCATCAACTGCTCCCAGGTGCCTGCTTTAGATTTCTGCGGCTGCTGGCTGTCTTGCTGGAAAGAAACTGCAGAAAGAGCTTGAAATAGATTCTACCGAGAAGAAGATTGTGTATGTCTTTTTTTTTTCATTTAGGAAAATATTTCTGTCACGCTCTGATAGCAGTAATAGAGAGAAAGCCATCCCTATCGGCTCAACATTTTAATTGGATTAGTAACTCTTTTCCCCTCCCCGCTAGAAAAAGAGCCAGAAAAGGGAAGAATATTCCCAAGTGGCAGCGACTGGGAGAAGACAACAGGGAGAGAGAGAGGGCCTGGGATGCCAGGTCAGGTTGGTCTCTGACACATACCAACTGCCTGACCTTGGGTAAATCTCCTAACTTCTCTGGGCCCAAGGCAGCTCTCTAAAAGTATAAGAGACTACTGTCGATCTGCCTCCATGGAGAGACATTGTATACCCACATGGTAATGCTGAAATCACTGTTTGAGATGAGAAGGAAACTTGCTTGGCTGTGGTAGGAGAGAAAGAATAGTGATTTGGGGACAGGAAAGCTGGGTTTAAGTGATACCTCTGTCCCGTACTGGCTGTGTGACCCTGGGCAAGTCACTTTCTCATAGGAAAAATGAGGGGGGTGGATCAGACAGCTTCAAATGTCCCTTACAGCTCTAAATCTATGATTTTATGACCCTGGGCAAATTCCCAAACTTCTCTGAGCCTGAGTTTCCTCATCTGTGAAATGAAAAAGATAATATGTGCACTGGCTACCTTATAGTGTCAAGTGAAAGGGAAGTGATCTGTACACTCTAAGGTGCTGAAAGGAGGATATACATATATATATATATATGTATATGTGTATATATGTATATATGTATACATATGTATATATATATATGTATATGTGTATACACACATGTATTTGTTGCTGTTTGGTCATTTTTCAATTGAGTCTGACTCTTGTGACTCCATTTGGGGTTTTCTTGGCAAAGATACTGGAGTGGTTTGTCATTTCCTTCTCCAGTTCTTATACTATTGCCACCTAAATGAGAAAAGGTGGCTGGGAGGGTCACAAGGAGAGAGCAGATTAGGAAAGGTCTTTGATCAGAGTACCAGTTTCTATGTTCATCAAATTCAGTCAAGAACTGGGAGAAGAGCAGGATGGTGATTGGAAGGTTGGCCTGAGAGCCAGGAGGACCTGGGTTTTAGTCCCATCTTGACCATATACTTGCTGTGACCCTGGGCAAGTAATTTTACCTTTTAGTGACTCAGAGCACCCTCTGAGGTTCTAAATTTCAGACAGTGGAGGGAATTTCCACTAGTCATTAGAATGTGATAAAAAATATGTGAGGCCTATATCAATCCTGACTGGCAAGTACCAATATAATTGCTACTTTAGAGCTGAGAAAATGGATTTGATGCAGAGAGAGGTTAAGTGACTTGCCTCTAGGTCCACAGCTAGACGACTAAGTATGGATGGCAGGATGTGAACTCAGGTCTCTCTTGACTCTGAGTCCAGGCAGGACTTGGTCTTCTAAAGTACCTGCCCTTTCTACAAAAAGGAAGGTGGAATTATTAGGGACAGTAGTCCTAGGAGAAGCAGTGGCAGATGACAGATGGCAAGCTGACCTTGAAATCAGGAAGTTCCAATTTTACTTTCAAGATCTCAGTTTCCCCATCTGTAAAGTGAGGAGTCTGGATTTGCTACCCTCTGTGGTCTCCTTCCACTTGTAGATCTAGGATACTATGACCTACCTAGGGTCTTACAGCTAACAAACAGGTTACAGGAGCAGAAATCTTAAAGCTACAGCTGAAAAGGGACCCCGGAGGTCATGGAATCCAACCTTTCATTTTATAGATGGGGCAGTTGAAGAGGTAGGAAGTAACAGAGAGGTGGTGTTAGGATAAGAGCCTGGGTTCTCTTTCCCTTGTATCAAAAAACCAATGGATCTCTCAGTGCCCCCAGGCAGCTGAGTCAGTCTACAAGTTACAGGGGACATGACCATCTGCATTGGTGGAAAGAGTTTCCACAGTGGGAGTTCCTCCACACCAATGAAATCACAGGAACAAAATCAGTCAATCAAATCAGGCCCATGCCTCCCAAACCCGCCATGGAAATATCATGTTTACTGTCACGCTTCCTTCTTCCAGTTGACTCCTCAATCAGGTGTGAGTTTAGGGTCAGGAAGAAGGTAGGCCAGATCCTTGTATGGGAGTGCCACAAAATATTTCTCAGAAAAGGAAGGAAAGTGTCTCTCCAGATAAGCCAAGGTCCATAATTGTCCTAAATCCCATGTCTACAATGCTTTGAGTCTTGCAAAGTGCTTTCCTCACACCTGTGAAACTACCAGAATTGTGATCTCCATTTTACAGAGGAGAGCAAGGCTCCAAAAACTTGTGACTTGCCTAGAGTCAAACAATTAGGAAGCATCTGAGGTAGATATCCCAATTCCAAGTTCAAGACTCCATCTACCATCCCAGCCGGTCTCCCATCATCAACCTGTTCTCCTCCTGGAGCCTGCAGATGTTTCTGGGAATGGGCATGGGTGCTCCTAGGAGGAGCTGTGAGTGATGGGAAACACATGGTAGGAGGAGCCTGCATACTTGACCAATTCTGTGGGCTGGAACTTGAGGGTGAGTTTGTCTTGCTTCAACTCAAGTTTCAGCATGGCCTAGAGGCAAGGGATCTGGGTTGAGAGGCAGGAAGCCTGGTATATAGTTTCAATTCTACCTAGAAGCAGTTGCCTATCCTTGGGTAAAGCCCTTTGCCCATATGGACCTCAGTTTCCTCACCTGTAAAATGAAAGAGATGCAGTAGATGATCCTCTGGTCTAAAGGGCCCTTCCAACTCAGACATTCTAGGATTCTGGGCATACTCAATGATGCCAAGCAGCTATTTGGTTGGAGGCGGGCAGATCAAGGTCAAGGACTGGGAAAGGATTGTCTGTTCTCAAGCTTGAATGGCCACCTTTTCCCATCAGCAGGCTCCTGCCAAACATGTTACCCGGGTCATGGGAAAAGTGCTGGGGTGGGATAGACTAGTCCTGCCATAAGGATTGGTTTTAGTCTTTCTATTGTGTAACTGAAAGCATTTTTTAACAGTCCCCTATTTCTGGTTTGGGGATTAAGTGGCAGGGCTAGTAAGCCAAGTACTATGTTGGAGGATATGGCAGAACAGTAAAATGGGAAGGGGAGGATCTCCTTTTTACTTAGCCCTGTATACCCATCTCTGGCAGAGCCATCACTAACACAGGGCAAACAGGGTTTGGGCAAACTTGAGGCAGAGCATGCTTGCTCCCCATGGCAACTACTCTCCTCATGCCTATCTTCAATGTTTTCTTTTGTTGAGTGATACAATCACCACCTCCAGGCTCCCATCATTGTGGTGTCTCTTTTTTGGGCCCACCTTCCCATTCTCCATTCTCCTGGCCCTTGTGGGTATGAGTGCCAGACTCCCTGGGAGACAAGCTAGCTCCTGTCCTGGTATGACTTCGTCCATAATTGGTTGTCTTTTGTGTTACTCCCCTCCCCCACCAGGTGCAGTCCTGGCTAGTTACAGCTCTGGGAGCTCTCTATCTCCATCTCTCTTTCTCCCACCTCTCTCTCCATTCTTTTTTTCCTCTCTCTCCCTTCTCTCTCTCCCTTCTTTCTCTCCCCCTCTCTCTGTCTCTCTCTCTCTGTCCCTCTCTCTTTTTCTCCCTTCACTCTCCCCCTCTCTCTTCTCTCTCTCTCTCCATCCCAAATTTCACCGTATGAACCTGCCATATAGAATTATAGCATTTCTCTAACAGAAAGTGTCTAGGGGCTCTGACCAGATGATCCCTTCAGGTTCCTTTCGGTTCTATGAGTTTACAAATTACCTCCAGCATGAAGTTATCAGCCAGTGACCTAATTGATATCCAAATTTGCTTTCACCTGCAAGAACATTTCCCTTTGTGAATCAGCCCAAGAGCAGATTAATTTAAAAAGTAATGAATAATAAGATGTCTCTTCCCTTCTCTGGGCTTCTGATCTCTAAGATCCCTTACAGCTCTAAGTCTAAAGGTCTAGATTCTGTAACAGAATGTGAAACCCAGGTTCCCACCAGGCCTACTCTCACAGCATTCTAGGCCAAAAACATTCTTTTTTTGGAGGGAGGGACTGGTGGGGAGGTGTGTCTGGGAAATACTTCTTTGGCTGGCAAATGGGGAGGGGAATCCATGGGTTTCTGTTAGGCCAGCCAGATTTGATGGAGAGCAACCAGAAAAAGGAGCAAGCAACACAAAGGCTCAATTGAGGGGGAAAGTACGTCCAGATGCAACATGGCGGCATTTGTGAGGGTGAAGACCTGATCTGAGCTCAGAACAGCTTGGAAAAGGTGTTGACCTAGAAATGACGAAGGGACTGTGAGTAGGAAAGGAATGCTCTCCACTACTTACCTCTTGTTGGAAGGAGAGAGACAATTTTTTCTCCCCTCCCAAGGAAGGGGATCACATGATGGGTGATGGTAGGCCAAGAGACAAAAAATAAGCATCAAGTGGTGTCCTGGGCATCCAGGATTTGAGGCCAAAGTAGGGTTGGACCCAGCAACCTAGTATGGACTCCCTCTTCCTGGTCTTAAGAAGGAGACTCTTTAGGAGACTAACGATGGGTGACTGTTGGCACCCATACAGAACCACTCTAGGGAATGCAATTTTTAGGAGACCGGGCTAGTAGAAGAGCTTTTGCTCTTCCAGGGTTATTGGAGGGTAAAAACCCAAGCCTTTAAAGTCAAAGCTTCTTGGGAGCCCACAGACGAGGAGGAAAGGGCTGAGTTAATTGGACTTCATTGTGTTGGCCAGGAGCATCTGTTTAGTATAACGGATTTCCCTTTGTTCTTGACCCTGGAAACATAGAAGGAGTAGGGTAGAGATTAGGAGCTATGGTGCATCAAGTGTCAAAGCCCTCACTGGGCCTTGGGACAGGGATAGTTTGGGGGCAGGGCAAGCCCTTGGCTGACCCAAGTCAAGTACTTTGCTTTTCTAGAGCAATGCATCATTTTTGGGAGCTGGTCAGTGTTCAGTTAATAATAAGAAGCCACAGAGACAGGGGCTGGGACAAAAGCAATGTATTTGTTTGATGTAATGAAGGGAAAAAAAAACCAAACAACCCTGAGGACATAGATTTAGAGTTGGTACCTTAGCAGCCATCAGGTTCAACCCATTCTACAAATGGGGAAACTGAGGCCCAGAGAAGTTAAGTGGTTTGCCCAAGACCACATAGATAAGAAATGATGGAGTCTAGATTTGAGCCCAACCCATTTTCCAGTGTACCATGGACAATTCTGGGCTCTAGAATATTTTCTAGGTTTAAGCTCTACCTCTAACACATACTGGCTGTGTGACCCTGTGTGACCTCTCTTAGGCCAGTGGGGGCCACTAAATCATACAGAAGGATCCCTATGGGACCACATACTGACTTAGTTTGAAAATGTAATGCTATCTATCTTTCGTTATTGTCATTGAGAAATAGTTACATTTTAATCTAGTCCAAGTCAGAAATATTGTGGGCTGCACATGGTCTGTAGTCAGCAGCCCTGCATCAGACACCTCTGCTCCAGGCAATTCTCTCCAGACTAAAAATCACAGAGGAGGTGCCAACCTGATCTGGGAGAGGAAGTTTCCTCATCAATGAGTTCCCAATGAAATCACATGTCCAGTCTCTCTTCTTTGGATTCTATAGGCTGTAAGTCAAATCATATTTATATTTATTTATTGGCAATTGGAATTAAGTGAGCTGTCCAGGGTCACACAGCTAGTAAGTGCCAAGTTTCTGAAGCTGGATTTGAACTCAGGTCTTCCTGACTCCAGGGCTAGGTGCCCCTCAACAAATATTTTTTAAGGGGCCTACTTTAAGGCCAAGGGCTCGGGATACAAAGAAAGGTAAAACCCAACCAAAATGAGCTGCTCCTCTCAAGGAGCTCCCAGTCTAATGGTGAAGGTTACACAGAAGATGTGATCTATATTGATGGGAGAAGTTGTCTGACCAGGGAGTTCCTTTTTTAATGAAATCCCAGGTTCACTCCACATTTCCTTGGAATCAGAAGTATTCACTCAGAATCCCTACTGTGCTTGGTACTAGCTGTATGGCCTGGGACAACTTTCTTAACCTCTCTGGGCCTTCCTTTCCTCTACAAAGCGAAGGTCTATGAAATAACCCACTTGTAAGCCACCTTCCAGTTCTGCTCCTTCCTAGGGATTCAGAAGATGGGTCTAATAGCACCTGTCCCCTGCCTCCTTCCCCTTTCTGGGTTTTTGTGAGGTGCAAATGAGATAATGTGTGGAAAGTGCTGCATAAATGCCAGCTATTAAATTAATTACGTGAAATGAAAGGAAATTAAATGTAACTCTCTTTTCAGCCTTTGCCGCATTAGGCTCAACTCGTGTGTTTCCCTGATAAGCTGAAGGCCCAATACACTCGCCCACTGTTGTTTTTCCCTTCTTGAGTTTCTGGCACTGTGCCCAATCCTTATTGATGGGGAGAATGTTTTGTTCTTCTGTACCGTCTGACTCCAGAATCCTGGTGTCAGAGGCTCCTTCCTGACACCAAAGTGGGGGGTCAGGTGACATTTGGAGGCCTGCCCCTTTCCTGGCTCATTGTCTGCCTAGGTAGAACCCCAGAACTTAGATATCTGCTCCCACCCCTAAGGATAACCACCAGTTACCCTTATTAGGATGAAATGTCATGAGACTAAAAACATAAACATT
>CM053775.1:26093129-26119340 GCA_028658325.1 Potorous gilbertii
AGTGTGTGCAACATTCTGCACCCAAAGTTCCTCTCTGGGCCAAGATGGGAGACTATTCAATTATTGGCTTCATTTTACGGTTATTTTTATCATTGTAGTCAATCGATCCATCTATAGGGATATATTAATTACCTACTTTTCACCAGGTCCTGTGCCTGTCTCTGTGTATGCTATTTTGGCTGCATTTACTCCACTCTGAGACAGTTTATACACATCTCTTTATGGTTCTTTGACTTCTTTCAGCTCTTGTTTCCTATGCTGTAGTAACATTACATTGCATCCATATCTCACAGTTTGTTTGGCCAATCCTCAATCATTGGGCATCCACATTATTCCCTGTTCTTCAAGTGTCTCATTTTACATAGTAAAAACCCTATGTCTATGATGCCCCTTAGAGTTTGAAAATAGAGTCCAAGTGTAGAGGAATCTTTAAGTATTCTCTTCTCAGATCTGAAAACAGTGCCTGAATGCAGAGGGATCTTTAAGTGTTCTCAGACTTTAAAATGGCCACAGTGAGGAAGGATCTTTAAGGAGCTCATCTCAAATTCGAACACAGTGCCTGAGTTTGGAGGGATCTTTAAGAGTTCTCTGCGCTCCTGAAGCCTTGTGAAGGTTCAGGCCAGAACATTGCTGGGCCAGCCCCCTAAACGCACAGTATGTGGAGCCTTCAGAGAATGTGAAGCTTATCAGAATTCTGTTCCCAAAGGAACAATTCCTAAGCTTGGCCACGGAGGCATCTGTGTACTTTTATAAGAACAAGAAGTTAAGGGTCTCACTCAGACTCAATTGGGGAAGCAGAAGCTGGGAGAAGCCCAAGAATTCCGACCTTGGCCTTCTGGGTGGGAAGACTGGGTGAGGCAGCTGTGGGCTAAGAGAGCTTACAAAAATCTCTTCCACTAAAAGAAAATTCCACTTAGGCTTTGGGGTTAACAAGTGACTCTTGTCATGATCCACTGGGGAGAGTTAACTCCTCAGCCTATCATTGAAGGCCCCTCCACTGTCTGGTTCCCACATTTTCTCCCTTTCTGGTACTCTCTCTCTAAATGGCCTCTTTAGTTGTTGCCCCAAATCCCCCTTCATATCTGAAATGAGGGACTAGACAGACCATTCCTTGACCTGCACTCTACTCCTTCCTCTTTCCCTTTAGGTCTTGGCCTGTGTGTCACTTCTGCCAGGAAGTCTTCTCTGATTTCCTTCTCCCAGGTGTTTGTCCACTCTCTCTTCTCTGATTATCTGGTATTTATTTATTCATTTAGATCTTGCCTCCAGTCAAATGTAAGCTCTCTGGGGACTAGTTGGTCCTAGACAGAATTGACTCTCAATAATATTTACTTAGCAAATACCATTGGGGAAAGAGCCTCTGGCCCACTGCTCCCTACCACTTCCCTGCCCCACCCCACCCCCCGCCCCCCAGCTCCCACTACTGAATAGCATGTGATTATTTTTTATCATATTGAATTCCTCTAACATGTAGTTAAGATCAGTTGAAGTAATAATAAATAATCATTTTTATTACAGAAAGGTGACTGTGGTGTAGTGGATAGAGAGCAAGCCTCAGCCTTGAACACTCAGGTCCAAGTCCTACTTCTGACATCTACTGGTTGTGTGACTCTGGATGAGTCACTTCACCTCTTAGTGCTGGAGACAACTCATTAAGACTGTAAGTTACTATAAGAAAAGATGTCAATGTTTGTTGAGGCAGTTTCCTCATCTTGAAGTACATATCCTAATGAAATCACAGGCCTAGTTGTTGGCATTCTTCATAAAGAGGGCTATTTCTATCTGAACATATCCAAATAGATGAGAATAAGATATTAATCACAGATCTAGAGCTGGAAAGGACCTTAAAGTCCATCTAGTCCAACTTCTTCATTTTACAGGTGAGGAAACTAAGGCCCAAAGTGACAGGTAGTAAGTAGCAAAGGTGGGATTTAAAGTCATGTCTCATTACTCTAAGGTCAATGTTTATTCCACTATATCATGCTACTAAAAACATTATTTTTGCTATTTAAAGATGAGGAAAGGGAGGCCCAGAGAAGTAATATGAATTGTCCAAGGTCCCTCTGATAGCCTGTGGAAAGTCAGGATTTGAACACAGGTCTTCTAACTCCAAATCCAGTCCATTTCTACCTAGTAGAGGGCATTGTAGACAGAGAAGTGGCATGAAGTAATTCCTGGAGAGGGCCTAAAGCAGGTACAGATTGTGGAAACAAGTGTGTGTCATTTTGAAAGAGAGACAGAGAAATGAGGTCTTCTTGAGCTCTCTTACTATCCAGTGGCTAATTCACAAGGTGAATTAGATGATCTTTCTGGTTGGCCTCTGGTTTATTAAATATCACTGAAGTAAGTTCAGTCAGCATATTTTTAGTTTTATCTCTTTATGACTTTTTGCTGATCTAAGGAGAGAATGAACTTTACCAGTTTGTGTAGTTGCAGAGAGCTATAGACACCTATGGTAATATTTTTGTAGTCTTGCCATAAAACAAATATTGCATTCTGGACAGGCTTGCTTTGGTCCATAAAAGTGTGTGTAGCAAGAGCCTTTTCAGTTAGTTCTGCCTCATTTCCAATGGTGGAGTTAAAATCTTGGAATGCCTTTCTTACTTGGGATAGAAAAATTTTATTGAGCTGGGTTTTCTTTCCAGTCATATTTAAGACTAGGAGAGGGTGAGAGAAGGATGATTATTAGGTCTTTTCAAATCTGCTTGGCAGAAGCGATTTCAAAATTGAGGTTACAGTTATAGGGTCCTCTAGGCTACTTTCAAAATTATGAAACCTGACTTGAGTTCAATTCACTCAAATGAATACTCAAAAGCCCTCAGATCCCTCTGAATTTCCTCCTCAAAAGATCAAGTCATATTATAATTATTGAATGACATGTAGTAGAGGCAACTGGCAATGGACCACTGGAAGCATCAATTAATGACCACAGCACAGTGTTCTAGGTCCCTTATTATATAGTGTCATATTGTATTGTGAAGATATATCCTGGAAGAATACCCCAAGAAATCTTCCTTCATCTCCTCTCCTGATGCCCCTTTCCTCCTTGATTGACTATCTATCTATTTATCTGTCTGTCTCTCTGTCTGTCTGTCTGTCTTGTAACTTATATTGATTTGGAAGGAACCTCAGTGGTCATCTCATCCAATTCATATTTGAAAAAGAATTCCCTATATACAGCAAGCTATATACAGGACAAACTGGAAGTAATTAACAGAAGAAAGGCTCTGGAATTAAGAGGGGCCAGAGAAGGCTTCCTGTAGAAGGTGGGATTTTGTTGTTGCTTATTCTTGAAGAGGGCCAATGACATTACAAGGGTGGTATCTTGACTTGCCAATGTAGAAATGGAATGGTTCATGACTTTACTAACCACCTTAACCTGCTTGAGTTCCCTTACTATCCAAAGGAGGCCAGACTGGCCTTGGAATCAGAATCAGCCAATCAGGAGGCAAACTGAGCATCCCTCAAGCTTGACAGAACTGAGATTCCTTTGAAGTGTTCACTTCCTGAATGGGGAACTCCCTTTGCTGTGCTGATAACCTAACTGCCACTGACTTAATCTGGTTCTTCGAACAGAACTAGCATAAGCATCCTAGTTCTGGAACCTTGGAGACTTTTAAGTTAGACCCTTTTCCTTGTTCCATGTAGGCATCTCATGATCTCTGTGAAATGGTCCCTCCCTGGGAAGTGGAAAGTGAACCCAAGGGACCGTAGCAATACTTGATTGGGTCATGACATGGCAGGGAATTCAAACCCAAAGTGGGAGTACCCTATTGGGTCATGACACGGTGGAGAAGTTCAAACCCACACTGGCAATACCCAATTGGGCCATCACATGGCCATTCCTTCCTAGCTTTACAGTTTCTTTTTGCCTTTATAATCTGTGCAACCTAACCCCAAAGGGAGCTCAGTTCTGACTGCAGCTTCACATGCATGCCCACCTACTTTGAGAGAAATAAACACGCATAATTCTGTTGATTTTTCTTAGACTGAACTCTGGAGGTTGACACCGGTGAGTGGGATTTAAGTGAAGAAGAGCTGTGCAGTCATCAATCTTACTCTCTCCTCTGAGTCGCCAGAGTCCAGTGGCAAGACAAAAGTTGAGATAACGGTCCAGGTCTGGGTAATGATTCAGGATATGGTGGGTGACCTTGACCTTTTAGGATTTTAGTTGGGACTCAGAGGAGGCCAGATAAGTCAGTATTTGAAGCAGAAGAGAGTCAGCATTCCAGGTATGGGAGACAGCCAGAGAAAATACCTGGAGCAGAGAGATGGAGTGTCTTGTTTTTTGGAAAAGCCAGGAGACTAGTGTCACTGGATCAAAGAGTATGCATTGAAGGAGTTAGGTATAAGAAGACTAGAAAGGTAGGAGGGGGCTAGCTTATGAAGAGTTTTGATTGCCAAACAGAATTTGCATTTGGTTACTGGAGGCAATAGGGAGCCACTGAGCTTTATTGAGTAGGGGAGTGACATGATTGAACCTGTGCTTCAGCACTTTGGTGACTGAATGCAGGATGAATTGAAGTAGTGGGGGAGACACTTGAGGCAGGCAGATTCACTAGAAAGTACTACAGTAATGCAAGTGTTAGGTAATCAGGGAAGAGAAGAAAAAGGTTTATATTCAAAGGATATTGCAAAGGTGAAGGAATGTGAAGAATCCACTATCACTCCTAGGTTGGGAGCCTGAGGGACTGGGAGGGTGGGGGTGCCCTCTATATAAAAGGGAAGGTAGATGTGGGGAGACAGTTTAGGGGGAAAGATAATGAGGTCTGTTTTGGAAATATTGAGTTTAAGATGTCTACTGGACAGACAGTTTGAGGTATCTTAATGGTAGTTAGAGATGTGAGACTGGAGATCAGCAGAGAGGTTAGGGGCTGCATAGGTAAACTTAAGAATCATCAGCTTTAAGATGGTAATTAAAATCTATGGGAGCTAATGAGATCACCAAGTGAAGCAACATAGATGGAAAAGAGAAGAGGGTCCAGGAAAGAAGTGTAGGACACCTAAGGTTAGAGGGCATGATCTGGAAGAGGATCCAGCAGAGAAGAAAGAGTAGTCAGAGAGGTAGGAGCAGAACCAGGAGAGAGGGATGTCCTAAAATCTAGAGAGAAGAGAAGTCAAGGAGAATGAGAGTAAAGGCCATTGAATTTGGCAACTAAATATCTTCAGTAACCAGGGTTCAAATCCTACCACTTACTATCTATGTAACCTTGAGTAAGGCACTTAACCTCTCTAGGTCTCAATTTCTTCCTCTACAAAATAAAGGACTTGGACTAGATTGAAGTCCCTTTCCATTCTAAATCTGTGATCCTGGGTAGAGGAAAAGCTAGGCTATGCCAGGCAGCCTAAGAGGGGGTTATCAGGGAAGACAATGCAATGTAAAGAGGTACCAGAGTTAGATATAGGTCCTTTATTGCCTGGAGACACTTGGGTGACTCAAAAGTGGCTCTCCCCATCAAGGGGTCTCATAGCATAGGCTCAGTATGAGGCTAGGCAGCTGCATTTCTAAAGAGGTAGAGGTCTGGGGCCTAGACAACTAGGTACCTGATGAGGCTGGAATCTTAGATGCTTTAGTTGAGGGTGTACCACAGAAGCCACAGGTTGCCAGGGATGAAAACATTTTTATCTGAAGCTGGATTTCAGTTACCTTTCCCTTCCCATTCCCTTTTCCTTATCTCCACAATCCCAGCATTTTCACTCCATCTCCATGGTTCTACCATCCAATCTTTAATGGATTTTAATCCATTTTGCCACTTACCACCTCCCCACCTTTGCTTATAACCAATCCCAGTTCAACTTGATTCCTTCCCTGTTGTCTCCTATCCCCTCCATTGTATGTCTATCCTTTACTCTAGGTCACCTGCTAGAAAAGGGCTTAATCCTAGTTCTTCCACCAGACCCTTCTTAGGAGGCTATTGGCTGAACCTCACCTTGATTCCTTGGGACAATATCCCCCCCAAATTTTAGTCTTTCCTCAAGTCGGAATTGAAGACCCAGTATTAGGATCAGTTGAAAGAACTGGGCACATTTAGCTTAAAGAAGAGAAGACAAGATAATTGGGCTTTTGTCTTCGAAATGGTATTCAGAACAAGAGAGTGATTAGATTTGTTCTGTTGGGCCCCAGAGGGTAGAACCCAGGAGCAACTGGTGGCAGTTATCAAGAGGTAGATTTAGGTTTGATTGAAAGAAAAAGTTCCTAACAATTAGAGCTACTATAAAATGGAAAGGGTTGCCTTGAGAGGTGGTCAACTCTCCTTCAAGTGTTGGGAATATTCCAGAGGAGATTCTTGGTCAGCTCTGGGCCAGACTAGATGGCTACCAAGGGTCCTTTCCAACTGTAAAATTCTATATTGGATGATTCTGCAGTTGGATAGACCTTGGTGGATTGGAGAGCAATCAAACTATTTTTTTTTTTAGCGAGAGGAAGGGCAGGAGCAAGGGCAGGAGCCAGTGACCTCATAGAACAACTTCTGAGGCATGGGGGTGTGGAGGCTTTGTGATGTCACCCTTATTCTAAGTCATTAGAACAGTCAGATCTGGCAATCTTCTGAAGACACAGGAAGCAGTGTAAAGGATAGGAGGAAGGCATTGGTCTGGGGAGACAGTAGGAAAGGGGAGGTTGCCATCCTTCTTTCTCCATTCAACTTCCCTCTCACTTATAGAGGGAAAAATCTATGAAAAAGAAAAGGTCCGAAGGCCAAGATTCTCAGAGATCTTCAGGGTCTGGGGGTCAGCAGTCTAGAACAAGAGTGAAGGGAAGAGGACAAACGTTGGAGGGCAGAGATTTGAAAACTGCCAACTAAACAGTCATTGCCTTCAGGCTGAGTACTAGACCCTTGGACTTGGACTTGGCAGAGATCTCTGCAGTGTCTTTAGAGCCCCAGTGGAGGAAAGGTCACTGGGCTACCAACGTTTCCCCCAAGCCCACCTTGTGGCCTGATTATGGGCTCCAGACAATTCCTTTGTCTGAACATTCTTTTTGGCATTATCCTGACTCTGTTGCTGCTGGTAGCTGCCAAGCGCAACCATGACTGTGATTTGACAGATACACAAGAGAGTGTGGGCATCCCAGCGCACTGCGACAAGGAAGAAAGCTGCTACCAGGGCCAAGGTGCCACCAAAGGCACATCTCATATCAACAAGGACTGTGTGGAGGGAATGCTCTGCAGGAGGGAGCTGCACGTCAATTATATGGGAGTCACTTATAACTTCATTACCTACTGCTACTCTGAGGAACTCGGGAATGCTAGTCCACCAGGTCCGACCCAGGCTCAACCAGACCCAAAAATTATTGCATCAAATATGGGCCTAGCCTTGCTTTTGTCCTCACTGATTTAAACTGCAAGGAAGGGATTTCCCTTCCTCTTTCTGGCAAACACCAGCCCCCCTTTCCATCCCTAACCTCAACCCAGTACCAACAACTTTCTCCCTTGGATTGAAGTGGCCAGATGCAGAAGCCATGTTGTCTTGTGTGATGTATGGGGGGATTCTGGTAAGCAAGGGAAGGGTTGGGGAAGGGGGCAAGACCTGTAGGCCTGACTCTTATGTCCATGGAACGATTAGAACTTCTCCCTTTCCTCTTCTCCCCACCCCCCACATCACATGCTGCTTCTTCCTTCTGCTTTGGAAGCCTTGGTCCCTCATGGAATAACAGAATTCCCAAGTTGGGAGGGACCTTAGTGGTGAAGCTAGAAAAGAATCCCCATTCCAATGACCTGACAGCCTCTGGCAGAAGGCTTCCAGTAGGAGGGAGCCCACTCCCTTCTGGGACTGTCTATCCCATTTTTGGGCAGCTCCAAAGGTTGAGAAGTTTTTCCTGACAGCAAGTCTCAATCTGCCTCATTTGAACTTCTACTGATTGCTTCTGGTTCATCCCTCTACCCAAGCAAAAAGATGAATGAGGTTCTGCAGAGGGGAATTCCCTGGCACCCTGAAATCCTCTCCATCTCCCAATCCCATTCTCCAGACCCAGGCTCTCCCAGAATAAAGGCCTTTTTGGATCTTGCAGGAAGCATTTATGGAGTTCCCACTAATCTCACCATTTCCAGACTCAGAATGTTTGGCCACCTGCCTAGTCTTTCCTGCCTTCCTCCCTCCTTCCCAAAGGTGCCCCCCCAAATGTAGAATGGTTTTTTCTTTAATTGCCACAGACCCACATGGAAGGGGTAGAGAAGTAGGGGAGGGGGAGATGGAACCACCTATGTGTTTTTTAATGACAAGTTGTCAAGAAGAGACAAGAGAATGACTTTGCATAAGGTATATACATAGGCAGCAACTAAAGGGGCCAGATACTACAAGGAAACTAAGTCAGTTGGGTATTACTGGACTCTGGATTTGGATTTGGAATGTTGAATAATCTACATCATTTGGTTTTACATAATGGTTTTTGTAAAAATTTTGGCATTCGAATTAACTTTAAGCAGCATAATAATGTGGCCAGTTCCTTGGTCAGCCAATCTGAAAGGGTCACTCCCTGCATTTCAGGCTCATAGACAGGGTTGACACTGATCTTAGATACCATCTAGTCCAACCCATCTCATTTGACAGAGGAGGAAACGAAGGTCCAGAGTGCAAAATGGAGCTGGCCAGTGTTACACAAGTCACAGGGCTAGAATCAAACCTAGGTTTATCTGAATCCTAATTCAGTGTACTTTCTTCGACACTACCTCATAAAATGATCACAGAATCATGAGAGAATTCAGTATCTAGTTAGCCCAACCTGTACTTGTCCTAGAATCCCTGCTAGAGGATCCCCAGCAAATAGACACCTAGACTAAATATGGCTCCCACCAGCTAGTGATGTCCGACTTTCCCAGGCCTCCCCCTTGGAGAAGGTCTCTGGCTTATTGGGCCAAAGGGACTAGTTTGGAGGCACAGGGAGAGACTGACTAGACCAGCAGTGGGGAAACTGCAGCCTTGAGGCTGCATGTGACCCTCTAGGTCCTCAGGTGCACACTTTTGACTAAGTCCAAGTTTTACAGAACAAATCCTTTTATTAAGGGGATTTGTTCAGTGGAGTTTAGATCCAGTTAAAGGGCTGCACATGTGTCCTTGAGGCCACAGGTTCCCCACCCCTGGACTAGTCCCTCCCGTGGAAGGAGAAACTTCCCAGGATAACTGGTATCTTCTTCACTCTCCAGGGGTATAATGTCAGTTTCCCTTTGACTTAGACAATCAGGGAGAGCAGTGATTAGCCTCCATCAGCAGCTGCTGCTGCCTTCTATTTAAGGTGATTCCACTGGTAAAAATCAGGAAAAATGTGTGACTGAGGTGATGGGATTTTATAGAGAGCCTCTAAGTGGGGGATATTGGAAGCCCTGTGTCAGTTGCTTTTGCCAAATGATTTTTCTCTTGTAAGAGGGCTGGCTATTCATTTCAAGAGGGTATGAGTATATCTGCAAATTATTGATAGAAATAAAAAACCAAGAGACAAGAATAAAACATTAGAAAAGAAAAGTCGATGTTTGACTAAAGACAGCTTTAATGTTGGGCTGGGCAAGGGGAATGAGGGCTAGATCTAAAGGGGACTGGAATATGGAAGAAGCCACAGGCTCGAATATCTTTTGGAAGTGCTGGATCAGTGCTGATTCTCAGAGGTATTGCTAAATCCCCATGAGGAAAACACCTTTACCAATAGACATAGACACCTGCTCTCTATCTGATGGCCTTAGAGAGTAGCCTGAAGCACTGAAAGATCACGTAACTCGACAATGTGTGTCAGAGGCAGGACTTCCTGTTTCCAAGGCCATCTCTCTATCTACCAAGCCCGGAGGCCCCTTGGCAGTTTATTATAGGAATGGCTATGGGAGGAAATGTCAGTTGGTCAGTCAACAAACATTAAGCATGTCTTAAGACAGTTCAAATTCTACCTTCTGCAGGAGGTCTTTCCCCCCTTGCCCTAACTTTCCTTGCTAGTGCCTTCCTTCTGAGATTAGCTTCCATCTACTCTGTATATATCTTGTATGTACACACTATACTTACTTGCAGATTTTTCCCCCATTAGAATGTGTTCATTCCTTGAGGGCAGGAACTATGCTTTTGCCTTTCTTTGGATCTCCAGCACTCAACGCACATAGTAAGCGTTTAATAAATGTATGTTGACCGACTGACTGATGGCTTACACACAGTGTCAGGCACTGTATGAAGTGCTGGGGATACAAAGAAAGGTAAATGTTGTAAGAAAATTATAGAATGTTAGAGCCAGAAGAGACTTAAGAGTTTATCAAGTCCTCCCCTTCCCTGATCTTTTTTATAGAGGAGAAAGAAATTGAGGCTCAGAGAAGGTGGTGGACTTCCTCCATGTCCCATAACCAAGTGGTAGAAGGAGGACTAAAATCCAAATTTAGAGCTGGAAGAGACCTCTCAGAGATCTTGAACCCCTTCCTTTGTCTGGTAGGGAAACTGAGACCCAGAGAAGTGAAGCAATTCATTCAAGATCAAACAAGAAGTAAGAAGCATATTTGAGATTTGAAAAACCAGCCCTCTAACTCCAAACCCAGCTCTCTTTTTCACTCTGTGTCCTTTGACTCCTGTGAAGTCCTGTGGTCTTCCCACTGTCACATCATTTGATTCTTTAGTATGTTTTCACTTCCCTTGTTTTTTCACCATTGGGAGTATGGCCACTGGAGACCACTTTCTTTTGGATGTTATCATCTGCTTGGAACTTGACCACATTCAGTTCTTTGCTTGTCACCTAATTCCAGACTATCAGTTGAATGTGACCCTCAACCCCTGCTCTCTCCCTCCCCTTTGCTACTAAATTCCCTGGTGTGCCTTCTCAGAAATGCACTAACAACCAGCAGTTAGGCATCTCCACCACTTCATGTGTGCTTGCTGTGACCCGACCAGCTTCTACTTATCCACACGTACCCTACTCCCTGCCTTTGCTCACAGTAGAACACAGACAAATGACATTTGTCAGAGGGACTCATTCTCGGTTACACATCAAGACAAGACAGTCTGCCACATAGCCAGACCCAGTGGCATGGGA
The DNA here is from genome assembly GCA_028658325.1 of Potorous gilbertii. Lineage (NCBI taxonomy): Eukaryota > Metazoa > Chordata > Mammalia > Diprotodontia > Potoroidae > Potorous > Potorous gilbertii. The sequence goes on from CM053775.1 coordinate 26,104,120, forward strand.
ATCCAGGGAAATGTCCAAAACTCACACAGATGGAGAAGCAGGAGGGGACTCCCCAGACTACAAAAGGGCAAAAAGAGTCCCCCAGAGAATTTCCCCTAAGCCAAAAGCATGGTACCCACATAGTAATCACTTCTGCCTGGCACACCAAGATGCCTGAGGGAGAATTGGTTAATGAAAGAAGCACCAGTTAAGTTGCCTTTAGGACTCTGTAAATCAGCCTTGCATACCCTAGTGAAAGCATCTGTGTAGCTGGCTGTTCTTGTGTGGTAGGGATGGATTTGTTGGTTCCAAGTAGCTGTTTATACTGCTTCTCCACACCAATTCTATGGCCCATAAAACCTTTAGACTTTGAAGAAGTCTCATTTCACTCAAGGTATTTCATAATGTCATTTGATAATAATTGACCAAACTTCAGTTTGCCCATCTGTAAAGTAGAAATAATACTATGCTCACAGGGCTATTGTGTGGCACAAAGTAATGAATAGAAAGTGCTTTGCCAACTTTAAAATGCCACACAAAGGCCAACTACTACTGAAATGAAAAAAATTACCAAAAGAAGGTTAAACCACGTAATTGAAAAACCAATGATGGTTTCTATAACACAGTTATTTCTGAATGTATACAAAAGTCATCAATATAGCTTATTTTTTTTAAAGTAGTTCCTTTAAATGCCTACCTCTTAGTGGCACCTGCGTCACAGGTTGCCTCTTCTATCAGAGTTGAAAGTCAAAACCTTGTCTTATATTTTCCTCAAATAGAAAAACAGACGAGCAAAGGAGTCTAGTTCTTGGAAACTCTGAAGTCTCATGATGTCTGGAATTCATATTCTCAGACACACTAAGCAATAAAACTCCAGACCAATGTTATTAGACAGATTCATGTAGCATTAGATGTAAAAACAATTTAAGCCATAACCACATATGAATGTCTCTTGAACCTGAAACGGTTTGGAACAGGTCCTCTCTGCATTCGATTTCCAATTTAAAAGGACCGATCCAAAATATCTGAGGGAAAGAGTGGAAGGATGCCAGGTTCCTCATATCACACAAAAAAAGCAAAGCTCAAGAAAAGAAACAGTTTTTAAAAAATCACATTCAAGAAACTGGAAACCCAAAGGCAATCCAGTCCACTCTCCTCTTCCTCTTCAATTCTGGGCCCAGCTCATCATCCATCTGCAGTGTCTGACCAAGACAGATGTACTGATGGACCAACTTCCAGGTTTCCATCCAACTGCATAGCATAGTCTAGACATTGGGCAAAAATGAGCAAAGCAGAGAGCATTGACATATTTTAAAAATTCTAGAGAAGTCTGGGATCAACTAAAATACCAGAAGTAGTGAAGAAGGGGGAAAAATTGCCTGTGTAATCTGGGGAGGGAGTGGAAAGTAAAGTGAATTGGAAATCAAAACACCTGGATTCAAATTCCAGCTCCATCACCTGGGCCTCAGTTTCTTTTTCTGGGAAATGAAAGTGTTGAGCTAGATCAGCTCTAAGGTCCCCTCCAGTTATAAATCTAAGATTCTCTGCTACCAAGATAACCTCAAAGATATTTTCAGATAGACAAATGACACACAAAGAAATCAAAGAATAAATGGTAATGCTAAGGAAATCACAGGGCTAAGTTAAAGAGCTTGGAGAAAGTACAGAAATCAGGTAAGGAAATTAAGTGGGAATTAAAAGATAAAAAAAGAGAGAAGAAATAATGAAAAAACCCAACGTGAGGAATGCAATAGAAACTCTAAATCTAAATGTACTTTTCTGCTATGAGAAATACTCATTGACTACACAGTATATTTAATTACTCCCCTTTAGGGTTGGTTATTAATTGCAGGCATTGAGCTATTGCTCACTCTGTTCTCTTGGAAGAAATGAAAGTGTGATTTAATTTAGATAGCATGCCTCCCATGGAAAGGCAGATTGCACAAACTACATATCCCTTCTGGAAAGACCCTCAGATAATAGATACAGGTTGGTCAGTGTAACAAAGGCCATCCATGAAGTCACACTGCAGTAAATGAGAGCTGTTTTTAAATGGGTCAGATGAACTTGAAAAATCAGCTTTCTGGATAGGGAAATCAGGGGTCTTGCTGCTACCTACCTACCTGTGTGGCCTGCAACAAATGTCTTTACCTCTCTGGGGGTGCTGCTTTTGTTAAATAAGTAGCCTCAAACTTTGATTGCATGCTTGCTTTCTGTTTCTAGTATGCAAAGATCTCTTCATCTATATTTATCTACTGAGGGAGAGGATGGAAGGAAGCCAGGTTCCTCACTATTGTAAGTGCCATCTACTTACCTCCATCCATCTGTCCATCCATCCATCCATCCATCCATCCATCTATCTGCCTACTTTTCTATACCTCTATCTACCTGTCTGTTCAGCAGAGTATAAGTTCCTTGAGTATCCTCAAAAATCTTTCATTTCTGCCTTTGTATCCCCAGACCTAACATAGCTCCTAGCACAGAGTGAGTGTTTAATAAATGCTTGTCAATTGCTTGATATACAACCATACTTTTGCTTCTCCTCACAAAGACATAAATCTAATTACACATTGGTCTGAACAAAGAACAGAGGGCTACATACTGTAGCTCGGGAGTTGGAAGATGAAAACCCCAAGAACTTCAACTTGGGCTGGCCCCCTGGGTCCTACCCAGTTTTTCTCTTGGAGCAGCTTCCTTCCTGGTAACCTCTTGGTGGTAAGGGTTTTACCTCTCCCCATCTCCATTGTTCCAAGATCTCTTCCCCATGAGACCTTATATCCTAAGGTCCAAAGTTTCTCCCTAGGTCTTCCCACCTCCAACCCCCCCATCCTCAAATGAATTTGTCTTTAAAAATTGACTTGAGGATACCTTGCATTCTATTAATCCTAAATGCCAAATTTTGTCATTAGCCTTTGAGGGTTTGCACTAAATGATAAGATTGATTGCTAGAGGGATCTTAGAGATTAGTTAGCTTGATGAGTTATGAAGAGCTATGGTTTTTCCAGTAGCAATGTATGGCTGGCTGTGAGAGTTGGACTAAAGAAAGCTGAATGCTGCAGAACTGACACTTTTGAATTGTGGTGCCAGGGAAGACTTTTGAGAGTCCCTGGGACAGCAAGGAGATCAAATCCGTCAATACTTAAATTAATTCAGACTCTATTGGAAGGACAAATACCAAAGCTGAAACTTAAATACTTTGGTCACACAATGAAAAGACAAGACTCATTGGAAAAGACCCTGATGTTGGGAAGGATTGAAGGCCAAAGGAGAAGGGGATGGCAGAGGATGAGATGGATAAATCAAGTCATGGAAGCAATGAACATGAACTTGGACATACTTCAGAAGATAGTGGAGCATAGAAGGGCATGACTTACTAGGGTCCACAGGGTCACAAAGAGTCAGACATGACTGAATAAAAGCAGTTTGATGAGTCTTTAAAAACTACTCGATTTGCAGATGAACAGAAAGCTTTCAGAAAAACCTGGAAAGACTTACATAAACTGATGCAAAGTGAAGTGAGCAGAACCAGGAGAATGGTGCACACATTAACAAGCAACATTGTATGATGATCAACTGAACGACTTAGCTATTCTCAGCAATATAGTGACCTAAGACAATTCCAAAGGACTTATGATAAAAAATGCTATCCACCTCCAAAGAAAGATATGAAGGAATTTGAATGCAGATGGAAATGCACTTTCTTTTACTTTATTTTTCTTGTGTGTTTTTCTTTGGTCTGTGTTTTCTTTCACAACATGACTAACATGAACATTTGTTTTACATGACTGCACATGTATAAACTATATCAAATTGATTGCCTTCTCAATGAGGAGAGGAGGGAGGGAGATAATATGGAACTCAAAGTTAAAAAACAAATGAATGTTAAAATTTTAACATGTAACTGGAAAAAAATTAAATATTTTTAAAAATAAAAATTGTTTTTACATGGAATTGTAACTGCCCAGTTGTCCCTTCAGGATGGGATTCCTTGGGGTGACATCTATTCTTGGTTGTAACTCACCCTGCCGATGGACCCCTTGTTCTTCTGTGCTGTGTGAGACCAAAGAGGGTTCTTTCTTCCCTTCTTGGGTAATCCATTAGCTACATAAGGCTAGAGATGTTGCTTCTGGCTGTCCCATTCAATTTTCTCATTCTCTTTATAGTAGAGATAATCTTACTTTGAGATGGTCTAAAGGTATACCTCTTAGCATGTTGTACACCTTTATGTGAAACCATAATCTCTATAACTGTACAAAATGCTTCTTCTTTTTTTGAAAAGTAGATAAATAAGGTCAACATGCTATTTTCAAAGCTGTCCTGTTTATCCATGCTTCCTTCTGAATTTTTTATGGTTTCACATAGAGTTGTGCGACCTGTTAAGAAAGAACCCTCTTTGGTCTCACATTCTGTGCGTTTGAAAAAAGGCTTCAATGATGCTGTTTTCTTCATTTTCTTCTTTCATTTGGCAATTCTACCATTAGTTCCCTTTCTCCACCACCCTACCCTCCAAATAAAAAAAAGAAAAATACAAACCTTATAACAAGCACAATTAAGCAAAACAAATCACACATTTACTCAGTCCAAAAATGTCTAATTCTCCCTTGAGTCCCTCACTTCTCTGGCAGGAGATGGCCTTCTCTAAGGCTGTGGGTGGTCATCATCTTGGTCAGAGCTCTTAAGGTTTTCTGAGTTGTTTATCTTGACGACTTTGTTGTTATTGTCAATTGCCCTCCTGCTTCTACTCCCTTCACTCTCTACCAGGTCATACAAATATTCTCAAGTTTCTCAGAAACCAAAAGAGCTTACTTCTAATGGATTCACAGAAGGGGCGATAAATATAGGGGAAGTAGGGACTCTTTCAGGAAATAAGCAGAGAATGATCTCTCCTCATAGATAATTCTCAGATGCCATTTTTATCAGGAAATGAAATCCATTCTACAGTTGATCTATTTATTACTTTTAGATTGAAGGGATCATTCCTCCAGCTGCTAACCCCTTGTTTCTCTGACCTGTGGAAACTCCAAAGAATATGGCCAATTAGGAGAAAAATAGCACTTGCATTAAGGCTAATGTTGGAAAAGCATAGGTATCCCTAATGGTTCCCCAGTTTCTAGGCATCACTAGGAATGAGACAAAAGGAGATTCAAAATAGATTTTGACCACAGCACACTTTGGCACTTTAAACACATTGATAATACTGGGAGACTCTTGTGTAGATGTTTGGAATATCTCAAGAATAAAAGGTATTGTAGGAGGAGCAAAAGAGAGAAAATTTAATATAACAATTGCCATTCAAAAGCATCGTCATGTGTAATAAACATTTTGATACATATATAATGGTATTCTCCTCTGAAGTCTTACTCTGGTGCCCCTCAATGGGGAGGGACCCTGGGTTCATGGATCCTGGCTTTGCAAAGGCCATGCCAGCAAGACACAAGATCAGACAGCTTCTACTCAGCTGGAAAGACTTTGAGTGCAGACCCAATGCTGGGCTGTATACGTCAATAAGCCTACAGCCCTCCCTCACTCAAAACAAAATCAAGTGCAAGTCATATCATAATTTCTCTGATGGCATAGTCTTCTTCAGCAACGAAGGATGAATGCACACACTGAGCCTAGCTCGGTTGAGAGAAGCAAGGGCAACTCATCAAGTTGGTCTCCTAACACATAATGGTACCCCATTCTGCACCAGTGAAGAAGTAATATAGCAGCATGAGTGCTGGAATGAAGACTTAGGGTTCAAATTCTAGTTGTGTTCAGATTCTTAGCTATTTGTCCTTGAGCAAGTCACTGTACCTCCGTGGGCCTCAGCATCCTCTTCGGAGAAATAAAGTGGTTTATTTAAATGACCTCTAAGATCTCATATTTAAATATGAAATCTTACCACTTATAGATCCAAAGATAGTGATGTTCTAGGAAATTGACCTCTGGCCAGGGATGGAATGTTCTACTTACTTTTGAAAAGCTAAAAACATCTTTTTCCTGTTTCTCTACACTCCTTTCCACTGCCCCCCTTTCCCAAATCACCCAGCAAATATTTTGTTTCTCAGTGTCTGTTCTTGGAATATAGTTGTTTATTGCTCACACTTCATTTGTGTTTAGCAATCCAAATGGACTGTCCAAACAGGATTTGAATTCTTGGCACCATTTAAATTCCCGGACATAATATACACTTGCAGCAAACTGTACAGGCTTGGGACAAAGGAGGGGAATCCAATTCCAAGGAGCTAGAAGTCGAAAGCAGACTTTCATGACATTTTCTACAACTAGCACTGAGTGATCCTATACCCAAGCCTGCTGTATTCTTTGTTAGTCAGTCAATAAAAACTTGTTAAGCTCTTGCTATGTGCCAGGCACTGTGCTAAGTGCTAGGGATACAAAGAAAGGCAAAAAACAGTCCCTGCTCTCAAGGAGCTCCCAGTCTAATGGGGAAGACAATTACTAGGGACAAAAAAGACATGGACAGGATCAATTAGAGACAATCAACAAAGGAAAAGGCACTAGCATTGACAGGCATCAGGAAAGGCTTTTTGTGGCTATTGCAATAGTTCAGGCCTGAAGTGATGAAACCCACAGCAGGGAGGTGTCAGTGTCAGAGGAGAGAAGGGAAGGTATATGAGAGCTGTTAAAAAGGTAAAATAGGCAGGACTTGCAACAGATTGACTATGGGGGAGGAGAGAAAGTGAGGCACTGAGGATGACACCTAGGTGGCAAACATGGATGATATAGAAGATGGTTGTGCTCTCAATAGTAATAGGAAGTTGGGGAGGGGAAGGATTTAGGGGAAAAGATAATGATGCTGACATGCTTTGGACATAATGAGTTCAAGATGTTTGCTGGACATCCAGTTTGAGATTTCTGAAAGGCAGTTGGAGATGAGAGATTGGAAGTCAGCAGAGAGGCTGGGGCAGGAAAGGTAGATTTGAGAATCATCAACATAGAGATGATAAGTAAAACCATGGGAGCTGGTAAAGTCACTCTGTGAAGTAGTATAGAGGGAAGAGAGAAGAAGGCCTAGGACAAAACCCTGTGGGATATCCACAATTAGTGGGTGTGATCTGTATGAAGATCCAGCAAAGGAGAATGAAGAGTGGTCAGATAGGTTAGAGAACCTGGATAGAGTAGTGTCACAAAAACCTAGAGAAAAGTGAGTATAAAGGAAAAGATGGTAATCAACAGTGTCAAAGGGTACACAGAGATGCAAAAAAAAAAGCCCATTGGATTTGACAATTAAGAGATCATTGGTAACTTTAGAGAGAGCTGTCTTAGTTGAAGGATGAAGTCAAAAGCCAGACTCCAGGGAATTAAAAAGAGAGTGATAAGAAAGGAAGAGGAGGTTCCCATTGTAGATAACCTTCTCAAGGAATTTAGCCTCAATAGGGAGAAGAGATATGGGATGATAGCTATCAGGGACAGATGCATCAAATGAGAGATTTTTAAGGATGGAGGAGACATAGACATATTTGTAGGCAGTGGTGAAACAGTCAGCAGACAAGGAGAAGCTAAAGACAAGTGAGAGGGTGGAGGAGATGGAAGGGAAATGGCTGAAGGACAAAGTCAAATCAACCACATTAATCTCATGTTATTGTATGCCATATCATATGGCTTATTTTGCCCATGAGTGTGATTATTCAACAGAGCTTTCCTTTGGGTTAGGTTTGATCTTTTCCTCAAGGAATTATTCCTTTGGGTAGTAGTGGCAGGATTTGGAGAGTTGGGGGATGGGGGAGGGGGTGTTAGTTTCACAATCTAAGAATCAACATTATGAAATATTCCCTCTGGCTTAAATTGGAGAACTATCTGTCCCATAACTATTTCTGGGGTCCTAATAGGACATCATCTCTGCATATAGTACTGAAAATGGACCATTGGAAGGATTAATCCATTAATTAAACACTATTCAAGGCCCATGTTGGAAGTTGAGGGGCCATATAGTGCATGTTCTCATGGAGTTCCTAGTTGAGCCTCACACATGCCCCCATGTCATTTAACCAATTAACACTAATTAGATTTTACAAAGGGATATCTACTGAGAGGATATAGTAAAAACAGAAGTCAGAAACATTTTCCTCAAAACCCAGAAACACACTCTCCCCTATACCACTTTGGTACCCAGGGAATAGTGGGCTTAGCCTTTAACTTCCAGACCTTTCGGGGCTTGCTCTCCTGGCATCTTGCAAAGCTCACAAAGTTGTAGTATAGTCTGATACTCCTTCACCTAAGATCAAGAAAGAGGCAAAGAAAGGCATCGTGTAATCATGGGTTACGTTGACCTGGGTGAAAAGATGAAAGCCTGAGGTCTCTCTCCCCACCCAGAGGCTTTTGGTATGTCTTTCTTCCTAGACCTAGCCAGGCAAGAAAGAGGGTAAAGCATTCAGTTAGTGCCTTGTGTAAGCATTTCAGTTCAGCAGTTATTTGAAGGTTCCTCTTCTTCACAGGGCAAGGAGACTGGAAATAATACTTGTAAATGCTTCATTGGATAGGACTTGCAATTTCATTGATACAGGGAGCATCCAATGAGGAAACTCCTTCTATTCATACACATCAACACTTGCTCTGCAAGCTACTGTCTTAGAGAGCTGACTTGAACACTGAGAAGTTAAGAGATTTGCCCAGGGTCATCCAATCAACACATGTCAGAGACAAGACTTGAAGTGTCTGTGACTCTGGGGTCATGTCTCTCTCTCACCAATCCACCATGATACCTGACACCTGGAACATAGCAAACTCTTAGAAATGTTTGTGGTCCAGTTCCCCACAAAGCAGGATTATTTGTTGGACTTAGTTAAATGATAGCACAACTGGAGCACTACCAATCCCCGCTGTAAAGCTTCAACTCCTGTCATGATTTTGTAACCCTAGCATCTAGCACAGTGGTTGCAAATAAAAGACATTTAGTAAATGCTTGCTGAATGAATAATAATGGGTCAGTAGCTGCCAGTCACAATGGTGGAGCAAATTGGGCAGCAATGGAAAGAGCTCTGAATCAGAATTCCAGGTATTGTCTTAGACAAGTTCCTTAAATTACGTGGGCCCTGGTTTCCTCCTCTGTATGATTTTACAGAGGGGTTGAACTGGATGGTTTTTGAAGTCCCTTGTGGCTCTAGATGGATGATTCTAAGTCTTGGAAACTGAGGTAGAAATAGAAGTAAAGTCCAGATCTGAAGCAAATGATGGCCAAACCAATAACAGAACAGGTCAAAGGAAGGGTGTGAGATCATTTCAAATGCTTGCCATGACTGGGCATTTGCTGGGAGTATCTGCAGGCCTTTAAGCTGGGGTGCTGGGACTAAATCCATGCACTTGATAAATATCTCTAAGGAACCACTTCTTTGGATGGTTGTGGTTCACCTCTCCCCCTTCTCCCACCACTGAAGGCAGCCATACTAAGGACAGGGCTATAGTGTTTAAGCTCAACTTTCTCATGATATCATAGGAATGCAGAAGTATGTAGATAAGCAGAGATTGTAGGGCTGCATTTGTGATGCCTGGTTATCAGCAACAATGTTCAGAGACCTGGTACTCATTGTGGGCATATCAGTCCTGTGTGTTTGAAACTGAGGGGCCTCTCATTTCTAAGCATTTTCTCAATTATTCATTAAAAAAACAAACAAAACAAAAACACTTCACATTACTGTAACAAAGCATTCAATGAAAGTTACTTTAAATAACTGAGAAAATCCAGCAATTGTTATACAACATATTGGACTGAAGATTAGCTAGAAAAAATGTTTGAGCTAGAAGTAGGAGTCTTAAAAATCATCTTAGTCCAATCTTTCCTTTTTTAACAAATAGAAAAACTGAGGCTCCCTTAAGGTCACAGTAACTGAATGGATACTGAAGCCCAAGTCTCCTGTTCAGTGCTGCCCACTCTCCAGGTCAGTGCTGTTCCCAAAAAACCATTGCAGTCCTCTATCTCATAACCTTCCCTGTTTTATCAAACCAGACTCTGAAGGGGAGCACATTCCTGGGATTCCACTGCCTGGCCATGCAGACTTTTGAATCTATTAAAAGTAAAGTAATGAGTTTCTCCTTTTACAGTTGAATACAAGTCTTTGCTTAGTATGTTTCATAATAGTTGAGCTGGTTCATATGTGGTAATGTATTTGAGGGTGTTGAAATCTGATGCCTAAATTAATTATCTTGAGGTTTCACTACTACCCAAAGGAGAGACAATGAGTCCTTTTGTCTACAGCCTCTCCAGGGAATCTTCCCGATAGATGGGTTTATATAATAATAATTGATGTCTATGAAGCATTTAAAGTTTACAAAGCATTTCCACACATTTTTTCACTTTAGCCTTTCAACAATTCTGTGAGGTAGATAGTATGTGCATTATCATCTCCATTTTATGGATGAGAAAACTGAGGCTCACTCAAAGAAGTTAACTGAATCAGCCTTGGTCTCACAGAGCAGAGCCTAAGTGTCAGAGGTAGGACCTGAACCCAGGTCTTGTGGATTCAAAGTACAGTCACTGCTTCTCCTTTATGAGAGAGCTCTACAGGTACTTTGTACCACTAGGCCAACAACTTAAAACTTAAATATTTAATGTTCAAAAATGAATTAGATAATAGACCACCGACCCAAGACCAACTATTTTCATGTAGCAGGTTGCCAATATATCTTTTTGATTTGTTAATATGCTTATAGGGCATCTTGTTATAGTCTGAAAGCTCCAATATAACTGAGAAACAATGCCTTTTTGGCAGTCTCATCCTCCATTTATCTTCTCAAGTTCCACCAGAACCTTTGGTGGCTCCATACAAAATTCGTATATTAAAATAAAAGACCTAATCTCAAAATATTTTAACCATAAAGTCATGGATTTAGAGCTACAAGGAATTTTAGATGCCATCTAGTCTAACTTCCCTCATTTTAATGAGGAGAAAGATGAAGGGACTGGTCCAAGCTGAAAGTGAAGTTAGATCCCACAGTACTCCCAAGTGCACTTGAAGCAGATTAAAATGCAATTGAGACATATTTAACAAAATAAATAAAATACAATAAAATATAGATAATCTTACACTTTGAAGCTAAGCCAATATAAGGCCCCCAGGGATCCTTAAGTATGGAGTAATTCCATACCCCAGCACAACCACCTCTGGCCCCTACCCAGTTTCAATCTGTATTTGACACCAATATGTAGCCCACTCTCTTCCTTTTATAGAGAAGGAAACTGAGTCCCAAAGAGATAAAGGAACTTGCCCAAGGTCACATAGATAATAGAGTACAGAGCTGAACTAGGCAATCTGATGGCAGACGACCCAGAGCCCTTTCCTGTTGCATAGTAAGTGATTTGCAGTGATTCACTTTGACTAGAGTTCATCATCTACAAGTGAAGGAGGATGGGACCTTGGAAATGTCCAAGTTCTTTAGAGCAAGAAATGTACCTTGCATTCACCTGTGAAAATCCCTATTGGCATTACAGATGTTTCTATACTTTCAAACCAGATGCCCTTGATTTGCATAATAACATCTCTTTTGTGGGGGAAGGATTGGAGTAGAGATAAGAATATGGTTTGGTGGCATCAAAGGGATTGTTTGCTTTATCAATCTTATCTAGCCACTTTCCAGTGCAGAAGGAAAGCAACTTGGGCTTGCAGTAACATGTCAAATATTGACATGCCTAATTACTAGCTGCCTTCAACCACCTGGTTGAATCCATGCGGGTGGCTTTGGGCGGGGCAAGCATTTTTTGATCTAGGACATTTGGGAGACCCTATGAATTCACAGAATCCTTTAGGAAACCTAAGCCATGGCCAGTACATGTTTTATGTCCCTAGATTCCAGGAAATGTAGCCATATCATTAGTCTTGCCTGACCCTCTTCCAGGGCCACCTATTGAATGGACACATGTCTCTAGTGGGACTGCTAATGATGTACATGGGAAAGAAAATTTCCAACTACCAACTAGATGCCTTTTAGGGGAGGCACCTCCAGTATTTTGAAAGGAACCCAATCATGTACAAAAGTTCTCAATTTCTTAGATTTTAAAATGGAAGGTTGCAAAGATTCTGTGGTGGCTTCATTTTTCTTGGCTGAGATGTTTATAAAATAGGATAGGCAGTGATGAACCCTAGAAAGGCATTCACTCATAGATTTCAGGCATGTAGAAACAATTGACTTCACTGATGGCTTTACCACTATTGTGGGGAGGGGGGAAATGGGGAGAAAGAAATCCCAAACCAACCCCACCCTATGAGAAAAGCAAATGTGAAATTTCTTCCGTTAGTGCTTCCAACAACCTGTCTGCCAATAGCTGAGGACGTAATTGGTGTGTTTGTTTGGGGGTAAATGTCTCCATGGGAACAGCTATTTTTCTTTCAAGGTCAGAGAGCTCTTGGTTAGTGGCGTACATTCTTTACTTCCCCTAACAATGTCAGGATCAGATCCACTGATATTGAAATATTGGAAGGGTTAGATTCAGGGAGGGGCAGGAGCTGCACCCTTCCCTATCTGGCCAGAGGATCCCCTTTGCTCTTTCCTCTTAAGTAAATCTGTCTGTTCTTATCTGTTTTCTAGTTGTATATACTCTGTCCCCCTTCACCTTAAGCTTCTTGAAGGCAGAGACTGGTTTTTGTTTCCTCAGAACCTGGCACACTGCCTTGTCCATAGTAGGGACTTGATGGATTGGATCAGACTCTGTGCATTGGGCTCAGAATTAGCACATGGTCCCTTAGAGGCCACCCTGGGCACCCTTGTCAATGTATTTTTCATAGTTATGGTTCCCAGAATGTCTATCAGAGCTGGAAGGAAACCCAGAGGCCATCTAGTGCAAACCCAATTTGATAGAGGCCCAGGGCAGGGAAGAGACCTGCCTAAAGTGGCTTTGCAGATAGAATCCAGGTTGCTTGATTCCAAATACAACATTCCTCCCCTCCACCCCCCATCACTCTGCCTTCTTTCCAGATTTGTTAATGACACAGAGCTGCAAATGAATAGTTTCTTCATAGAAGCCGACATTTATTAGCCCAAACCCACGGAACACTCAATAAACAACTGTTTTTACTGGAAATAGAATTTGTTCTTTGTGTTGTTGGGTTTTTTTTTTTAAAAGTTTCTCTCTGGAACATGGGTCATTTGGATGTTTAGGTTATGTTTGCTTATTTGGCAAGTCTGCTTTTAAACTGAGATTTCCAAAGTGAACTTATTTCAGTTCAAGGGCCAAAGACATCCTTTATCCTGATGAGCCCTCCTTTAAGAAAACTCAGTTCAGTTGAATTCACCCAACATGAATCAAGGTAGATCTGTGGAAAAAAATGCTAGATCTGGAATCCTAGAACTTGGGTTTGAATCCCAACTTGGCCCATCATGTGATCAAAATTTCTTAACTTCTCTGGCTGATAGTGTCCTCTGTAGAATGAGGGAACTGAACTAGCTGACTATTAATGTTCCTTCCAACTCTAAAATGGTGCATTTCTATTCAATGCTTTCTAGGCACCTACAAGGCCCTGGGGATACAAAGACAAACAAAAACATTTTGAGCCTTTAAGGACTTACAGAAAGTAGGCAGGCACGTAGAAAGTTCTAGTTGAAGGGAACTATGAAAGCATCTAACCATTTACTGAAGAGGTCCAGGACAGTAAAGTGACTTGTCTAAGGTCATACAGTTTTTCTGACTCCGAATGTGTTGGTTCCTCATGATTTGGTGATGGGGTAGTTCCAGCCAGGTTTTTTGAATAATCTTAATGAGTGACTTTAGATTTAAATCTGTCAGTCAGATCTCTTTGGGCAGTCAGACCAATGACTAGTTAGAGGCAAGGTCCTTCCATTCCCTGGGATTTGGAGACAAAACAAGCTGAGGCAGCCTTCAAATACCACAAAGACCTCATAGAGGGTGGGGATCTCAATCAACCAAAATTCTTCTCTTCTCTTATGGCGAAATAAACTCACAAACATTCCTTCCTCAACCCCCAGGACTCAACATTGCCCTTTGCCAAGACAGAAAGAGGCTACCACGCTTTTCTTTCATCCCATCCAGCTCTGCCATACCTGTCTTCAGTCTCTCTCCTCTTCTATTGCCCTCTCTTTTCATTATGCCCTCCAAAACATTGTTCCTTGACAAAGTTTATCTCATCTTCTACCGTGTTGTCTTATGCTCTTCCTATCTGCTTGCCCTAGAGGAAGTTATCTCAGTTAAGATGCTATCTCTGGTCACCCTCTACAGTCGCAGGTGCTCCTGTCCTGAAACTCCCCGACATCCTGAGTTGAGAAGAGGAGTAGGCACGTTACTTGCTCAGCACTATCACTTGTAGACCTGATGCTGTCACTCAGCAACCTTCCCTTCTTTGAAGGTGAATCCTTTCCTCTCTACCCCAGCCCAACTCTAATTGATGGTCCTCCTGCACTATGATATGCTAGCTTCTAGGTCATTCTCCCTCCTTTCAGTTCAGTATCTGGCTCACAGGCTTCTTCTCCATTCCATCCTGTCTTCATATTTAGAGATTTCAATAGGTGCGCTGATTGTCCCCTCAAACATCTTGGATTCCCAGTTCATTAATAACCCTGGCCTATATACCCTCACTATGCATTGGCCCCCTGCAAGGATGGTTATACATTAGATCTCACCATCACCTATATAACTATTTTGTTTCCACAATCCTCAATGCTTAAATTCACCTTTCTTCTCATAATACCTTGTCCTTCCATCTTTCCCTCTCGTTCATGCCTTCTAAACATCTTCATTGTCACCATTATTTTTATTCTGTCCATCCCCTTCTCTATTCTCTCAATTCATTATCCCTGCTCTATCCTCAATTTTCTCCCTTCACAGTCTTAACTCCATGGATGATCAACCTTTACCCTTGGATGCACCATCCTTTAACCTTGAATTCCTTGCCTCCTCTGCAACTTCTAGTCTTAGAGAGTTGCCCGGGGCACTGAGAAATTAAGTGACTTGCTCAGGATCATATAGCAAGTATTTGTCAGAGGCAAGCCTTGAATCCCCAATCAGAATCTAGAATCATCATTTCTGAGGAGGAAAGGGATCTCAAGAGTCACCTAGGGCAGCTAGTAGCTGAAAAAAATATAGCATTCTTACAGTAAAGTTAATAAGCGGTCCTCTGGCCTTTTCTCGAAGGAGAAGCCCCAAATTCCTGAAGCAGCCTGTTCTACTTTGGGACAGCTTTCATTGTTAGGAAATTTATTCTGACATCAAGGAGAAATTGGCTTCTTTGCAACTCCCAAGGCTCTGAAGAAGAGAATGGCTAATCTCTCTCCCAAGGGGAGGCAGTCTCTACTAT